>OY740766.1:80586369-81786369 GCA_963513935.1 Aphrophora alni
GTTAGTCTTAAGTTCCTCGTCATTTTCAAACCATTGTCCACCAAACCACCATTTCAAATGCAAGAAGAGCAAGTAGTCGCAAGGTGCAAGGTCGGGACTATTTGGAGGGTCGTCAAAAAGTTCTAAACAAAAAACCTTCTTTTTGGTGAAAGTAGTGATGTGAGGACGTGCGTTATCGTGGAGGAGTATTACGCAAGGTGACAGTTTCACTTTTGGATCACACTTCACAGTTTGGAGACCATTTTACAGTACACGTCAGGTGTTATTGTTGACACACGTTTCATGAAATCAACCAAAATGACCCCCTTTTCATGACAAAAACCGGTAGCCATAATTTTTCAACTCAAGTACAGAGAGTGATTAAACTTTTTCAGATTTGGTGAACTTGAATTATGGCATTTCATTGACGATTGTTTCAATTCTGCATTGGTGTAGGATATACACATTAGTCCTTATAACAATGTGGGGAAAACAAATCATTTCCATCTTGGCAATAAAAGTCCAAAAATGTACACTTGTCCACTGCACATTCTTTGCCCTTTGTACTGGTCGGTGAGCATATTCGGTACCCACCTTGCACACAGTTTGTCATATCCGAGCTTTTCTATAACAATCATGTAGATAAAAATGCATCCAACTTGTGGAAATTCATCAGCCAGAGCGATAACTGTGAATCACCGATCACTTCACAGTTTTCAGTTCACTTGTTCAACAATTTTGCCAGTCTGAATACTGCATCTAACACTACACTCTTCATCATGCACATTTGTGCGGCCATTTTTAAAGTCTCGACACCACTTTCTAACCTTTCCTTCACTCATTACTGTAGCTACATACATAAGGTACAACTCCCGATGAATTTCAGCAGGTGAAGACCCTTTTGATCACAAAAATCTAATCATAGCACACACTTCACAACTGTCGCTAGAAACGATTGTCGTGGACATTGCTATCTGCATTACCGACAACCAAACGCCTACTGAAACAAAGAAACAACTGCAATGGCTAACCAATAGATGGCCGCGCATGGATGAAATTGTGTTTAGACAAGCTAATATTTAAATATAAGCTTTACTTCATGAATATGCTTCTTACTTACAAAGATTTTAATATCAATATGAATATTGAGTATAGTGTCAGTTCCATGTCCATGTTTCAGTATGGAAGTGCATAAGCAATTTAAATCAAATGGGCATTTCATAGCTACTACCCATCATGAAAATATCATCACAGCAATAGTTTCATTTGATTTATTTCTATGTTCTTCTTGGTTATAATATTGTAACCAATAATATTATAATATTCTATTTATAATATTGTGGACTACTTATGTTTACTTCAAATGATTCGCATATATTTCTTAATTTTTTTTAATATTAAATTAATTAATATTATTTAACCATTTTTTTATTTTTGCACAAGCCAAAGCCAAACTTATAAATTCACAACTAAGAGTTTTAATTAATGTAGATGACTTGTTTATAATTTAACTCTACATGTTTCAAACAAATTTCCTGATTTTTCAGTCTTGTTTAGCGGAGATAATTATTTTTCAAGTAACTTTAAATTTTAAGCGTACACTGTCATACCGAAAATCCTATGTTTATTTTGTACACTATTTTTAATTGTTCCTTTTTTATCAATAAAAATATGATAGTTAAAACCTAAAAAAAAAAATTTAATATTTTTTTAAAACTGTAAAATAGAATATTATAAACTAGTTCATTCATAATCCTTAAAAATTTTAAAGAATAAATCAGTGTAGACTATTCCTTATTACGAAAGTTTTGTGATGATGTGAACGTTAAGTTTGTCCTTGAAATGAAAATATAAATAAAACATTAATCTCTTTCTCTTTCCATTATTCATTTTCTCCGTAATTAATATTAATTACAATAATTCTAATAAACATTCAGTTACAAATATTAACAACTAAAAATGAATGGTGTAACATAAAAATAAAGAAATTAATTATTGCGATTATGAATAGAACTCCTTTTTTATAAGATAGCGGTCCTTATCACTGACTGACTGTGTCATCTCTTTCTTACAATTTTGTACATTTACTGTAACTGTTATTTTTCAGGTTAAATTATATTACTTGTATCTTTGTATTTCTCTACATGTTAATTTTTTTTTTTTTTAAAGAAGCACGCTTGTTTTGAAAATATCACATTATGACTTCTTTTTCTTATAGCTTTGGTTTCTCTTTAATTTTCATAAATCGTTTACCTCTAACGTTTATACTTTATGCCAAAGTAGGTGAGCTGTGTGAAGACATTAGAAATAGATTTGATGAGAAAAATAATTTTCAAACTATTCTAATATTTGTAATATCTTGCCAATACATTTAGTAAATTTAAATTGATTACCTTTATTTACGTTCAACCAATTTTAAAATAAAATGATCAAATAACTATGAGGATACTATAAATTAAAACGCTTCCCCACTAGCCCACTATGAGTTCTATACCATAAAAGTTAAATTATAAGTATTGTGATTTTTTTTAATGTAAATTATTTTTTGTAATTGTAAATCAAACATAATAATGCAAAATTTAAACAAGCATAAATGAAAACATTTAAGTGTCGATGCACGTAACTAAAGAGAGTAACTTTTTTTTTATGAGCTTATGAAAGATTATTTATTATAACAACTACAAATTAGCAAGTAGTTACTGAAGATGATGACTATGAAACACGTTTACAACTGTATTGTTCGATTTGTGGGATTCAAGTGTACTTTATTATAATATTTGGTAATTATTTTAATGTTTTGGATTTCAAAAAATAGTTGTTTGTGGTTTTATGCAAATCTTATACTTCTTAATAGTTATTATGGGAAAACTATTTTCATAAACCCCTCTTGTCTGTCTTACCCTGGGTGCTGAAAGATCTAGCTATGCTACTGGCTAGACTGGCGTCTCTAATGAATGGTTGCAACACCTGTTTGAAAACGTAACGTTTACAGGTTGAGTAATAGTTCAGCTATCTCACGTATTACACTTACTAAGAGATGAACTTAGAACCAAGAGTAGAAGGGACCTCATGTGAATTCATTACAACAATTTGATATTTATAAAGCTACCAGAGAAAAATCTTCAAGTTTATTGATATACCAACTTTTATTGTAATATATGATATCATAATTAACACATTCGGTGCGGGTGGTCGGGATCCCGACCATGGTGGTATCTACTTACACGCGCATGGTTGGGATCCCGACCACAGTGCCATCTCTAAAAACAGATGGCAGTATGACTGTAGCACTACACCGGGAACGTTCATATGTTGTTAGCGTGGTTAAAAGGTTAGGAACTACTTTCCTCCGCCGTAGTTTCCACGTGGTGGCGTAGTCATCTATATTGTGCGGTGTATACTTCTTTTGCTAGTTTCGCGTTAGTGAGTGAGTTGTATGAGTGTATATTCGTGTGTTTTATTGTTTCGTATGATGGCTAGGCCATCAGGAAATGTGAGTTTTGAACCAGAAAGTGAAAGTGAAGTGTCAGATCAGAGTGATGCAGAAATTACTGGATCAGAGGAGGAGGAAACTGACTCAGAGGAGGACTTGGAGTATGACCCGACCTGGTTACCCCGCACTGTAGGGTTATGGCACATCCCGTTTGCGAAAGTAAATTAGTTGTTACAACCTATTCCAGGTAACAATAAACTTATTGATTGGTTTAATTTATTGTTAGATGAGATTTTTCTCAATGAAATAGTACAACAAACTAATCGGTATGCCATAGAAGTGTACTTCAAACTCTCACTCACTCCAGCATCCCGTATCAACTGCTGGAAAGACCTTACTGTTCCTGAATTGAAAACATTTATTGGATTAATAATGCACATGGGAACTGTTCGTCTTAGTAGGATCCAAGACTATTGGAAAACGAACCCAATGTTTGATTTTAAATTTGTAAGGGACAAAATAGCTCGTGATCTTTTTTTGTTGATTATGAGATGTGTTCACTTTTCTCGCAATGACAAAACAACAGATGACCGCTTAGAAAAGGTAAGGATGATTATAAATTATTTTAATAATAAGATGAGATGTGTGTACTATCCACCTAAAGATCTGTATTTGGATGAAGGAATGGTGTTGTGGAGAGGCCGTCTGCTTTTCCGACAATATGTGAAAGGAAAGCGCCATAAGTATGGCATGAAACTTTATTCGCTCAGTGATCCGAGTGGTGTAATTATACAATTTACCATATATTCAGGTGCTGGAGGAGAGATTGGAGGGAAAGGTCATGCTATGAAAGTGGTCAAGCACCTCATGCTAGAAAGGTTCGATGTGAGACACTAACTCTACATGGATAACTTCTATAATAGTTTTCCCCTCGCCACCTACCTCCTAAAGAAAGACACGTATTGTACGTGAACTCTGAGGAAAGATAGGAGGCATTTCCCCCCAGAAATCAAAACAACAAAGTTGAAGAAAGGCGAGAATGTTCAACGATATGCTGAGGGGGTGATGGTAGCAAAGTGGAAGGATAAGCATGCCGTAACATAAATCTCCACAGAGTTTGAAAACAGTATGGTTACATCATACAACCAACATGGAAAACCACGGCAAAAACCTCTACTTATTGTATACTACAATGAAAATATGAAGGGGGTCGATAGAAATGACCTAATGATATCATATTATGCGAGCGAACATAAGTCTCTCAGATGGTACAAAAAATTTTTGTACATATTATGCAGATGATCATGATAAATGCACACAGGCTGTACAATTTTGCTAATCATGACCATCCCATTTCACTCTACGACTTTCGCTTGTCTGTCATAGACCAAATGTTGCCGTCCCCTACAGCGCCGCTTCCTAAGCGCCCCAAAAATGACCTTCACATAGTTTCTAAAATCCCAAACCCAGCTGGAAATGTAAAACACCCTCCTCAAAAAATATGCCGAGTGTGTTACAAAGAGGGAAAAACAAAAAGAACAGTTTATATGTGAGAACCTGGCCTATGCCCACTGGCTTGCATTGACAAGTTTCATAGAGACTTTTAGAGAAAAAAACTTAAGTTAGGCAGGTTGGTTGGGATGTAAATACTGTATATAATAGTATAAATAGTATATAGTAGTGTGTAAAACTAAACAATACAATAAAAAAAAAAACTGTTGTTTCTATAAATACAAACACTATAAACATATTGTGCAATGTGCGGGTGCTCGTGCAGTGCGCATGGTCGGGATCCCGACCCAATATTTTTACGCCATGTATGATGTCATTTCCGACCTAGGACAACTTTAGCTACCCATTCATGGCACTTCATTATATAAAGGTATACTTTACTCTAAAAAATATTGTCAGCATTACATTAAGGTTGACTAATTTCTCTTAGCAGCAAATGTGTTAAAATAGGAACAAAATTAGGAACAAAGTCCACCCAAATCATAATAGTATGATAAAGGCCAATATGATAAAACCAATCTCCTTAGCCAGTCTCAACTTAACATCTGTTAAAATAGTACAGCAATATTTGAAATGTGTTTTTTGTCTTATAAAACATAGCAGCGGTGTTTGAAATGTGTGTTTTTGTCTTATGTATAATAAAATATGTAAACAATTTTGTAAACTCATCAATGACCTTGTATTTGGTGTTTTTATATTTGAGGAACTGATAATGGGCGAATAACACACAAACAGCAGTAATTATAAAAAGGTAAAAAAAATGGATTAGTCAAGATGGCGACATACTCAAGGAACAATATAGATAACTAAAAGTTGATTTCATCTTATCTTAATTAGTTTAACTAAACAGAGTAGTAGTAAATTACTAAACTAAAAATGATGATGCAAACTACTGTAGCCTACCTGAAGACCAACAAATTTAGCTATTCCATTTTTAAACTCTTTAATGCCCTCATAAAAGTGCATAGAACTGGTTAGAGGTAACTGTATAGATTGTGGTTCCTGGGTTACCATCTGAAGTACTTCTCGTGTCAAATGTGGCACACTTCCACCCTGTAATACACCAGTTTTAATTATTCTTATTAACTCGTATTATAAGAGAAAAAATAACTCCTAATATAATAGATATAATTATTCATCTTATAAAATTTGTGGCAAAGGCTTATTGACCAATAAGTCTTACATCTTTTCTCCTTCGGGCAATGGAGAAAATTGTAGATAAGCATATTAGAGAGAACCTTTTGGAAGATCTGCCACTGCATCCAAACAAATCAGCATGTTCAACAAAGAGGGAAACTTCACGAATCAGCCCTACACGCTTTGGTTAATAAGATTGAACAAGCAATCTCATATAAACAAATCGCCCTGGCAGTCTTCTTGGATAAAAGAGGCTTTTAATAACACAAGCACTTGCTAGTCTCAAAGTTGGTATCCAGAGGTGCCAAACAAATTATTGTGATGGATAAATAATATTCTAAGCAGTAGACAGACAAAGTCTGCCTTGTGCTGAGTTGTAAATGAAGTTGTGACACAAAAAGGGTGTCTACAGGATAATGTCCTTTCTACAGTTCTGTGGAATTTAGTGGCAGATGACCTGCTTGTGATTTTAAATAAGCAAGGCATGTATGCTCAGGAATATGTAGATGATTTTGTTATACTAATCAGAGGCAAACACCTGGGTAGGCTACCTACTTGGATGTTATGCAGTCTGCACAAACCATTTTAGAAACATTATCTAAGAAGAAAAGACTTTCATTCAATCGTCTAAAAACTGTCATGGTGTCGTTTACCAAATATAGGACTGTGGAATGTGCTGAAGGACCAGTCCTCTTTGGCGGATGGATCCAGATAGCCAGAGAATTCAAGTTCCTAAGAATAATTTTGGATGACATGCTGACCTAGAATAACCATATGACAAGTATTATAAATTACTCACAAATTTCACTCATGATGATGAGGCAAGTTTAAGAGTGCACTTGGTGATTAATCCCTCATATAGCGTACTGGATATACATCTGCATTATTAGATGTGTAGTATGGTGGCCAAATGCAACAGAGAATTACTACTAGAAGCCGGTTTAAGTGTAGCGTGTGGTATGCCTGTGCACTTAGGGTGTTAGGAAAGGAACTTTGACTACTGCCAAGGAGGTGATGTTAAGTTTTCCTCTACTAGATATTGTTATCATGGATGGGGCTACGATACAGTATGTAGGTATATGACACCAACATCAGGCCAGCAAACACTAATATCAGCTACATTATGTGAATAGATATTCTAGAAATGGTGCCAGACCAGAAGACAAGATTTACTGACCTTGAGTCACCATTATGTGTCAGCCGTATTGACAGCTAAGAATGGTTCTAAGGTAAACCTAGCTATGTGAGGAATGCACTGACTTGGTCTTGGTATCGGACAGATCCAAACCCAGGGAGAGCTAAATCGGGAAATGCTTACACCATTTTTTATGTGGATGTGAAATCCCCTTACAGATATGCAAAAAGATATATAAATAGAGACTACAATGATTTATATAAACTCAGGCAATAGGGTATCACTTCTGATTTTGGCAAAACACAACTATACTCCTAAAATAGTATGGGACTATCATGTCCCCCTGAAAACCGTAGCAAAAACCAACGAAGATAATCTGTTTTGGGTGTCGGGTCATCATGATATTGAGGGAAATTAAGAGGCAGACAGGTGCCAAAAAAAGGAACTAAATGCCCCTTTATTGGCCCAGAACATGCTGCAGAGTATCCTATAACTTAGCATATAGTTGTGTCTCCCAATTGGTTTTGAAGGAACACCAGAAGTTTTAGGAGAGAACAAAGGGTAATGTACAATCTAAATGGTTATGTAAGGGTCCGTTGAAATTCCACACAGAGGAGGCCCTTAGACTGAAGAGAACTAAATTGTGGAGAGTGATTAGATTCCTGATTGGTCACTGGAGTTTCTGTAGCCATTTCAAAATGGAATTATGCACATAAGTGTAGCTGTAGAAACGGCTCAACACATAGTTTATGACTCCTCAGTTCTAGATAGGAAAAGTTTTGAATCTCTAGGCCAGAGGTGTCAAACTCAATTTTGCAGAGGGCCATATATTAAATTTAGAATGTGTAGGCGGGCCAGATTAAAATTTAAAAAATGTACTGAATTATTATAACATTTTATTTATTTAATTTTATAGTATAATATACGGTGTTAAAAATCATATCAAAGTTATAAAAGAGGGTAATTATTTTGAGCTCGAAGATCCAGATACCTGACTTCTCTTGTTTTTGACAAGCTCATTGATGTCAGGTATCATATTATTCGTTGTAATTATTTTAAGAATTGATTGGAGATGTTCATTCGTAAGTCTTGTGCAATGTTTGTTCTTATTTATTTTCATGGCGGAAAACATCTGCTCACGTAAATAGGTGCTACCAAACATGCACAGAATGCGTGCTGCATGCTTTTTTAATTCCGGGTAGTTTTCCAAACTCTTGAAATATTGTGTATAAAATGTAAGAGCGTTAACCTCTTTAAATTTTTCTTTCAAAATACTGTCCGATTGAAGATCTATCAACTCCATTTGCAAATGAACTGGTGCCTGTGAAGCTTCAAAATCGAATGGGTTGTTGAAAATTGGGAATTCCATTTCATTCATTTTGTGGAAATCTTCAAAGCGATTGTTGAATTCTGTGATCAGATTTTGCAGAAGTTGAGAATATTGATCCATTTTTTTTTTTTTTTTTTTTGGTTCACTGTGCCAAATGATTTTAAATGAGGGAAGTGATCCAAAGTTTGATTTTTACATGATTTTCCAACAGCCTCAACTTTATTTCAAAGGCGTGAAAACATGAATACATTTGAATGACAATCACATTTTTACCCGGAAACATTCAGATCAGTCAAGTGTTTATTCATATCTACCAAAAAGGCACAATCAACCCACCAGTCATTGTCATAATCAATTGGGTTGCCTTTTTCTAACATGAAAGCTTGAATAGGGTCACGTAATGCAAAAAATCTTTCTAAAACTACTCCTCGACTGAGCCAACGAGCTTCGGTGAAATAAGGGACATCAGTAAAGTTTTCGTCCAAATCTTGTAAAAACTGCCTGAACTGTCGGTGATTTAGTCCTCTGCTCCTTATAAAATTTATTATTTTAATTATAGGTTGCATGACATGGTCCATTTTTAAATGTTTGGATGCCAATGATTCCTGATGAATTATACAGTGAAATCCCACAAAATTACCTGATGTTTTCTGTTTTAATTTAGTTACAACGCCCGAATGTTTGCCAGCCATGGCAGGAGCGCCATCCGTAGTTGTGCTGCTAAGTATATTCCAGTCAAGTTCATATTCTGCTATCAAATGCTCAATTGCAGAATAAATATCGTTTGCTGTTGTAGTACCTGTCAATGGAACGCACTTTAATAGTTCTTCAGTTATTTCAAAGTTACTGTTAATACCTGATATAAAAACAGCAAGTTGAGATGTATAAACAGTATCGGTGCTCTCGTCAACAGCCAGTGAAAAGTTTGTAAATTCCTAAATTTTCTCCTTCAGTTGAAGAACCAAATTTTGAGATAAATCATTTATTCTTGAAGCAACAGTGTTTCTTGACAGCAAAATATTTTGAATTATTGACTTTTGAAATGGAAATGAAACATCGGCTACTTTCAACATACAGTCTTTAATAAAATCACCATCAGTGAAAGGTTTTGATCTCTTCTCGATTTCTATTGCAATAATAAAACTTGATTTCAGGGCCTCTTTGCTCTTAGTATTAGCTTTAGTAAACATTGATTGTTGACCTTGAAGTTTAGATTTTAAAGATGACAATGTGTCCATTCTTATTTTTTCAGTTTAACAATCGAATTTTGATTTATGATTCGTATCACAGTGTCTCTTCAAGTTAAACTCCTTACAAACAGCAACTGTTTGATTGCAAATCAAACACAGTGGTTTACCTTTCCATTCTATGAAAAAACATTCTATAACAATTATGGAACTCGACACAACAATTATGGATATTGCACTACACAAACAAATGCACAATACCTTCACAATCACTAGACTTCACAATCACTACTTCGCAGTACAACTAAAATCCTTCTCCGACCATATCGCTTCGATTACTCGACTCAACTGAGTCATGTCGTGCCGACGCACTCCTTTTATATTGATAAGGAAGGTTCTAGTCTAGACTCGAAGCGCGTGGAAGATTCTATTGGTCTCAACAAAAATTATAGGGTATTTCCGCTTGTTGCTAAGAGATGGCGTTACTGTCTATCTCTCTCGCTTGTCTAGGCACGTGCTGCCCTTGAAATTACTTATAAATGTAGTGTGCACATTTTAAAACTTCTGTAGAGGAATTGAGTGAAGTCTAAAAGCTCTAAAAAATATGATTCTTCTTTTTCATATATATATATATATATATATATATATATATATATATAGTATGTACATAATATTATGTACCGGTTATTTGTTTTACATTATTGTGAGCGGAAACGTGCTTGTACGTAAGTTGTGGTTAACCTAATGTACGTGGAAGTGTTTTGGCGTTCTTCGGGTTTCTTTGGATTAGATCGGCAGTTGTTTCAGCCTGAGTCAGACGATGAAGAAATAGAAGAAAAGGAACGGATTAGCCGGGTTGAAAACTTTTCCTGTAGCAAACTCACATTATAACTGTTCAGAAATCATTGAATTCCACATTGTGAGAAATAACTTTTTTTAAAAGAAAAATTATTCCAGAAAAAAAAAAAGGACATTAGAGATTATTTTAAATGAGACTTGAAATTTAAAAATTACTGTACAGGCTTTCTGTAATAATGTCAATGTATTGTTGTAGTTTTACATTCATACTATATTTAAATATAGTATACAATAAAAAATAACTTTTATTCTATAGGCTAACACTGTAATATATATATATATATATTTAGTTGAAACGTTGATCTTTATGTTCCTAGTAGAAAGACACAGTATTTTTGCTTTCTAACATCATGTTGCAGCTGTATTCACTATAAGAATTACGATTCAGCGATCACACACGGTATCACCCGATAATCCGACATTTCTGGTAGCCCGATACCAGAAAAGTCACCAACATGCCGGATTTCAGAAGTCTACTGTAACCTATCTCAAATTCAAAAGTGGCTCTTCAAAAAACACATATCTACATCATTTTCTGGTTACATAGAAATGTAAATACAATAATATTTGTTTATTTTTAAATATGTGGTCTTGTAAATCAAAATCCTATGCCAAATTTTACAAGGTGGCATAAAATAAATTGTAAAAAAACTAAAGGGAAAAGTTATCAATTTAAAATACATTATGTATGTATACACACCCACACACAAACAGAAAGAAAATTATTTTTCTATTTTTGAGTATATAGGCTATCGATAGAATAAAAAAAATAAAAAATTGTAATAAATTCTACAGCATAAAATTCTAAAATATTAAAGAATTTTTTTTAATCAAGCCAAAGACAACACTTACCTCCCATTATGCAGTAAAAATAAATAAATAAATCTGTCTTTGAGTAGCCTTTATATATGATAAAATAAAAATAATAAATAATTTTACAGTAGGGCTATAAAATTCTACACAAATTAGACATTTATTTCTTAAATCAAACCAAGGACATTATGCACAACTAGGCCTATGAATTATTTTTAAAAAATACATATTTTTAATTAAATATATTTTTGCACTTCACTGTATCTAATTTAAATTCCAAAGTTTAATATAGCCAAGCCTAGTAAAAAAATTTTTTATAAAAAACTTCATTCCGATGAGATCTCTTTTGAAACTAATTGGATAAGTTTTAGCTACTTATTTTATTAACTAGGTAAAAAAGCATCCCGAGGTCGCTTATTTAAAAAGCGTTTGGAAAAAATGTGCTCTAGGTAACGAAAATAGACCTTCTTCAAGTGTTGCATCACTTTTTGCATTTCATATTTATTTTTTAAATTTAACTTTAGTGTGCATTTACAGCCCTATATTTGGTTTTTCAGTCACAATTCCTTGATAGTTACAACTGATACATACATTGTTTGATACATCTACTTGATTTGGTATTTTCCATCCTGTGTATCAGCTTTGTTCAAAGTTTCAAATTTCAAAGTTAACCATATAGGTTGAACATTTTCGCATTATGCAAATTACGGAAAAAAATTCATGCTATTTGTTTTAAATGTTCTTTCATTTGTAACAATCCAATTTTACACACAAATTTAATTATCATAGCAACCCAATAGTAATGCGTACCTGAAACAGCTGATTACATCGATTTAATTCTAGCATAAAAACCCGTTAGCCTAGCATAAACCAATGTGAAAAAAAATTTCAGAAAGTGGTGAGTTTACACACAAATTAAGTTGCTATAAAAACCAATATAACAATACATACTTAAAACAGCTGAACACATCCCATACATCAAAAAATGTTTAGTTGATGTTTGTTAATGTGTTCATGTTTACATGTCCTGTTGTGTTTAAAAATAATTTTTATATTTTTTTACAAATAATGGCAAAACGTTCTTTCTTTGAAAACAAATCCCATGAAAAGCGGCCCCATAGAACTTATTATTAGTTCTTAAAATTAACAACACTTCTGTGAAATAAAATGTTTACTGCATACATTTCTATATTTTCCCCCAACTTTGCCTTTACTTCAGGAAACATACAAACAACTAAACTTATGTGTTTTATACAGTAAACAATATGGAACAATGGGAAACATATATGGACAAGTTACAAGAACAAGCAACCACGACAAAAAGTTCCTCTCCATTTCAGTTAGTGTGAATTCGTCTTTTTACTTTTTAGGTTATAAAATTTTACCTTAGTATATAATAACAGTAAAGGCGTTTCAAATATCTTTCCGGGTAGTCTTTCAATTTCGGTTATAAATCCAACTCTGGTCTGGCAGTTAGGCACAGAGGAAATTACAGATTTAACGGAAAACTTCATAATAAAACCAAAAATAGTAGACCAATTTACCCAAAAAAAATTGAATAATAACTAATTGCCGCTTACTGCAATCCTGCGTACATGTACATGTGAGTTGTCAGTTGTGCACTATTCAGTGTTCACAGTTCACAGATTACTTGATCAATCAAACAAATAAAAGCAAAGATTAGGCCATAAATATAAAAGGATTAAACTGTGATATGAGTCAAAAGAATATATGACTGAAAATAAAGAAGAGATGTTATTATAAGAATAAGTTTGTACCTAAATGCTCGATCACAAAATTTATTTTATCAAAAAATCAATTATATATATGTAATTGAAGAGTAGGAATTTAACCATGTAGCCTTAATACACTGTTAATAATTTTCCAATAATTTGTCGGTAGTGAGGGACTAAAGGATTAAAAAAGTATTCCCTTATTCCAATAGTTCACTTTCATTGGAATATTTCAATAGTTTTGAAAGTATTCTATTAGACTTAAAAAGGAAAATTTTAGTATTCACTTGGTTATTCCAAGAGTATTCGAACTCATTTAATTCATATAATACTATTGAAATGGATTTTGTGGAATATTTAGTATTCGAATACGTAATATAAAGAGGATAATTATATTTCCGTGGGTGGGTAGCACAAGCTGATAAGTACGCTTCTGCTAACTATTCAGGAGAGCGTTTATGAGTTTGAATTACTGTCATAAATCCAAATTACAACAAAATAATTTATGTCAGCTGTTTTTTAAGCTACTGTTTCAGAGTTTTAAAGTCTTAAATATGAAGATAAAATAATACTAAATAAGTAGGTTATTTGTGATATCATGTTTTGCCATCTTTAGTCCTTCAATGTTTTTAATAGGGTTATATTAAATTTTTACGAAACCAAATTTTTTTGTTAATTAATTATACGCGCATGCTTCCTACTGTCAACTGAAATCTGTTTACCGAATAAGAATAGAAAACAGATTTTAGTTGACCTTGGGAGGCATGCGAGTGTAGGTCTAAAAAAATACAGAACGTACAAAAACCTTTTTATTTGTATAAAACATAGTAAAGTTATATTTTTCATTCATTTAAAAAAATACTCTTAAAATATTATTTCTTGTTCGTTGATATGCTATTGCAAAAAGAAAAACCAGCAACCTCAGGCTTAAAGTATATTTTTACTTTTCAACTTTACAAAAGTTACAAAACAAAAATATTTACAAAAGTTATTTTGTAGACTTTATAAAAGTATAAAACCTTTTGAATTATTCAGTCTTTTCATGTAACACTAAACAGTCTACTATTCCATACAGTATTCATGACCAGTCTACTTCAGATTCAGTCTTGTGGATCTTCATTTTCAGAGTTTGCTAATTAATCAGTGAGCTCGTCAAACTCAGGAGTTATTGAAGCTGTCGACAGCTTCTATTAAAAATAGACGACAACTTCTATTAAATTGTAGTATTTTTTTCTCGACTAAACTTTTTCAGAAGATTTACACTAAAACTCGTTGCATATGAGTTTGGAACTTCAAAATTTTCTGTATTGATTTTGCGGCCTTTTCTATCCCGGATAGCTTTAGTTTCATAAACGCAGAATACGGATTCAGATCATATTTTGAAAAAGTTTCTCCAAACTCTTTGGTGTATATAAGGTGAAAAACGCGTTAAAATCTTTCAAGTAAAACTCAATCACATTGAAGCGTTTTTTCCCCAGGTAGAGCCCAAAAAAACTGGCACCTGCCACGACGAATCATTATTCTAAACCTTTCACCTTCGTCATTGCCACTTTTCGATGATTCTGACGACGCAAAATTCTTTTTTATTCGTTCAATGAAAGCACAATTAATTACTATCACACTCAAAATTAGTGTTCCCAGGCAGGAGACATTTTTGATCAATTACCTTAAGGTTTTCAATCTGGTAATTATATAGCAGAGTAGCCTCACTTCAAAATCAATTTGTATGGGTTTTATTCGTCAAATAAATGTTGGAAAAATATTTTATTATCCAAAAAAAGTGTCGGAAAGATGATTACATAATATAATTACACAAGTTGTTTTTTCGTCAAAAAATTAACTCTATGTTATCTTTCATACTCATGACATTCACTTCAATAAACGTACGAAAGGTTTGGCCAGGTGGTTTTATATATATATATATATATAGCAACCTGGCCAAACCTTTCGTGACATATAATAATACAGCCCTACATATTTACAGCAAAGAAAACATTATTTATTCTTATGAAGTAAGGTATGTAGTAGAGGATAAAAAAATAAAACAAGGAAAATACGGCGCCACCTTAACCTCCTAAGACCCAGAGGTGAACTAGTTTATAGGCCTAATAGCCTGATGTCCTTTTAAAAGTACAAGAAAACTTGTATTTTTAATCTCCTTGGAAACTCATGCCAGTTATTATTTCTCTGCACCAGTTGGCAACATTGCTTAAAGCAATATTTGAGTCAGCAATATTTAAATCATCTTTCCGACACTTTTTTTCGATAATAAAATATTTTTCCAACATTTATTTAACGAATAAAACCCATAAAAATTGATTTTGAAGTGAGGCTACTCTGCTATATAAATACCTTCAATCTTTGTCTAAACGTACATGAACATAAGTGTCATGTTGGTTTTTCTATTCTAACCACCACATGTGTTCCACGTTTGGCGGTAACATGAAACACTTTTAGAACACAAGAGCAATCTGCTCTAACCCCTTTCCTCCTTGGAACTCACTCCACCACATTCAGCAGCTTTATGATTCTTTTTCTCAAGAGAATTACGAATTGTCAGATTGTACATGGTCAATAACCTTTTATAATACAAATTATTAGTTGTAAGGTCTGGTATGGTACAAGCCGATATCTGATGCAGATCCAAAACCAAAAACCTCTGGTAATTAATGTTCTTTGTGGTTTCTTTACCTTCACGTTAACTTTCTTGACCACTTTAATAGCTTTAGTATTATGATTGTTTTCAATCTTTGTTCGATCAACTTTACTTGCAACATGTCTTTTTATTACTCTGAATTCGTCACAAGTGTTCCATGTATCGATTAATGGTTCTTTAAACTTATAACTTTTCTAAAAATATCAATACAAACTGACTTTGCAATTGCATTTTCAACTCGCCATTGCAAAAGTAATTTGGCAGGAATAATATTCTTTCCGAATTGTCACGTCTACCATAATGACTTCCATGTTTATGAACTCATGAATTAAATTATTAATGTCTTCGTCACTGGTTTTATTTGGTGGAGTGTGCTTACCTTGCCCATCAAATTCAAAACCACCAAAGAGAAATGATTTTATTTTTTGAATGAGCAAGTTTAATTTTCCTCACATAGATTTATAAACATTTACTATTTTATTATTAACATTAACGATCTAATGAACAATAGAACCATGTCATGATTTCAACTCTTACTTTTCTCAATTCTAGTAGACTTTTTGTCGTAAACTTCGATTCTTTCTCTGAAAGTTTGATCTATGACTTTAATTGGTAATAAGAAAAAGCTGGTAAACAATATTATGTTGCATTTCGGGTGATACTAACTCATAGCACCTTTTTTTACTTACAGTACAGTATTGTTGACGGACTTAAACTCAATGGAATCATGAACTAACCCTTTTCTCTCTTTGTATGTGGGATGTGGAATATTCTTTATGTGGTCAAAGGTTAAATCACACACTGAATGAGAACGTTCTTTTTTAATGTTCCTTCTTTTTTTTTCTTTAAAGCGATCATCTGATATGACTTTAATTTGTATTACTTTGACATTTGATATAATTTGAAAATGAAATTCCTGTACACCTGGACAGTTATTCTTAGTAATAATTTCACATTAAAGATGTCACATTATAACTTTTACTGTTTATGTTGCAACTGTTGTCTTTTTATCTCACATGTCTTAAACTACTCAGAAAAGTCTTTACCAATTTTTCCCATTGGGTCGTCATAAAACTTTTACATGAATTAACTTCTTCGTCATAACTTTTTTTTGGCAATACTTATCTTTCTTACAACAGCTTTCAAGCAAACTAAAGTTTTTAGCTTGACCCCTACTGTTTACACTGTTTGCATAGCCTCATTGTTCACTGTGACTTTTCTTCTTTGCTTTCTGAACATTTTAAAATTTCACTTCTTCACGAATAGAAATGATTAAATTTAACGTATAACATAGTTATGACAGTAAACATTCAATCAAAAT
This sequence comes from Aphrophora alni, assembly GCA_963513935.1. Lineage (NCBI taxonomy): Eukaryota > Metazoa > Arthropoda > Insecta > Hemiptera > Aphrophoridae > Aphrophora > Aphrophora alni. The sequence continues at coordinate 80,603,464 of OY740766.1, forward strand.
ATACCACTATAAATTTTATTGCAGTTGTCTCTCTAATTTTCTTTGAGATGTTACTTGATATAAGTTTATAGTGTATTAGAGGCTTGGACACAGTTTTTCACAGGGCATTTCAAACGTTGACAATATTATGTATCTCTAGGTTTTGTATATCTTAAGCTGGAATTAACGTCTTAAAATATAGACCATATATTTCAATTAATTGTATATTCTTCTCCGATTCAGATGAATCACAATTTAAAAATTGAACACGAGTTGCAAAATAAAATATCGAAATGATATCTGCAAACTTGTAATTTTGTTTTTACAATTCTGTTGAATTTAATTTTCAGTATAATTTTTGGTTATATTATAGTATTCTTTTTTTTATATATATATATTATAGTATTATTTATCGTGAAATTTAGAGTCTTCTACTTTTGAAGTACAATTCCGACTTCTTTTTACTGATAAAAGTTATTTAAGATTTTAGAGGTGAATTGAGTATAACTAACAACCGAAGTGAATATTGGAAAAGAGGTATTCAGCGCTTGGCAACACTGGAATCGATAGAAGACAAGTTGTTATTATTACTGGCATTACTGTATTCCAGGTCCAGGATAATAATTATGTGAACATGAGAGTTATTTAGATGGTCGTTTAGTTAAACTAGTATCAGAATATAACTTTTTATGATTACAGAAAGGTGAGATTCTGTTTATAAAGAGAATTTGTGTTTATATTTATAATTACATGTCATGTTATATCTAAGAAATTAATTGGGTAGGTTTACAATGTTTATATTGATAAGCTATTCATGTCATTGAAGTTGGACTAGCCTAATTCATCATAGACAGCACGTTTATTATTTGGATCTTTATATAAGACATCCTTTGGATAAAGACTAATTTTTAAACTCATGTCATAGTCCCTTAACCGCAATAATAAAATGTAGAATGACTACTAATGAAGTTCTCTATTTAGTCTGTAATAGGCTGTAGTCAAAATAACTGTACCTTGAATGTTCATTACGTGTAAGTTATTACGATAAGGTAATTATGGAGTGTATATGTAACCAAATTTTGCTATGGATAATTATCCAGCCACAAGGTTTTTACTAGCCTAGCTGAATGTTGACAATTTGATATAAAACACCTTCTGTTCCATAAATAACATCTTCCTTTAGCTTGAATTTCACTTTTGGATGGTGGTAATCCATTATTTATGTCAAAAACAAGCAATTGATAAGACAGTTTTCAAGCATTTTCAGGTTACCAATATCGAAAACAATCGTAAAGAAAATGTCACAAGTTAATATTACTTTGCCTCTATGGAATCATGATCTGTAGTTCCTTTACTAGGTCCATAAGGAACCACACACACATACACACACACACACACACATATATATATATAAGGTATTTATGGTAATTGTTTACAAAGTAAGTTACTGGTCTTTTGAGATTTTTTTTAAACATGTTCTACTTACCTGATTTCTTAATAATAAAATAAGAGTTCAAAGCAGAGCTAATTTTTTCACAGAAAAATTGCAATTTCATAACTACAGAATTCAATGCATTTATACGTCACCAAAGCTAAGCAACATTGAGCGCTGTCAGTACTTGGATGGGTGACCGCTTGGGAAATAACACAATTTCTTTTTTTTACAAATTTTCCTAGAAAAATTGAAATTATATTTTTTTCTGTGAAAAAATTAGCTGTTCGTTGAAAACTTATTTTATTATTAAGAAATAAGGTTTGTAGAACAAATTTAAACAATATTGCCAAAAAAGGCAGTAACTTTCTTTGTAAACAATTACCGGTAAGTATAACATATATAATTACCATATAAAGGGACCTAGTAAAGGAATAAAAGATCTGTAGTTCTTTTACTAGGTCCATAAGGTTGAATCACGAGTTGTCAGATCGTAACAACTATAGACAAAGTAACCTGAAAATGGCTGAAAACTATCTTAATAGCTTGTTTTTGACATAAATAATGGATTTCGACCATTCAAAAGTACAAATTGCACTGAAGTAAGATGTTATTTCTGGAACAAAAGGTGTTTTGGTAATTGTTTACTTAAAGAGGTGCCTTATTTTCCGTTTTTTTCCCCCCCATCTACTATCTACCTTACGTTTTAAGAATGTATAATGTTTTCCTTGCGCAGATCACTATTTTTCACTGAATCACAATCTAAACACTATCAAATCAACGGGTTTATAGGTTACACATAATAGCAAGATATAATAGCAAGGAGTAGGCCTATAGCGTATGGTTTGATGCATGTGCATTATGCAATGACCGCTAGATCGCTATTTCATATCAATAGGTTTGTCCAGAGGTGCCTTTCATAAGTTTATTGAAGTTAATAATTTGCTTACTTTGTGATATAATTATATATCTACAGGTTTAGCCAGGTAGCTCGCCAAAGTACCACCTGTGGTATATAACCACCTGTCCAAACCTATCGTAAATTTATGGAAGTAATAATTTGAAATTAGATTAATAATTTGGAGGATTCACAGCATTACACCTTGATCTGTGATGACGGATAATTAGATTAAAATATTTTAGTAACATATGAGACATTAATGTGAGCCAGCCTATGAATATGTCGTATATGATAGTTTTTAGATTGTCATTTTTCAGTGAAAAAAAGTGATCTGCACAAGGAAAACATTATTTATTCTTAAGAAGTATGGTATGCAGTAGACGATAAAAAAATATCCAGAAAATAAGATGCCACCTTTTAAGTAAACAAACAATTACCGGTGTTTTATATCAAATTGTCAACATTTAGCAAAAAGCTTGTGGCAGTCAATAAATACCAAATTATGAAATCCTTAACTATTTACCTTGTATTCAAACAACCAGATCATACGGAAGACACTTTTTTAGTCACAAAATATATTAGTTTAGTAGAAAATAAGAAATATAAAAGTGCGAAATTCAGCTTGGGTTACGTTAATATTGATAACTATATTATAACCAAAACAGCTGTAACTTTTTTAAATTATTATAATAAATTTTCACAATAAATTTTAATTTAATTTTGATTTGCTAAGGATGCAGCACTTATCTAAATACAGCAATAGTCTAATTCCTTAATCTAACAATTGAAATATCTACAATATTTATTAACCTAAACAAATGAAAATTCCTGAAATAAATCACAATGACAATTAATATTAATGACAATCAAATAAGATTATACAATGCTTCCTTAACAATTAGCAAAGAAACAAAGAGTGTATCAAAATTGTTTTTAGTCTGATTTATTTATAATGAATCTAATTGTACTGTAATTTCTTTAATTTAATTTATTTTAGTAATTATGTCCCCAATTTAATTAATTTACTGCCCTGGCTAGCTTGTTTTACTTAAAGATTGATTTAAAATAAAATAAAATCTCTCTCTCTCGTTCTTATGGTTCTTTGGTGATTATAGTTTAAACTTTAGTTACTGAATCAAAATGTTGTTGGTGGTTAATTATTTATACAAATTTTCAAAGTCCACTTATCGAATTTGATGTCCTTTCAAAATCTGAAGCGTGTTTGTTTGGTGGTTGTTTCAGCGGATAAGCTCGATGTTGATTTGGTGTCCAATAATCTCCTTTGTTCTCGCAAAGCTGTAATCTGGTCTGGCTAATTTCCCGCAGAATTCCTCTTCTTATTCTCGACGCTGATATTTCACTTATTTTATTAACTTTTCGCTGACTATATTCACTTTATGACGTATTCTTTAACTTTAACTAATTCACTGTTCAACGTATTTCTTTTATTTTATTAAACTGTTCGACGTATTCTTTTAATTTTTATTAAAATGTTCGACGTATTTCTTTAATTTAATATTATTCGCGATTACATTTAAATGTTCACCAATTTCTCAGAAGATTTTACAATTTTATTATGAAAGTATTAACAAAATTTTATAAAGAACAATTATCTAGTAGAACAACCTTGTACAAAATATCTTGAAGAACAACAACCTCGTTTCCTTCTCTGGAACCTATATTTATAATTTCCTCGTTTTCAACAGTCACACCACAGCTTTATTTTTCATTTGTGGAATTCAAAGTTTACTGGAATTTAGAAAATGACGCTACCTTCCATATTGGTTAATTTAAACTTTGTCTTGGTCTCTCCTTACTCTAACGTATCTCTAAATGAATTCCTTACCTTTAAACTCTTCAGTTTTTTTTTAAATATGCGCTTGTCCATGAGCTGTCAACGCTTTTATTTCTTGTCAAATTAATGACTTGCCGTTCACTGACCCTAGCCAGCTCCTTTTCGGTAATATATATATTTGTGGTGATAAATGTCCAATTGAGATCCCGTTGCGATTTAATATTGAAATTTAATAAAATCGTGTTTTACATACCTCATTATTAAACACTTGGATCATCTTTTAGCTGGGAAGACCCTTTTTCAAGTATCAAAATCCAATAAACTAACAATTTACAAGGTGTTCAGAATACACAACGAGGCTATGCGTCTAGGTTTCATAAATTATGCATAGCTAATAGAATAGCGTGACTTTAGATGTATGCGCAATAACTGTCTTCTAACAGGTAAATATTACTAAGCTGTATGATTTCAGAATCATGTGAACTAGGTCTCGACAGGTATATATATATATTGGATTAGCCAGACCTAGTAAAGGAACTAAAGGTCTGGTAAGGTAACTATATATTATATTACTAACCTGACCAATATAGTAATACGGATGATCATACACATATTTAGTAACCTAAACACACCTTCTTGAATTCTTGTTTTTTACAATTATCATTTTCTACTGAACTAATGTATTTTGGTAATTTATTTGATGTCGAAAGATACTTTTTAATTACCAAAATACATTAGTTTATAGAAAATGATAATTATAAAAAACAAGAATTCACGGTGAGTTTAGGTTACTACATATGTGTATGTTCATCGGTATTACTATATTGGTCAGGTTAGTGAATATCTCATCACTTGATGTATGTTATGACTACATTAGTCAAGTTTGTGTATATATTTTTTACAAATTATATTGTACATGATATCCAGTAATTGCTTTATTAGGTCTGACTAGGTAACTATATATATATATTTGGTAAATATGCATTGAAGCAGACGTGTTGAATATTTGCTTCTATTTTGTTAAATCGCTTTAGACGTAAGTTAATTTAGAATTCACATCTTAGTGATTATGGCATTTGTCCCAATACCACTTTCAATGCACCCAATATATTATTTATGTCAGAAAATAATAATTTAAAATAATGGAATACTGCTTTGAAAACAAAGGAATCCTCCTTTGGTTATGATAGTTCAAGCAATTACATCAATAAACTAATTACCTCTGCCAGACCTCTTGAATCTGTGAGCCCTTCATCTTGATGTTGTAATCATATCTCTTATAACGGCTAACACAAACAGTTATGCTTTGTAACGAAACTGAATTGAGAGTTGAGACATTTAATCAAACAACTTGAGTAGGCACACAGAGGGGGTTTCCTGTTATAACAGCCACGCCAAATTACGTCGAGGTTTTTTTACCACGGTGAATCAACTGACAAGCTTGTCGGATCGTCAAGTGTCGGACTATCATGATGAGTGTACTACTGTATTCAATTTGTTGTCCATTTCCTTTTATCAAATTTTATCATTGTTAACTAGTTACGGTCCCCTTACAGCTCTGTAATATGTTATTGTTATTTCTAATTTTTTAAATTTTATGAACCATAGTTTATGATTGTTAACTAATTTCGTTGTTATTTCTATATAGTACTAAGTTTTTATTATGTAGCATTTTATGCTCATTTTTGTGTAGGTGATGATGACCATAACAGTTTTCACCTTAAAACGAAAAACAATCAAACAAAAATAAAGATTCCCAACAAAATGTTTCAATTCACTCTCTGTGTGGTTTGCCGTGTGTGGCCGGGCATTGTCATGCAAAAACAAAATTCTGTGAAACAGAAACCCACATTGTTTGTTTTATAAAGCTCATCTAATATTTTGGATTTCACAATATGAATAGGCTCTAGTAGTAGTTTCACGATAACACATTTTGACAAGACACTTCTTTAGTTCCAAAAAAGAGTAGGCTAACCATGAGCTTCTTTACCAAACATTCTTGTTTAAACTTTTTCATTCTAGACCGAACCATACTTTAAAAACACTTGCCTTGTATAAGTAACTCATGATAATAAAAAAATGTGTAAACAATTATGATTAAACTAATTGTTCAAATAATCCATGTTGATAAAAATTGTGTAAATAATCCACGTTGATAAAAATTATATAAATATCCCATGTTAATTTTATAAGTTTTAATTGCGTAAATTAATCCATGATGATAAAAATTGCGTAAATAATCCATGTTAAAAAAATTCTATAATAATCCATGATTATAAAAATTGTATATAAATAATCAATGATGATAAAAATGGTCATAAATAATCCATTGTATAAATAATTAATATAGGCCTAATAATATGTGTATAAATATCCCATGATAGTTTTTTTTTATCTAAAAGAATCTTAAGGGCATGGGTATTGAAAAATTGTCGACTCCGGGTAAAAAGAGGAAATGAATTCAAAAAACTTTGAAAAATGGTTGAAGGAAAAACTTATTCCAAATTAAAATGAACATTCTTAATAGTATTCGATAATGCTCCTTACCATTAGCCTATATATACAAGAAAATAAGTCGCCAAGCATTCATCAAAAGCTGCAATGACGGACTGATTATTGAAAAATAACATTCTCTTTTAACAGGGCATACAAATACTGAACTAATGGATCAAATAAACAAACAAATGTGCGGAAGAAGTGTTAAAGTGTTAAAGTAAATGAAATTTTTAAGGAAAATAGACATGATTTGTGTCTAACACCATACATGTGAGATCTCAATCCAATTCAATTTCTAGGTCGTAAGTAAACCGATTGATGAGAAAGAACAGAATATTACAGAGGACTTATCAGTGGTAAAACTAACACAAGCTATATTAACTTGAAATATTGTTTGCAATTTAAAATGATGAATCCCCTGAGATAAGTTCTGCTTAGAATTTAGCCAAGCACCAAGCATTAGTTCGTAACTTTTGTGATGTCGAACCTTTTTATAACAGTTAGTATTCAAAGATAAAATAAAGCTTAAAGTTTCAAAATGTTTTAATAATATAAATGAGCTACAATTGTTTCGCCTTGCGACATCATTGGGCAACTGATAATTAACAGGTATAGACAACTATTTAAACATACACAAGCAACAGGAAACTGAAATACAATAGAGAAATCGGGAAAGGTAGGGTAAATGACCTAGCAGGTAGATAAAGGTTATATTATATATTTTTAATATTTATATTATTAAAACATTTTGAAACTTTAAGCTTTATTGCTTTATTTTATCCTTGAATTTGGAGTTCCAACAAGAAATATCTGCTATTACATTAAAACAGTTAGTATTGTTTGACCAGGCAAGTGATAGCCAATAGCTTGCACATTCCTTTTGCTACACTTCTCGTCAGCTCGCAAAAGTAATATTCCAACCATTTTGTAAACTTTTGAGGCTTGTTTGGAGAAAACCACCAAATTTTCTAAATCTATAATTGTGTTGAGCTAAACAAAGGAAGACTTTCTTTAAATCATTTGAATATAATTAAATTGTAACTTCAAGATATTGTAAAGATACTTAAAATATTCTCACTAATTTGAACTTGAACTTTTAAATTCCACGATCACTATTCCTCTGTTAACATATAAGTTGTTAGAATTTAAAAAATACTTGTTGTTACTAGTTAAGAATTTTAACATTGTTGAAAAACTACATTTGTGTGGTTATTTCATCAAATATGTGTTCATATTTACTTAATGTTATATTAATTACAACAAATAAAACAATATCTATCTTGTTTGGCTTAAAACTGACTTTATTTAGGTAAGTTGAGAAGAACATAACGAAAACAATATGACATTGCTACATAACTAACTAATTTATGAGGAAAGAGTATAATAGGGCACATTGCCTATTAGATTAGATTTTGTATGGATAGGAGACCACAGGCTTACCTTAGAAAGTGGTCCTTGGTATTACTTATACAAATAAGAAAACAAACACACACACACACAAACACTAAAGTTCTAAAATATTTCGTAAACACTGTTCACTTTCTCAATCAGTAAAGAGTATGAATTGTTTTTCAATCCATGCAATGTTCTTTGTAAAAACTTTTCTATCTTTTTTAAATTCTGCACACGATAATGCAAACTTGTTTGACTTGGGAGCTTCATCTCCGAAAATTACTTTTCAAACTCTTATGAACTTAGCTTCTTTTACTGTTTCCTGTGATCGAGGATAATGATTAATTTGAGTTTATCGCTAATGTCCACCTGTTATGAACCATGTGTCCACCATCTAAAAGCATTGCAGCGATTCCAGTCCTGCAATCTTACATGAATCACCTTTCCCTCTAATGAACTGCTTTAAAGTTGTATTACAAAAGGATTTCCACATCTACTAGCAGCTTTCACAAAAAAGACTTCTGTTCGTTTGCTCACAGGTTGTATATGGCTTTTAAGATATCATCAATAATGCTCTTCAGTATCTCTGTTGTAAAATTCAGCCATAGTTTGTTCCTCAATATGGTCATCATACAACCTTCCAGCTTCTTTGGTTAGCTGCATCATAGGCAAAGGTAGTCCAATGTTCGTCAAGTCTATTCCTTAGAGGTTAATGTTTCTAAGATTATTTGTAGGGCTAAATCAAAATTTACTCTTTCTTCATGTTCTTTTCAGTGTTCAGTCAAATAACATTTAAATATATTTCATAGATCAGCTGGATTTGCAGTATCATTTTCAAAAACACAAATGTAGCTGAAAGGACCTCTTAACTGGGTCTGCATTTGGAATGTACAGGATTCTATCATTACATTTTTATGGTTAAATTCATTGTGTGATAGTTTTGTATTTGCTCCATCATGTCCTGTTCGTATTACTTATGTATATATCTTATACTTACTATAGAAGGACAGCCTCCAAGATTAAGATGACTTTGAAAGACTAGTGCCAAAAACACGTTATTTTATTTGAAACTACATACCTGTTATCAACAGCAAATTTGTTAAAATTAACACAAAGAATGTGCTATGTCCGCAAATGAGGCAAATAATTAAAAATTAAATTTCAAAATAATTTAACATGAGCTGACTCATAAAGTAAACTAATGATCAATATTGTATTTTACATATGAAAATCTTTATAGTTTTGTCAATTTCAACTCGAAAGTTTTTATTAAAAGTAATCTCTGTATAATTTGTTCCCTGACTATCTTCTTTCATTAATATTATAGAATAATTTATTCATATATATATATATATATATATATATATATATAAAGCATGTTTTTAATTGGTGCTCAACGTGTGGCTTATGTATTTACATATCATACGCTGGCTTGAATTAATATCAAATAGCCTAAGAATGAATATTTATGCATAGTTATAAACAATAACGATCACATATAATTTTAATAATCTTCAAATATAAACATGGAAAATAAAACAAATAAAATAAATAAATTTAAACAAACCGAAAGTAATATAGCCGCAAAATTACAACAAATTTTGCAATCAAATTTAAACTAAATTTAATATAAATTAGAAATAACTTTGAAACTAGATTCCAACTAAACGAAACTAAAATTGAACAAAATAAAGGATGAGATAGAGAATTTTAAAGAGTGCATGGCAACGCAAATACATTTTGTCGAAACATGATTTAACGAGAAAATTGCGGAAGTAGATTACCTAATTAAAGACCAATAATAAAATAGACGAATTAAAAGAGAAGTTAGATAAAACAATTCATGAGGACTCGCTAAATGAGGAATTAAAAGGTCTGGTGATAAATAAATGATAGAATGGCGAAAATAAAAAGGATTTATCGTAGAAATAATAATATCTAACATATCAAAATTTAATAGTAATACATATCTACCTAACACCCAAGTAGCTTGTTGAGCTAATTCAAATGAGAATAATTTATTAAACTGAACTTTACCTAAATTCAACAGGTGGGAGAGCAATCCCAATAAATATTTATATAAATTAGCAGTATTATTCTTTAAACATTCTATTATAACTGCCTGTGATGTTGCTCTTTTTAATTTATATAATTTAACAAATTTTGAGAATGCGTATAAAATAATAAATATATACTGTGTTCTTCCTTGTTCTTTCGGTAGGGGTCCTATGATATTTACTGCTATTAGGTCTCCTTAAGCATTATACTTTACTCCACTTGTCTCTCCATATAAGTATCACATGTAGTGGAGATTTAGGTAGTTCAGACAGGTAGTTTAGATTTTTCTGATCATGATTTTAAATATAAAATCTTCCTGTAGCATTTAAAAACATTTCGCTCTACAATACAAACAGTCACAGTGGCACTCCCACAATTAAAGTATCTATAATCTTCTAGGGTACCACTATTAACCATGAATTATTGTGTCTCTGAAATAAAATGTCATTGTTGATTCTAATTCTTGTCTGTCCGTCTTGTACGGTTATTATTTTTGAATCTTGGTGTAAATCTCTTTCAAGGTCAATGTCTTCTCGTTACAATTTTGCTCTTCACTTAATTAATTGTTATCGTTAAATATATTCTCGATTTTTTCTGGTTCGTAATTCTTCTCTATTTGCATATCCTTATACTCAAATTCTTCCATATTCGTCTTTCATTTCCGTAAGATACAATCCTGCATTCTATTACTTCACATGACTCTTTCTCTCAAACTTTAATTTAATTATACTTTATTTTCATTATTTCTTATTATTATCATATTTTCATCAAAGTTTAATGCCATTCTCAAATACCTAATCATGTCCATCTCTATAATGCAGTCTTTAATCAAATATGGGACTATGATACATTGTAGCTCGAATGAATTCATAATAATGGCTTAGAAATTCTTTTTGACTTTTGATTTAAGGCGGTGGTAATAAAGGTATTAGTTAGGGTAATTCCTCATATTTTCCTGATTTGTGTTCATTTACTTGAAACCATGTATCGGAAATACAAGTCAAATTACTTCCAGTATCTATAAATGTCTTTGTTACTATTTCATTTAATGTTATTTCGGGACAGTTATGGTTGGTAATTGGTTCTCAATTGTTATCTTCATCTTATTGTAATAAAAATTCTTTCCCACAGTAGAGGTTGGATATTTTAATATTACCAACATTTTGAATTTTATTTTCATTGTTGTTTGGGTGCATTCCGTTTTTGTTAATTTTTAATTGCACTGGGGTAGATTGGGAAGTCTTGTGGATATCTGCTTCACCTGTACAGCCTTCTTCTAAATTTGAATGATCTAGACCAGTGTTTTGGAGTTTAACTCCTTGCACTGTCTAGGGTTTTCCTCTTCAGGTTTTGTTTGTGGTCGCTGGTGGTCTCTTTGACATCGCGATCATCTGGCAGACCCTCTGCTGTTCCTGTGTCGGGTATCTCGTGTGCTGGTCTTGACTGATTTGGTTTAGTGTCCTTCTTGGTGGCGATTCTCTAAAATTATTAGCTATTGGTCCAGGTTTGTTGTTGCCGTTGTATTTCGGGTATTCATTATACCCTCTATATTCATTGGAATATTGAGGTCTTGGTTGATGTAAAGTTACCCATTATTGTAAGGTAATCTTTTCTATATCCGTTCTACTGGAATCAGTTGTTCGGTTTGTGAGCTATGTTCCCAGACAAGAAGCTATTTGTTCTATTTTTCTTGAATGGTGGAGATGGAGGTGTAGAATATCCGTAAATCCTAGGGCTTAGGCCGTTGTGTTTTCTGCTTCAGATTTCTGCATTCTGTTGATAATTTTCTACCATGTCTGTAATTTTCCAACTCTAGTTTTTGTCGGCTCCCCTTCTGTACGTCTCGATTCCAGAATTTATTCAAATATTCCTCCCTAAATTGATCAAAATCTTTCGTTTCAAACGTTATTAGCTACCACCATCTGGCTGCACTAGCTTCTTATTATATCAAATAGGCAATCTTGATTGTCTCCCAGCTGATTTATTTTTTGCGATGTTAACCTTTCATAATACCTGCCAATTCAAATCATATAGTACCTCTAAAAGAACACTTCAAAAGAATTAACCCAAAAGATCTTTTGTTTGCAAAGATAAGCTAAACAAATATAACTATGTTTTACAAGATTGTGGCAAAACTTATTACAGATTTTTCATGCAGCTTACGATTTTTTGTTTTTAACTCCAGATAACTAACTCTCTTAAGTGGGTTTAATTCCCAGTGGTTAAAAGATAACTACAAAAGTTTTACTATTACCAAAAATCAGAATAACTAAACAACTTTCTTACACCTACTATAAGCTATAAAATACTAGTCCTAACACACCTTAAGTTGAAAAAGTCCTCATTTTAAGTGAACACTTTATAGTATGCCTTTGTTGTTAATAGCCTATTCAGATATTTACATTAAAATAGATAACACCAAGGTGCACACATAGAACTTACAATTGTCATGATCGCTTAATTCTTAATGATAAACCTTCAATCTGTCTATTTAACTTTGTATTGTTTACAGTATTCAGCATAAGCCATTTAAGGATAGATTTTGGAATTAAATGTGATATACTACCTACATGATATAAGATTTGTTGCAAAAAGGTAGGGTTTAAAGGCATTTCGGTAACAAAATTATAAACTGCTAACAGGATCCAATGTATTCCATTGAAAAATAGATCCAAAAGGCATTTAGGAATAAAAATATACACTTCTCACTATATTATATTAAAGGAGAGAGATATTTCATATTTGAAAAGATATAACAGTTTACAAGAACCAGCATATCCCACTAAAAAAATAGCTGAGAATAGTATTTAAAAATAAAAATAAAATAGCCTACTGCTTACTGGATTCGACATATCCCATTGGAGGACAGGTATTACGGACAAGAAAGTATATTGAAGGGTGCAGTACATAAAATAGATATGAAAGGTATTTTGGAATTTTAATATTCATAAGGTGTTGACTAGTCTTTCGAAAAGTAAAATAAAGTTTATAATAATAACAAGTATTGATGAGATGGAAAGCTTATAGGACCCAGCACATAGCCCTAGAGGATAAGTGTGAAAGGTATTCAGGAAACAATATTCTTGCAATTGTGATACAGTATAACGTGTGCAAAACAATATTAAAATTATACTAAAAATAAATATGTAATTATATAATTTTATCATATAATGTATTACAAAATCCATACAAAAATGAAATATCAATATATTTCAGCAAGATATTGTGTAACTGCGAAAGATTTATTATTGGTTATATCTGTGTGTCTGCTGAACGCCTTTTTCAGAAGCTCAAATTAGACTGACCTTGTCTCTACAAACAGTCTATCTCACAAAGCCCCAGGTTGTCATGGTAACAATCTGTTCATCACTGTTTTGGATATTCTGATGATGGACAATCATTGTCTTGAGAACTGGGTTGTCTTGCTCAATACAATTTTCTTGTGGGTGTTTGGTAGCAGTAAACAGTATTGGTGGTCAATACCCCAAAAGTCTTGGTTCAATTTAGTTCTACTTTTGATTATCATCACCTCATGCAATTGATAGGATAAAAAAATGAGATTCCTAGAACCACTAAACTTGGACTTTAACTAATTTTAGAAAACACTTTACTTTGTACAAACTCTAAACATCTTGAATTACCAAACTAAATTTGGACTTTATCTTGGGCTGAATGGTTCAATAAGGTCTACAAATTAGTTTAAGGAAGAACATCTTTTATATGCTACAGATGGTTGTTTTATGCAGCTGGCATAGAATAAAATTTTAAACATATAATCTGAGAATTGGTAAGGACATCAGCTACATTGTTTAAAGCTCTTTTTTGTAATTTGGTGTATTTCAAAATAGTGTTGTTGAAGCTCAAAGATCTACCATGCTAGGTATCCTAAAGGTTGCTGTAATGCTCATTAACCATTTCACTGAGGTGTAGTCAGTTTCAGCTATGAAGCGCTATTCTACCAAGTAGGGCCTAAATTTCCTAACTGCCAATTGTTTCAGCCCTATTGTCTTATCTAGGATTCTCTGAAAAATAGCTCCTGCTGAGGACAAACCAAATGCATAGCTACAAATTGCTATAGCCCCTTTATGTGGGTAATCAAAGGTTATGTTGGCTTTCTGGTACAGAAGTACTTGCTAATATCTTTATTCTAAGTCTAATGTTATAATATAATAAGTTTTGCCACAATCTTGTAAAACATAGTTATATTTGTTTAGCTTATCTTTGCAAACAAAAGATCTTTTGGGTTAATTCTTTTGAAGTGTTCTTTTAGAGGTAGTATATGATTTGAATTGGCAGGAAAGAAAACCATTTTACTATTAAGTAAACTTCAGCTAATTTTGAGATTAAATTTGTACAGAGCTAGCCTAATCTAATATTAATAGTATTAAGAAGTATGCTGAAATAGATTTGTTTTATAGCTTGTTCATCTTATGTTAATTTACTGTCCAACATGAACTGTAAAAATGTTTTGAAAATTATCATCCAGTATTTCTAGAGTTATAATAATAATAATAAATTTATGTAGTTGATATTCACTATTTGTGTTAAACTATTACAAAAGATTTAAACCTCTTTAACCCATAGCAATTATAAATATAAATGTAATACGTGTAATTGGATGTGCAGGAATGGAAGGCAATCCTCAAGATTCACACATTACAAGTTCTCAAGATGATACAATCACTCATGACGTATGTAATACAAATGGTATGTTGTTTTATCGTTTATTTTATATGAGTATATAATATCTTACCAATATTACTGTGTTCTGTACAATTTGGTTTTATTGATGACTGTATATTAGTGGACTCTATTTCTGATTGAGACCTCCAGTTCGAGTCTATGCGTGATAAAGGAAAATGAAAGTAATCGAAAGAATTTTACCTGTGTCAACACTTGATGATTCAAGGAATAATAGAATAAGTAAAATTTAAATAGGACTAATTAAAAATTGTCAATTTTTTGCATAGTTTCATTTTCACTGTGTTGGAAGGTTGTTGACTTCAAGAGAGAGTTCATCATCATAATTTTTACAATTAGTCTAAATGCATAGATACGCTATGAAAATGACAGTTGGAGGGTATCTCCTTAAATTTGTTTGGAATAGAGAGATTAGATGTGGGGGGATTTAATATGTTTATGCTGATACTGATTTACCTATAAATACACATCATAAAAGACTGTTTGTTTTAATATTATGTGATGTTGTAGAACATAGGACTACCTTTGTTTTGTTATTTAAAATTGTTATATAAATAGTTTAAAATAGAAATTGTACACTAAAATATCTTGAAACACATTTAAGGGAAGCTAAAATCAATCTAGTTTTAATGAAATAATAAATACTAAACATAACCTCACAAACCAAACTTTATAAAAGGACCTAGTCCTAAGGCAAACCAGTCATATTGTAATAGAATCCATATTGTAATAATAACCTAGTAATGATCCCAAGATAAATAACATGCAAGTAAGAATACAAACAAACAAACATAAAAAGAAGGAAATCATAATCATTGAAGAGGCAAACACGAAGATGTTTAAAGTTGTAAATGGAAACAACAAATTTTGAGTTTTGACTAAAGGCAATTTTGCAAATTCCAATGACGTCATGGAAAACACGCTAAACCAATCCAAATCCGTTTGATTATAACAGCTGAGATAATAGAATTAGAACAAATGCAATTACTTTAATGTATACAGCAAATGTAGAATTTTGAATATATATAAGTTAGTTTATAATAAATAATACAAAGGATAGATTAAGAAATTTAATATAAAATATAAATATAACAAAATTTAAATAACTAGAAAGGAGATGCAGTGTTAATTGTTGTAAAATTTAAGATATTATGTAAATAGGCTTTCTAGATTATATTAAAATACTCTTTCTTATTATATTAAAATACGAAGTAAAAAAAAAGATGGCTTTTGCTGTACAGCAATTGGGATAACTAATCTTGCTCTTATTGAAGCAAATCATTTTCTCTTTTTGCTGTTGTATGAAAATTAAAATTAGATTTTGGGAGATAAAGTAATACCGTATGCAACTTACTCAGTGAATTGTCAATAGTTATTAGAAGAAAAAAAAGAAAGAATAAACCTGATATGTATTTCATATATTAGAAATATAATTTGTATTGACTACAAGGTAACACCTTACAAATTTAAATTGACTATCCAAACTTAAATTTCATCAAGAAACTAAAATATTTCATCATTGTATTTTTGAAACTCACTTGAATTTAGAAAGGTTGAATTTTTATATAAATAAAAATAACTAGATTCAACTAAGAACAAAAATTGAACTATTATATTTTATGAAAATATATTAAAGTAATTTAAATAGCTCATAGCAATCCCGAGAGAGAGAGAGAGAGAGAGAGAGAGAGAGAGAGAGAGAGAGAGAGAGAGAGAGAGAGAGAGAGAGAGAGAGAGAGAGAGAGAGAGAGAGAGAGAGAGAGAGAGAGAGAGAGAGAGAGAGAGAGAGAGAGAGAGAGAGAGAGAGAGGATTATTTATCTCTCAGATGATTTGTAAGTAATAGTTTATGTAAGGTTAATAACATTTCCAGACAGTTGTCAAAACTTAATATATTCTCATTTATTGCTGAGTAAAAATTAAAGGATCGGTGAAACTCAGTTGGTTTAGGTGTGTGTTTATCTTGCTGTAGTTCGGACTAGTGAATCATCAAAGGTTATGCAGATTTGTGCCCAGTTAGATCTACTTTTTTAAAAAAGCTAGCAAGTTTTCTAAATTAAGGAAATCTTTTATAATTATCATCATAAACTTAAGACATAATAATTTATTATTTACGCTAAATGATACCTCTAAATCCTTGTTTTAAATTATTACTATTTTAATATAACAACCTCTTGAAAGGGAGATTATAATCAATAATATATATATATATATATATATATATATATATATATATATATATATTGATATAATTTATATTTCTGTATAGTGGTGACATTTATTTATTTATTTCTTCTGCTGTGGACAATAACACTTTGTATAGCAGGTGTACAATATTATTAAACATTGTCAACAATCAACATTACTAATACATTTAGTTCAACTATCAATAAAGATAAACTATGTTATAATATACATAACACAACCAAACACTTGAAATTTTAAAAACAATATAATATATAAAATATAGGAAATTACAATCTATGATCATTATTATAGAAACAAATTTAAACCCTGGAAAAGTAATATTATCACCGAATTAAATAATTGCTCCAAGAAGCTCCCAGATATGTATCCGAATTAATATTATTGAAAAAAATAAAATGTAACTAAACACATAAAAAATAACAGTTATTAAATGAGCGGAGAATCTTTATTAAAACTAAAAGTTATTAGAAGTGTTAACACTATACATTTTACTATAATAAATTCTAAAAATTATATAAATGTATGGTGTTGAAAAAGAGATTCTGTTTTGTGGGAGAGGGGAGGGTTTTGAAAGAACAGAGATGTCAAACTGACCTGGCTTGGGTTTCAAAAAGAATTGAAAAATTGAAGTGTTGAAATAGAGATTCTGTTTTTTGGGAGAGGGGAAGGTTTTGAAAGAACAGATGTCAAACTAACCTGGCTTGGGTATAATGTACCAAATCCCATCTTAAGATTATCATACAAAAACAATCATAGCCTACCATTAGTAAGTCATACCTAACCTATTGTAAACAAATGTTCAGATGAATTTAGCCAAATAATTATAAAAATTGTTACCAAAACTTTAGAAAATATAAATTTACCAAAAAGTAGAAACCAACAAATGTAGTAAACACCATATTTAAAAAATATTTATAAACTGTTAGCAATGAATGTGCAAAGTAGGCCTAACCTACAAATAGGCTAAATGAAAATCGTATGCCAAGATTAATAGAAACAAAACACTTTTATTAAAAACCATTCTAATTGAATACATGTAGAAATATATGTTTAGTTAACATAATAAGAGAAGTAAAGTTCAGAATATCAGCAAAGCACTTGTAAACAATCACTATGTGTTGGAAACACTAAATCCAAATCCAGGTCACGTCATTATTTACAAAACACCGATTCCAAAAAACAAACTGTCTCAGAATTATATTCACTAATAGATATGTAACACGATATTATCTGTCACAGTTAGTATTATATAAACTTGTAAAATCACAATAGAATAAGAGTTCAATAAACTTTTAAATAGAAATATGATAATTTGTAAATAAATAGTTGTAGACTTGAACAGCTGTTAGATTATATTTAGAAAAAGCCATCTTGCAAATTCAGACAGCCATAGGATGAAGTAGTGCATTTAGCGTGTGTGAATATTTTTTATAGTTTCGTCGGTAAAATGAAGTGAACGTTACCTAAAAATGTGCAAATGGTAGTATAAACTTAATTAAATAAGAAAACAGTCATAAATATAAAAGAATCCAAGTTTTAAAACAATTACAAGAGGCAAATTTAAAAACTAGCTTAAATTCAAATTTGTTTTGGGATCACCATTTTTAATTTAGTTCTTTTTTTTTTTAAATTTAATTTCTTTTAATCAAAATAGAGATGCGATTAGTGGATAATTTAAATCAGTCAGCACGAATTCCCCACCCGAGATAAAATATAGACTATGCAAAATGTTATTTTGAATTGCAGAACTGTATAAATTTGTGTTTAACTATTGTAAATAAAGTTAATTAATTTTCTGAAAATGGAAAGAGACCAAAAATCCAATTTTCTTAATTCTCTTTCAAACATATTATTATATTTATTATAAATTGGCAAATTGTTATAAATGAGGCAAAGACATCAAGATATAATTTTTAAATTAATTTCTAAAATAACATATTAAAATATATATGTTATAAATTGGCATCCCAACGTGTTGGCTGAATTAAATTGAATTTTGCAAATTGGCTTTAATTTAATTAGTTAGTAAGAAAGATATAAAATTGAATTTATAAGTAAGACTTTTGCATTTTTAGATTTAGAATATATATGTAAAATTAGTTAATAGATTTATTTAAACATTGTGAATCAAAAGAATAACTCTAAAACAGAACAACACTATCCACTACACTTAGTATTACATCATAAATAGTTTCAAGATTTTGAAATATTAGAGATAGCCTATATGTTAGTATTTATGTGGAATAATTAGGCCTAGAATATAATAATATATGTGTTAAAATATCTAAGTGTTAATCATCATAACTCATAAAGCAATCCACAATAATAATAACAATTATCCCTAGATATATTTAACCAATATGAACCCATCTCAAGAAGAGACTCCTAGATATAATTTACGAGAAACTATTAAACCCAGTGAAAAGGCGCAAGAAGGTCAATTAAAAACTTTAAGGCAACCTACTTTAACCGAAACCGAAGAAATTAGTAACCAACAAGAATCCACCATGGAGACACCTAACCTAAATGCTAATACAGAACCAGAAACACATTTAGGCCAAAATCAATCAACCCTTTTAGAACAAATGACAATGCTAATCCAAAATTTACAATTAAATATGGACCAAAAATTTAAACAAAATCAAATAGAAAACCAAACTTTTATTAGAGACAACTTTAAAGAAATACGAGGTGAACTAGAGGATGTTAAAGAATGTCTAGCTAGCCAAATAAATAGGGTAGAGACACAATTTACTAGCAAGTTAGCAGGAGTCGAACAGGCCATTGAGAATAATAATAAAAGAATAGAAAATATAGAAACCAGGTTAGACGAAACAATAAACAAGCAAATCTTAACTGAATCCTTAAATAAGCAGGAATTAATATTGGACAATAAGATAGAACAGAATAAAATTAGTGTTATCCAAGAGGTACAGAATATAATAGCAGAATTACCTAAACCTAACCTAGAAGGTCAAATACCCACACCTATCAATGTTATTTGTAACGCAGCAAACCACGACAATAACATTAACCCTACACTGCCTCGTTTCAACGGAAGACAAGCCAACCCTAATGAGTACCTATATCGAATGACTCGTTATTATGAAAGAATAACTAACAGGAAAATAAATCAAATAGGAGATAGTCAGGACTGCCTATTCGATATCATTGAGAATAGCCTCGAAGGAAGCGCAGCTAGATGGTGGCAATTAATAAAAAATGATGTGTACAACTTCCAACAATTCAGCACCGAGTTCTTGTCAAAATTTTGGAACCGAGACGTGCAAAGAGGAACTAGACAAAAATTGGAGTTTGAGCAATATAGGTCTGGAGGAAAATTGTCCAGGAGTGAATATTTCATAGATAGAGTGCTGACAATGAAGTCTATGATACCACAGCCTAAAGAAGAAGATATCATCGCAATATTAGTCGAACACTTTGACCAGCGAATACAAGATGCTCAACGTGTCCAAAACATCACCAGCATTAAGGAGTTTGCTGATCTTCTACAGAGGGAAGACACAGAGGAGGCCAACGCGGATATAAGAAGAAGGAATAATGCAAGCCCAAGAGGAGGAGCTACGAACCAGTCCAACCGACAGAGCCAACCAAATTATTATCAGAACAGATATCAACATCAAAATCAACATTTTAAGCCTAATTCAGATCAAAATAGTAAATACAGGACTCCAAGAGACCATCCTTACCGCAGTGGACCTGGATACAACCAACCACCTCGACCAAATTATTATCAAAACAGACCACCATACCAGCAAAACAATCAACGATATGGGCAACAACAACAACAGTCTAGACCGTACGAGCGAGAACCAAGACTTATACAGAGCAACTTCAGATTATCACCACAGCAAAATTCAAGGCCCAACTATCACAACACCAACAATGAGTCATACCAGGAGAGAAGACCGAATGCCTATCCAACACCAGAACAACAGAGGCTGTGCCAACTCATCACAACGACAACAAAACCAGCAATAACAACCCGAACTGAAATGACAACGGAAACCAGCACAGAACCACCAGTGTTAAACTCCAACGCACTGGTTTAGGAAATAATAATCAAGAAAATCATGGCCGTACAGGTGAAACAGAGAGCTATCCATCAAATAACACTTCACCACCTACACCAGTGTCTATAATTAAAAATAATTTCGGAAATATGCCAACCTACATAGATAATACAAGCAATGTCAAAATTACAATCTCCAATCTTTATTGTGATAGGGACTTTCTTCTAACAGAAGACGCAGATAAGGAAGATCAAACACCTCTAATGAACAACAAATGTCCAGAAATAAACATCACCTTAAATGGAATAATAACAAATGCTTTGATAGATACGGGAAGTACCATCTCTTGTATCTCTGAAAATTGGTTTCAGGATAATAAAATTAAGTTAGGGCATTTCGAGCAGTTACCAGTAAGCAATACCCATATAACAACAGCTTTAAACAATAAGTCAAAGAGAGTTTCACAAATAATATTATTACAAGCAACCATTCAAGGACTAGAGTTTGATGTTCAGTGCATTGTAGTGCCACATTTAATCAAAGACTGTATTTTAGGAATCGATATGATAAGGAATTTGAGAATGAATATAAACTTCGACGATAATGAAATAATACTCATGAATAGAGAAAACAAATCATTAAAAGTTAAGTTTGAAAGTGAGACAAATGAATCAGCAAAATGCAGAATAGTATATTATAATGAAGACGCATATGAATGTAATGAAAGTAATCAAACCAAGCTTGAGAATAATAATAATCCACACTATAGCGAAACTTGCGAAATGTTTAGAGAGAATAGTAAGCTCAGCCCACTAAAAAAAAAAAAATAAATAAAAAAAAATAATTAACTTAATATCTAAATTTAAAACCATATTTTCAGAAAAACCAGGACGTTGTAATTTATACCAACATAAAATTGGAGTAGATAGACCAGATCATTACCATGACCAAAGCTATCCAATACCGATTAATCTTCAAGAAGCAGTTGCGAGTGAAATAAATAGGATGCTCGAAGAAAATATTATAGAAGAATAAAACAGCCCTTACGGCAATCCAATTATTATAGTTAAGAAGAAAACTGGCCATATTACGAAGCGAAACCTGTACAGACCACCAATAACGATGAACAGCTATAAATTATCATCACCAGATGTGAAGAAAACAAAATATTAAAAACAACCTCATTTGAAGGCAAATGTGATAAACTATAAACAAACAAAGTGTTACCTAAAGCCTATAGTATGTTTTATTTATGTACAACATGTTTTAATATTAACTTTATACTGTGTTTCATATGAACTACGTTTCCATTTAATTAAGTGTTCCCATGATAAACTGTGTTCCCCATTATTAACTATGACTTTCCCCAGATAAACAATGTGACGTAAACAAAGTGAATTTTCATGTAATCTGTGAAAGAACATGACCCAGTGTGTACATATCCAAATATAAAAACATATGTTCCAACATTCCATATTCCCAATCTAGGAACCTGTATACCAAATAACCTCAACGACAAAGTGACAAATTAGACAATTATATAAACAAATGTGTTCTCCATCCAATGTTCCCCTATCCCTTATGAACTATAATCTTACGATGAACAATGTAAATCTTAAACCCCATACAAACAGTGATAGTAAAATAAATATGTATTCCCTATATTATGTGTTGAACTTATGAACTGTATTAAAATGTTATTTCCCTTGTTATTTATGTTCCAATATTTAATTTGTTAGTAATAAGAATTTGTCATGTTAGACAACAAGTTGTTATTATCGTTAGTTACTAATTTAAGATGTGATTTTGTCCATGCAAAATAATTTATGCTACAGAATTTCCGCAAAATTAATTTGAAGGGCATTTATAATGTACCAAATCCCATCTTAAGATTATCATACAAAAACAATCATAGCCTACCATTAGTAAGTCATACCTAACCTATTGTAAACAAATGTTCAGATGAATTTAGCCAAATAATTATAAAAATTGTTACCAAAACTTTAGAAAATATAAATTTACCAAAAAGTAGAAACCAACAAATGTAGTAAACACCATATTTAAAAAATATTTATAAACTGTTAGCAATGAATGTGCAAAGTAGGCCTAACCTACAAATAGGCTAAATGAAAATCGTATGCCAAGATTAATAGAAACAAAACACTTTTATTAAAAACCATTCTAATTGAATACATGTAGAAATATATGTTTAGTTAACATAATAAGAGAAGTAAAGTTCAGAATATCAGCAAAGCACTTGTAAACAATCACTATGTATTGGAAACACTAAATCCAAATCCAGGTCACGTCATTATTTACAAAACACCGATTCCAAAAAACAAACTGTCTCAGAATTATATTCACTAATAGATATGTAACACGATATTATCTGTCACAGTTAGTATTATATAAACTTGTAAAATCACAATAGAATAAGAGTTCAATAAACTTTTAAATAGAAATATGATAATTTGTAAATAAATAGTTGTAGACTTGAACAGCTGTTAGATTATATTTAGAAAAAGCCATCTTGCAAATTCGCGGAATAGTACATAAACAATCTATTACTTTCAAATATCAATTTTCAAATATTTGTAAGTTAAAGTAAATTTTAATTGAACCATGATCTCAAAATTGAAACAAGACTATAAGATACTAAAGTGCACTTAACTGTCTACATAAATGTGATTAAATATCGTAAATGCTGAGGGAAAGCGTAAGAAATAGATCCTTCAACCAATGAACGTACGAGTCCAGAAGGTTTACAAAAACAACGAGACCACGTGACAACAACCGACCAATCACAAGGGGAAGATGGCGTGGAACAAAATTGAATATGCAAGTCCCGGGGGGTATGAAGAAGCCGCGAAACGTAAGCGTCGGTTTTTGAAAGAGAGACGCATCCAGACAGCCATAGGATGAAGTAGTGCATTTAGCGTGTGTGAATATTTTTTATAGTTTCGTCGGTAAAATGAAGTGAACGTTACCTAAAAATGTGCAAATGGTAGTATAAACTTAATTAAATAAGAAAACAGTCATAAATATAAAAGAATCCAAGTTTTAAAACAATTACAAGAGGCAAATTTAAAAACTAGCTTAAATTCAAATTTGTTTTGGGATCACCATTTTTAATTTAGTTCTTTTTTTTTTAAATTTAATTTCTTTTAATCAAAATAGAGATGCGATTAGTGGATAATTTAAATCAGTCAGCACGAATTCCCCACCCGAGATAAAATATAGACTATGCAAAATGTTATTTTGAATTGCAGAACTGTATAAATTTGTGTTTAACTATTGTAAATAAAGTTAATTAATTTCTGAAAATGGAAAGAGACTAAAAATCCAATTTTCTTAATTCTCTTTCAAACATATTATTATATTTATTATAAATTGGCAAATTGTAATAAATGAGTCAAAAAAAAAAAGATATAATTTTTTAATTAATTTCTAAAATAACATATTAATATATGTTATATGGGTTTCAAAAAGAATTGAAAAATTGAAGTGTTGAAATAGAGATTCTGTTTTTTGGGAGAGGGGAGGGTTTTGAAAGAACAGATGTCAAACTAACCTGGCTTGGGTTTCAAAAAGAATTGAAAAATTGAAGTGTTGAAATAGAGATTCTGTTTTTTGGGAGAGGGGAAGGTTTTGAAAGAACAGATGTCAAACTAACCTGGCTTGGATTTAAAAAAGAATTGAAAAATTGAAATTTTTATGTTTACATATAAGTTTTCCCAAAACAAAATTAACTATATTAATTTAAATAACTAGGTAGAATAGCTCTTCTTAAATTTTAAATAGCATAATACCCATGGGAATTGAGGGTTTTATTTTAGTTGGAAGTAAAATATGTATAGAAATAGGCGATTTACATTGAAAGAATCATCTTTATCACAACTTTCGCGATGTGTGATATTTCTGATAATAATAGATATAATAGTCCAAGATTGAATATGAATTTTTTTGGGACTAGAGATTGAGTAATTACTAATTTTATAAATTTAAATAATTGTGTTTTAGGTAAATGTAATTACTTGTAATCAAATATAGAATAGAGATTAATTATTGTGCATCATATTTATGTTTGTTCCAGTTTCAAAACTGTCTGTGCTTGTAGAAGAAATGGATACAGGTGAAGGATTTAAAATAACACAGTTTATAGGAGGTAAAGATAATGAGAAAAAATCAAACAATTATAAGAGCTTTCCATGGCTAAAAAGTTTTCATAAACTTTGTCGTTCAGCAATTGGACTCCACAATTTGAAACTACTAACTAATTTGATGACTTTGTTCATACAGTAAGTAACAGCCAGTTTTTTAAATTTTTTATTATTATTTGAAAAACATTTTATTTTTTCAATAATTATTTCTGGTTACATTGTAATGTACTGTAGGTTATAGAAGTCTTTTGAATTGTACTATTTAAATACTTGATGAATATTTAACAGATATTTCTTCATAATTTGAATATTGGGTCAGGTTGGTAATGTCAAAACAACATTCTATTTCATTTTAGTCAAGAAATAAATAATAGTTAAAAAGATCATTAGTCATTGAGCCAAACCCCCATTTTTCAACTTTTGGTATTATTTGGGGATGATATTTTACATAACTCAAACAATCTATTGCGTTTTTTGAATAGTTCTTCTGCAACTTTCCAATCACTTCTCGTTCACTTAAATATTTAGTGATATTCTTTAATTCCTCTGACCCGATAAAGATGTGTAAACCAAGCAAAGAATTGCATACATTTTGGCCCAGAACATTTACCATTATTATGCCAATGAATCTTGATCAAGACTGGAACACAGACTTTTGGTACATTGGAACTTGAATTGGGCATTGATGAACAAAATGTCAAATTGGAAATCCATTTTTAGAAAGTTTCTGAACGGTTTAACCTTGTGTACAACTGCAAGGTTGCTGAATTAGAGTGATTTTTTGATTGAATCTTTCTATTTTTCCATACTTGTCAAACACAAGATATAATTATCTAACCTTTCTGGAAAGTTCTCTATTTATAGCTATCTACAAATATCATATGGTCAACCATATGACAAGGGCCATAAATCAATGATAAATGATAATTCTTTTCAAATTTATATTGTTAGGAGAAGATTCTTCTTTTTGCCAATTCCTTCCTACATTGTACTTTATTTATTATTTATTTTTTAAAAATAAGCCATCGCCTGATGCAATGGCGCAAGGAAGGGGACTAAGTAGGTAGCTTCTGAATGTCTTCAATATCCAGCTTCAGATTTTATGTCTATAATACCAGATGAGCAAATAGCCTTTATGAAATTGTTTTCTTACCTGTACTTTGCATCACCTTCTTGGTCATAGCTATGTCTTTAAAGGTTTTTGTATTTTACTTAGAAAGTCTGTCATGAATACCTATGATATCTGGAACCAGTCTTTCAGTTTAAAACTTTTTATAAAAATTTTCTTTATATTAATGACCTTTAGTCTAGTTATTTTGTATATCAATGTGTGCAACAGCACTTGTCGATATTTTAAAATTATTAGATTTAAAAATTTATTACACACTACACTACTGTATGGGATTATCCAACTATTATTCAATATATTCATCATAGTTTCTACATCTTTGTAAAGATCATCATGATCACAATTTACTGTGGAAAATCCAACTATTTTTCTCATATTTTGCTGAACGTAATCCTGTACTCTGTCATTAGTTTTTGGAATGACGCCTAATTTATAGCTAAATCATTTAATCACTCCAGCTGTTTGTATCCATATTCACAGTATTTCGACCAAATTTACGGCCAACTAGAATTCTACCAAATTATGTTTTTGCAGCTCATTTGGAGAGAAAAGCCACCTGCAGTTATGAAATTTAATATCTGTAGGTGTTCAAAGAATAAATTTATCTATACTGACATGTATTTACATAAGTCAATTATCATACACAAAACATCATAACAGCATTTCTCTAATAGATGCGTAATGACTCAACCACTTTCCTTCTTTTGAATCATACATAACAATACTTGCACCACATCAATATATAATAACCTAAATTTGGAAAGAGTGCCATTGCCATTTCTTAAATGATCTAACTCCTGACATCTGATGTAAAATTGTTGAACAACAAGAAAATGCACGGTTTTGTCATTTATTTATTTATTGCTCACATTCTTAAAAAAAGAATTTCCAACTTCGTGGCTCAGCTTTCCAGCCATTTAGCCTTATATACATAACCCTTCCCCATAGTAAAATAACAATTCTT
Organism: Aphrophora alni; assembly: GCA_963513935.1. NCBI lineage: Eukaryota > Metazoa > Arthropoda > Insecta > Hemiptera > Aphrophoridae > Aphrophora > Aphrophora alni. Next base: position 80,630,711 of record OY740766.1, read on the forward strand.
AAAATAACTAATAACTACAAAAACTTGATTTTTAACAAGTAATACATTCCACCAAATATTACTCATGATTTTGGTTTTGTCATGATTTAGTACTGAAGCCTTCATATGAAATTTTAAGTAATCTTTATATTATAGACAATACCAATAAATAAATATTGAGCTTGACTTGTGAGATAATATTAGATAGAATATTACTCGAGCACAAGATCTCACAAAAATTATGTTTAGTTACACATTTCAACGACAGTCGCCATCCTCAGTGACAGATGAGCTACAATAACTAAACTAGCACTGCGCCAAACCCTGTATTTGTACAAAATTAAAGGGGTGTGGCCTACTTTCTAATATTAAGGATTTAACAAGTGCCCCGCATCATTCTAAATAACTTAAGAGTTCACATCTTAAGGTACGTTTCCTAAGAAGCGTCTGACGCATTACACTGCTGACGCGTACTTGACTGTTTCTTCTGAAGCGTTAGTCGTGTGTGGCCCTTCAAAGTGAAGTGTTTTAAAATGAGTGACCGTGATATTTTATTATGCCTATTAATGCTTGAAGAAATTGAAGAAGAACAAATTCTATTGGAACAAATGGTGCTTGAGGGTAATGCTGAAGTCCATACCTTGCAAAACTTATCAATCAGCATTTACTGCAGGATGACAAAAAGTTCCGGGAATTTTTAAGGCTAAATGTCGCTCAGATTAATTATGTTTTGGATCTTATAAAGGATGATATTAGAACAGATTCTTCAATATAGCTCGCATATGGCATAGCTCGCAACAAAAATAACTTAAAAAATTGTTAAATTTTAAAAAAATGATGGTTTTAGGCTAATTTTAGTTGTTGTAGACAATTACTAAGAAATTATGTTTTTAGTTTTTTGTCGATAACTCGGTTATTCTTTGACCTACTGAAACTACAAAAAAAAACATTGTGTCTGTTGTTAAATAATAAAAATATTTTGTCTCGTACATTTTTTGTAAAATTAACGGTTTTCAAGATATTCCACGTTAAAAATTTGTAACGGCCGCCATTTTGTAAATTATAAAAATAAATTATTTGTGCTTTGTACACTTGTTAATCGTAACATGTAAAATGCTTATTCCAAATTTGAACTAGATATCTTATCTATTTCCAGAGTTACAGTGAGTTTTTGTAAAAAACAAAATGGCTTCTAGCTGTTAAACAAAGTGGGAATTGAAAAAAAATTATTCTTCATTTTCAGCTTAGAATCACTCATAGAATATGAAAATGCATAGCCAGCCCAACCTTTTTGTAACACCCTGTATATTATCTGTGGTACAATTTATTTGAATAAAAAGGAAATTGTTACATGTTGCGTAATTTCCAATCTCTTCCAACTGTGTACAGTCATGTGACTCTAAAAAATTAATTTGATGACAGTTCGTAACAACTGTTGCTGGAGGTGATGCCATTGCTGAACTACTACAACTTGCAGATGCTAAATGTTGCGGAGCAAAGTTATAAATGGAATTGCGACTTTCCAGATCGAAGACCATCTGTAAACTTTTCATTTTTGCCTCATTAATCAAATCTGGCCTCAGCTTCTTTACGGACATCGCTATGCTTTTGAAAAATAGATCAATCTCGTCTTCGCGCTGCTGAGCCAACCCCCTTAAAATGTCATTCCTTTATTTTCGCGTTTCCTCCAAGACACTGATCACTTTCTCATTATGCTTTTGCCGTTTACTAGGGCAAAAAAATAAATCATCAGGAGGGGTTGACTTTTGCTTTGAAGTATGAGGTTGCTGAGGTTCTAATGGCACATCTTCAGTAATAAATGAATGTTCTTCAGTAGGTATTGTCAGCTGATGTGTTTGATATGCTTCTGTAAGTTAAAAATATTAAATCCACGGCCACATTATGTGTTTTTGTCGCATGCGATTAAATATCCTTGAAAAAACAAGCAAGGTAAGAATTGTTTGTTATTTAACAATTTAGCATGGACTCACAAAAAAATTATAAAATCAAACCTCGATGTAGCAAATTCCTTGATAAAACGATAAATTTTCTATTCCCCTTGAACCTGCCTATCATTCCTATGTTATTTTTACCTCTACATATCGAAGTAGATTTGATAAAAGTAATCTTGGGAAGCGATTTAGAACGTTATTATTTTTCCACCACCTCGTAAGCTGCCAAATTCGGACATTGTGTTGCCTCACGTGTTCGGCTTCATACACATATGATGAAACCTTTTTCGAAGCACGTCGCAAGTGCTGAAAATCAAAAAGCGATTTTTAACTACCGTCTTTGTAGGACTCATTTGCTGTGCCAAATTGCTCGCATATTTTACACCCCCATCCCACCCATCTATTGTGTTTAGTTTAGTAACATTTTTCAACACACAGAGTTTTCTATTTTGAAAATGTTTTTTTCTCTAAACAATGTTTAGCCATATAGCTGATTTATCAGGCCTATTATATTTGAAATGGGCAAAATGTTCTTTTGCTCTTATCCTGACATCTAGTTTTGTATGGCCTATATATTTCTTCGGACATATTTCACAATACAATAATTTCCTGATTACAATAAATTTATACAATAAATTCCTGATTTATCTTGTTCTTGAATTTTATCTTTTGGATTTCCCAAAATATTATAATGATTATTCTCGTACTGGTTAAATGAAGACCAAAATTTAGTTTATGATTCAGCTCTAATCCCAAATAGTTCATTACCTTCCTCCACATGATGGTACTACTACTTCCTACTTTGATGTTCGTTTAAACGAAGGATCGTTTATTATCAGTTACCAACATGACCTCAGTTTTCTCAGCTGCCATTTCAAGGCTAGTTTTTTCCCCATAAGTTGACTTTTAACGTTAGTTTTATACAAGGTGATTCACGAAGATATGCAGTAATTTTGGGATCCCTTTCTACATGTAAAAATGTAGAAAAGAGTTAATTTCCCATCTATTTATTTCCCATATCTAAATATATGGAAATAGATAAGATATTTGGATCAAATTTAGTTCACATATTATTTATGTTAAGTTTTACAAGTGCACCAAAAACAAGGACTTTATTTTGTTTTATTTATGTAGTTTAAAATATTTACATCAAATATTTTAAAAACCGTTAACTTTACAAAAAGTATACAAGAGATAATTTTTGTTGTTGTTAATGATGAACAAAATGGTGTTTTTATTTTTCCTGTAGCCCAAAAGGTAACTTAGTTATCGACATAAAAACTAAAAACATAATTTCTTGATCATTGTGTAAGTGTTTATAATATACCACATTAAGAACTAAATTATTTTTATTTCTAATTTTTTGTTACAAAGATTATGATTATTTATTATTGCTTCTTAACAAACACCATGTTTTGGATGCTCAGTGTAATATCTTTATATCCAAACTTATAGGCTACTAATTGAAAAAAAATGCTCTAAAATTCTTTTCTTTAATGTTTAACTTAATTCATAATTACTGCTGGGCGCCCATAAGTTTTTTTAGGGAACTTATACTTTATAATTTTTTCGGGGTTGTGAATTCTACGAGAAGTGTACTTTAGGAAGAAATTATAAAGACAGAGTCAGTTTCTGAAGTACATACATAGTTATGTTTATTCTCTGAAGTACATTATAAATAAACGTTAGATTGGAGATAGATAATATAAATGACTGTTGTTTATTAATAATCATAATTATTATGATTTTACAAGATAATTATTTTACAGGTTTAAATTCATAGAAACACATTAGATTTTACTCAGATATTTTTTTTTTAAATTGCCTCCGCTAGCCACTTTTTATGTGTATGGCTAAAGTGTTCAAATAATAACAAGAAAATAATCAATGGTTCCAATAAAACGTTTAAAGAACAACATAATACTAACAAAATTATTTGGTGATACTAATGTCTATATGTGATAGGCTTTGGATGAATGTCTGGGATGATGATTTTACAATATTCAGAATAATAGAAGGAATCAATTATGGATTTAGAGTAATTTAGATCAGTATGTCTTTTTTTTTTATGGCTTATAATTTATGAACACAAAATGGTATTGTTTAAAATAGCTATTTTTTATGAATGTTTAACTGATGCTGCTACCAAATGTTTTTGTAGATATTTAACAGTGATTATTATAACTGTTCATAAGTGTATTTTATCTGAGGTGATAAATTTTTGACTCCTTTTGAATTATTGAATATACCGGGTGTTTCAAAATGAATAGCAGGGTTTTAACGCCTTATAATTTTTATTACACTACAATTACAGCTATAAATGATACGTCAAATGAAACAGCAACTCAAACAATTTTGTTTGTTGGTTCCAGTGCGCATATGCACGCAATGTTTTCGTCGCCATCCGTTAGAAAGTGCTAGATGGCTAGATGGCAAAGATGGTGACTAGTGAACAGAAAGCTTTTTGTGTTTTACAGTTTGCAAAGACAAAAAAGTTCTTAAAAAAAGAACCAGTTAAAAAACTTAAACCAGTTCTCTAAAGCCTGCAGACCATGGTTTACGTCCCAACTTTGCTAACGAAATGTTGTTACATGACGATGATGATTTTCTGGATAGTGTCGTCTTCAGTGATGAATCGACCTTTCACCTTAGTGGACATGTGAATACTTTTATCTTGATACTCTACAGTTATGGCTCTTCCCTCAGTTGAAAGATGATGAACAAGAGAACTTCATTTTCCAGCAAGATGGTGCGCCGCCGCCTCACTGGCACAACGAAGTACGCGATTGGTTGAACGTTACTGTACCCGACCGCTGGATTGGCCGCAAAGGGCCCAATGACAGAGTTTGTTTCGCATGGCCTCCACGGTCATCCGATCTGACGCCTTGCGATTTCTACCTTTGGGGGTTCATAAAGGATCGTGTGTATGTGCCTCAACTACCAACTAACCTTCCCAAATTAAGAAACAGGATTGAAGCAGCTGTTACAACAATTACTCAAGAAACACTAATCAAAGTTTGGGAAGAACTCGCATATCGTCTTGACGTGTGCCGTGTGACAAATGGTGCTCACATTGAACACTGTAGGCTTTTCTGTAAAACTCTTTGAGTTGCTTTTTTATTTGATGTGTCATTTATAGCGGTAAGTTTAATGTAATAAAAGTTATAAAGTGTTAAAACCCCGCTATTCATTTTGAAACACCCGGTATTATTAATTATTTTCAAAGCCCTTGTTAAAGATGTGTATAGTTTGTTGTGCTCTCCAACAATTATACCAATAATCCTCCTCTCCTTCTTTTTTTCCTTTGTCTGTAGAAATCTCTTTTCTTATTTCTTTTTCTTCACTTCCTTTCGTTATTAAATATATTTTCACTGCACTTTAATAACACATATATGCACTGGGTATTTTAAAATTGTATTGGTTACAATTTTGGTGGTTATATATAGTTAGATTTGATGAATGAAATGGGACATAAATTAAAATGGGCTATGTGATGGGAAATTTGTTTTTCAAGACTATTTTGGTTACAGTCTTGTGGTTCACAAGGTGAGGTGGTTACAACTTTAATTTTTGTATCATTATAAAAGCCCGCGTTTGATTTTAGTAAAACATGATGTTTTAATGAAATCATAATTAATTAGGATACCATTGCTCATTGGGATTCAATTTTTCATATTCTCACCGTCGTTTTATGTTACGCTGAATTGTTTCGTACCTGAATTTTTCTCTAAAAACAATTGTATGTTCTATATTTCTTCTTGGACTAGCCTATACCATTGGTAGGCATGGCTGTGAAGACTGGATTTGAATATGTCCTGAAAGGATGTGTCTGAGATGTTTCCTGTGCCTGGGTCTATTATGTTGAACATTTTATGGAAATATTTGTTGATTAGTTTTTACTCTATTGCTGTGATTTTCTGGTGAGTGTGTTATTATGTATTGCTCTAAATGTGTAGTTATGATTTTAATTTCTCTTTAAAGTCGTAGAGATAATTTATTTTTGCTTTTAGATTAAAGATGCGAGAAGTTAACTTATTATTTAGGTACTACATATTAGGGCGTCATTTATTCGTTATTAGATTCCTACTTTAAATGTGATCAGCTGGAATATAAGTAAATCACTAAGCATGTGTAACTGTGTGTCAATTTTTCCATTCAATTGTGTGAATACAGAATTGTAATTGATTGCTAATCACTTTTTATAAAGTACTCCTCTTTGATGCCCGACAGTGCCTCCATCGTTTTTCCTTCACCTCAGCAATGTCCGAAAAACACTTTCTTTTTATTTTTATTTTTATTCGGGGAAATAAAAAAAGTCTCATGGGACAAGGTCAGGTAATAGGGTGGAGAGGAGGGCACAATTTTGGTAAAAAAATTGGCAGCACAGGTAGAGCTGTGTGATCAAGGGCACTGTCGTGGTGGAAAAATCAGTCGCCACAAATTAGGCCTCTTCTGCCACAAACTATTGCCCAATCTTCTCAAAACTGCCAGGTAGAACTTCCTAGTTAACTATCTGATCCTATGGAAAAACTCTGAATGGACTTTTCCTCTCATATTGAAGAAACACATCAGCATTGTTTTCAAGTTTCATTAAATTTAATGAGTTTTTTGGAGTGAGGCGAACTTGGAATTTTTCACTGGCTTCATTGTTGCTTCGTTTCAGGGTCGTAATTGTAGCACCATGATTTGTCACCTATGATGAGAAGTTCTGCACCTTGGAAAAATGTTTGAATCATTTCGGAATTCTTCTTTCAAAGCACAGCATGCTTATATGTGACATTGTTTTTGCTATGCAGTCAGCAGTCGAGGCACGAATTTTGCAGCACCCTTCTCATCCCCAATTCTTCTGATAAAATTCTCTTAACTGAAATTCAAGTCACTCCAGACAGCTCCACAACTTCTTCGTTGTCGATCTTCCATGATGATTTTGTGATTTTTTTAAACATTTTCATTAGTTTGGGTCGTCGAAGGACAGTCAGAGTTAGGTTTGTCATCAATTGACATTTGAGCTCTTTTGAAACAGGAAAACTACTCATATACTTGAATTTTCCCAATAGCATCATCTTTGTAGGCCTTTTTTAAACATTTCAAGAGTTTATGTGCTAGTTTTTCTGAGCAAGAAGCAAGACTTTATAGCCACACTCTGTTTACGAGAATCAGCCATTGCAAAAATGACCAGCACATAAAACAACTGTTCACTAAAAAATTAACACAAGTCGAACGGAATGTACTTTAGCGACGACTTTTAGTTTACTGACTCGGGACTGGTAGCCCTATAAGCTCCTAGCGGTACAATGCAGTACTACTAAAATTCCGCTCCCACAACATCAGTTTCTTTTGTGCGCCCCTCTTATATATATTATGTATACGGGTTACATGTTAAGGTTTTTACTTATTTCGATTCATGGGACATGGAAGGGGATGATGTTAAACTCTTTGATTGAGTATTGGTCCTCTTGCATCCCTGGAAAATTTTAACATATTTAATACTTATTATTGTTTTAGTTTTTAGTCCTATCCATGTAATGGTAATTTTTATCAGAATTTACAATTGTTTAATAATTTATAAGATTCTTATATAGTAGGAGTGTTATGTTTGTATTGTTGATTCATATTAATGATTGTTTTTTACTTTTTAAATATGGGTACTTTTTGGCCTTCACGAAATAAACAGATATTGAGAATCTAAAGATTTTATTTTTTTTAATATGCACTTATACAAAAAACAAAACAAATAAAGATTTAAGATTTTTATTGTTACTGTAATAAATATTATATATATATATATATATATATATATATATATATATATTTCATATACATATATTAGAACACATACGCTTAATTTCTTTCTAGTTAAAAAAAAGCCTTATTGTATGTTTTAATAATGACTAAATTCTGTGAAAAAATATTTATCTGATATGTTTCAAAATTTGTTTATGTTTCAGAAATGTATCCAGAGATGTTGCCAATTGTTACTTGAAACCTCGTAGAGCTGCAAAACTAAAAGATAGTATTAATGAGACTCTTATATTTTTTCACATGTACTATTCTAACCTTAAGAAGGTAATCAGTATTATGATCGTTGTTGTATAAACTAAATAACTCACTTGTGTCTTTGCATATATTCAAATGGTGTTTATTTAATAGTCAGCATAATAGTTAATAGTTAATAGTCAGTTTAATAGTTTAGATAATGGTGTTTATCTAAATAGTTTTACTTAATGTTTATACGTTATGTCTGGAAGATCTTTTAAATTAGTACTCATAGTTACTACAGCCAAAACATAGTATTCGTAAACTAAAGGTATTTGGGATTCTGAAAATTCTGGGGGAAAATCTCTTACTGAATTTTACCTTTGCAATTGGCATTTGCTACCATTCTAGATACTCAGGAATATATTATTGTCTTCTTGATTTTCTTCTTGTAATTTCGGGAAATACATCCCAAATCATAATTCCCGAAGTTATTTTGTAATAATTCAGTAAGTTTTCATATTTTCTAGTATTTTAAACACCTTGATAGGAAGTTTTTGTGTATACGTAATCACGCCCTCTGTAATTTTGAGATTGGAGTTGAGTGTTTACAATGGCCAATAATAAAGTAATGGAAATTTATTATTTTAATAATTTATATATATATAGTGATAAATTAATTATAACCATTGTTAAATATTGTGGGATTACTCATATAACATTAAAAACATATTTTAATTCTCTATCTGAAAATTAGCTCACTCAAGATGGTTATAATTCTTTTCTTAACTGGCATTTGCTTTGCTCTAGGGCCTAGACTATCAAGCAAGCTGTGTCTTTAAGTATTACTATCACCACATAAATTGTTCAATCAGCTTTTTTTTGGTTACTGTGTAAAGTATAAGAGTTCAGTTTTTACACAATGTAATATCAAGCGGGATTTTATTTTTTTATTAATGATAGTGATACAGAATAAAGAAAAATTGAAGAACAATCTCAATTTGTACACATATCTGTATATGTAAATCTTTTTGTTTGTTTGTTTTTTAAACATTAACAATTTTTCATTAACATTTTTCAAAGTGTTAATATTATTTATATAATAGGAGTTTAATGTTTTTAGTATAATGTATTTAATTCGTAGACTTTTGCAATGTAATGTGATAGTGTTATAATGTGCTCAGTCACCAAATTGTGACATAAAAGTGTGGCTCCATCATATTTACTAGATTTATGCTAATATTAATTCAAATAACTTCTATAATATATATATTTTCTTATTTGACATAAAAGTTTTCATCATTTGTATATAATACAGAATGTCTACTAATTGGGAAGTAACATTAAATACAGTAAATGCAGTAATGGATTAAACGTTCTAAAATTATTCTAAATTTTCATGTTTTTTAGGGAGAGGATTTTAACCTTTTTCAGTTTAAAAAAAGTAATATTATTGTTTGTATTTTACAATGGTCTATTAAACAATAATGTTACAAATAGTTTAATCTTACTGTAAATTTATGGATTTTAAGATGGATTCATTTTGTTTAATTAATATCACATCTTACTCAGTGACCAATATACCAGATATCTCATAGCATTTAATAAACAATTATTCAAAATAAGTCAATTATTACCATCTTACAAACAATTATTATTGTACTAACCTAAAATTTATTTCCATGTTTTCAGCCCATGGAGCAGAGTAAATACTTGGATCAAATGTCAGATTTAATGGCAATGTATATGGATATGGAAATAAAAGCATCAAGGTTAGAGTAAAACTCAATAACTTTTTTTTATTTTTAAGTTTTAAACACTTATTTAAAACTGTAAAATAAAATTTAAACTTACTTTTGAAACATTTAATCAATTATTTTTCTCAGGCTTCTTTATTATTAATACATAACTTTCTCAGATGCAGTACCTGAAAAGTTTTTGGATAAAAATTTTTTAGTTTTGTTCAGTAAAACAAAAAAATTGAGCCCAACCTAAATATATAGACCAAACAGGATGAAAGTTAAAAACAAGATTTAGGGGCATATTAGGTTGTACAAATACGAAAAAATTTATTATTATTATCCCATATGAAATGAAAGATTCTACGAGGTTATTACATCAGTGCAACAAAAAAAGATGTTTAAATATAATGGAATATATGAATATGTTATAACTAAAAATGAATAGTGACAATTTTATTAAAGAGCAAATTAATAACTAATCAGAAGTAATGTTCTGAAATTTTAAAATGTTAAATGAAAAAATAATAAGTTAGTAAATCCACCAAAGTAAATTACACAGGAGGGAGAGCTTGGTGGAAGGGGGCATTGCATAGTTGTATATATAGAACATTTCCTTTACGGATGAATCCAGTACAAAATAAACACTCCTGTGGTCGTGTGGGGTAATTTTTTATCCTGTATGTTTTTTTTTTTTGCTGACATGGACGGTTGACACCACTCATGACCTTGAGCGCCTCAGTACCTTCTTTCCATTTGTCTTAGAACCCATTAGTGCAGTTTCAGTTCTTTTGACCTGCTGTTTGTTTGTGTGTGCCGGTTTTGAAAAAATGTCTGCCAAAATGGGGTACTTTATTACCCCAAGCGACTAACCGTTTCAGTGTTGTCGTTGCCAACTAGTTTTTAATTTAGCTATTGTTTTGTATGTTATACAGTAGAACCCCTCTTAACCGGTCTTGTCGGGACTGACACCCGGGCCGGTTGCCCGTTTGGCTGGTTAATCCGAGGTTCCCGTGAAAAATCAGTTTTTGTTCAAAGAAAGCTTATTTAATCAGGTAGCACTAAGAATTATGCAATTAAGATGTTATTGCAACTCATTTTATTGTACGTAAATGTATCGTATATATTATGTTATGTATATTATACATCAAACATGAAAAAATTAAACACTACAAAGCTTTTTTACAGATTCCCCTGTGTCAAGTCTTTTGACACATTTAACCGCGTCTCAAACGAAACCAACACATGCTTCCGTTTTTGTAACTCCCTCATTTTTATTTACTGTATATACTGTACGTATCATAACCAGTCCAAGACAAGAAGAAAACTGAAAAGAAATGTTATATTTTCCATAATGATTTGTGGAAAAAAAGCGGCCTATCAAACGTTTTTGTGGTGTAAGCTATGTCTGCTATACCGACGGGTGCCAATGCCGCGGTGTTTTATGCCGTCGACAATGGGTTACCGCTATCGACAAAATCGTTTGACTCGCCGCTGCTTTGGTGCCGCGGTGTTTTTACGCCGCCGACAATGGGATACCGCTATCGACAAATTCATTTTACTCACTGCTGCTTTGGTGCTGCCGACAATGGGATACCGCTATCGACAAAGTCGTTTGACTCGCCGAGGTTTTGGTGTCTCAATTACAATTTATTTTCGGAAACTCTCATCCAACCAGTACACTACGATATAGGCCGGTTAATCCGAGGACCGGTTAATCCGAGGCTGGTTAACAGAGGTTCTACTGTAATTCTAAATTGTAATTAAAAAAGTCTAACCTTTAGCATATATGGTTGAATGAAACAGAAAGTGACAGTGAAAGTGTTTCGGGGCTCGAAGATCCCGATGAACAAGAACAAGACTTTGTTGAACAAAATCCTCCAAGAAAGGATAATAACTTTTTTTGAAGATAATGACAAGGTAAGAGTAGACAGTTCAATAAATAACCACTGATGCCAACCTTATGAAACAAGAAGAAGAACTAGTAACAGTACTTCCTAACATTGATAGCCGTGAGTTTTACATTGGTAAGGACAAGAGAACAAGTTGATACTTAGAACCTCACATGGCTTGTACTTCTCGGACAGCGTCTCATAATATTAAACCTACATTTCATATACCTTGACCTAAAGGTCATGCAAAAAATGCCAAAACACACATTCAGTATTTTTAGTGATGAAATTATAAATAAAATTGTTTCATATACTAATGTTTACATCAGCAAAATTAAAACCAAATATGTAAGGGAGCGAGTCGCTAAATTGACTGATACCTGTGAAATAAGAGCTTTATTAGATATTTTTGTCTTGGCTGGAGTAATTAAATCTAGTAGGAGAAATGTCATTAAAATTTTTGATATGAAAAAGGGAACTGATGTTGAAACTGTATATGACACCATGAGTGAACATCGCTTCAGGTTTCTTATGCGCTGTTTGTATTTTGATAATATAGACAGTTTAGATCAGTGCAAGTCTCTAGATAAACTGGCAGCTATAAGGGAAGTTTTTGATATATTTGTAAAGAACTCTCAAAATGTATTTAACCCATCTGATTATCTGACAATAAAAAGGCTGAACAATTGGTGGCTTTCCGAGGGAACTGCTCGTTCTGCCAATATATTCCAAGTAAAGCTGCATAGTACTGGATAGTACTATTTGTATTTGCATTTGTATCAGCTTCAAGTTTTTAGAGGCTTATGTTGGAGTTCAGTCTGAAGGGTCATTCAAAATAAGTAACAAACATCATGATTTACACCTAACTGAACCATTATCCAACCTAAAAGAAACATTATATTGGATAATTGGTTTGTTTCTTTCCTCTTGCTGTTGCCCTTCTTGAAGAAAGATAACTGGTTTTTCTAGGAACTATGAGAGGTAATAAGCATGAAGTTCCTTCAAACTTTTTGGCTGATAAAAACAGAGAAACGTACAGTACCTTGTTTGAAGAGAGAAAACCCATTATAATATAATTGATTATAACGAAACCAAGTTTGGAGTGGATATCATGGATAAGATGTCTCACCTGTATGACACTAGCAGAAACTCCAGAAGATGGCCCTTGACTTTTTCCACCTAATGAATGTTGGTGGAATAAATGCCATAAATATTTTTCGGGCAAATAACAACTACTAAAATATTGTAAGAAGAGAATATTTGACAACTTTGGCCATAGAGTTGATGAAACCTGCTGTTCACCGTTGGATGAGTCTTGACACAATACCAAGCAACATCAGAGCGGATGCAAACTCTTCTTAGGCATTGAAGAACAGGAGGAGCCACAACTATAGCCACATAGGGGAAATACAACTGGTAGTCAATGTGTAATTTGTCCAAGAGCAGCAGACAAAACAAGAAGAAAAACATGCGACAAACGCCAAAACCGTGTGTCCCAGAATCATCTGAAGACTGTTTGTTACCAATGTTATCAATGAAGACAGTACAACATAAGAAGTTGTTTCTATTTTATTTTAAGTTAAAATACTGTCCTTATTTTGAATTAGTTTTCCTCTAAACTTTAAAATTGTAACCCTATGTTTGACCATTTATCAGTCCGAAAGATTTAATTTAAATAAAGTGAAACTAGTTACAAAAAGTTTAAAATTCAATTTTAACCTAGCACACAGGAGCTATAATTTTATTAAATCCGGCCTACTATGCTGTTAAAACTTCTCATGGTAAGTATTTTACTTAAGTATTAAAAAAAAAAAATTTTAGACAATAAATAAACATGTAGTTCTAAGAGGGGTAAGAAATACCCCCATGCGATCACTGGTTTTCTTTTTTGCATATTAATTTTTTTTTTTTTAATAATCACTATGTAAATATATAATAACTTAAACAATATTTTCTAGAATAGAGTTTTCCTTGAGTCACACTTTATGTATGTGTAGATAATATAGGGAAAATAAGGCTAAAATATTAAAATAATAATGATAATAAAATAGATTGTAGACTAAATATTGCAAAGGCCTACACAACATTGCATGTTAAAGTTGTATTTTCCCGTTAACTCTGTAAATATGCACATGTTAATGTGTCAAGTTTTTACAACATAAAACTATGTATATAAATTGACAAAATTATGGTTTTTTGGTAAATTTGAATTTTATGTACTCTCAAAAATGTTTTGCTAAATTTGCGAAAAATATGGATTTAAATTAAGACAAAACTTTTGAATGGCATTTATATGACATTTTAATAACAACTCAAAATTCGAAAGTAAAAAAAAAGAAGATTTTTCTAATTTTAATCACAAATTACTCTGAAACTGCAAGGGCATAGAGTCAGTATGGAAGCCTAGAACTAGAAAAAAGCTATAATAATTTATATATATATATATATTAAAAATTAGCCATGTTTTACAAAAGTAAAAATATTAAAATGTTTAAAATAGAGGTTTTTCGTTTATAAATCGAATCATACTTCGTCAATAAAAATTTCTAGAATTCATTATTTTAGAGACATAAAATTACCTTTAAATTCAACAATTACCACCTACAATTTCCTTTTTATATATTAAAAAATAACGGAGCCACGGGGCTATAAAGGTTATAAATCATGATTTTTGTACAAAACAAATCTGATTCATGCGAATAATTAAAAGTGTACATATTTGTACTAAAATTATCAAGCCAAAGATACTTTTTTTGTATAGAGAATACAATTACCTACAATTATCTGACTTTCATATCATGAAGAGATGTTATTAAAAAAAAAGTTCACATTAAAAGGGTATATCTCTAGGAAGTTATCATTATTACAAAAAGACAATAAAAATAATAATAATAATAATAAGCTAATTTTATACTCTGAAATAAAACAGGTTTTCATAAAAAGTTTTGTTTCCCTACTATAGTCACTTGCAACTTATTGTAGCTCCAATAAAATTGAGATTGGTAATTATATCAGAGAATGTGATTGATAACGTTTCACACTAAAAGGTGATATCTCAATCGGTTTTCATTGCACTGAAATGCAAAATGGAAATTGTAGGTAATTATATTCTATATAAAGAAGGTGTCTTGATAATTTTCATTTAAATTTGTACTTTTTTAGTTATTTATAAGACACTCACATAATTTATAGAAAATCGTGATTTTTCATTGATTTAAACCTTCCTAGTGGTTTGACTCCATTATTATTATATTAAAAAATTTAAAACAAAAAAAAATTGAATGTATAACTCTCTAAAAAAAATTATGACCTTACAATTTTTGATTGCCGAAATATTTTTCAATTTATCTGTGGAAAACTACAATCATGAACACTATATTTTCATATCGTTGTTAAATTTTAAAAATGTTGACACTTTGACTTGCTCTTGATAAAGGACTAAAATGTGATTATTCTAATTTCAAATTTTTGTGGAAGTATTTAACACTACCAACTTACTAACAATTAAAGAATAATTAATGTTATATAAAACAACAACAGTGAAAAACAATGTTTTTTTTTATATTTATTCTATTTGAAACCTTTAGAGCTAATAAATATTACTGAATGTCAGAGGCAAGCAACATTATATCGGAAGCAAACCCCATTATAATAACTAGAATTAATACAACCTAACTATTTTTCATTACCTATTCATACAATGAGTAAATGTTTTCATTATACAGTACTTAATTTTTTTAGAACTATAACAGATTATTAAATTGGAGGTTATTTTGCATCTCATGTATCCTGAAGCATCTGTATCGCACATTGATATGATATTTCAACTTGAATCATACTAATACAACTATGTTATCAAATAATATTAATTTATGATCATTTATAAATACTATAAAATTATGATTTTTATGATATACTTTTTTGAAGTTGAAATCTAATTTTTATGTAAGCATCCCCTCCCTCTCTGGTCAATAGGCTTGTACGTACCGGAGATTCCCAGGTTGTGTAGCAAAAACTGGGAAATATACACTGGAATATTTTAGTTCCCATTGGTTGGACACCCTGTAAAAGAATATCGGTCCTATAATACATTTTCACATAATTGCTATCCAAACTTCAACTTTTCGGGATATAGAGAATGCTTAAAACTCATCTGTGGATTCTCAGTGCTCTATAATTTTGTGTTTTGAGAATTTGTTGCTGAAACCAAGCCTTGCCTATATAATAGAATTTAACATTTTGTTCCTTTTATATAATAAATATTAAGACTTGGAATTATTGACAGTATTAAACCCTTTTACTGTGTCTGCTCAATACACCCTTGTAGTATATACTGATGTAGTAAATTGTGAGGTGAGTTTGTGTTCATATGACAACTGAAGATGATGACTTAGCCATTGAAATGTCATCTTGTATTGTATTAAATAAAGTGTTTATTGTGGAAAATTGTGGTTTCTTTTATTTGGTGCCTTTTAGTGTGATCGGTAGGTTTAACTTGTACAGAAATGAATTTTATATCTTTTTTACCACCATATGAACAATTCCTAGGCTGACTTTTGTTTCTTGTGCTATTATTTCTAAGAACTTTGACAGGCTTTCCAATAACTTATCAGAAATATTAAGAAGTTTTTTTTTCTGACAAAACGCTAAGCATACCACTAGCAATTTCTAGGTGAATCTGCTACTGAACCAGTGTACTGGACTTTTCTTTACAATGTCACAGTGTGGATCAATAGTATTTGAAAATATTTCATTGAACCTTGTTTCACAGTATCTCCAGCTCAAAAAATGTCCTCAACCTAACAAATTTAACAGTTAACGTAATGACACAGTGAATAGTTTTAAACTGACTGAAACAATAGAGAAATAATTATATGCACAGTAATGGTTATTGGTACTTTTTATAAAATTAATTTTTAAAGCAATTTGTAAATTTATATACAAATTAGTTTTATTTACGGTCTTAATTAATGTATTGTTTTATGGATATATATTTAAGGCTTAATACGTTAAGTGCCATGGAGGGCCGATCGGTATGACACTGCCATCAATGCAAGATTTTATTTTAGAGTCTTTTATCAGTAAGTGTTGCAACCTAGCGGAAAACACATACACTAAGTGAAATCTAGAAGATTGTAGCTAATAGCCGTAGATATTTCATTTTATTATCTTTAAATAGTGTTGCGTAACAACCAAATAAAATACATCAACAATATGTTAATTTCATCGTACCGATCGGTACGGCAGCGAAATTTTCAGTTGAAATTATGGATTAATGCATTAAAACAAGTAATATACTGTTTGAATATTCTACAGTTATTATATTTTTTAAAAATAAACGTATAAAAGTTAACTATTACGGTAAGCAAAATAATAAATTTTGCATATTTTTGTATAAAACATTGAACATTTACAAAATTGGAAAGCAATTTTTAAAACTATTTAACAATGTTATTTATTTACAACTAACTTTTTAAAAATCATTTATTTATATTATTACTGTCTAAACTGTAAGATGAAAGCAAAATTAAAGCATTTAAAATCTGTTATTGACAAGTATTGGTGTTGCGGTCGTGGTCCTACATTGCTTTTGTAAGCGAGCCAAGCATTTACAATGTAGGTGCCAAATAGTAAATGTATGTACTGCATCTTTATGATACCATCTTAGTGTTTTTCGTACTTCTGAGTTGTACGACGACATTTGATCAGCAACATCGAAGCCCATTGGCAACATTGCAAGAGGCTTGAAAATGACATTTCCTCTTCGATCCCGCTTTCCAGTTTGAACCATGTCGACTTGATGTTTACGTGCAGTTACTCAACGCGTTTCCCACCACTGAGTCATGTATTACCAACATCACAGACCTAAATTATCCTAGGAAATCGATCAAAATGAGGTCGGCCAATCGGCCGACACGTCAAATTCCAAACAAAATATGGTATTCAAAATGACATGCTGGGCCGATCATTTTTTTGAATGTTTTTTAAAACAATTTCTCAAAAAATCAGTTCTCCATATAACCATAAGACCACATATATACAGGTTATGTTATTAAAATTGTTTATTTAAGTTGGCACTGTATGATAAAAGTGGCACAACTGGCTTGGCACTTAACATGTTAACTAAGTTTATAAATACAATGTAAAGTTTTTGTCAAAAACAAATGTGAAGTCTAACCTACTTAATAATTTAAACCATTTTGCATTTATTATAGATTATACTAGATAATATTCTTTTTTATGTTTAAATAGAGAAATTATAACTATCAAAATGTAAACTATAAAATATAAAATTAACTTGATGTGTTTCTGATTTCAGACGTGGTAAAGAAAGTTTGAAGAAAATCACAAACAAATTAAGTTCAGCTTTATATGTTCTAC
Source organism: Aphrophora alni (assembly GCA_963513935.1). NCBI lineage: Eukaryota > Metazoa > Arthropoda > Insecta > Hemiptera > Aphrophoridae > Aphrophora > Aphrophora alni. The sequence continues at coordinate 80,648,630 of OY740766.1, forward strand.
TTAGTAAGTTTTGTTTTTCATTTCCATACATTAGTCAATACAAAAATTATCATTAACAATAAATTTACAGTAAATTGCAAAACTGAACATCGAGAGTCTAACTAAAATCCGTGGCATGTTGAATGAATTTAGTCTCCGTTTTTCTCAGGCGTATAAATAGAGTATAAACAAACTGCCCGGGAAATGGAATTCCTGAAAAAGCGAGAATTGTACTGGATTTTGAAGCTGTCTTTGAAAATCAATTACATTTTATATACTTTTTATTTAGTAAAGTTATTTGAAAGAATACTAATTTGAAAGTTAATCCTAATAATTTTTGTAAATTTATGTTATGGAATCCTAAATAAACAAAACAAAAAATATTGTTGCAATTGCTACTTATTTATCAGTGAAAGAAGAAAGGAGTCTCACTTTCATTGTCCATTGTTCCGATTGGAAATATTCCCATGCATGAGACTGGTAACTTTGAATGATTTTTTCCCTCTCCGACGAGCAAACTAGCACTCTCCTATATCTGTCGTACTTTTTTTTTTCTTTTTTTTTTTTTTTCTTCTTTTTTTTCTTTTTTTTTCCCCTTTTAGTGAATGATGGAAGGGTGACACTTTTGTGATTGGGTATTATCAGTTTTGTCTTAGTCTACAGATATGAATAACAGTAGGTCCATTCCCTCCCTAAATATCCATATTTAAACAGTTTTAGTGTTCTGACATGTCATCATTAATATTCATAAGTACCGACAAACCCGATCTGGTTTTCCAGTGTTAAACCACTGATTAGCACCCTCCCGTATTATTTTGTTTGTTTTATTTCTGATTAAAAGAGGGAAATGTGTCAGTCTTATATTGCATCATAGTCGACAGATAATAACAGGAGGTGTATCGCTGCAATAAATTGTGTTTAATAATAAGTCAATTCTTAGTTAATGAACATATTTTTTATTGAAGACTAGCATTTAACCTATAAACATAGAAAACGACGACTATACGAATATATTTAGTATTGTTGTAGCATACCGATAAAAAGCGTAAAACAATATAGTGTCTTTCCAAATAGTTATCAACTAATTAAAGTAGAAAGTATAAAATTTCTGGGTTTGACAATGGACTTTTAATTAAAATGGAATAACCATGTAAATGCTTTGTCCACAAAATTGAATTCTTCAATTTACATTTTAAACGAATTATCATATTATTGCACTTTACCAGTTTAGAGAATGGCATATTATGGTCTAATTTACTGTCATCTCTAATATGGTGTTGCTATATGGGGAAATGCTTCAAAGGGGGTCAACGTTAAAAATTTTCAAAATTCAGAAGTATGTAGTTCGGGCCATCTTTGGTAAGAAAGAAGTCTAAAAACTCTTGCCCTCCTCTTGTCAAAAAACTGGATATTTTAACTTTCCCTTCAATTTACATCTTGAGTGTCATTATGTATTCTATGTTTCACACAGAAACCGACCATAGTCAAATATATAGATATGAGACAAGAAAATCACACAATCTAATTGTACCAAAATATAGGCTTGCTCAAACTGCAAAATCACCAGCGATTTCTGGGGCCATCTTCCACAACTGTCTCCCACATAAAATAAAAATAATAACAGAAGGAAAAAAGAAATACTATGATATTTAAGAGAAAACCTTTTTATTCTATAAAACATTTTTTTATGACATGCACATCTGTTTTATGACAAAAGGGTTTTAGGATGTGTATGATTTTGTTATTGTTTGTGTACTTTTGTTTTTTATGTATAATTTTTAAAGATCTTGAGAAAGCTAATACAACATATAAAATTGTCTCCTAGCTTCTAATAAATATATACCTATATACATAATTATTTTACATCACCAAGAGTTTCTGCATAACTCGAGTTCCTCGAAAAGAAGAAAAAAAGTCCAAAAGAAAAGTTCAGTCCATATGTCGAAACTACGGGCTTTTTTTTCCCCCTCGCTTTTTGCTATTTTTCGTTGATAAAGGCTATTTTTCTCTCGGTCGAAAAGATGATGAAATAAACACCCATGTTTAAATCCCTCAAATACATTAATTAATGGCATCAAGGTCAGAAGAGGACAAGAGTTGGTCAAGAGAGACTGATAGAAAAGATGAAAGAAAATAAAAACCAATAACACATTTACAACTTATTATTTTAAACTTTTCCTTTTGTATTTTTTGAAAAATGATATTTATAAACACCATATCATTTTTTTAAATCCCATTTTCATTCCTATTGGTCGACAACTTATTTTGCTTAAATTGTATGTCTTTAAATCAATTGACACTTTATCAAAAATATTTTTAAATGATCGTAAATTATGGAATATAATTAAAATTGTTTATTACCAAAATTTTTTAAGGCATTCTAGGTTGCATAATTAATGAAAAGAGATTCTTTTAACATTGCTTTCAATTGTAAAGGCCAATAGGAAACAACAAAAAAAAAAAAAAAAAAAATCAGTGTTATATCCAGCATATGAAATATAAATTATTAAAATTTTGTGTTAATTCAAAATTTTATGCAGTTTAAAATTAAGTTTTTAATTAAAGAATAACTATAAAAGATATTGAGTTCAAATTGTTGATTAATTTTATATAGATATCTATTCCAATAATAAAAAAAGGGAACAAAATACATAAGGTATATTTAGAATTAAAAAAATGACATAATCATCGTCAAAGTTTAAGTTACACAATTATCCTTTACTAATTACATAGCAACTACATTGCTAACTACTATTGACAACTACTACTTAATTTGTCAGAAAAAGGTCATCTTGATAGTATTGGCACAGGAGACAGTATTTTAATAAAAAAATAATACACCATCATAATGTGCTTTAATGCTGTGAACTATAAACAATAGGCAGTCATTTATTTTTAAAAAGTGCAAAAATGTTACACAAACTGTCTACTCATCCATTCCAAAAACCAAATAAATGCAAACCAAAACAATTGTCACCATAAATGTCAGTTTGTTAAGTGTCCATCAAAATGTGAAAATAGGCTATAGACATTTCTTAAAAGAGGGCCTAAACTAACTTTGCTTATGTCATAAATATTTCACCATAAAATCAACTTCTTATTCATTTTTGCTAATTATACCTGAATGGTAATATTTTGTGTACATTGGTTTGGGTCATTAAGCTTCACATTTCACTAAAATGTAACTGCCCTGGTCGATTTATTTATTTTAGTTTTGTTATCAATAACTCATGAACCAAAATTTGTTTAGAGGTGGCACAACCAATATGTTTTGTTTGAGTTCTTAGAGGAAAAATTTGGTAAAAATCGTTCAGACTAATTTTCAGAAAATCATGTTTTTGAAGTGAAAACTTCTATTGGCGCGTTGGGTACTTTTTGGGATGGACTTTTTCAATAGAAATCGTGTCACGCACCGTACCGTACCGTAATACAACTTTAATATATAGAGACAACGGATACGCGCGCACAGCGTATATATAAACTCATATATCTACGAAAAATATTGCACAAACTTTCTCACATACCCATATATATTAAAACACAAATCTACGAAAATTATTGCACTCACTTTCTCACATACCCATACGTATTAAAACTAAAAATCTAATATTGCACTAACTTTCTCAAACTCATATACATAGTCAAACTAAAATCAATGCATAAATATTGCACAAACTTTCTCACATACCCATATATATTAAAACAAAAATCTACGAAAAATATTACACTTTCTCAAAATTCGCATACATAGTTAAACTAGTATAAATGAAAAAATATCGCACAAACTTTCTCACATACCCATATATATTAAAACTAAAAATCTACGAAAAATATAGCACTAACTTTCTCAAACTCATAAACATAGTCAAACTAAAATCAATGCAAAAAATATTTCACAAACTTAAGTTTTCACTTCTAACGTGTGGTCTTAAGCACACCCAATATTTCTTTTTTCCTTATGACAGCTACCTTCAAATTGTGAATTGTCAAAAAAGTGGAAAAAAAAGTTTTTATATGGTGAAAATATATCCACTTGCTGTATTTGAATAAATCAGTTGACTCATTTGGGCTCTAATAGACTGAAAAAATAGCTGACATATTCCAAAAACCATGTTTTGGGAATGAGGAGCCTCAAAACAGATTAATTCTTGTTATGTGATGCCTGCAACATCGTGGTGGGAAAACAATGTAGGATCGAAGAAGTCTGCATACCAGAGAACTATCTACACTCACTGCTACGGAGAAAGGTGATTGAACTGTTCCTGCAAAGAAAGAACCTACAAATGATACACTATACTGCCAGGGAGTGACATATCTACCATATCTATATTATGTGAAACTTCTACTGGGAGAACTAGCCCTTACTTACCTATACAGTTTAGGCAGCCTACCTATAAACAACTAATCAGGCAAAGATTCTTTTGACCTAATATGAGTAATGATTCTGGGCATTTGGCTAAACGTTGTATAGCGTGTCAAACTACTAAGGTGAACTGTCACACCATTACATATTTGAACACTTAACATCTAAAACAAACCCATTCTGAATACAAAATGTAACTCTCATACTAACTGTAAAAATACAATAAGATTTTTGAAAATGTCATAGACATTTGTAGTAAAGTTAAGAGTGAAATATGTTGGTGTCATTTGTTTTCCATTAAAAAGCAATTTAATTTGACATGTCACATGATGTGAATTTTTTTATTTATTTTGAATGTGCCCAAAAGTACCACACTTTTGGAGGACGGGTAAAATTCAGATCAATGTTGAACATTTTTCTCTCAATTAGTTATGTGAATATTTTAAAAACTATTTATAAATGTTCTGATTTCACATATTTAGCGATTTTATAATTTTTAAGATCTCAACTACATTTTGCGCCACCATTTTGGTTGTGGTCAACCAAAAGAGTCTTTCATGAGCTCCATTAATTTTGTCTTTTTTACCCTTTAATTTTGACATGTCACATGATGCAGGTTCTCATTTGAAAATTTAGAGTACCCTAAAATTGGAGTTCCCTTCTTTAGGGGAAAGTGAAAATTCCAAACTATCAAAAAAGAAACTGCAGGTGACCTAGTTAACAGTCTCAAAAGGGTTTGGTTCTATTTAATTAAGTTCATAACAAAAGTTGGGGAGGGGTTTTTCTCAAAAGATTTTTTTTTTTTTTAAATGAAATGATTTGATAATGTAAAATTCTTTTTTAGGGAAAAATTAATACAAAAATCGTACCAAATCACAATTATTATACCCATAATCAAATTTTACTTCCTGTCTTATAAGTGTTCAATGTGACCGCCACAGGCAACATTTATGAAAATTCTTCCCAGGTTTAAGGTCATCGATTTCAGTGGGTACCAGTGGATCTAAAAAAAGATCTTTTACATATCCCTACAAGTCAGATATATTGGTCTAGAGGCTGACCATGCCCAAAGAGAAAGGTTTTTGGCCCCCTTTCGACCTATCTATCATTAGGGCACATTTTCATTCGAAATGCTTGTACCATCAGGTATCAATGAGACGGTGCTCCATCTAGTTATAAAATGTAATATCTAATTCTGTTTGAAGTAGATGGACTAACCAATTTTTTAGCATGTCGAGAAAGGTTTGAATGGTGTTTTCCTTAGAAGAAAAAGAGAGTATAGCCATAAACCTTCTTTTTCGACACTGTAGAGAACAGGGTAAAATTCTTTTGTACTCAAGTGTTTGATGTGGGGTTCCGTTGCCCAAATGCGCTCTTCATGATGATTAACTGTGCCACTCACGTGAAAGGTGTAAGAGTTATTAGGTTAATTTCTTTAAAAATATTAAATGTTAATTATTCATTTTATGATTTTATTAATTGTTAGATCAATACCAAATTTTAAATAAAAGGATTCAAGGTTCAGGCTCCAATCTGTACTTACCAGGCAAATTTCCGTGACGCGTGAATGCTAGGATATACTCAATTATTGTTCTACAGACACATGTTTAGAGTTTTGAAACCTTTCTTTTAATAACCAGAATTCTTATATATTTTGAATTTAACAAACGTATCTCTATTGTCATTCAGACACTTAATAACTAGACAAAAAAATTAACATACCACATTTTGTGAAACTACTAACCCTACACATGAAAATTACATTACAAAAATTCAGTTCCTTCTCTCAAGTTCAGATACATATTACATAAATAATTGTTTAGTTATTTTTACTCACGAATTAGTTTTTTATATGTAACACATGTTTTCTAATAACCTTTGCACTGTACTGCGATTTATAAATTTGTTAATTTGAAACGCTCCATTATATGAAAACTTTGTAGAGCGATCCGAAGATACGTCCTACCTTAAGAGACGCTAAGCTCGAAGTTAGTCGGGTTGTGTCGCCGAAACGGCACGCCCACTGAAAAGCATGGCGAGCATTGGGCAAATTCTTGGAATTGATTCGTTTTCCGTTTGTAATAGCTTCATAGTTTTAGTTGCATTGCAACCCGCTGGTATTTCAATTTTACCCTAGAGGGTGTTGCATTGTATTGATATGTTGCGCTTAATTTAAACTAATTGATTTTAAATATTTGTATTAAATGTTTTTTTAAAATAAAGTTTTTTATGTTTGTTATTAATTGTTTTGATTTTTATGTGAGATTCCTAATTATTATTATTATTTATCTAATTGCTAAAATCTTAAATTATTATTAATTTATTTTTTATTTGGTTGGAGATGTCCCATGCTTACAAAGGTCACTTCATCAGTGAATATTTAATGTGAAATGAAGGTAGCATCTACCATCTTATTCCATTTGCTTCCTCATGTTAATATGGTTTCATATTAAGATATCTTCGTAGCACATGCCAGATAGTTGGTTGCAGGATTGTAAGCTGATGGCTAATTCAATTTATGGACTTCCATGGACTCTGCCGAAAACCATCACAAATTATTTTCATTTGTTTTTCTGAAACTTGTGGTCATTGTGGACTTTTTCTCTTACAGGCATACAAGTCTCTTCAAACTGTTGAAACCATTGTCAAATGTTCTTCAGAGATGGTGGATTAATGTATGATCACCTTTGATTATGCTACACCTACTACACTACTGAATTTGTTTTTGTAAACTCAAGAATGAAGAACACCTTTTGTTGTTGACTAGCCATTTTGGGCTCCTGCGACAGTTACTCGGAACTTAGAAACCTACTCTTTCAGGTGTCATTTGATCCATTTCTTGGCAGCTCTATTAAAGAGAGAAATTGAGTCATGAAATGAGTTCGTTCTTTTTGAATAACCCTATTTAATAGATCTGTATATGTGCTTCCTAAATCTATAACAAAGTGTTTTAATAAATTGAAATACCTGGTTGGTATTAGTTTAAAAAATTAGTGATCCTTTTACAATGGTCGTATTACTAATTTATAAATTTGGTCTGTATTTATTTTTTATATTTTTGCCTTTTACAGATGGTTCAGTTGATCACATCCTGGAATCTATTCTGAAAACTAAATTCTTTGTAAGAAGCTTCAGAGAAATTTGCATCCCTATCCTGAAGTAAGTACACTAAATATATTTATAATTTTATACTGTTGTTTCATTACAAGAAATAAGCGAAGTTTGGTATTTGAGTATGGAGGTTCATTTGTGTAAATAATTAGTTTAATTTCTTATCATCCTTATTATTCCTTATTAATATAGAAATAAGTTAATTTGTAAGAACTAATAGAGGTTATCATTGCTGTGCATTATTCGGTTCTCTATTTTTATATTGTTATATCATTTATCATTTTTTTTCTTGTATTTACTTAAAGGCATGTGCTAACTCCAACATCACCGGACATAAATGAGATGACATATGTTCGTCGTATTATTATATTTAAACTTTGGAAGAGATTAGTTCCAAGTACGGAAGAAAGGAAGCGGATAAATAAGATGGCATCTTCTATTACGCCTCCTCCACGCATGATAGACATGCTGAGATGTGGATTATTGGCCAGTGTGTTACCACCAATACCACGCAACAAGAATCAAGCTACTGTTACACGTTTTCTTATAATGGCAAAACTTAACTTAAGAAAAACAATCAAGGTAATCTTTCTGTTTGTCATATACTTTTTATATTATATTGTGTTAGTTTGTTTTTATATTTCTTTTTTGTACAGGTTTCTTAGAATTGAAATGTTTACAGATTTTTTTTTCTTTAATCATTCAAATTGGATAGAACTACACATTTTACCTTCAAAACCACATTTAAACAAAAAAAAAAAAAAACATTGAAATACTAATTTGTAATACACTAATTGTTGACTTATTATTAAAATTGTTCCATGATCAAGAGTGGATATGGTAATTTGTTTCATATTGTTTAGCTGTTAAATAAAAGAGATACAATGAAAGTTTCGAAACAGAGCATAAACAGTTCAAAGCATCTTACTTAATACTCTTAACACAGATAATAGACCAATACTGTTCTAATAATATGGTGGAAGAAAAATTTTACCTTCAACATATTTGTTGTATTTCTTTCCATATTATTCATCTTCTTATTACTACAAAGAACTTCCAATTTGCTCACATTTTCTTTTTTCACATAGATAAATAGTATAGAAAAAGTGAAATTATAAGTATACATTTTTAATGTTTGAATACAAACTAGAATGAATCACATACTTATCTTCCCACTGTGTGTGGGAGGAAGGAGGGGGGGGGGTATTTTAACTGGCCATAATTGTAGCATTGCTAAAAGTATGAGACACCACATTTATATTACTATAACCACGAATAAGAGAAGTATACTCTCATGTCTGTACTATAAGCTATACATAGAGATATATGTATAAAGAATACTTTAAACAAATTTATTGTTAGTGATATTTTTGAATTTTCTATTTTTTCGATCTAAATTAAAGACGGAAAGGATTTACGATGTTATTCAATGATATTTTCTGGAAGGTGGATCCTCTCTGACTTCTATGTACAATAAGGCTGGAGTAGGGGGTTATTTCAGTGCATCTACCATTCACACAGCTAAATGTGGATCTAATGTATATAGATATAGCAAAGAAAATAATCTAAGGTTTTCATAGTCCAGATTATTAACTTTAAAGTTTACAGTATATTATTTTAGTAATTCTGTCATTTTAAAGGTACAAAGAAAAACCTTCACTGGAAAATATAATGTGTGTGAATACTGATGATTTTTTTCATAATGTGATTATTAAATTATTACTTCTATTAGACAATTATTTTTTCTTATTTTACTTATTATTTTTAAGTTTTTGTTATTCCCAGTGGATGTGAATGATTTATTACTTACAATATAACCCAATTGAATTGGGGGTTTTTTTTTTTAGCTTAAATAAAAAAATTGGGTTTTTTTTTATAGGTTAAATAAAATTGGCTTCAAAACTCTTTTATCGAGATGATATTTTACTGTTAAAAAAAAAATAGAAGGAAACGAATTAAAAATAGTGAAATATTAAAAATCAAGAAACAATATTATAAAAATATGATAATATTATACAATAAAGCCAGTAAAGCGCTCGAATTTTACCACCGGGAATTAAAACGTACATGCTTCTTCAGTACGATTTGAAGTTCGGTACACAAGCAGAGTAAGTTGTATTCCAAGGTTCGAGTAAACACCTCAAAAATTTAGACTGATGCAATGTATTAATTTTTGTAGTACCAACGGTAAAATCCATACGTATACCAGTTATACTTTCAATAATTTTTTAGATATCAGCTTAAAACTTTGTATATACGTAAACTAGTATATGTTTTACTAGTAAAACAAATTTTAAGTCGATATCTTAATAATTGTTGAGATTGGAGCCTATAAATTTATCCAGTTTCGTAGTACCAGCCCCAAATTTACAACTTTCTCAAAATCGGCTCAAACTTTGCTCAAGAGTCCCAAACAAAACTTATTGGTCGGCATCTACAATAATTTCGGTTCATGCATTATCGGTAATAACCCAATCAGTCTTGGGTTTGATATAAAAGGCGTAATTTATCAAACTCAGCTCTACTGATTTTATTCAAATTTTAAAGTTATGTAAAGATTAATGGCCCAAATTAGTGTTCAAAATCGTGAGGGAAAAGTATTACAGTTTAGGAATAATTGGCAAAAAACAAAAATGAACCTTGACCACTGTCATTAAAGTGATTTACTCCGATTATGATTTATGGCTATGCGAAACAAGTTATATATTTTTAGAAAGATGGGGTCAAAGGTTCATTTTCTAATTTTGACTGAGAACTACCAAAAAAACTGGTAAATAAAATTACTTAAACATGTTAAATGAGTTTACAAAATAATATAATATATCACTGTATATTCAAACATTATAGATAAGTCATTGCGTGCTAATAAAAATTTTATTACGTACACTATATACTTCCTGAGATTAAAATTAGTTTCCAATAAGAAAAAAACATTTTCTGTTATGACAGTGGGGGGGGGGGAAGAAACAGAAACGAGTTGTGCTTTATTTACACTGTTATTTTAAGTTCACAATGTTTTCCTATCACAACTTTTCTTTATGTCCTCTCCTCTATATGGTTACATGTTATCTTCAACCTTATACAATTTGCCATCAATCAAAATTATTTTGGTTATACTTGTAGCATTACGAAACGATATGTATTTGAAATTATTTAACTTTACAATTATTGTTTCAATAAGGCTGTGTCAGAATATTCAATTGTTACAGATACTCACTATTAATGTTTATGTTAGTCATATTCACAATCAATATGAAATATTTATTATTCATAAAATTTATAAATGATTGAAACTACTTTTTATGTAGATAAATATTATTTTACGACGCTTGGCCCATTCCTGTCCTCCTCATATTACTTGTGTAGCCTATAAAATTACACATTTCATCAAATAATTTTATTGATACAATTTTCGTTTGAACCTCCAAAGTCAGTGTTATATACAAATTTTTCTCGATAACTCCTGAACAGGAATTTTTTTTTCTGCAACCAATATGTTCGGTTTACACCTTTAGGGATTAAAACGGAGTTTGAGGAGGAAATAATTTTCGTGTTTAAGTTTTATTTGTATGATATCTCATGACTTCAAAATAGATACTTACATAAAAGTGTAACATCCATTTTTGTTATAGCGCTTGCATTTCATTCTGCCTGTACTCTTCGTTTAGAAGATAAAAAATACTGTAACACAAGATTTACAATGTGATGCTTCTTTTAAAATTTTTTTTAATAGAATCCCAAATTAAACCTATGGAAAAATATAGAAGAAAGAGGAAAACCACATTATGTATTTTCTTGAAATGACTTTTTAATTATCAGTTAATCACAATTCAATTAAAAAGTGATTGGAGTCAATACAAAATACATCGTAATGTAGACAATACAGAAATAAATGTATTTTACAAATGATCTAAATATTATATTTACTAATGAAAAATATGTCTATGAGGCATATTGTACATTGTCTAAATTACAAGATAATTTTTGATTTTAGTTTTCTTTTTTTCTACTTTCTCTGATACGCTATACGCTCTGAAATTATAGAGTTAGTTGAAAAAGGTATTACAAAGACGGGAATTTTGAAAAAATAGCGGGCAAAACCGTAAAAAGAGCGGGAATTTCAGTAGCTACTATTAGTAGACACCCTGATTTATATCTTATCGTTGCTTCATATTTCTTTTCAAATCTACCAATTTTATAACATCGAAATTTCAAACATTAAGGTTTTATAATATATTCAGTTTTCTTTTCATATAACATGATTTTAACACATATTTATAATTTTTCAATATTCAATAGAATGTTATAAACTTGGCCATTATATATAACGCCTACTTTTATTCCAAACTAAAAACTAGGTCATATTACATATGCTGATTTCGGCATACCATCTTTTAACTTGATATTTCTATATTATATTATAGATTTTTAATTCAGTATTTTGTTTGGTAAAGACTGTGCAATGTTTTATTATAATAGTATGTATTTTTAAATATGTTCTTAGATATTTAACCTCCTTATGATATAATTTCATATACTGAAATCAACTTTTAAAAACAAAGAAATAAGTAAATGTAAATAAATATGGTAATGTGTAAACTATTCTTGTGTATTAGTACATCATGAAAGTCATAATATTAAATTGTATATTGGTTGTATTAAAATATACTTTTAGTCTCTTTTTATATTAAGTTAACTAGGATATACAATTGTTCCCAAATTTTAATCTTAAACCTATATTATTTTAATTTGAATATTTAGGCTGTTATTTGACTTTCTGTTCTTATATCCCTTGTAAATCACATGCCATCATATTGTGTTATTGGATCTTACCATGATATACAATTCTACAAATAAGTTTGTTTCACTCCTCAGTCTATTAGTAATATTAGTTTTTTTAGGTTTATTTTGCTGATCATCTATCTCTTCTTACTGGTGAGTTTTGAAGACGTGAAAAGATCGATTGCCGAAAATAATATCTAATTCTTCAGCTTTATGTTCTAGCTAATTTGTTGATCTTAGGTTTTTGTGAAAACAGACCAATGTACAAAAGCAGCTTAAAAATAATTATATAGTTAATTACTATGAATTTTCACTTTGTTGAAAGATACAAAGTCTTCATAAAGTATTCTGTTACCTTAAGATACGCGGCAATTTTTTAGCAAGGATAAATATTTTTTTTAATGTTACCAATATTTTTACAATAATGAGACTGCTTTTAAGTATGAGGTATGTATATAATTTATTTTTTCTCCATTTTCACTTTAATTATATACTTACTACCTACCTTATTGTAATTGGATATTTTAATATAATTACCATTGAATTAAACTTTTTAATTTGTTACATTTCATCTCCACAAAATATATTCTTAATTTCTTAAAGAGTCTATAAGAAATTCAAATTAAATTAATGTCAACATTTGTAGTAAAATCCTGTTCCATAAACCTAAATATTGTTTGTAATTATATTACAATATTAAACAAATTTGTTGTGATTATTCATATTTTTATTTATTTATTTTTATTTTTAAATATAACTGTAAATATGAAGTATTTAAAACCACATATTACTGCCAAAAATTATTGATTATGGTATGAAAACTTTTAAAGACCTGTGTATGTCCTCGTTTTGTTTTTATTTAATACATTACATTCTCTAAATAAGTAGTAACTTTTCTAATTTTATTTCATATAATTCACTTTTCAGGCTTTCTTAAAAATCAGTAGGGATCCAAAACATAATGATTTGGCTTCAGCTTTTGACAAATCAAGATTTTTCAGAGATTGTCAAATTGATGAAGAATCTCCACCCAATAAAGAAACTGAGGTAAAACGTATAGAGAATGTGTGTAAAGTGGTATACAATAATTTATATTCATTATATATTTGTAATTTTACATGTATCCATATTTTAATTATTTATTTTTTGTTTGTTTTTTATTGTTATCTTCAATAAAAAGATAATAATTTTTAATGTTTTAGTTTTTCTAATGTCTAATTATAACAATTAGAATATTTACTTTATATTTAGGTAATAATAGGAGTATTACAGCAATTAATACATATGCTAGGAATATAATAGTATTACATATTTAATTTGAATACACAACTGTTTTTCATTAGCTATTTGGTTGTTTACTTTGGCTACAAAACAGTTTAACATGTTCATAATAATAAAAAAAGATTATTCTTTATCACTTTTAGAAATTTAAAAATATCTGTATTCAGAGTAGGTCCATAAAATTTCCTAGAAACCATTTCGTATGGATATAATAGATTCGTAAATTATAATTAAATATAACATCTAATGAAGACTTATGATATTTATGTAAATACATATGCTCGTTTAGTGACTTACAATCTTAACTGATAAAATTAATACTAAAACTCACAATTAATTGTGGTCAAAGTATCCCTAAATGAGAATTTTTACAATGGACTATAATGGTTACCCATAATGTTATACAGGCAGTCCCCGTTATAAGGGGTAAATGCGTTCCGGCAAAGTGCCGTGTAAAGCGAAACTGGATATAACCGGGACTATTTATAGCCTGGTGCAATAGCAGCAAATAAAATGTCATGTTAATATTGATCAAGTAGGCTTACTTTAAAAAGGATTTTAGTAATTAAAAGAAGCAGTTTTGTTTAACTTTGGTGCAACTCAGCTCAAATATTCTTCTTTGTTTTTAACCGTGTACACATGAAATCGCCTAAAGCGGGACCGTGTGTAACGGGGACTGCCTGACACTATTGAAAGATCAGAATATGAAAATTTTGAAAATTAAAAAGAAAGTTGTACAAAAATATGATTATTAGTCAAAATGAGTTAATTGATAATGTTTACAATAATAATAATTTTTGTCCACAATGTTTAACATATTATAGATCAGATTAAATTAAAGAGAGAGGTTAAGGAGTTAGACCACCCCAAGGCTCAGTGACCATTGGCCTATTGTGCAGCTAAGCCAATAGTTTAGATTAGTCCCTTTTAGGAATTTTAGTAATCCTTTCACTAGCTCGTCCAATGAGAGTGCACCAGGGAGTTAAGAAGCCAAAGACCCTTCTAGTAGTAGTTTGCAATGAGAGTGTCCCCTAAAATATTCTATCTATGCTGATGTTTTCTCAGAACCCACCTATTTATGACCATCTTGGCCAGACACACAGGTATCCCACTGCCAGCTCCAGTCCTATGTACTCTGGCGCAAAGCCCCATTTAGTCAGTCCATCTGGCTCCTCATTTCTCTCGACTCCTTTATGCCCTGATACCCAATGTAAAGTTACCGGGTTTTCCAGAAAAGGTGTTGAGGTTCTCTTGGCATTCCCAAACCAAACTGAATTTTATATTTGTGTCTTCAAGTGCTTTGATTGTTCCCTGACTATCAGTGTAGATACGGGTTTTCTTAAAAACCCACTTTGTTTTACAGAACACAGTTATTTATGACTATTACTTCAGCCTGGAAAACGGGGGTATACTGTTCCAAAAGAAACAAATGCTTTAACCCCGGTCTCATTCCCTATGCCCCATCACCAGTTCCTTCCTTAGTTTTGGAACCATTGGTTTACCACACCAGGTCTCGTGAATTACAAATACACGATTCTCCTCCTCATAGGTTGTCAGTTTATCTTTAAAGGGTTTAGGAACATGGCATATCTAGTACCTATCTTATTGGTACCCATCCACAGAATCAGGTGGTTGATTATTCCCATAATTCTGGGATGCCCCAGGAGGGAGGTTTTCTAGAAACCGCTGTACTTTAGCCTATAGGATGCCTTTCTAACCTCTATCATTTTAAATAAATCAATGGGTGGAAGCCCTAGCATTATCTCCATTGCCACAGTTGGTGTTGTGGATATTACTCTGGGGTAGAGACAGGTCAGCCCCTGAGCCTTGGTCAGAGTAGTTTTGGCTCCTCTCTGCTTGGTTTTATCCCACCAAACCATGGCTCCATAGCTCATCATAGGTCGTATAATCCCAGTGTATTATCTAAATTCGAACAAATAATTGTCAAATATTTTTAATTAGTTTTCAACCATTTCCTCTCTTCAAGATGGACAGTAAAATTTAAAAAATTGTTTGTAGCCGCATATTTAAAAGTTTTTTATTAAAATTCTTTTCTATGCACTACAACCAATGAAATGTGGTGAACAAAACACCCAAATATTTAAACATTCATACAATTAAATACACCATTAGTATAATTGTTACCAAATTTCACAAATAAAACAAAATCTAATTCAAATTTGTTTTTTAATTGCTCCCCAAGGTATAAATTCTTTTTGAATTCTAAAAATGTATATTTAAATTATAATATGACTATTGTGTAAAAAGGATTATATCCAAGCTATTAGTTTTCAAATTATGTATAACATTATAATCTAAAGTCTAATATGAAGAAATAGGTTATATTGTGTACAATATTTTAAAAATATTTTTTATTAGCATAAATATACTTGTAAGTAAAAAGTTATAGATAATTAATAATACTTTTTGATAAAAAAACAAGTATTTATTGTTTTTAGGATCGGAGCAGTCAACTGATTGACACAATATGGAAAAGTGTTTCAAATCCACAGCCCGAGTTGACAAATTGTACTTCAATAAATGCAATATCTGATACTAAGAAAAAAGACAGTGCATCAACGTTCAAAGAAAATAAGAAAAATAAGAAAAAATCTAAAAAGAAAAAAGCAAAATGTAATAAAAAGAAGGAAAAGAAGATTAAAGCTAAATCAAGTAATAAAAATAAAAACAAGTCAATTAATAAAGTTAAGAATAAAAATAAAGAAGTTTTTTCTGCAGAGTTTGAGGAAATGTTGAAGAAAATGAAATTGGAAACTACAAATGCCAAAAATTCACACAAAGTAAACAATGATTCATGTGTAAAACAATTGAAAGGAAATTCAAACAATACCTTGAGCATTAATATGTTATCAGAACCAAGTGACGATTTCATCTCAATCATTTCTATACCTACAACTGATGAATCGAAGAATAAATCTACACCGATCTTTAATAATATTATTATTAAGTCTGATTCAGATATTCCAAAATATGGAGGTGTTTTGGAACCGGGAGAAATAGCATATAATAATGAATCTGAAAAAGGTGCTTCTAATAGAATTACTATTCAAACAACAGATGAAAAAAAGGAGAATAGTATTCAGTGTCTTTTAGGTCAAAAATCCAGAGAAATGTGCAAATTAGAAAATACAACAAAAAATTGCAGTATAATGGACAGTGTCTGTCATAAGGTAATAGAGGAATTGGAATGTAAAACAAAAGACTACAATATTGTGCATAGTGGCTGTTCCAAAATAGTGAACAACTTGGAGACTAAAACAAATGTTAACAATATTATATACAATGACTCTTCTTTTAAGGAAGTAAATGAATTGGAGAGTAAAATAGAAGACTGTAATATATTAAAAAGTGACTCTTTTGAGGTAATGGATAAAGAGAGGAGCAAAATAGTAGGTCACAGCATAGTTTACTGCAACTCTTCTATGACAATGGACAAATTGGAGAATAAAATAAACGATGATTGTGTCATAATATTGGACAAATTGGAGAGTAAAATAGAAGAGTGTGGTCAAACGCATAATGACTCTTCTATGATAATAGACAAAGTGAAGAGCACGATTGAAAATTGTAGTACTATAATACACAGTGAACCTTCTGTGTTAATGGACACATTGGAGAGAAAGATAGACAACAGTCCCAGGGTAGTGGATAAATTAAAGAATGAAATAGAAAATTGCAGTATAATCCACAAAAACTCATTTATGGCAGTGGATAAATTAAAGAGTAAAATAGACAATGGCTGTTCAATGGTTGTAGACAAATTGGAGGCTAAATTAGACAACTACTGTCCAACAGTAATGGATAAAGAGAAAAATAAAATAAAAGATTGCAGTATTATGCACAATAACTATTCTACGGCAATCGAAAAATTAGAGAACAAAGTAGACAATAGCTGTACAATCATAATGAGCCAATTGGAAGGAAATATAGACAACTATTCTCCTATGATAGAGGATAAAGTGAAAAATAAAATAAAAGATTGCAGTATTTTGCACAACTCTTTAACTGCAGTGAACAAATTGAACAGTAAACTAAACTATGACTGTACAATGGTAATGGAAAAATTAGATGGAAAAATAAACAACTGTTGTCCTATGATAATGGATAAAGAAAAGAAAATTGAAGATTGCAGTATAATGCACAGCAATTCTTCTACAGCAATGGACAATTTTGAGAGTAAAGTAAATATTGGCTATGCATTGGTAATGGATAAATTGGAAAAAAAAATAGACAACTACTGTCCCATGGCTGTAGATAAATTGGAGAATAAAATAGAAAATTGCAGTATAATAGACAACAATTCTACTATAGCAATAGAAAAATTGGAGAGTAAAATAGATAAAGACTGTCCATTTGTTCAGGACAAATCAGAGAAGAAAATAGACAATGATTGTACAATGGAAATGGTCAAATTGGAGAAAGAACTAGATAACTGCTGTCGTTTGGTAAAGAATAAAATTGAAAATAAAATAGAAGATTACAGTATTATGCACAACAACTCTTCTACAGAAATGAACAATTTTGAGAGTAAAATAAACATTGGCAATGCATTGGTAATGGATAAATTGGAAAGAAAAAGAGACAACTACTGTCCTATGGTTGTAGATAATATTGAGAATAAAATAGAAAATTGCAGCATAACCAACAACAATTCTACTATAACAATAGAAAAATTGGAGAGTAAAATAGATAATGGCTCTGCATTAATAATGGGCAAAATAGAGACAAAAATAGACAATTGCTTTCCTACAACAATAGTAAAGTTAGAGAATAAAATAGACGATGGCTCTTCAATGATAATAGACAAAATGGAAAGAGAAATAGACAACTGTCCTAGGGTAATAGATAAAATAAAAGATTGCAGCTTAATAGGTGGCATCTCTTCTACAGCATTGGGCAAATTGGAGAGTAAAATAGCGTATTGTAATATATTGGAGTCTTCTGAGGTAATTAATGAATCGAAGAGTCCTATGGTATTAGAAAAAGTCGGGACTAAAATACAAGATTCACTAAACAAGGACTTGGTAAAGGACAACAAATTGGAGAGTAAAGTAGAATATTCGAGTATATTGCAAAATGAGTCTTCAGTGGTAAGGGATGAATTAGAGAGTAAAATGGCCAATGATTGTGCTATAATAGAAAAATTTGGGAGTAAAATAAAATATAACACTATAGTGGACAACGACTCTTCATTGTTAATGGACAAATTTGAGAGTAAAATAAAATACTGTAATACATTGCAAAGTGTGTCTTCTGTGGTAATAGACTCAATAAAGAGTAAATGTGAAGATTCTAATATAATGCACAATGTCTCTTATATAATAAAGGACAAACTGGGAGGTAAAATAAAAGGCCACAGTACATTTTATAGTGACTCATCAATGATAATGGACGACAAGCTGAATAATACAGAAGATAGGTGCAGTATATTGGACAATGACATTTTGGTAATAGACGAAGTGGGGAGCACAACAGCTGAATGCAATGTAGTACCTACCAATAATTGTTCTATGGTATTGGACAAACTAGAGAGTTCGGCAGAAAATTGCAATAAATTGAACAGCAACTTATTGGGGAATAAAATAAACCATGACTGTGCTGTATTGGTGGATAAACTGGGGAGTGCAATAGAGTCATGTAATATAACAAACAGTGACTGTTCTGACGTAGTAGAACACTGTAATATAATAACTCATGGCTGTTCTGTTTCTGATAATTCAGAAAATAATTCTATGAATGTTTTAATTCAAACTTCTAAACCTAATCATATTTCTTCTACAAACGATGAAGAAATTGAAATGTTGTATAACTCTCCACACATACTCAAAGTAAATGATAATATTCCAAAGACATCTGGACATGTTTTTTCGACTTTTGTACCTACGGAATTTGTTAATTATAACAATTCTGTTGTATCTTCTGAAACTGAAAATAAATGCCAAACCTTGATAGTAGAACCAGAATCTAGTTCAAATAACATCCTTGAAGTTCCAGATGTTACATGCCAACAAAATTTCAACATTAATAATGGATTGCTTCATGCTGTTGTTGGAATTAATAATAACGTTAATTTTGCAGAGGAATTTAATTGTAGGGATGAACTCATTGGTTCACCTTTTATAGTAGATAACAAATGTAATTCACCATGTGTACTACCTAATAAATCACATCTACAAAATTGTTCAGAGTCTAATATTCAAAATGTATTAAATCAAAAGATTATTACAACAAATTTTAACAATAAGATGGAAAAAGATAATGTTGGCAATACTGAAACAATAGCTTCATGCTCAGATATTCAAAGTAAAGAAAAAGTAAATAATAACAAATCTACAAGGAAAATAAAAACTGAACATTTTCAGGACTTAAAAAGAGGTTTGGAAGATAATTGTTATAAGTCAAATATTAGAACAGACAACCAGTCTAATGAAGATAACATATTCACAGACTCAATAGTACATTATAAACATTTTGATTGTTCTAAAATTAGCTCCCTTAATAAAAAAGATGAAAAGTTGTATATAAAATCAGGAAGTGATGATAAATTTACAGAAAACATAATGTTTACCAGTAGATTAGACAACAATATAGCAAGAATTGAATCATCAGATTGCCCTGCAAAAGAACAATTGAACTCATGTGGTATTGTCGGATCTTCCAACATCAATTGCAAATTAGGAAAAAAGGGTTCCAAAGATATTAAACTTCAATATAACGAAGATGAAAATATAATAAAATCTCAAGCTTTAAAACAAAATTTAAATGGGGAAAGTAATTTTGCTGATTTAAATAAAATACATAAGATAAAAGGTAAAAATGAAGCGACAGTCATCATCAAACGAAGAAACAGTAAAAATAAAACTCGTGATTCAATCAACACTAATGGTTCAGAGTTTAAAGTTACTTCCATGCCACACAATTCTTCTTTCTCAAACAAGAAAAATTCCAAAAATGTTGACTTTAGTGTAACAGAATTAGAAAATGTTGAATATATTTGTACCAAAGAACCAAGTTCTTCAAATGAATCATTGCGAATTAAAATACAACGTTGCAATGTAAAAGATACAAATAGTTCTTTTGAAAATAGTCAGGATTCAGTCAAAGTTAAAAGTGATGTTCAACCAAATACAAAAGTAAATCATAAGTGTATCGTTGACTTTTCAAAACAGGATGACGTGAATATAACTGATGTTCAAAAGCAAAGTTCCATTATTTCTAAAAATATAACATCATTGTCTACACAATCTGTCAAAACTGATATGTCAATAAAAGTTAAAAATAGTAAAGATTACATGGATATATCTGAAAAAGTATTTGTAAAGACAAGTAAAAAGAATGGTGTTACTAAACTTGTTCAGTTACCAATGAAAAATGCTGTCTTTATAAACATAGAAAATGATGAAAAACTTCGTAAAGAAGTTCAAATTAAGGTGCATAAGTTACGTGACAATGTAAGTAAAGATTACAATAAAGTTGAAAACGATGATGTTCCTGAATGTACAGAATCTACTATCCCTTCAAAAAAATTGAGTTCCTTGGTTAATAGCATGGATTTATCTGCTACTTCTGTTGGGTCTTTTTTAAAAAAACGACGTTCTTGTAAAGAAGAAAGCATGCTGTCAGAAGAGGATTTAAAATTTAAAAAGGTTCATTTGAATCATAAAAATGATGAAGTAAATTCCGAAGTAAAAAATTTACTGCAGTTGAATAGATTTAAAGTAGAACCTGTTAAAAATGTACATGAAAATATTCAATATTTGAAACATTTTGAAACTAAATCAAAAATTAATAACACACCAAATTCTCATTGCTTGAACAATTATGAAGTGAAATCGGATGTTGAAAATGCAGTTGTAAACTTATCAAGTGTAAACCACGCTGGAGTAAATTCATTAATTAATAAGCCAGTAGAAAACATTATACAGTTAAATAGTTTACAAATTAAGTCCAAACTTGCCAAGCCAATCGATCAAGTACAACGGTTAATCAGTTATGAAGTATATCCTAAAATTATGACTCCACTAGAAAACGACTCAACAATAAACATTCCTCAAATGCGATCAAAAGTTAATAAATTAAAAACCGAGAATCTGTCTCAAAGTATTTTAAAAGTTAATCATTATAAATCAAAGTCTATAGCTAACCAAGCTAATGAAAATGCATTGGATATTGAAAAATGTGCTAATATGAAGTATACCATGAAGAAGGGACATAAAGGTTTACATTCTGAATTTGATAATTCTATTAAAACAATCGGTATAAATGATTCTAATTTTTTCAATTCAGCTCATAAAGAGGTAGATTTACATACTAAAAATATGTCAGCCAATGATAATTATTTACTATCAGACCAATTAAGTGTTCCAAACACGTTTTTAAATATTGATAAATCATCTAAGGAGGATGCAGCATTAAAAAATCTAATATATTCCAGCGAACTTTATTTACCTCCAAAATTAAATTCACCAAATTTAATCAGTTTAAATACTAGAGATCATGTCTTACAAAATCAAGAACAATCTACAACTGATAGAATTAGTTCACTTATAGACCTTGGCTATGGACAAGTTGAAGAAGTAAATTTATCAACAAAAGGCTCACATACATCTCTTGAATTTAATATGTCATCCAAAGATAATTGTTCATCAACTAAAGATCTCAGTGTACTAGCAAATAGATTGTACTCACAACCTGTAAGCTTAAAAACATTGAGTGGAAGCACTGAATTTTCTAAATCAAATGTTAGTGCCGATTGTGCATTGAATCCTTTCACATCTCAACTAAGACAATTTGTAACCAAAGACAATGTAGTTTTTAGAATTCCTGATGATTCCATTGTCAAAATACCCACTGAATCTACTTTTAAAACTAATACTTCCTTAAAAGTAGATACTCCTTACATTACAAGTAATAATGTAAACATTTATTCAGAACCGCACAAATGTTTGCAAAAATCTAATTCTGAAACAGTGCAGCCTGATACAAGTGCGTTATGTTTAGTTGTTGATAAAAATGTTAACAAAGAAGATGACTTTGAAATGAATCTATGCACAGTAGCACAAGAAATTGAAATTTGTTCAGCACCAGAAGGTTTTGGAACTAATTGGGGATATTCTTTGCCTGAAGTGCAAGACAGAGAACATAGTGAAGAATGGTGTAATAGAACTGGTATAGAGGAAAACCTAATAGTAGATAGTTGTACCTCCCAAAAGTATTCACAAGGATTGTTCACAACAACTGACAATGACATATATTTTAGTTCATCTACATCAAAGTCAGCTAAAAAATGCCTTAAAAGAAAACATAGTGATTTTGAAAAAATAGTAAAAGATTTGTCAAAGTTAGAACAGATTTCTGCTGATTTAACCTTTAGTGATTCTTTGGATCCTGATAAGTTAACTCTCCATTTAAGAACCGTAGATAGTGATTTTATAATGTGCAGCTCACAGCATAAATTCAAAGAGTATTATTTGTCACATCAAGATGCTCCACCTGCTCTTCCAGTTCCTTATCCACCACAAGTACCTTCAGATAATTTTCAAACTTTAGTTAGATGTCCTTGTCTTCAATGCTGTGATAATCGTTGTATATTGATTAGAAATTATAGTAAGCTTACACAGTACAGGAATGCTAAGGTTAAATTAGACCTAGATCCAAGGTCCTGTCCAGTACATTTCTTGGATAAAGATCATAATATTGAACTAGATTGCAGTTTACCATTAAAGAAACGTAAGACTCTTACACAACTACCAAAATCTGCAGAACAGGATATTCCTTCTTATCCTAACACACCAATGATAAGCATTGCTGAATTAGAACTTACCAACTTTAAGCCGACAACTAGAGTAATAGTTCCAAATCCTCAAACTCAATCTTTGCAAAATTCTACTAGTGAAATTGCATTACAATCTAAATATAACCCTGACATACCAGGGTGGGGAGGTTTTAAAACACCTGCCCAATTAAAGGAACACCCAGCACCGACTAATGACATGGCATTGGCTGCACATAATTTAATAAATTTTGCCCAGTGTACCTTAAGACAGTATATGAATGAAGGAGATACACAGGCACATAGAAAGGAAATTAAAAGACAAAAGCAAAGTATGAGGTAGGGAATGTTGTATAACTCAGTTAATGTTGTATTCGTTTTATAAAAATTTAATGTTGATATGAACTTACTAAAACGTATGAATCATTATTTCTGTTCAATTATTAAATCATCTTAAGTAATTTTGGTAACATAATTGGAGATGGTTTAGTTAAATTTTAATATTTAATAACATTCTGTTGTTTCTTTTTTGAAAACAGGGCACAAAAGTACAATTTTACTTTTGTTTTCTTATCTATAAATCTATGATTGTATTTACAAAAAGGACGTGTAATTTATTTAATTTCTTTTTACAATTTATAGTTTGCTAGAAAGAATATTTTTGTAAAAAAAAAAAATTAAAAAAAATAAATAAATAAATTAAAAAAACCTTGTATATATGAAAAAAAATGTAATTTTTTGTGATCGTGTGCTACCATTAGACTACTTTAATATACTGAGAAACTAGAAAGAACAGCAATTGCATCTCATTTTCAACAAGCCTCAGGATCAACACAGTGATTATAAACCTACAATATAATAAAAAGCCTCAATTTGAACTACAAGCTACTTGACTTTATATGAAAATTATTTTATTAACTTATTCAGAAATCTTATTTTATTTATACTTTTTATTTGGTAAAGATAAAATATTATTTATGTGAAATTTTGAAAATTTATGCTATTGAATCTTTACTTTTCGATCTGCCATTTACACAATTTCATCTTGGAAAATATAATATAAATTAATTTTGACAGCATGTACAGAGAATAAAAATGGAAAGAAAATATTCAAAACTGCTGGTTATGAAAAATCATTTTTTGTAATAATTCATATGTCTGCCATCTATAACTTCCATTTTTGAAAATTTGATTGCATTATACAAACTAAAAGGTATTTTAAAATACTGTAAAATCTATTATTTATTTTCAATGAACGCTTATCTTTGTATAATTTTTGGTAATTGCTGCAAAGAAGAAGAAAAGAATTAAAAGAAGAGGTCAAGGAAAAATAGACGAACTATTTTATTAAAAAAATTATATATATATATATATTCTCTTTATTTTTAAATATTAGAATGAAGAAATAAACTACAAACAAATTATTAAAAATATATGTAAAAAAACATTTGAGAATCATCATAATTGTTTATTCTAATGTGATTGCGTGAAATATTTATTCTTATTTGATTCATTTAGTTCTAATGAAATATTACATTTTAAGCAGTTCTGTTATTTTATTTTATATTCGAGTTAAATTTAAATATTAAAATCTTAATATTTAGTTGTCTTTATTCTTTAAAAGTTTTAAAAGTGAAATCCTGAATATTTTAGTAGAAAAACTTTTAACAAGAAAATAAATATTTATTTTACATATTTTGAAAAATAGAAAGGGGAAAAAAATAATAGAAATGACAACTATGTTGGTATAATCTACATTTATAAAATTGACGAAAATCAATAATGATAAAAATTCAACTCTTATTTACATACAAAAAGAAAGAAAAAAGTAAATAGTTCATGACAAAAATATTTTTTAATATATATATTAAAAGTCAATTTTTATAAAACATTTAAAATTATGAAAAGTTTAGTATTCAAATCAATTTCTTCCCAAATGAAAATAATAACAAAAATAGTAATCTGTCCAAGTGTATTAGAGGCAGACTAATGGACTTTGATCATAGAAAAAGGTAAATAGTATTATATGATTTATACTAACTACCAAAGGTACTTGATAGAACTCTATGTTAATAAATGAAATACTAACACAATATTTAAAAACAATTCTACCGTTTATTGAGTCTTACCTACCATGGTTTTGTTAGTAATGGCATTTACAATGGTTATCTGGTAACTGGTGAAACTATGGACACCAAAACTCAATAATTTGTAGTACTTTTACTAATTACATGTGTTTGTGTAAATAGTATTATATACTTTTCTCCAGTAGACATCTTAATTTTGACTTACTACAAGGAAAAAAATTCTTCAAACAAAAAATAATTTAACTATGCTAAAGTTCCGATTATACAAATATGATGGAACCGAGGGTCATTATTCGGTTAATCGAAAATTCGAATAATCCAGAAATATTCTATTTCCGCAATAAAACGGCTGTACAGCAGCTACACACGTTTTAAATTCGATAGTACGCTCATTTTTCTTCTATAAATGAATCTTAAAATGAAGATTTTGAAACAGTAAAATTATATATTTTATTATACATTTTTCATCATTGCTCTTATATCTTTGCCAGTTTATAAAAACTAGCAATCTTTACAAGATTGGTGAAAATAATACAATATTAAAAGTATTTGTTGTACTTTTTTTACAACATATTTATTTAGTAAGTGGTTTTTGGTTATGAAGTAATGATTCAATATAGAAATCCCATTTTCACAGTAAGTCAAAAAAACTCGGTAGAAGACATTATGCGTGCAGATTCCTAATTGTACTACATTTTCATATTTAAACAAATTTAATTTTTATCTTCTACATTTTCAACTTTTTTCTTAACTAATAAAAATAATAAAGGAAGACTAAAATGTATTTTCATAAAATAATATTTTAATCCTTTTTTTTTAATGCAACTTATAAATTTATTATTAGTAAATAAACATAATGTTAATTATATATTTTTATTCTGATTTCAGATATTTCAGTAGGCCTAATGAATTACGTCGATATAGAGGATGACTGGGTGTTTATTGTGTTGAGTGTCATTCTTATTTCGACTTTGGAACACATATAAATATATGTCCACTCTGCCCTTACTATCAGCCCATATGTATGTTACCTATGAGTTGGGGAATGTAAGTATTCTGATATCTTTAGTCTAAGGTAATCAATTTCTTTTCTTTTTTCATTTACAAAATTTATTCCATAAAATATCAAGAGAGAAACACATTATACAATATAGTAGTAATCCTTTAACCCTCCAAGTGCTACGAGTCGCGATCGCAATCTATTTTGCCGCGGCCACAGTGCTAAAGTCGCGATCGAGATCTAAAATCGATATACCAAACGTAGTTTTTATCCAAACTCCATGTATTTTATATAGTAACTCTCAGTAAAAGACGCTCTATTCATTTTTCAAAATTTTATCGATGGTTATAAGAAAAATCAATGTTGGCAAGCCTGTAAAAGACAACTACGTTTTTATGCAGCAGCTGTCAATTGTTGATGTTTATTTCTGCGTCGTACCGGCAGTGAATTGTTGTTTAGTGTTTTTGTCTATATTATTTTTGTAAATACAATTTATTTTATGATTATTTTAAGTATCAGTAGTGTTTTTAGTGTAGTATTGCACATATAATAATGAGTGAATTTGGCAATTCAAGTGATATTCGTAACTGTTTGTGTGAAAGTGATACCGCTAGTGATGAAAGTGGTAACTCAGATGTAGGACCTGATGTAGAAGATTGTCCATCGGATTTTTCTTTAGAAGACTTTTCATTGGGTAGCGGAGATATCTATGAACCTTCAGAAAAAGACTCCAGCGACAAATCTGACGATGAAAATGGGGACATACTGGTGAGTCCAATAGAAATAATAAATAGGCCTAAGCCTAATGTTATCATTCCAATCCCTGACTTGGTTAGTCGTAGGGCAGTCAATGAAGGGGAAAATAATGAACCTAGGACCTCAATTGATAGGCCTACAACAACAAACCACAATTGGGTAAGTATTTATCCACCCGAAGCAAAACAAATTTAATTGCCTGATAAATTCTTTGTGAGAAACTCTGGTGGAAAAAATTTGCCCCCAAGAAATATTTCACCTCTTACATATTTTTATCTTTTTTTCACAGAATTTATTTGGAATTTGATGGTAAAGCAAACAAATTTATATGCAAAAAATAATAATAAAATAGAAGAGAGATTCAGGACAACTAAAACCAAAAAGTAGGATTATAAGGTGGGCTGATGTAAATGTTAGGGAAATGAAAAAAATACATAGCACTAATAATGAACATGGGCCTCAATTACAGAAATAACTATAAAACTTACTGGTCAACTGCTAAATCACAAAGAATTCTTTTTTTTCCAGATTAATATGTCATTGAATAGATTCCAAAGTATCCGTGCAATGTTTCATCTTAGTTCAAAATCCCTTGTTCCAAAAGGCCATCCAGGCTATGATCCCGGTATAAAATAAGGAAGTTCTATAATACAATGAACAGTTACTTCAAACAGTACTATACTCCTTATCAAAACATATCAGTTGACGAATCTATGATAGGAATGAAAAATCGTTGTTCATTTATCCAATACATGGCTAATAAACGACATTGTCGTTTTGGTATAGAGAAATTTGAGTTGCGTGACAGCCGGACTAGCTATGTTTTGCATTCAGAATTGTATACTGGCAAAGGTTTTTTAGCTGATGACACTAATACAGCTTTTACAGAAAAAGTTGTGATGCACTTGATGGCAGTTTGTAATCTACTTTATAAAGGATACCACCTTTACACTGATAATTTTTATACGAAGTGGCCTCTTGCTAATAGATTACTTTTACAACAAACTTTCATAACTGGCACAGTAAATAAAAACACTAAATACTTATCAAAGGTTGTAGTAAATGCCAAACTTGGTAGAGAAGAAACTATTTATTTCAGAAATCAAAATATATTGATGGTAGGGTACAGGCAGAAAATTACCCGCAAGCCTGTCTACTTGATTTCTTCCGCATTTCCTGCAGATGACCATATTATTCGCAGTGAATATCACCTGACTTGCACCAGACCAACAAAAAAATATTGGAAAAAAATATTTGATAACTTTCATGATATGGTGCTTCTAAATGCATACATTGTATATAAAATGAACACAGATAGACCCCTTGACAGATACACATTTACAGTGAATATAATTGAATCACTAATTGATGAAGGCACTGAACCAAGAGCAGTTCAACTTGATGACAACCTAGGTGGACCTGGTGGTGATGTTGGCCACAACCTAGCCCGCCTCCCTGGAGTACTTCTTCGCGCATGTGTTGTGTGCTCAACACCCCAAAAAAAGTCCAGAAGTCATTTTTGGTGCCCTGGATGTAATACAGGTGTGCATCCAAGTTGCTTTCACAAGCTGGTACACTTCTGGAGAGATGTAATAAAGGGGAGAAAGAGGAAGTTGTCAGATTCCGATAATAATTAAATCAAATTGTTTGTTTCTTCGTGTTTTTTTGTTTATTGTTTTGTGTGTATTACATATTTTATAATAACTAATTTTAGTGAATACATGATATTCAAAGGTTAAATGCCAATACTTTCTAAAGAAACAGTAATAGAGCACACTAATTTACAAAAGTTGGATGTAGTGTCACACAGTGTATGAAATTACTGAATTTGAAGTTTGTGTATTTATGAATGTTTACAACAATGTTGACATTGTGAAGAAAATAAAGTGTTACTTATGTTACATTTCTAGTTTTGTAACAAAATTTGCTACATTTTGTATATATTGAAAATTGGATTATCATAATTTAGTTATTACCTATGTTGTCACTAAATGGACAAACAGAAAAAAAAGAGAGAAATTTTTTTTGGATATGAGTTGAAGCAGACCTCAGTTTTAAAGTGGTAAGTTTAAATTTTATTTCATTTTGTTCTATGGGTTTTCCTGAAATTATTGATGTTTAAATTGTCATATTTCAGTCAATAAAAGTGTATTATTTCCTGTAATAATAAAAGCTGCCGCAGAGCCTTGAATTAACTGAGGACTAATATAATCAGCACTTGGAGGGTTAATGAAAAACTAAAGTAAGGCTTAGGCTATGAAACATTACATAACACAATACATTATGTACTAGAATAGAGAAACAGTAACTTCAAGTAAAACAAATTGAAATGCTAAAAGCATTATAAAACACTTTTATACTAATTCAAGATTTGAAATAGTCAATGATTTTTTTTGTTTTGAAACCATCAGTCTGTAATCTTTATCTCTTCTCCGGTCAAAGAATTTAGTGATATTAAGATTATTTACTCTATTTTACTTTTTTACATCTGTACTCATGTTATTTAAATTCAAATTATATAGCACCAACATGTGATTGATCACATGTAGTCTTTAAAAAAATTTAAGTAAACCTAGGGAATGAATTCTTTGGAATAATGTACTTAAATTAAAACAGTTGTGATATCTGAAATGCAATATTTATAATCTGATTTAGAACAGAAAAGATACTTAATATTATCATTATTCTAACCTGAAACACATGTTCATAAAATAAAACCAAATCAAAATGTTCATAAAAATAGTCATAAAATTTTAACCAAATCAAGGTGTTCATAAAATAGTTCTCAAATTCAATCAATCAAAATGTACTAATACAACAATATTTCAAGTGAAAAATATACGACCCAGACTGGGTTGTATATTATAATCAAAATGTTCATAAAATTATCCTAAAATTTAATCTAATACAATAACATTCATGTCCCTTTTTACCTTTAAACATCCAAGACAAGTTTCCCAAAGTCAGTATATCTCAATGTTCCCTTTAATTATTTTAATAATGTCATTAAATCAAAAATTCATATAATTCCTATAATAAATCATTTATTTTTCGAAGGATATAGTTAATTGTAAAACTTAGCTATACCAAACACAATCACTGAATTTTTCACTTCTAATGCAATTTAAACGCTCCTGAGTTTGATGTTATTTTTTTAGTTTGAATACTGAATTTGGATATTCTCTGAGAATAACAACTTGTGTTATTATTCTAAGATTGAAAATAATCGTCTCCCAATCCTGCAATAATTTGAAGTTTTGTCATGAAGTCTCTTTTACCTCGCCTAATATAAGGCACGAATTTCCTATTCAGAATAAATAAATTACAGAAAGATGTATACATAAATTAAGTTCTAATTAGTTAAAAATGCAAGAAGGATAATAAAAATGACAAAAATGTTATTAAATAAGTATCTATAATAATATAATCATTATAACTTCCAAATTCTTCTTCACTAGTTATAATGGCATTAACAATATTATCATCTCATTGTCTATCCACTTCACTAGAATGTAAATTTTCTTCATATACCTATCTATATACTCATACTATACAACTATACTCATCTTGACAACTTGAAATAATACCACAATGTTACAAAAAACTACGCAAAACTTTATTAAAACACATTTATGTAGCAAAAACAAACTGTAAACTAAAATATCTGATGCACCACCAATTGTTGAGTGGGTGATGTTAACTGCACATTTACGCTTGGAATTAAATTAACTGTTTTCTGTATATTTGTTTTCATAGATTGCACAGCATATAATAATATTTTCTAATTAATACATAATATGGTTCTTTGTCTACCATTTTATGAAAGAACATTCCAGATATTATAAAAATAAAAAACTTTTACTTTTTTTTTTTTTTTTTTACTTTCGATATTTTGGAAGATTGTAATAATTCTAACTTCTGATATGCCAAAATATACTTTCATTTCATTTGGTTTGAGTGCATAAAATGGCTTTGCTTTTCTATGCGTATGAATATAATATATCTGTTAGTGTCAATACAAATTATATATACAAGATCATCAATCACTTTCACTGCCACCTATATGCTATTAGGCAATACCAAGGACCACTTTCCAAGGCAAGCCTGTGTCTCCTACCCTTACAAAATCTAAACTAATAGGCTATGTGCCCTATTAAACTCTAACCTATTATTATTTTATATAATAAGTAATCTTTCATTTGGACATTCTGTATAATGTCCAATTTGACTATGGTATCAAATTTGTACAAAAATACTTTAATTAAAAATACACAAATCTTTGGGACTTTATTTTAATTTTTAGAACCTTCTTAAAATATGTATGTGTAATATTATTACAAATTGGATAATATAATTTACTATTTTGATTGACATTTCATTAAAATGTTTTTCAGCTAAGTGTTGGTAGCACGGTGCCTTTGATGGTAGTGCCTTAAGTGAAAGCAAATTGCATAGTGATAGCAGCTGGCACCAGTTTCAAGGTGATTATTTTATTAGACTTTTTAATAATAGTATAAAATCAATCCTTATGGCAAATATATACATCATTGTTTTTCTCCATCTGTTTATTATCTAAATTTTTACCTGATATATTCTTCATATGGCCACACAATTAAGTAAATTTTAAAGGAATTTATGTCTTTAAATGAAGAATTAATATGTTTTCTGAAAAATATTTATATAAAACTGGTTTGTCTATAATTTTATCCAATCTTAACCTCGTCGTTAAATTTAGCTATGATTTATCAATTAACTGATTAAGCACTCATTAAGGGGACAATTTAGTTAATAAATAATAAGTTATATGTGAGAATGATTTTTTTTTTTTTTTTTTTTTTTTTTTTTTTTTTTTTTTTTTTTAAGATGAGAACGAGAAATTATTCAACACAAATTACAGTATAATTCCAATAGTCCGGAAGCCCAATGATCCGGCACCATCATGGATATAATATAGTATGTGTATACATAATAAGCTTGGCGTGTACTGCGAGCTTCGGGTTTCCTCGGGTGAGCTTGGTGGTAATTTCAGACCAGTCCGCTTCGCTTTGTCTGTACTGTAACTGTCAGTTGACCATTTTCTCACATTTTTGTGAAGAAATAGAAGAAAAGAAACGGATTAGCTGGATTGAAGTGGCAGATGCATTAAACAAGTTTATAATCATTGATTTACTTAATGTGAGAAATAGCTTTTTTTAAAGAAAAATGATTCTAGAAAACAAAAGGACATTAGAGATTTTTTAAATGAGACTTGTAAATTTACAAATGACAGTAGGCCTTAACTATCCTCTAATACACTATATTTCAATTAAAAGTTCACTGTAGGTCTTCCGTAGTTATGTCAATGTATTGCTGTATTTGTACATACATACCATATTTAAAATGATGTGTACAATAAAAAATAAGTTTTGTTCTAACTTTGCAGTATTTTTTTTTTTTGAGTTGAAACGTTTAACCTTATGTTTCTGGTAAAAGATAGAGTACTTGTTTTCTAACATCATGTTACAGCTGTATTTGCTGTATGATTTATGATTCAGTGATCACGCATGGTACTGCTCGATAATTTGGCATTTCCGGTACCGGAAAAGTACCGAACATGCCGGGTTATCGAAAGTCTACTGTATTAAGATCGAGAAAAACCAAGTATACATGTTCAATGAAGAGAATGAGAGCAAAAGTTGTATTGTCGAAAGTGAGACTAAGAATTTTAATTCACTGATATGTATAATTAATCTAAGAGAAATAATAAATACCTGAGTCAATACTGTTAAGCTAAACTATCTTGAATATACTACTAGGCTTACCAAATTCTTAAAAATGAATTCTCTAACCCATTAATTTGGTAAATAATGTAAGTAATTTATTTCATTTTGGGGTAAGTACTTCATTGGTAATTTGCTGCTTAATAAAGAATTATATTTTTTAGTTATTTTAAAGTGTTTTTTTTAAATTTTGAACATATTTTCTAGTGGTTGAAAGAAAGAAGTATTCACTATTACTTGGCAGAATCTAAAAATAATTTGATCTGTTTGCAAAAGGTAAATTTTTTTCATGAACAATATAAATGAATAATTTATTAAATAATGTCAAGAAAGGTCAGTTTCCCATTTTAGAATTACACATTAAAACGTTATATGTTTATGTCTTTTCCTTAGCAGACCAAATAATGTTTTGTTTAATATAAAAAGACAATATGCTTGTTAAACATAGATTTTTAATTGAAATAGAAGTAAGAACACCTATTGTACAAATTATAAACTAAATAATGTCTTAGGATTTAAATACATTGACGAAATCCGGTCCTCAAACCTGGAACTATATGAAAGTGTATTTATAACTAGTACACAAGGTTTCAAAAGTATAAATCTGCTTTTGTTAACAAGTATTAAACTTAGAACATAAAAACACCAACATAGCCTAGTAGTTAGGGCCATGCAAACTAAAACTAAATCTATAAGCTAAGAAAATAACTCTAGCCTTTAACTAGGCCTGTGTAGTCAAAGCTAAGACTAAATACATATGTGATCAAATAAAATCACCACACACCCTACTTTTCTATGAAAGTATTCTGTTTTTTCTCAATTTTACATTTTAGTTTGAAAATATAATTTTTGTCCTAACATGGAAATTACATGAATTTCTTATCTCTATGGAATGCTTTTAAGCACAAAAATAAGAGGCTCTAGTCCTCCCATCTAATGGATCACTTTTGATCATTTTAACGATATAGCCTGTTGTATTATAGAGCTCAAATTGAGATGTATGATAACTTCACTACACTCATCCCGACCTTACCTCACCCGTGTGTCCCTTATGTCTAGGCTGAAAACAACTCTGCTTTGGTTTTAAGTGCCATAGTACTACTCCCAAATATATTTTGTGACCGCAGTGACACATGGATATGCATAACTTTTTGGACGCACTTTTGGTTTTAATTAGTATTTATGATGCTTTAAACACTACAAAAACAGGTTGTCACCAATTCTTTTGGTCAAGCTTCCCTAGTCAGAGTTTTACCATTACGTTGACATTTTTAAATGGTTATGCTGGGCACAAATAAAACAAAGGTGAAACTTTGTAGTTATGTTCCTAAAGAATTAAATAGTAATACAGTGTATTTCTGATTATCCGCGAAATTAGATGGCACAGAAATCGCGGACAATCTGCAAGAATGCTAAAAATAAAGGGAAGATAATAAAATAATTGTTTTAACATAAAAAGACTAATATTCTGTACCTAAAACGCATAATACACAGTACAAACCTATAAATTACATACAGTAAAATGTTTTATAAAGGAGATGTTCTTGTAGTAAAAACCAAAGAACAATACAGAAAACACTTTACGCTACACTAGTACAGTACTGCAATTTGAAAAACCTGACAGTTTTTCAAAAATCTCAAACATTGTTTTTTGTTTCTTACTGAGATTCTTGAGTGAACTTTTCTTAGCATCAGTTATTCAGCTAACTGCACGTCTAAATACTGGAGCAGTCCATTGATGTTACAAGGTCATTTTGTATGTCAATCGTGTATGGGTGTACGTTCCTTCTTCCTCTTCACTTACACTTTGCTCTTCATTTGCCCCTCTTGCTTTGTCTGCTATTTCTTGGTCCATTAGTCGGTCGAATCCCAGCTCATTAGCGTCACAGTTCAACCACTCTGGATAGTAAGCTTATCTCTACTGCACAACTTCGTTATCGCAGTTTAACTGGTTGTTACCCGTACTAAACAGGTTAAGAGAACATCTTACTTTAAATCGCGGCATTATGGAGACAAAGGTATTATTAGAACAAAAATTAAAACCAATTGTTGATCCTTTAAAAAAACTGGTTGACGAAAAACAGAATTTAGAAATAGAAACATGACAACGTCAACACAGCATTCTTACAGTTATTCCTTTAGAGTTTTGTGGTTATTATATATAATATGTTTTGTTCAGAGAAAAATCCTTAATTTAAATGTTTCAACGTCATTCATATTTTTATAACATAATGGTAAGGCATTATACGATTTTGTTCCATTATGAAAAATACTTTGACATGCCAATTTAGTTCTTCAAGACTCTACAAAAATATTTTTCTTATTTCTAGTACTGTATGCATGAATATTTTTGTTTTAAGTTAAATTAACACTGTTCATTATAACAAATAAGATAGTTGCAATGAATTGTACAATGAAGCCTGTCTGTAAGAATCACTATCCTAAAAAATCTTTTCTAGATGAAAGCACTAACAGAATTTTCAAAAATAATTTAATGTGTTTTTCTTATAGAAGTTAGTGTAAATAATGAGTAAAGTAATAGAGCACATTTAAAGACAAGTGAATATATTTTTACCTCATCAAAAACAGAATTTCTGTAAAAAGGTAAATATCATTGGCAGGAATGATTTAGCATATAAATAATGAAAGGTGTACTTACCACAATTTGTCGTTATTGTTCTGAACACAAAACAATGTTTTTAAATATTGTATGTACCATATCGATTCTTTTTGTGTGTTTCTCCCCCCCCCCACTTTTTTTCTTAACGTTTTTACAGCCATTAGACTAATGAAGAGTGGGAATTAGGTAACACACGGAAAAACATAATGCCAACAACTGGAATCGAACCTTCATAACCAATGATAATTGACTAGTCCAAAATAAGACAAGATAACCACGCTCTCTGCCGGTTGAACTCTTCCCTCCCATCACCCACCCACCATTCAATTTCTTAGATCACAGATCAAAAGATGTAGAATGATTGTATAGAACAGTGTCAATGTACATTTGTTAGACAGAAATTTGGACTTGTGAAAATTGACAAAGAATGATGTAAATTTGTGTTTCACAACTATGCAGTTGTTATGTTACTCGTTTGCTGCGAAATACATAAACTTTACTAATTAACTAAGTATTATTTATAATGTTTATGGTATTTTTGTTACATTAAGATGAAATTTTGGTACATTAGCTTTGCAACAGTATATTACTTATTGCGGTAGGATGAATCCTAGTGGGCGAAATGAATTGCGAGAAACGTGTTTTTGTGTCGATAAAAGACCCAGCACATCACTCATTAGCACACGTGTGTGTCGAAAGGCGGTTTAAAGACTAAAGAGTTAAATCAACTTACTACTGATAAAATGACCATTTCATTATAATAAAGGTATTATCTTGTCCTGATTACTGTCTATGAAATTCTTGTTGAAATGTATTAATTACAGCTGTTTCACCATTACAAATGATATCAGATGTTTCAGATGATTTTAACAATTATATTAGCACATTACATGCACAACACCACCATAATTATATTAGTCCTATAGTTTTGTATTTTCTATGATCACATGTTTCAACTCTTGAAATCAAACTAATAATGGCTTGAGGACTAATATTGTGTTAGTGTTGAATGTATAATGTGTTTGTTATTTATTTGCTAAAATCATCTGACAATAGCGTTTGTGACAGTGAAACAGTTGTAATGAAATAAGTTTCAACTAGATTTTCAAAGTCAGTATACAGAACAAGGTAATACCTTAATAATAATTTGAATAATAATTTGAATTTGCCCCTAACCACAATCACTGGAACTTAATAAAACACAATTATCTGATTAATTGTTCTTTATTAATTATATCCACTTAATGCCCTGATGTACATTTCGATAACATGGTTATCATCATCGGAGGGTCCTTTATTATAAGGAGGTAATACCTTTATTATAATTAATATAAGCAATTGAAAAGAAGGCACACAACCATTTAAGTAATAGTTTTAGCTGTATTAAACCAGAAGATGAAATTGGTTCTGAGTAGATAGGAGACAGGCTGTGTATCGATTATAGTTCACGTTAGGCTTTAATAAGAGTAGATTAAGA
Source organism: Aphrophora alni (assembly GCA_963513935.1). Classification (NCBI taxonomy): domain Eukaryota; kingdom Metazoa; phylum Arthropoda; class Insecta; order Hemiptera; family Aphrophoridae; genus Aphrophora; species Aphrophora alni. Next base: position 80,685,638 of record OY740766.1, read on the forward strand.
AAATGACATTCAACATTAATAATCTTTAAAATAAAGATAATTTACTGGATACAATCCATCAAAAACTTATTCTAAATCTTGGTTTATGAAGAGCATCCATAATTTAATTGTATGTGTAAATGATAATAATTAATTATTATTTTATTGACTGTTGTTGTGTGTATTTTATTTGAATTTTCTAATGAAGTTCATGTTAATGATTTTATAAGCACTTATTTTTATATAAGCATGGTGTTTTGTGTTCTATTTGCTGTTCTAAAGAGCATTTCAATTTCTTGTATTCATTAAAAATTTTCAACCAAAAATCTTTTCATATATTAAGTTTTAATTTAGTAATCCAATAAAAGCTTTGCACTTTAATTTATGTAGATTTTTTTAATATTATTAGATTTTATTTTCATAATTAAAATCGTGTAAAAGTTTTTTAAATCTGAATATCAATTTCAATACCATTATCTTCAATGAATAATTTTCATTAATAGGTATACCACCAGCATGTAGCTGATTATAGTTATTTAATTCTTTCCCAAGTATTTAGCGTCCTTGGGTCTCTTAAATTTTTACCTGGCAAAAGGTATATTAAGTATGTATAAAATTATTGTCTTGTAGTATATACAGTATGTTCCAAAAAAGGTGGACTGACTATTCATTTCGGATTATATACATCAAAATGAACAAAAAATGTCAAATAACATTTATTTTAGTCGAATTCCTCTTCATTATTCATCTATCCGCCATTTTATTCTTCTACAAAAAATCATTATAACTCCAAAAAATTAAGCATTTTGTATGCTACGTTTTTTTAACCCCTTAAGTGTTTATGTCGGTTTAAGCCGACGCTACAAATATCGATAAAAAGTGCCGCTGTCGGCTAAAGCCGACGCTCTTAACTTGCCCTATTCTATTTCGTTCTCTGTCGAAATATTACGTCGTAGTTGCTAGTATTGCCGCTAGATAGTGTTGGCATGCTCTCTAGAGCATAACTTATAAAACTACCGCTTTATTTTTGTTCTCTTTGGATCCGCCGTGAACATTATATTTACAAGGAGTCGCGATATCAGTGCAGCGAATGTGATGTTGGGCTGTGTGCTGCCCCATGTTTTAAAATATATCACACCCAAAAAAATTACTGAACATTAGTAAGAAACTGTAAACAATCTTTATTGTGTGTACTTTTATTTTTAACAATGGTTTTATTACATTTTACTTTTTTTAATTGTTAGGTAAATGTGTTTTTAATGTATTTGCAGAAAATTTTTAAATTATATTAAACATGACATTTATACTTTTGATGTTGCTTATATTTTCTTTTAATGCCTATTTTTTAACTTCCAAGTTAACAAACATTAAAATAATCAAATAAAAAAAATAAAACACTTAAGGGGTTAAGTATACCAAACCCAAAGACTTTATTTTTATACTTTTAAAAATGGCGGCCGTTTAAAACTTTTATCTCAAAAACCATTATTTTTAGAAAAAATTGACAAATAAATAATATTAAATTTTTTCTATAGGTCAAAGAATATCTGAGTTATTGACAAAAAACACAATTTCTTGGTAATTGTTTTACAACACCCAAAATTAGCATAACACCCAAAATATTTTTGAATTATGATAATTTTTATCCATGGAAACCAAAAAAAAAAAAAATTGTAAATACTATTATTGTAATTACTATTATTCATTAAACAAATTGACAAGTTTAGAATAAGCATACAATTTAAAAAGTGAGCTTGTCAATTTATTGAGTAGGCTTAGTTTTAGACCACAGATCCACCTGTGATTTTTGTTTCACAGAGTGTGCATTATTGGCCATTCTCCATTATTATTAACACCAAAATAAAAAGTAAGCTTGTTTCATATTAATTAATAATAGTATATTTTTTTAGTTTCCATGGATAAAAGTTATCATAATTCAAGAATGTTTTGGTGGTAGGCTAATTTTGGATGTTGTAGACAATTACCAAGAAATTGTGTTTTTAGTTTTTTGTCAATACCTCTGTTATCCTCTGTTACAGAAAAAATTGTATAATATTTTGTTCATCATTATAAAAAATAAAAAATTCTTGATATTCAATGTTAAAAACTTTAAACGGCCGCCATTTTGAAAGTTATAAAAATAAAGTTATTGTGTTTTTTGTACACTAGTAAAACGTAACGTAAAATGCTTATACCAAATCTGAATTTAATATTTTATCTATTTGTGGAGTTATAAAGTTATAACAAAATGGTGGATAGACAGATAATGAAGTGGAATTTGACTACATGTTATTTGACATGTTTTGTTCATTTTTATGTATATAATTCAAAAATAAATAACCAGTTCACCTTTTTTGGAACACTCTGTATATACATATATCTTAAAATGTTGATATTTTTATTAGATTTCATACCTGTTAAACAACATATTGTAATAAAATTTTCCCAATACCTCTATATTATTATGTAATATATTTATATATTTAGCTACCAACTCACACTGAGGTTGCTAAAGCCCTACGTTGAGATGCCAATGCAATAAAAGATAACCTATAATAGTAAATTTTATCATTGAATCTTAAATTGTAATTGCTTCACTTTGTAGTGACAACATAAAATGTTTATAAAGATGTAATAGATAAATTTGAGGTTAAAACAACTAAAATAAATTTTGTCAAAATATTGTGATAAATTGAAAATTATTACTTATCAAATACAATCAACATATGAAGTAATTTGGAAAATGATATTGATTCAATTTATATATAAAAAAAAATATATGATACTTCAAATCATACAATTCATGGGTAACCTTAAGTGTTACGTTACAATAAAATAATAGAAAATTTAAAAAAAACTAAATTAACTTTGGTAAATAACCAATGAATTTGAACTATAATAATCTCAATTAAATATTTGGCTGATAATGACTTTGTACTGAGCCAATTTAATTATTATAAATAAAACAATAGAGTTCAAGTTAACAATTTATAACACATTTATTTATTTTTTTTTCTATCAAACTCAATTATTAAGATAAAACAAATTGTGATAAATTATAAGTTCATTTCAATACATAGGTTTATGCAATGTTTTGTAAATCCATTGTTAAAAGTCTATCCCTTTCACTGAGTGTTCACTAGGTATATTGGGATATATATATTTACATATAAATGGACAATTCAATGAGTAACAAATTATTAATTATATCTACAAAGATAGATATTAATTCTAGTCACAATTAGTAATTAATTCTAATATTATCAAATAAGTTTGTTATTTTTTGATTTAATCTCGGGAATGGGTTGTTCGCTGACCTCACCACTTTTTGGTTAAAATGTTGGTATTTATCTTATATTTAGATTTACACATAGATAATATTACTTAATTATAAATGATGACAATAGTTTACGAACACTTTGAATGGTTTTAGCAGAGTTAATTTTGTTTAAGTTCAAAAATTAAAAGTTTGCAAAGTTAATTTTGGTAATCCAATTTTAGCCTTTAAAATTTGTAAAATATACCCTGGATGGGTCTCACCAGTATTTAGATATCTTGTCCAGGTTATGATGATGAATTTTGGCCAATTCTAGAGTCCTGGATGATTGTAGATAGGTTTCAAATGGATCCTCTTCACATTATGCGACTGTTCTATCTGGTAGCTGGATGTCGACTCACGCCAGTTTAAAATAGCGTCCTTTTTGGTGTTAAAAAAATCTCGAACCCAAAATTTTTAAGCTGACGAATTAACATGGATTTAAGTACCTCTCACTTATTCACTTTTTTAATTAAAACCAAGTAGTAAGAATGGAATGAACTTATATACTATTTTACAAAATTCCCTTAATTTCTAGATTTTTATAAATTATTTGGGAGAAACAAACTCTTTAAATAATTGGATTTGTTCGAAATAAAACTTTTTAATTAACATAAAATATCTGGGTTCATATTTTCAATACGTTACCGCTCAGTGACGTCAGTGTGCCGATGGGCGGGGTTTATCAATGGCTGACAGAAATTATGTTTAATAAAGATATGCAAGTACATAATTTAATATAAGTTCCATGGGTGTCTCATGAGATTTCGTGTATTAATGATATTTATGAATTTTTCTAACATCACTCCTTTATTCTCCGTAGGCTCATTTATAAAATACAATTATTAATCAACGTCGTCTTCGCGTATTTTAGTTGTTCCATTTGACTTGAATTTACATCGTGTTAACATGCAATATCTCCTACTCGATCCAGATATATGATGTTGAAGACTTATTATGGATAGGTATTGATTTATCACGTAACTGAACAATCATTTTTTGTCGTTGGTTGTTTTAAACTATTTATGTAAATTACTTGCGGTAAATTCACTGACTTGCTTAGTTCGTTAATGTTTACATTTGAGTCTACAATGTCCGCCGCTTGGAGCATTCGGGTGCTTGTACTAACAAACGAATGGTTCAGATTTATTAATTTAAAAGACAATTGCGAAACTTTACAATATGTTTTAAACTATTCATATCTTCATATATATAATATTCTTTTTTCTTTTTTTTTTTTTCAGGTGAAGAGGCTTTTATTATCATTGTCTTGGATTGTCTCAAGTGGCATTACATGTCAGTTTTCAAGATTTCAACGTTCTTTTCATCTTATATTAATTTATTTTTTTGTTATCATACCATTTTTATAAATGTGTACATGTAATTCAGTGTAACGTTTCAAAATGGTAGTTGATCACTTTATGTTCTATTTATTTCTGCTTGCTGTTTAATGCTGTGGTAATACTGTAAATGTACAATAAGACAAATATAATGTTTAATAAATAAGGTTTTCTCTTTTTAAATATGGAATTATTTATTAAAGCAATCAAATGCCTTTTTGAGTTAAAATCCATATATGTTTGATTTTGTTTGACATATATACAGGGAATCCGAAAAAGAATGCCGGGATTTCGAACGGCCGTTGCTTGGGGACTATTCAATATAACTAAATGATTTAAACGTCAAATAGAAGAGAAAAAACAAAGTTTTGTTTTCCGTGTAGCATGGGAGGAAGCGTTGACCTTGGCATGTGCAGAACAGCTGCGCAGTGGCAGGCCGCCATTGTGACTCACACACCTGACTCCAGTCGCGAGTACTATGTTTATGGCGCAACAAAAGGCACAGTGTGTTCTGTGATACACAGAATTTAAATCGATTGTTAGTGTGCTGCGTCGGTTTTGAGTTACGTGTCGAGGTCATAATTCGCCCGATGATAAAGCAATTCGATGTTGGTTTAACCAGTTTTGTGACACAGGAAGTGTTTTGAAAGGACATTCACCTGGCCGGCCAAAAACAAGTAATGACAAAATTGAAGAAATCCCACATTCTGGCATTGGAAGCCTGAAAAAATTGATTGTCCGACGAAGTCTTCAGTTAAACATGCCCAAATCGACACCCCACGATGTTATTCGTAAAAGATTGAGACTTCGTGCCTACAAAATTCAGTTAAGACATCAGATTAAACCCGCCAATCGCCCTAAGCGTACAGACTTTGCCAGTTTTATGCTCAGTGAGATTGGTGACAATCCCAATTTTATTAAAAGAGTGCTGTTCTCAGACGAAGCTACCTTTCACACAAGCAGTGTTGTTAATCGTCATAATTGTAGTATATAGGGTTCGGAACAGCCTAACATTGTGCAGGAACATGTGCGTGATTCGCCAAAAGTGAACGTATGATGTGGATTAATGTATGACCAAGTGATAGGGCCTTTCTTTATCGCCGAAAAAACAATGGCATAATTTATTTAGATATGCTAGAACAATTTTTGTTTCCTCAAATTAAAGAAGCTGGTGAACGAGTCATTTTGATGCAGGATGATGCCCTGCCTCATTACCTTCGGGAGATGCGCAACACACTTAACAACAGGTTTCCAAATGGTTGGATAGGCAGGGGTGCGCCTATTCCCTGGCCTCCCAGGAGTTCTAATTTGACCCCTTTGGACTTTTTTTGTGGGGTTACGTAAAGAACATTTTATATGCTGAGAAAATTCGTGATTTGCCACATCAGCATGGACTAATTTCAGAAGCGATCGCAACTGTGACACCAGAGATGCTACACAACACTTGGCGAGAATTCGAATATCGCTTTGATGTCTGCAGAACAACAAATGAAGCTCATATCGAAACATAATAAGGTATGAAAAATTTTTTTTTGTTCTTTTCTCTTCTATTTGACGTTTAAATCGTTTAGTTATCTTGAATAGTCCCCAAGCAACGGCCGTTCGAAATCCCAGCATTCTTTTTCGGAGACCCTGTATATTCTTTTTTTCAGATTCAAAGTATTTAATATCTAGTAAATTTAAATTGAGGTTATTATTGTAATTTTACAAAATGTCTATGTCCGTCTACAATTCTTTTAAACCACTGAATTAAAATTTATATTTAGTTGTTTTTTAGGCTCCTAATTAAGCACATAATAAATAATTGTATAAACCCAAAAACTTGGGTATTCTGCCTTCTCAAGCTGCTCAAATGTAACATAAGGTGATTTTATAAGGTATTGTAACAAAAAAATTAGTCACCATCCCCCTAAAATCCTAATTCAGGAGTAATCTATAATGATCAGGAATCTCTGGAAAAGCGGAAATTGTATGGGAATTTAATGTGTACATGAAAAAATAGTTCTTGGCATATGTTACACATATTATGAAAAAATATATTTAATAATTGATGCCAGGAACACCAGGACAAATCCTGAATTTTGCATATAAAATTGTTTGAAAGTTGTATAGTAGGTATCAATAAGTATAATTAGAAATAGGTTGGACGCATCACAACACAACTTGTTGTTTTATTATTAATAGTGTAACATATATGGTTAAGAATTTTATGAAATCGACGACTGTCAGACACTGGTTCAAAATTAGTAGTAGTATAGGAAATAAGAGTTCTAGGCCACTTTTGCCGATCTCATGCATTTTTCCTGCTGAGCGCTACTATTTTCTAGCTGTTCTCAATTTTCTAGCTAACTACTATTTGATTGAGTCTAGTCAAATTGATGAAAAACATTTTAATATCATTACTCGTTTTGAATGTTGAATGATAATTGTGTAAATTTATTATGACTGATCTAAGTATTTAAATAAAGATCAAATATTTCATTATTTGAGATCGTATTTTGAGTTATTTTTGAATAGCATGGAAAAAGAAAACATTGCAAATCGTTGCTTTCCAATATATACAATAAGATCTCCAAATTTAGTTTTCTCTTTTCTGAGTTTGATCTTTTTATACATTGTATTTAGTTAAATTTAGTGAATTTTTATGTACTAAAAAAAAAAAAATCAAAACGATTCCTCTTGAAGTGTTTATTTATTGTTGATATTTATACTACAATTTTAAGCACACTGTGGCGAACTTAAAGATTAAAATCAAACACCCAATTCCACAATTCAATAAAACAAGATTTATTTCCTAATGTACCTTATTTGTAGATAAGGAAATAAATCTTGTTTTATTGAATTGTGGTATTGGGAGTTTAATTTTAATCATTGATATTTATATCAGAAAATTGATGTAGCCAGAACTCTTATGCTGGCAATCAATTCAACTAATCTTTAAATTTCTCAATAACATTCATATTCTTTTCACTATAAGATTCACAATCTTTAGAAAATTTACTCGTATCGAATTGATCTTTATTTACTTTCATTATCAAAGTGTGGTCTATCGATGTTTGAAGGAAGAATGATCCGTGTCCATAAAGCAAAGTTTGATGTTTGGATTGTAATATTTTAATTTGTTATAATAGAAATTGTACATGAAATATATGGACACATCCAAAACTGTAAATCCACATAAATCGGTTTATTAAATTTGATATTGCATTTCTCCAAGTGACAAGCTAAGAAATCTTTATCGAACAATGTGAATTTGTTGAAATGTGGATTTTTTTAAATACTTCACGGCACGCTTCTCATTACAGAGTTTGATATGTTTACTCAATCTTACATTTTCCATCGACTTGCCAAATACAGAATTGTTCATTAGTTTGTAGAAAACTTTTTCAAAAGTGCATTTAGTTTTAGCTCGTTTCTGAATATTTAAATTGATATATTGTTTCATGAAAGCTTTTTGATCAAATTGAATGCATCGTTTTAGATATCACAATATCATTCCTCGCTGCAAATAAAATTGTAGATTTCAGATATGAACTATATAATCTTTTTTATCTAAGAGTATTTTACATAATTTGTCATTATAATGTTCCAGTGAAAGTAGAAAGTCTTTTTGATCATCGTATAAACTTTTCAAATACTCGAGTTCTACTTCAAAGATCTATTCTTTGTTTCCTTTGCAATAGTAATTGAAAATTTTCTTTTTCCCAATATTCTATACATTTTTTTGGATCAATCCATTTGAAGCTCTTGTAGGGAGATAGTGTGATAAAGATTGTTTGCATTGATGTACCACAAATTGTCGATCTTGTTTACAGAATTATATCCTTCAACATATTTGTTATTCATTTCCATGTATTGCTTAACACACTGTGAGATTACACCTTGAATTCCATTTTCTATCATCATATACATATCGTAATCAGTAAACAGCTCAAATTCCATTTCAATTAGTTTCATCAGTGCATCTCAAGCTAAGCTCAGAGAGATGAGATTGTATACTGGATCGAGATTGTAATTTTTTAAACAAATATTTCTAAATTTTTCGAATATGTCAGCAAGTAGTACAACATTGAGAGCATTTTACAAATCCAAGTAACTTCCTAACATTTTCTCTTTAAGTTTGCTCCATACTTTTAAGTAGTTGCTCTGACTCAAATCCTCTTCATTCAAATCATTGTTAAAATCTCCTTCGTAAAGGATTCTATTGTCTTCCATTTTTGATAATTTATCTATAAAATCTTAAGGAAATACACCTTTCCTTCTGAGAAGATAGAATAATTCACCTTCATTACCTTTGATATATTTATTATTTTCAAGGGAACTTGTGTAGATGTTTGAAATCATTGATATCTAAATTCTTAACAAGCGATATGAGCAGGTAATTTACATGTCGGTATGTACAAATGAAATTAGAGGAGTAACAATCAGAGTTGTGCCACCGAGAGAAAATTTCTCGGTAGCGAGACAAGAATATCAGGTTATGTCTGTCAAGACTTGTAAGGGTTACATAATGCACCAATAGGGTAAAGTGTTTATAGTGTTTAATCACTTGAGGTTTGTAATAAAGAACCATACTTTTTTAGATCAAAATTTAGGACAAAAGAGGATAAAAAGATTAAAAGGTAGTAAAGAGGTAATTATTGGTTTATATAATGTTTTAATTATTTTAATTATCCGCTGTTAATAATTTTGGTTTAATTAGAGTAAGGGTGGAAACTATTGTGAACCTGGAAAAAAATTTGATAAATAATTTAATTAATATATAACTTCGGTTAACTATGAGGGATATAATCATTTAAAATGACATAAATAACAAACGCTATCGGTGTTGAGGCATATGGGGAAAATATTAATTTCATCAAAATCGTAGAATCAATGTCTACAAAAAATTTCAATGTAAACAGGCTGAAAAGACAATGATTTTAGGGTAAATCGTAATTATGAATTATGAACTTAAATTATGCATAGGAAATAACAAAATAAGTAATTACCTCTAACAGATAAATTGAACAAAACTGTAAATAAATCTAGAAATCAATGTATAGGTTTTATGCCTCAAGATTAATAAAGATTGAGAGGAAATCAGTTGGACTCCTGTTTCCGTTATTTAGGTACGAGAGCTGTAGTGAGTCATAACTAGTTGGTTATATAAGACTTTTATTACTAAAAAATATATAGGTCGACTTCTGTTGCTGTTATGTTGGTACATGAAAACTACTCGAATAAAATTTGATGCTATATTCTACTTAATGTAATTAAAATTTGTTATTTTGCAAAAAATTAAATCAAATCTGCATGCTAAATTCAGTATAAGTAACATGCCTTAATTGGAAAGTAACTAAGAATTGGAAATTATCAGTTACGAATTTGGAAAAAAAACTTGGAGAAAAGAACGGAGTTTGGAATAGTGAAAATTACATTTTATTTTTATTTTTAATGAATTTGTTTAAAGATAAATTTATAGATATGATACCGAATCAAAGTTATGATTTAATTTTAATAAACTGGAAAATTTTTGTTCAATGTGGCCTGACTATTGAGCTTGTCTGAGATTGTGCAAATGAGCTGGGAAATGCGAAATTTTCTGTTCCAAGCCGAGACGGCTGCCCCAAAATCAAAATCTCCACTCTGCATATGCGGCGCACTTACTAAATAATAAATTTAACTTGAGTTTTTAGAGTGGGTTAATAAAAAAGAAGAACCGTAGATCTTTAGGGCTTGATCCAAAATAACCTATCCCAGCACAGACCCACGTCCAATAACTCGACACATTTTAATCAGCCAGCCCCCACGAGCGATTAACACTAAAATAACTAAATAATAATTTTATACTTAATATTATCTTAATATATACTTATCTTAATTAGCGTGCAAGGAAATGACTACTAATTTTAGTGATCCTAATTGTAAACGCTGGGCCAAGATGGCAGACTACAATTTCATTTAATGGCAGTTATTTTAGTTAGCATATAATTTTCCCCAGGATCTTCCGATCCATCCCAAGTGCGGCTAGTGTTTTTTTAGGGATGGTGGGGGTAAAAAACAGGAACTGCAATACAAACCTAAGAACTCATTACGGCCATTGGGGAAACAATTGGGGCATCCTTGCCAATAAAAGCCATGGAATTCTAAAATTGTTCTATCTGAACACATGTCTTTCAAACGCACTTCTTCGGTTTTAATTTTACTGCCTCTTCCGGCATGTTCTATAAGGAATCCTTATTGATCTTCCTCCCTTGTCAACCAGTGAAAAGCAACGGCCGGTTGGGTATCAACCATGTGGTAGCCTTTGTGAGGAACGTCTACTATGGTATACAACAGCTGGCACAACAGTATACAGGACCATACTGGGTACTTCAAAAATTATCTCTGTTAAATTACAAATCCAGTGACTCTGAAAGTGAACACGAGAAGTCATGCTTGTAGCCAGACTACGGAAATATAGCAAAACTTGAAATTAACAAGATGCCTCCATTTAACTGTGTTGAAAAAATATATATATATATATATACATTAAGATAAATACAGAAAAGTAACAAAATACAGAAAATAAGTATACAGTAATCAATATACTATACTCAACTTTTAATAAATTATAGGTATATTGAATGTAACTTCAATCCAGAACCAAAGCATAATTTTTTTCTTTTTCAAATCATGCAATCACAAATCCTATGAGGTGATCATGCAGACCTTGTAAACATGGTGGAGACGCTTGAAGTCTACACCCACAACATCTTCACAGTGCTCAACAAGGTACATGACACACTGGAAGTTTTCCATAATATTATTAAACAATCCTGTAATATAAGTGTCACAAACCTTTATAAGACTATGCAGCATATATGCTACAACTGCAAAGACTAGTAGTATATTAAAATTAATTAATATTAGTTTTAAGTACTATTTGTTCGAACTGTAGAGACCATGTATCCACCCACACAACTGTCCCTCTATACGCCCCTCATACAGATCTAAAACTCCTAAAAGCCAAATTAACTCAAAGAAACAAGGCCCTAATCATTTCAAAAAAAATACATCTATAATATTACCATCTCCTTCTAACACTATGCTTGATCACTCCAAATACGTGATCTGAATAAGGATTTTCCCCTATATCGCAACATTTACGAATATGTCTCATTTCCTATGAGATGGGAGAAACACACATGTACATTGTCACAGTACTACATCATAGTGAACACAGATGAAGTCAGTGAGTACAATGTCTGACAAGCAACTGCAACCAAAAAAATGAACATGTCGTTCGTTCCACGTCATAGGATATCGAGTACGATATTGGAGGGTTGTGCGGAATACCTGTTAACTGGAGGATCTTGCAGGCGAAAGTACACCACCACACATTCCTCTATGTTCTGAAGAATGGGGACCTTTAATAACAGAGATCCCAAGCGACAAATTCCCATAAGACATCCCACCAGTCAAACCCATATGACATGCGACAAACCTCATGTGAATATTACTGTACCACAAGATACACCAGGAACAGTGGAAATATTCCTACCCTGCCACCCTTCTTTAAACCAAGGTAACACTATCTAGAGAAATAAATAGTTTCCATGTGATAACTAAACATCCCTGGAGCCAATCCTGCATCACATCATTCCTGTTTCATAGACCACACTTACCTTCCTAAATATACAGTAAAATCCTTCTCCACAAAGTCATCAACATCTCCAACATCTTGAAAAAATACTGGAGCCATTCTACCCCCACCATATTTATACAAACCCCATTGAAGTAGATGAACTGAAACCTGTAGGAAACAAAAGATATGGTCAGAGGTGGTGGATACAACGTCAATGTTACGTCTAATATTCACTGCTTGGCATCCACTTTAACATTGGGAAATCAATAGATATATATAAAAATGTATATAAAAAACATTATATGCATTAGAGTACCAGAGAGGGATTACCTTCAATTATAAGATAGGCATAACATTAGACATCAAGAGGGGAAGTCTTCAAAGGTATCAGTGTTGTTTGTATTAATGATTTAGAATTTCAGATAAAATATTATTATTTATTTATTATTAAAATATTTAGTAATTATTTGTAAAAGGAAATAGAGGTATTAAGTAGTACTGTATTAGCACCAGTTAAATCTTCAATACTAGACTACTTGTGGCAATCTTTGGGAAAGAAAGCAAAAAGTGTTGAAACTGCATGCTTGCAGTCTATTAGCATAACACTGGATAGTGAAATTCTTTATAAACTGCTGGTAACCTAGAAATGTAATCAGTTGGTTGAGAAACTTTTGAAGTACTATGAAATGCTGCCGGCCAACCAAGAGACATGGCTTAGAGACATTTCAACAGATAATTGGACTACCAGATAGAACTTCACAATCCATTAGAAGGTAACCAAACTCATGTGTTTGAAAATATATTCTATTAAATTCCTAAATGTCATCCTTGTTTTGAATTGAAGATTTAAAAGTCTGAATATAACAGAATATATATAATGTTAGATTTAAATAGTTAACCATTTGAAAGAGTTATTCTATGTTAAGTGAGTCGAGAATTTATAAAGAATGGTAAGTAAGGGTAATCATTGAAAGAAACTGTTATATTATATCAAGGCCAGATTAGTTTAATAAACAAAGGAGACTTTATTAGGCAAAGGTAGTCTACGTTAGACTCATTTCAATAATAAATCATCATTAATTATTTAGAACCACCGAACTTGATATTTATTTTAATTATATATTTTGAACCGGTGATACTTAGGTATAGGGAAAACGTACACTCAACAGTTTATAAAATAAAAATGGAACTCTTGCCAGTTCCACCTTTAGATAAAATAGGTTCCACTGGTAATCAATCAAAGGACATCATGGTGAAATCTGCTGGTTCCAGCGATCTGAGTAATTTGAAAACTTGCCCTTGAAAATGACTTTACAATAAGTGTATCCGTGCGCGACTTATATATGAAGATTATTTTACTGCACATCAAAAGCTGTATGGTCTGTTAGTAGGAGACAATTTTTGAGTCATTTTATTAGTTGTACCTACCTAACCTAAGCTTGTCGAGGATAGTGGTGATTTGTGGAAGAGGATAGGCATCCTTTTCCGTCAACTGATTAACTTTCCGAAAAAATGCAAAAGCGGTAGTTGCAGTAGGCTTCTTTATCACAACTATTAGTCAACTCCATTTCCTTGCAGAAGGTTCGATAACACCATCTGGTCGACTTATTTATAAATTATTTGCTGCATAACTGGAATTCTGGGAATAATAACGTTGCTTGTGAGGTTCCTCAGCTGTAAGCTTATTTTGGTGTTTAACTATATTCATCTTGGCCATAATCGTTTCAAACTTTACTAGTTTTCATCCCTTAAAACCCCATCTAAATTGCTCTGTGAGTGTTCTTATGGTACTATCCTGTGTTGAGTGCTCGATTGTTTGGAAGTTACAAAGATAATTTTGCAAAGTCCACCAGCACAGTAACCAGATCCAACATTTGAATATCGTCCATGCCCAAAACAATTGGAGTATTCAAGACTGACATGTGTGCAGCCACTATCTTTAACTTCCTATTTCCAATGAGACAGGGGAAACTGAAGCTGTTGTGTATCTGTACTTTATGAATGTTCGCCATTGTTACCAATAGTAAAACTGAGTTTTGCACTATTCCATTATCCTTGAAAATGACTTTACAATAAGTGTTTCTGTGCGCAACTTTTATGTGAAGGTAATTTTACTGCACATCAAAAGCTATACGGTCTGTTAGTAGAAGACATTTATTTATTCAGTTAGTTCATTAGTTGTAAACATGACCTCTTTGAGTAAAATTTTACCTCTAGACATGTTTGAAACTTTGATTTATTGTACGATATAGAGAAAAGTAATTGGTTGGAGTGAGTCATACCAGTTTAGTAAATAACACTGTTTAAAAGCGCATGAACAATACCTAAGAAAATTATCACTTACCACCTAAAGATATATATATATATATATATATATATATATATATATATATATATATATATATATATATGGTATTGTTCTTTCTAATGTACAGCCGACCTAAAGTGAATACAGATCCCTTATGGCTTATAAATATGACTTACACTATCTTCAAAACTATTTCTCTATTTGGTCTTTGGTCACTCCAAACGGCTACATATTTTAACCAAAAGGATACCAAACAATTGGATTGGAGTGTTTAGAAATTGGTCGAAACAGGATTTGTTAAATATTTTTAACCCCTATTTTTTTAATATGTAGCTTGTAAGGTGTCAAGACTTTATTGTGAACTAATCAAAAGTTTGTCACATAACTCTGTTGTTTGAATTTTCGCTTTAATATCGGATTTCCATTTATTACAAGTTTAATTGTTACCATGGTCATCATACACCTTCAAAGATTGTCTCAACTTTATATCAATTTTCTTGTGTTGTCTATCTTCTTTTTATAGATAATTTTACTATGGTACTATGGTTATATCTTAAAAATATCATTGCAAAAATTGGATGCTTTTAAAAAAACTGTTTACTGGGAGTAATGAAAAGGGATTCGGAAACCTAATTAAATGACATGCTTAGTTGCTAGTAGTTTTGTGTTGTTTTTATTCAGGATATTAGGTTAGAAAATGGCATCCCCGGCTCCCAAATCACCAGAGCAGTCAGAAAAAACAAAAAAATATGATCGTCAATTAAGGTTACATATTTATTAAGAGATTATAAACACCTTTTTAATTTAAAACTGTTAAATGTTATATTTATTTAATAGTTATACAAAATATCTGTGGTTTGATAAGAGTGACTAAACTAACCTCAAACGTTATTTTAGGCTATTTTGGTCTATGCTTAGAATTAAGTAAAATGTACTACTGTGCCATATCGGCCCTAAGGGACTATTATAAACTCAGTTTATTATATTAGGTTTACCCCAAATAATTTCATATTGAATATATGCATTGTAGCATAGGTGTTGAATAACTGCTTCTATTTTTTAAAATCATCAAGTACATAGCCTACCTTTATTATGTACAATTCACATCTTAGCGATTATTGCATTCATGCCAAGACCATTTTCAATGCACCTAATACATTATTTATGGGTAATTGTTTACAAAGAAAGTTACTGGTATTTTTGGCGATTTAAAAAAAATCATATTCTACATACCTTATTCCGTAATTATAAAATAAGTTTTCAATGCACAACTAAATTTTGCACTGAAAGAATTGTGATTACAAAACTACAGTATTCAATACATTTATAGATCACCAAAGTCAAGCAACATTGAGCGCGGGTAATATTTGGATGGGTGACCGCCTGGGAAATAACACACAATATCTTCTTTTTTTAAAACAAATTTATCCGTAGGTCAAGTAAGGTGGCGGGAATTGTTTTATACCAAAACAAAAGATGAAGATAACTGCTACTTTTGGGATTTTTTTTATCATCTACTACATACCTAACTTCTTAAGAATAAATAGGCCTACTGTTTTCGTTGTGAAGATTACTTTTTCACTAAAAAATTACAATTTACAATCAATAGGTTTATATGTTATACATAATAGAAATATAAGGAATACGATGGCCCAGGAAATTTTCCGTTTCTCATTGCAACTTTCCTAATATCTTAAACTGATTTTTCTTTTTACAGTGTAGTGAAAGAAAAGAAACTCAAATTTTCAGCATTACTATTACCTCTGGACATATGTTTGAAACTTTGAATTATTGTTATTTTCTTACCTATTTATGTAAGGGAATAACAAATATGCAAGTATGGATTGTTCTTTGACGTTGTTAATGTAGGTCTGAGTCTGTATTTATTTACATCGCCCAATACATTGGATTCCATTGCTTTCTATATGTTATTTAACTGTGAATAAATGCATTTTGTGACTTGAAAAGTGTCTTACGACATCAAATATGATCAGATTGTTTGAAATTAGGGTAAATGCTTAATGATTTTATAATTTTTTATAGGAAAATCTGAGACTGAGGTACAACCAATATTTACCCTTAACTGGATCTCTAGACTTTTCTTCACATCTTGAGTTAGATCGTCTCATCTTTCCTATTAGGATGGTTAATATAAAGTGTACCTAATGTAGCAATTTAGTAGTGACATTTAAGCAAATCGTTTTCGAACACGATATTTGCTTAAATGTCACTACTAAATTGCTACATTAGGTACACTTTATATTCACCATCCTAATAGGAAAGATGAGACGATCTAACTCAAGATGTGAAGAAAAATCTAGAGAAATCTAGGCCTACCTCATTTTGAAAGTGTTAGATCATCCTTAACCTGGGAAGACTCTTTTGAAGTATCAAAATTCAATATTTCTGTCAATAAACAAATGCAAGTTTGCATTCAATGTTTAAATTACCCTCTTAACCTAGATGCGTCTCAGTTTCATAAGTTATTCATAGGTAATAGAATAACGTGTCGTTAGGGACATGCTCATTAACCATTAGCAATAACATGCTTACTACTATCATTAATATTGCACTAAACACTTCTTTAGATCTCTTTTTTTGTATGATTTTAGCTGAAATAGAGCTAATAGTACTTAAAATTTTATAAAATAAAATACATTTTCAATAGTTTATGATATTTGATTATATCGATGAATTCTATACAGATTGTTCTTTTATTGTGTAATCGTAGTAATTAAATTAAAATTAGGAAGAAAATATATTGTTTTTATTTTATTTTATAAAATTTTAAGTATTAGCTCTGTTCAGCTGAAATAGAGCTAATACTTAAAAAAATTCAAATAATGTAGCCTATTTTTTTCCTAATGTTAATTTAATTACTATAGTTACACAATAAAAGAACAATGTGTATAGAACAACTTCAAAATAACCAAATATATTATGTGTAAACACAGTCAGTACTTGGTGAAATTCCTTATTAAGGTAAATAATAATAATAACTTGCAAGTAAAATTTGACAAATCAACATATATTGTGACATCTGTCTGAAGATGCTTAATTACGAAACAGCTGTCACAATATATGTAGATTCATAAAATTTTACATGTGAGTTATTATTTACCATAACCAAATATCGTGGACTATCGAAAATTAGTGTTAAAATATCAAATTGTTCAGCTGAAATAAAGCTAATACTTAAATTTTTATAAAATAAAAACAATGTATTTTTGGTAAATATGCAGTATACCTGTTGTTATGATTTAATATTGAAAATTAAGCAAATCATCTTGTACATACCTCTTATTGACCTTTAGATCATCTTACAATCTGTAAATCCATTTGAATTACCAAAATCCATTATTTCTAAAATAAGCTGTTAAAAAGTGCATATTCCTATCCGTTTGAGGTTAAGGTAACTGTTTACGTTAAATATACGGGGTGTCAGTTTAGTAAGTAGACACCCTCTATAATTTTCTTTATATTGATTATATGAACCCTCGGTGTGTGAAATTTATATTTTGAATGTGTGGGACACCTATTTGACTGCTGTTATCTCGAGCCCTCTTTCCAAAAGGGGGTGAGTAAAAATTTTAAATTGGCAAAAGGGGTTGAGTGACACTTCATTTTAAAGTTCCATTGAAAAGAAGATGATTGGCGAAATTAGAGTAAAAAAATCTCACCTTGTTTAGAAATGGCGACAAAAAAATGTACCTAATTAGAAAGTAATAGGGTTGTACAACAGACAGTGTTTTAAGTAATTTTTTTTTAAATCTCATTTTTGATGTCATCTTCAATTGAACTGCACAACAAATGTGCATGAACCGTGATATTTTGGTTTTGGTTTTTTGGAGAGGAGGGGGATTATTGTAAGAAAATTATATAACGTTAGGAGGAAAAAATTCATCGTCATAAAAAGCTTTTCTATAATAACAAAATTCAAACCCAGCCAATATTTTTTGTATGTGATTTAGGTAATGTAAGGTACTGATTGATAGCTATGTGATACAAAGGCTTTGGTAATGAAAAATATTATTCTAAATGTAATATCTATTATTTCAGTTTTTTTTTACTTTTAATAACAAGTGTTAGGCTCAAAGTTACTATTGTTAGAAATTACAGTTAGTAAAATGTAGTAATAAATAAAACGGATCAGGAATGAACGAATAATTAAATACAAAATAAAATACCTTAAATTTATAGCATTTGCTCAAAATGGCTTCCATTTGATTCCATACAATGATAACGTCTAGCTTCAAATTCTTCCCTTACTTTAGTCAGAGTTTGAGAATTGATTCTTCTACACTCATTTTGAATTCTTTCTTGTAACTCCTGTAGAGAAATTGGTTTAGAGGTATAAATAACTGACTTTAAGTGTCCCTATAGAAAAAAATCCAATGAATTCAAATCAGGTGACCTGGCTGGCCACTCAATCGAACCCCTTCGATCTATTCAATGGTCGGGGAATCGCTGATTTAAGAAATTGCAGACTATTAATGAATAATGAGGCGGAACACCATCTTACTGGAAAAAATATTCTTTCATTTTGAAAATAGTCCCCATCACTGCCCACCTGATTTTCAATAAAACTTTCTAGAGCAGGGATAACTTTGCAAGTATCTTTCAACAATAAGATTACCACCAATGAAAAAGGATCCTATGATGGTATTCCCTAGGATTCCAGCCCATACCTTCAGTTTTAAAAGACGTTGTGCTTGTTCTTCTCAAAAGCAATGTGGGTTTTCCTGAGCCCAATAATGCATGTTGTACCTGATCACAATACCATTAAACATAAACCTTCACCTGAGAACAGAATGTCATTTGTAGAAATTGTTTATTCTTTCTGATATGACTTCCCCACAAAATTGAATTTGTCTGGCAAAATCATCGTCGCTTAACTCTTGTACAAGATGACTTTGTATGGATGAAACTTGTAACGTATAAGAGTTTTGAAAACAATACATTAGCTTAAATTGTTTTTGCGAGCAATTTCTTTACCTGTCTACATAGGATTTCTGGCAATTTCAGCCGAAATTCCAATTTCGGTTAACTCATCAACTTTAGGATGACCAGACTTTTCTCTTCCTAACACTTCCAGTTCGAAAAAACTTGCGTACTAATTAAGATACATTCTGATGACAGATTGTTTTTCTAATATGTAATTCTTTAAAACGATCGCCAGTTGCTCGTACTGATCTTCCTCTCTCCCCGGATAATAAAATTAACTCCACTCTTTCTTCAATTGTGAATTTCATTTGAAAAATGTTTTTCTAAAGATCGTTAATGATGTACAAATAAAGCACAACTGAAGTACAAGATAAAAAGACACCAACAAAGTATTTCTAGTGACTGAGTAGCTTCTAGTCTAGTTATACTTTCTCTTCATATACTCGGAAAAACCAAAGAGATAACAGTCCCAAGTATATTGTTACTGATAAAGCAGTACAATGGTTAAATGATAACAATTTCAGGTATTTCCTTGTGAAAGCTCCAAGAAAGCTTTCAATAATGCTTAGTCAGCTGCCAATCATTTCTTTTTACGAATAGATCTTTAAAATGAGTTGTCACTAGACCCACTTTTTATTAAATATTTTTTCACTCCCCCCCCCCCCCCATAAGCCAAACTTTCGGTTCATGCAAATTTGTTGTGTAGTTCAATAGAAGTTAACGTCAAAAATGGGAAATAATAAAAAATAAAAAAATTACTTAGACCACTGTCCGTTGTACAACCCCATTTGTTTCTAATTTGGTACATTTTTTGCCGCCATTTCTAAATGAGGCGAGATTTATTTAACTCTATTTTTGTCAATCATTTTCTTTTCGAATAGATCTTTAAAATGAGGTGTCACTCGACCCTCTTTACCTTTTGAAGATTTTTACTTACCCCTCTGGAAAGGAGGGCACTAGATAACAGCAGTCAAATAGGTGTCCCACATATTCAAAATATAAATGCCACACATCCCAGGTACATATAATCAATATAAAGAAAATTATAGAGGGTGTCTACATACTAAACTGACACCATGTATATTGATCTGTAGTTCCTTTACAAGGTCTGGTTATATAATTATATATATATAGTTCCTTCCCAGACCTATTTGTGCGGAAGAACATAAACATTGAGTGATGAGACACTCTATAGATTCACCATTATTGTCATACATATTGGTTGATATAACGTAGACAGATGTCCTAACCTCATAAGGCCAGGATTTCATACTTTGAAATTGCTTATTTTTGACAAAAATAATGGATTTTGAGGTTTCAAAACGGTCTTCTCAGGTGAATAATGGTTCAATTGTTTCAAAATGAGGTAACGTATGTAAAACCACGATTTGCTTAAACTTCACTACTAAATAGCTGCGTTAGGTACTCTTCATATTTACCATTAGGATTTTCTTGACCAACTCTTGTCTTTTACTATCCTAATTATTCGAGGGCTAGAGGACTCTATTTTATGCCTTCTTTTTTAAGGTAACAATGACTTTTTGAAGTTTTTGCCTTAAAAAAAAGATAGGCTACTAATATTATTTTCCATTACCAGCAAGTAGGGTTTAGGCTTGAATAAAAGAGCCGTGCCTACTTACTCCTTTGATGTGAGATGAATTAATTAAAGGTGACTGTACATTACTGTTCAGATTTTACTTTTCTTTGTGGTGAAAGGAACCTAAACTATCTACATTCTCTGACCATTCCCGTTGTTTCTTCTTAACAAGTTGCATGTGGTTGTTCATATGGTTCCAGAAAGGGATCCCCTGGATTCCTCTGGTAGGCAAAATATTTTCTTTCATGACATTCTTACCACAGTTAACCTTTACCATGGTAACCATGCTACTCCAGGTTTTGTGGTATTAGGTAACAGAAATTTATTGCTCTTAAAATTCAGAGCGAGTTTATCAGATCATAGTTAGGTCGACTTTGATTTGTCTAATTTTAAAAATATACTATGAAAACTTGATGAAACTTAATTTTTTTAATGTTTCATTTATAAGTTCACACTTTATTTACGTAGAACTACATTCTTTTTAGAACCATGCAGAATATAGTCTAGGTGAAAACACCTTTCTGTGGAATAAACACTGTTCATCTTGTATTCCTTGTTGTAGCTTTTAATTCGAACAACAGTTGTATTCCATTTATAGAATACAACTATTCGATTCGTAATAGTTGTATTCTATAAATACGTAATTCGACTAATTGGCTAGTTATCTTAAAAGTAATTAGATCAACACTATTGGTAAGGTCTAATTTATATTAGGAAATCATATTTTATTTTTTTGCTTTGGAATTTATTAAACAACAAATATTATAGTAACGTATACAGCTACTAGTGTACAGTATATTTTACTTTTTTTCGTCCAAATATATCTTTTAAAGAGAAAACTCCCTTTCATCTTCTTTGTGATCATCATCAGCTTCTTCCTTAATTTCCTTCGTGCTATTTTGAGAGTAATATTAGACTGACTTTAATGACTTCCCATGTGGCAAGTTCATCACTTCAAATTTGGGTTTAGATAGAGATGTTTGATAAGGGAAACCAGCTTTAAAAACATTTTTTCATTGTGAATTTTTGTGGATCCTGTTGGATCCAGTTAATCACATCAAAGTCAGAAAACACATCAAGTAACCTGCTTAACCCTAGAGCCGTCACTCGACCCGAGTTCGGGTCGAATGTTGTCGCATGGTTTAGTTCACCGACTCTAAAACACGTATTTTGCAATTCAACATTTTGCCCATTAAGAATCGTCCTATCGCAATAAATAAAATACCGTTGGAAAGCTAATGTTCCGTAGATGCATAATCATGCAAAATAAATACCACAAAACGTTATAAATTGGCAGTCCTTGTTTTATCGTCCCTTTATATGTGATGTAAATCTGTCCTATTTGACTCCTAATACCTA
The DNA here is from genome assembly GCA_963513935.1 of Aphrophora alni. Classification (NCBI taxonomy): domain Eukaryota; kingdom Metazoa; phylum Arthropoda; class Insecta; order Hemiptera; family Aphrophoridae; genus Aphrophora; species Aphrophora alni. The sequence continues at coordinate 80,708,090 of OY740766.1, forward strand.
ATACCTGTCAATTAATACCTAATTGATTCTACTTTTTACTTTACTTTACTACTGACTTTACTTTACAAATTAAATTCAATAATCTGATGCACACTGTCGTGAAGTAAGGTGATCTTCACCTTTGAAAAATTATTACAAGAGAGTCCCGGAGAGGATCACTGGCTCTATTTAATGCCGAAATACATTGTATTTTCATTGTAGTCTCCCTCTTCCTTGCTCTCGCAGTCTTCTGCTCCCTGCGTAGATGTACACGCTACAATTATCTCTTCATCTGTCATGACTCCATAACCTCCTTCGTTGTTGTCTGTCAACCAATCATTGACATCGTTGATATCAACATCGGAACAACTGTCAATTCTTGCAAACATGCCTAACAATTGCTCTGTAGTGACAGTGGTTTCATTTGATTCACTTATTTGTGGAGTGGTAGGGTTCATTTCTTCAATTATATTGCATATGTTTGGCCACAATTTTTTCCAAGACTTTTGTAGAGCACTATTTGGAACATGATCCCAAGCGTCTGCAATCATGTAAATCACGTCTTTGACATTTACAGATTTTAACAAATCAATCACGCTTTGTTCAGCTTCTTCTTCAATTAATTTGCTTAAAAGTTCCCTGCAGTAAACACGCTTGATACTTTCCAAAACACCCTGATCAATAGGTTGCAAATTGTAGTCACATTTGGAGGGAGAAATTTAACTTTAATATCCCCACTGATGAGATCTTCTTCTGTAGGATGAGATGGCGCATTGTCAAGAAACAAAATCGCTTTTTCTGGCAGTTTTTTTTTCTTTGAGAAATTTTTTCACATCTGGGACAAAATTTTCAAAGAACCACTTTTTAATAATAAAGCTGTCTATCCACGCACTTTTTTGATTTAGTTAAACCACAGGCAAGGATGCACGATTTACATTTTTAAGTGCTCGAGGATTTTTTGTCTTGTCAATTATCACTAGGGGAATTTTGTGGTTTCCAGAAACATTGCTTAAAGCCATAGCAGTTAGGCGATCCTTGCTCTTTTGTAGCCCTTGGCTGCCTTTCAGTTTTACAAGCTACGGTTTTGCTTGGTAAAATACGGTAAAACCGTCCTGTTTCGTCAGCATTGTAAATCTGGTTAGGAGAAAGTTTTTCAGACGAAATAATTCGTTGAAAAGTTACCTTAAACTTTTCACTTGCAGCCTGATCACTAGACAGGGTTTCACCAGTTACAGATAATTGTTTTATGCCATGCCGATTTTTTAACCGCTCTAGCCATCCCTGGCTAGCAGTAAAATTTGGATCAGGGTTTGGTAATTTTTTGTTTAGGCCTACCGCTTTTTCAGCCAATATTGGTCCAGAAATCGGAACACCACGTACTCGCAGAGCACTAAACCACATAAATAATGCCTCGTTCAACGATTCATTTTTTGCATTTTTTATATTTCCTCTACCCTCTAAACTGTCTTTAGCGATCATTGTGAAGCAGAAGTCTTCAATATATTTACATTTTTTTTCCCAATCGGACATAGTGATGTCCCTACGCCGAGTTCTGCAGCAAGTTTATTTAAAGATTCATTCGCCCCTGTCTATACGATTCAATGCGTCTAACTTTTGGGCCATTGTAAGCACATTACGTTTTTGTTTCGTCACCCTTTTCCACGCACAAACGCTAACACACGAATATAATACTATTAACCGTATCCGATCAAAAATGTAAAGAAACTAAACACTGCACAGCACGATATGATAATGATTGTATTCCGGTCGCTAGCACGTGACAGACTACACGCCGGCGTAGACAATAGACAAGGTCACTGATCACTGTCGAGCCGCGTTGGGGTAGGGGGATGGTGGCGCGGAGGTCATTGCTCCTCTACTTTCTCTTCCCAGCGCACCAACAACCCGCCCTACTACCTCAAGGCGACACTGTAGTGATGAGGAAATTACGTTTTTATCAACATTAAATTTTTTATTTTTCATTCCGGATCGATCCGGATAATCCGGATATATCCGGTTGATTGAGTTCTGGATAAACAAGGTAGTACTGTGTATAGAAATTTAAGTTTTTGGATTTTGACCAATTTTGAAAATATTTCCCTTTATTACTTTATTACTTTGTCTTTAACTTTAATTATGTCAATTAATATGAAACATTAGTATTAGATATGAATTCCGTTCAACTTGTACTACCATTACATATTCTTAAAACCGTTTATTTCATATTTTCAAAATGCATCACCTACTGATTTTTTATTTCAAAATGACTAACTCAGAAACTAGCCATTTCAGAGGGTTCGTGAAACGTGACATCCGACCGAAATCATAGTTCACTTCCACAAACTTGTTCAAAACAGCAAAGCTTGATTCTACTGTACAAAATCCTTTCATGTTAAACTGTATTATAATTTTTTCAAAAATTTGTCAATTATAGTTCCCATAAAATGATATTTCCGTTGTAGTAGCCTACATATATCCAGGTTCATATCCCGCATCTAAGAATTTAATTTTTGTTTTTCAGTCTGTTACTGTCTGCATGTTAATATCATTAGTTTTACCACATACAGAATTGAAAACAATGTTTAAACTCTTGAGCCATTTGTCATTGTTGTTGCTTTGGCAATATGTTTTACACGTCCAGATGATCCTTTCAACCATTCGTCCTTAATTTCAATTTGATTTTTCAAAATGTCATAAATTTCAGTTCTTTCCGCTTTAAATAGTGGTTATTTTTAAGCCAAAAGTTTTTTTTTCTTTTTTTTTTTTTTCATGTTCTTCAATAACTTAATTTTTTCTTCGAGTGGAAGCATGTTATGTTTAGAAGACATTACACATTACTGTAAATTATCACAAAAATGCATAAAGTAAAAGGTACTTTAAAAACAATTAATTATGATAATTAAAAATATATACAAAAACTGTCAAAAATCATTTTTTTAAAATTAATGTACTTGTGGTTCACACACTCGTAGAATACTAATCTTACTCGTCGTGTGTCAGGCAGTAGGTACAAAATTGAGAATACTGTGATTTGTATTGCAAGAAGGTATCCAAAAACATTACCTTAAAAATGAATTGTCATTAACATTTTTGTATCATATTACAAAAGTGTATTTATATTTCTCAGAATGTTAATTTTTTGCGCTTTTGGTATGGATATTTGTGAAAGTTCATGTATATCATTGATAGGTTTTTAATTAAATAGAATTTTTTTTTTTTTTTTTTTTTTTTAAAGCTCAAGGAAATTCCTAAATATTTATATTTACTACAACAGTGTTCAGTAGCGTTTTAAAATCCACCCCGATTTTTATTTATTAGCCAAAATTTATACCCAAATTATTTTTTTAAATAAATTTCTTGTATATACAAATTTACAAAAGTGTTTCAATTAAATGTACTAGTTGTGATGCAATAAAAATGAGACATATCCATTCATTTTATTTTTACAATTAAAAAATTATCTTTAAATGAAGTTTAATTTATAAACTGTATCAACTTTATAAATTGTAATTATATTTCTGTAAATATTGTTACTGTAAATAAAAAAAAAAAGTAAAAGCAATAACTGCACATTATTCTGAGCCCACGATGTTCCTTTTTAAACACATGGAAAATATTCCTTTCTGTATTTCTCAGAACAAAAGTGACTTAAAAACATGAAGTAGGCTTATTGAAGAAGGGTGGAATGATGATTTCTAAAAACTGTCCTATCGATGCGTCCTATCATTCCGCTAAATAAGTAAGGCCATGTTTGGTAGAATATCATTTCGTAAATGAAAAAAAATTGATAGTATATTAGTAATAACTTCGTTATCCCTTTTAACTAGTTTTTTATATAGATAGTACCAAAAAATTTTCATTTCCGTGTTAAGACTATTTTTAGTTTTAAAGTGTTATTTTACATAGTAAATAATTCCATTTCGAAATTTATTTTCCGGGTTTCCATTTTATAGGTGGTTTTTTATACAGGTTTTCCTATACAAATGTTTACTGTAACATTTTAGTCAATAATTAAAAGTTCACAATGAAATAAAGTTATTTAATAGTTTGACGACCATTTCCATTTATCCAAAACCACAACCAGCATCCAGGATCTCTGAAAAGCCATTAAACAGTTTTGTATGTAATTTCCATTTTGTAATTTATTTTTGACAGTCATATAGTAAAGTATATATGAGCGTTCATATGCTTATGTATCGAGCATACACTACTCTATAAGCCCTACAAATTATGCCTCCCAAAAAATCGTTTCAAATACCCTTCATCTTGAATTTTTTTGAAATTTTGTTTCAACAGACACTCCTATAGTAAAGCTTAGCTTATATTTCAAATTTTGACTAAAATCCAGTCTACTAGGCATAGAGTAAATATTACCGATTTTCCCTAAAAAAAAATGGTTTTTTTCTTTTAGTGGTGATTGTCTATTTTTATCATTAGTGATATTGAGATTGGTAATTTTTTCATGTAGTCTTGGGTTAGATCCCTTTCTTTCATCTTTTTATCAGATCTGTCTTGACAAACACTTGTTGCTATTAGCGTATTTGAGGACTAGAGGTCTCTATTTTAATGTTTTTTACTTTTTTATACTGAACTATTTTTTGTCTTTAAACAAAGGGGGAAAATTATCACTAAAACATGCTTGGATATCATTGAAAAAAAATTGTTTCTTTAAAGTTTACTATTAAGAAAAATTAGAATTTCGTTATTAATAATTATTATGATAAAAAGATATTTTAAATTAATAATAGAAAAGTTAATAATAATGAAAAGTTAATGCAAATAAAAAAAATTAAATAATGTACAAAACAAAGTGGGAAATGAAAAAAATAATTACCAATAAAAGACAAAAAAGAAAAATTAGGCAAGAGAAAGTTTTGAACCTGTTACCTTTGTTGTGTAAGTCTGATGCTTTAACCTAGTTCAAGACAACAACAAAACTGAACTCATCATTTAATATAATTAAACTACAATAACCAACCAATTTCTTTCTTTTAATGATTTTTTGTTTAAATACATCTTAAAATTTGTCAAAACCGATATTTATTCTTGCATAAATAATTTTTCTAATAATTTCTGTACGTAACGACACCAATTTCAATCGAAGGCACTTAAAATTAATGAAATACATCATGTGACTCTATAGTTCAAGTTCTGTGTGACACCTGGTATAGTCTAGAAATTATTTGTTTTCAATTATTACATGCTGTAATATAACAATTTCCTTCTCGACTTTTAAGTAACTATTTAATCTACTGTATAGTCAAGTACAATTTATAGCTTATTTTATTATTGTTCAGTAATTGTAAAGTACAATTTAGTCTGATTTATTTTGTTAAATTGCAATGGTTTTTATTAAAAAAGATAAGTTTTCTTTATCTTGGGTTAACTGGTTCTATTAAATTACATTAATTTAATGATTAACAACATACATTAAATTATTTATTTTATGTTCATTATTCCTTTAAAAAAAAGTTTAAATTAGTCTTTTCAATTTAAAATTCTTTTGAAAAATAGTGTTTCTATTATCAATTTTTTTTTTGACTTCTATTGTACACCCTTTTCTCTGTAAACATTTGCAAATTTCACTGTTTTTAATTATGTTGAAGTTGATCCTCTAAGCCCGGCTGAACACTGTGGCAATACGATACATATCTAAGCTAAACTTAATTAATTATCTTATAAGATAGGTATCACTATTGTGGATAGAAATTGTGCTGTAATGGCTAAACATGCATACACCAGTGTGATAACAACATCTGTCATAGGATACATTTATTAGGTGACATACTCAGTCTATCTCTTAGCTTAGTATTGTACGATAATTCAAAGCGGGAAAGATGTTTAGAAGTACAAGTAATACTGAAGATTTAAGTTTCTTAATTTCTTTCTTCAATAGTGTTGGAAAATACTCCTGTTTATGTTATTTTAAACTGAAAGATTATCATTACACTTTATGTAATATATTTGGTCTAGATAACCATTGGAGCTGAATTAAAAGACACAAGTGAAAAATCATGTTTTTGATGGGACGTATTCACAAGTTGCAATACAAAATGGAATCTTTCAGAGCCCATCTTATATAATTGTTTAAATTTCTTTTCGCGTTGAGATTTACTTGTAACTATTGCGTAATTGTGCCACACATTTATTAAATTATACAACTGAATCTGATACATCTTCTTCTTTCTTTTGTTTTTCAAATACTACTAATACATCACTAAAACATCTTTACTGGAATAGTTCATGAACGAACTCGAAAAAATATGTCCTGTTAACAGATTGTATTGTTTTGGTTTGTAGAAAAATTATCTTAAGATAAAAATCGTGTATCACAATGATCATTTGATAAATATTATATTGCTCTAGTTTGCAGCCGGTCTTAGTTACAATTTATCTTTTCATGCACACATACTCCCTGTTCTAAACTTGGGCTTAACTGATTTTTCTTGGCTTCCTTTTGTAAGAATCATTTTCAATTTCCTATAAGTTTCACACCTCCATTTCCCTTTATGTTAGAATAAATTTTATTTCTTTTAGTATTTTTTAAGTTTGTTTATTTATCACATTTTTCACATTTAACATCCCTTATAATATAACATCAGTAATAATTATTTATATATTATTTTGTAATTAGCTTAATTTTTATCTGACTTATATATATATATATATATATATATATATATATATATATATATATATATATATATATATATATATATAAGTATAATATAATTTGTAAGTAAATATATTGTATTAATTTGTTTAATATTCATCTTCTATTTAATTATTTTAGATTAAAACTTTAAGTTATTTGTGTGATTCTAAAAGTAAAAAAAATGATCCAACGTCTGGCCCAAGATACACACTTTGAACCCTATTCTAGGACTATACACTGTCGTATACTTGTATTTTTACAGTATGCTGTAGAATGGCGACAGACAATCTTGTATATTCTAAAATATGAATTTGAGACATTTAGCCTTAATATCTAGTGAATATATCTAATTTTCCTTAACTAAAGTATTATTCATAGGTTTTCTATTCAATATAAAATATGTGTGGGAAAGTAAAAATATAGTGTTTAAGTTGTTTTTTAAAAATTTATTTATTTTTTCAGATTATGGGGGGACCATGGCCAAGCAGCATTGGAAACTGCACATGTCTGTCTTATCAATGTGACAGGAATGGGAACAGAAATTTTAAAGTCATTAGTTCTACCAGGCATAGGCGCATTCACTATTGTTGATGGAGGTGTAGTTTCAGAGGAGGACATTGGCATAAAGTAATAATTATATTTTGGCGAAGAGTTTATGATATATACAAATAATTGATTATATTTAATATATATTATATGGATTTATTTAAATAAACATTTTCCATATAAATATATTTGATCAATATTGAGTAAAATATACATTTTGTCCATCCCCATTTTATTACAATTTTTTAAAGTACAAGATTAGGAATATTATAGAATAAATACACTAACCAGCAGGAAAATAGATGAGTATATTTGAAAATTGCAGGAATGATCAAAATTCAAGTAAATCAATTATTCTCCTAGAAAAAAATTGAACCTACAATGTTATACTGTCTGTTTAAGTAGGTTTAAAATCTGCATTCACCTATGTTCAAATGTGTTCTATGATAAGAAGAGGAAGTTTCTAATTCAGCAGTTGCTGAGACTGCTATTTCTTTATGAGGTTACTTAGACTAGCTAAACATGTTAAGTTACCCAATATATTGCTAAATATCTTTCTTTTTTCCTTCGAGGAGGGGGAATACTTTACATACCATCAGGAGCCCGTTCATGACTCTTGGTGTGTGGGAGTACCGTTTTACCCACTAAACGCTGAACGACCTATCGTCACTAGCCACAAGTACCACCTCAGAACCACTTTAACAGCATTATTTCAAGACGGGTACCAATTCTATGTCTTTAGCGAACTGACCTCAGAAATTCTTCTGTTGTCACATAATGACCTTTTGCATTCTTTATGCATAAAACCATTTCCGCAAACAGGGCTACCTTGTACCCTATTTTGGATCATTTTATGCATGATATTATCGGGCAAGAGCTGCCCAGTCTCTTCTTCCAACTTCTTCATATCGTTTGACTATCTGGAACATTAAAAATGTATACTATGAATCGTTCATATTAGAATCCTTGTATGGACATTCCGGATTCTCGTCCTTTCAATTCTGTGCAGGTAGTGATGAATGCATCCATGTCCAGTCAGAAGTTAGGTCAGATAATAATTCACCTTTTTGTGTCCTCTAGATTGCCATTGAGCAAGGTTTCTCGCTAACCTCTCGTCTCATTATCCCAATCCTCTTTTCAGAGTCCCAAAAATTATTTTTTTTATTTTGGATCTATTACTTTCTTCCTCATTTTTGTTTAGAAACATGTTCCCTTGTTCCTTGGCTTTCATATTGATTGGGGTTATGCCTATGACGACCAGTACAGCCAGTTCTTATACTGTTTGATACATAGCAGTCATCCTAAGTGCATCTATTCTTTGTACAGCAGCTATCTTTCTCTTGTGTATCTTTCTCTTGTGCACACATCTCTCTTTCTCAGAAATGTAAACTCACTTTCGTTAACAAAACACTGTGTTATCCTCATAAACTTTAGAAACGATCAAATGCAGATAGAAATATGGAGTTGTTAGTTCAAATTAAGCTTTATTTTTTATATTTTATATTAATTTAATACCAACGTTGTAATACAACTTTTTTTATTTTAATTATGTTACTTTAAATAATTTGTAATGTTTTTATAATTATATATATATTTTTCTTTTAAATTGTTATTGTCTTTCTCGGGGTTTTAGGTCAGTGCCGGCTTCTTCCAAATGTTATTAATATGAATAAAAAAAATAATGATAAATCAAATATAATACAAAAAAAATAATCAATCAATAAAAATGTTGAATGTATTAATGAAATAAAAAAAAATGTATATATATTTAATATATATAAACAATTTTTTTTAATAGTTCAAGTTCCCTCACCAATCACTTAAACAAAAAATATATTCCAACAATAATTACAAATCTCACCATTCTTTCACTGTTTTTTCCTTTCTTAATATTGTTTTCTGGTAATTGTTTAATTCAATATATTTAACCTTTTCTTCATGTTCAAATAATTATTTTCAATATTTCACTTTGACTATTATTTCTACCTTCTCAATCTCATTTAACACATTATATCTATATCTCAACTGTACTTCTTAAATTCTCCAGACTAACTGCATAATTTTCTTTTTTCTTTTTTAACTGTTGTTTTTCCATCAGCTGATTCACTGTTGTTCCACTCATATGTTTTTTTATTCACTTGCCTACTAGATTTTTTGTACTTGTGTGTGTGTAATGTTTATATATATATATATATATATATATATATATATTAATGAATTAATTTAGATATATCATTTCTATATTTAAATAATGAAATAAATTTTGAATAAATAAAATCTTTGAATAAACTCCATATAACTTATATCTAATTTTTATTTTTTTATTTTTTATAAATAAACTTAAGAAATTTAAATTATATATATTTTGAATTGTTATAATATCTCCTGGTAACTTTCCTTAAAAATGTTTACTTAAATATTTTTATGGAACAAAACAAAATTAACAATAAAAATATATAATTTATTTAATAAAAAAATTAGCAATCATTTTTTTTTTTATCGGCTGATTTATTTAACTTGAAATATCGGTATTAATATCATTATCAGATACACCATTACTATTTGTTGCCCTGTATCAGTGATTGGTGTTTCAATTTTTTGACTACTACTGTCCTTATTTGTAGAAATTACATCAATTAATTCTTCATCTGATGACAGTTGTGATATTAATGAAATTAATCCTTCACGGACTTTAGCAATAAGATTCCATAACTCCTCCTCCGTATTCTCCTTATAAACACAAATATTAATAGCAGGATCAAACTGACACCAATACAGTTGTTCTTCTTTATCTTTACCTAGAGGTTCCAGACGAAGTTCTTCCTCTGTCAACTTGTTGATATCAGACTTTAATTTGCTATTGAGATCAAACTGAGACTCCAATAGCATTTTTAAGAGACACAGTTTAACAGCCATTTTAGATTTTTTATAACCTGTCCTTTCCAACTTCCAACCATTTTCACTTAAATAAGAATGATAAAATTTAATTAGGGTACGTTCCCATTTTTTTGTTATCACAGATTTATGAACTTTTCTTATATAAAATTTGTAAATTTTCTTAAAGTATTTCATTGGGTTATATTCCCTGTCATAGAATTTAGATATTTGGTTTTCTCCTATTCCAGTAGTCGGATCACTACAGCTAACAAATATTTGGTGCTGGTAATTAGGCCTATGTTGTTTTTCCAGTAAATCTTTTTCAATAGCTTTAATTTTGTTGTTGTGACCTTGGACGTTCAGTTCTAATGACTCCAATTGTTTCTTTTGCTCCGCCATGACATTCCTTTCTTTCTCAATTTTATTCTCTAATCTTCCCTCTAATTCCTGGCACCTCTGATTGGTCATCTGTTCATTTTCCGTTTTCACTATCTCTTCTTGGTAGGTCAGATCTATTTGAATCTCCTCTTTCTGAGTCTGAAGTTCACTTCTCCACTCCTTGCGAGAAGTTTCCCTTTGCTTATCCAATTTATTCTGTAAATCTTCCTCCAGTTTGTTCATTCTAGTCTTCAATTCATCCTGGACCGAGTTTAAGTGTTTTTTCACATCTGCTACAATAATTTTTTGATTTTGTTTGTTTTCATCTTGAATTTTTTTTAATTGTTGGTTAATTTTATCTTGATTTTCTTTGTTTTCATCAAAACGTTGTAATATTATCTTCAACCATGGGTTTTGAGTTTCTAATTGTAGGCCTAACGTTTTTACAGTTGCTGATTCCATGGTAAAATCTATCCTAGGATGGTACTCGATATCATCGTTGACAGGACTTGCCCTAGGGTTAGATGTTACCGACATGTCTTCATTCGAAAAAATTTCGCCTATTTCCGTTGTCTCAACGCGTTCCCCTGATATCACGTCTTCCATCCGGCGGTGTGTTTTTTCTGGAATCCGCGACCCTTCCATCGTTTCGTGTTCAGAATTAAAATTTGGCTCCACGACCACGTCTTCTTTTCGCTGGGACGCCTGTATGTCGGGCAAACCTTGTATCTCTCTCACCTTAAATGTAGGCTGAATGTTCTTTCTCAAGTTATATCTCTGGTTATTGTCCATATTTCTAGATTAACTTATCTATCTTACAAACTATCTTTTATAGTTAGTACAATTATTATATTAGTTATAGAAGTTATTTGGAGTAGTGTACAACTTGGAAAAAGCCAATACGTTGCGGCGCCAAAATGTAATACAACTTTTTTTATTTTAATTATGTTACTTTAAATAATTTGTAATGTTTTTATAATTATATATATATTTTTCTTTTAAATTGTTATTGTCTTTCTCGGGGTTTTAGGTCAGTGCCGGCTTCTTCCAAATGTTATTAATATGAATAAAAAAAATAATGATAAATCAAATATAATACAAAAAAAATAATCAATCAATAAAAATGTTGAATGTATTAATGAAATAAAAAAAAATGTATATATATTTAATATATATAAACAATTTTTTTTAATAGTTCAAGTTCCCTCACCAATCACTTAAACAAAAAATATATTCCAACAATAATTACAAATCTCACCATTCTTTCACTGTTTTTTCCTTTCTTAATATTGTTTTCTGGTAATTGTTTAATTCAATATATTTAACCTTTTCTTCATGTTCAAATAATTATTTTCAATATTTCACTTTGACTATTATTTCTACCTTCTCAATCTCATTTAACACATTATATCTATATCTCAACTGTACTTCTTAAATTCTCCAGACTAACTGCATAATTTTCTTTTTTCTTTTTTAACTGTTGTTTTTCCATCAGCTGATTCACTGTTGTTCCACTCATATGTTTTTTTATTCACTTGCCTACTAGATTTTTTGTACTTGTGTGTGTGTAATGTTTATATATATATATATATATATATATATATATATTAATGAATTAATTTAGATATATCATTTCTATATTTAAATAATGAAATAAATTTTGAATAAATAAAATCTTTGAATAAACTCCATATAACTTATATCTAATTTTTATTTTTTTATTTTTTATAAATAAACTTAAGAAATTTAAATTATATATATTTTGAATTGTTATAACGTCTAAATACTAAAATTCGAAACTTTCATAACATTTCTTATAATGTGACTTTCTGTTTGACTGGATTTACTCAAATGTAAGAATTTTTAAAAATAGTACTCTTAAGAGAACAAAAAGGAGGTAAAAGCTACATCGACTTTGTGTTTTTGTAATCTGTGTAACATTAACATTCTAAGTTAGGTGACATGTATATATTGTAAAAAACGGGCTAGCCGATAGAATAGGATTGTTGGTGATTTTATTCAATTGATCTCTTGTTCAAGAGCAGTGTTTTTGTTTCATGCTTTTGTTGATTTAATCTATTTAACCCTCACAACACACAATTACACTAAATGGATTACATAATCTTACTTACATACAAAATAATAATAAATAATATCTGATTAATATAAAGTGTGAGGTTGCATTAAAGTGAACCTCACATGAGAAAGAAACAAATATGTGTCTATTTGATCGGGCACTTGTAACAAGGCAGATAAAACTCAGCCAGACCTGAAAGTAGCAATGGAAAAGTAAGTCTATTCCAATCTTTTTGTTATTAGTGTAAGAAATTAATGCATACAGATGATAACATATCAATGTCATAAATTGGTCTCATTTGTAATAGCGGAATGTCTTTTCCTAACTCCGACATTTTTTCGTATTCAACATTTTTTAATAATGGGTTTGCCCTTGAAGTTAAAAAATTTCATTCCCTTAAAAGTAAATCTTTCGTTTTAATAGTGTTTTAGTTGTATAAGTTATATGCATCAGTGTGTATGGATGTATTTAATGAAAAGTGGTAAATATCTTTATTTTTTTAGGTTTGAAGTATGCATTATTTTATAATATAATTTGTTAATTTTAGTTTATTAATTAATAGTTTTATTTTTGTATAAATGTAAAAATTATTTAATGTTATATAGTATAATGAGGAAATAAAATAAATAAAAATATAACAAAACTCCATCACATAAATAAAACAGTTGTGCAGTATAGTTTTTTCAATGAAATACTTTTTATATATATATACATAAAAAAACACTTGACAATAATTCGGAGTAGAAATGTCTCTGTATAACTATTTGGTTTAGTTAAGAATAGAGGAGGGGGAGAGAGAAAAAAGGAAAATAATTAAGGCTCTGCAGGAATGAAATGAATTAACCAAATTGACACCAACGCAACATGAGGCCACGGGAGATTTGTGAATTACTAGCACCATTGTGCAGTAGCCGTTGCACAAATAGTCCTAGTTTCATTTCCAAGGGCGGGAAAACTCGAAGTATACATTAGGCTAGACTACTATTACATATAGCATGGGTGTAAATCTCTGCTGCTTTTATCAGTTGACATCCCCTTTCTTGAAAGTGCTGTTTGTTTATATTTCCAATTCACTACGTATTCTGTACTTTTGACCTTCACATTTGCTTAGTTTACACATATCCTAATTACACTAGAGCACTGCTCTGGGCTTGGAGCTTCTTTGCATTGTAGACTTTGTTGACTTCAAGTAACCTATACATCCGAATATCTAAAATTGATTAACACACTATGAATATTATATTTTTAATAACTATTTCGTTCTTCATCCATTTTATGAAAACAGTTTTGACACGGTAGCCAATGTTGTAGAATAATTTAACTATGTCTAATATAATAAATGAATAAAAATAATAAATATTTCTTTACTATAATATATTATAAAATAATATATTCTTTCAAGTTATTTTTTTTTTTGAAAAACTTCTTAAATTTGGAATAGCTTTCTAAATGAAACAGAATTACCTCTTAGCTCTACTCAATTCAAGCTAATTGGTTAATTTGGAATATGGATGGTTATTAAAAAAATAAATAAATAAAGACTAAATTCAGTTTCTTACTTTCTAGGTTCAAACATTAATAAATAATAGGATATGATGTTATATTAACATAATAATATTAATTTTATTAGACTTTAACATACAATGTTAATTCATAATTTGTTAAGATTTGACTCTCTTTTAGAGTTCATGGAATTTGTAATAAAGTTTGTAATATTATAGGCCTCTAGGCTTAGCTCAATTTAACAGAACACATTGACTCAAAGAATACAATATTAATTAGGCTAGATCTCGGGGTAGGCACTCGGCTGGCATGGTTATGTTATACAACTATAACGCATAAATAAATTGAAATGATTAAAATTCTAAAAAAAAAAATTTAATTAAAGTTCACAAGAAATGTTGAATTGATAATTTTGAAGTAGATACAGGCCTTTGAATTTGGTAAATGTTTAGAATAGTTAATTAACAGAGCATACCATGCTCTGTACAGTTCACACTGACTCTAATCACTAATTTAGACACAAATATTATAAAAGAAAACTTTGGATGTTAATTTGGCTTCTGTAATGTCTCTAGTCTCCACAATGTTACTCGTCTATCTGATTTCTTTTAAAAACATGGCGCCTCGTGTTGCGGAGCGATATTTTTCTATTTTAAGTGAGATCGTTTGTTGAAACTGTTGGGATTCTTCCGCGGCACCATATAGTACCGTTTTTTTTTCTTCTTTTCTTGGCCATTGGCAATTTGGGGTTGTAATAATCATTTCTTGTATTCGTATTTGTTGTTTTGTATCAATTTGTTTATTAATTACACATTATTTAACTAATTTAAGGGTGATTTAGACCGCGTACATACATATCAGCTGATCTATCTTAATACAAGGTTGACTAAATGACTACATCAGTAACTTATTTCTTCTTCCTCAATATTTTACAATGTTTGCAATTAAAACTAACAGATGTTTTTGCATACAAATAATTTATAAGTAGTGGTATCTTAGAGTAATTTACAGTCTGATCGTTCTATTTAGTACTTCGAAATATGGTTACATATATTTTGGAAAATGGCCGTAGGCCGTTTTCGTGTTTAACATTGCAAACTCACTGTTCCTTATAAATAGTGATTTGCTTTTAAATAAAGTTTGGGATCTTATGAAATGATTTTAAATAAAGATATGTGATGTTATGGTTGTGTAGTAGTGTGGTTAATTTGTGTCAGCGTCTCAATTTCGAATGTTTACAATTTAGAGATAGGCCTATCTTACGTCTGCCTTAGGAATGATTTGTTTTGCAATTGAATGAATATGGGTGGTTTATTAATAATAGGTTGTATATAAATATCTGCTATTAATACTTATGAATGTAAATCGTTGTATTCTATGCTTAATTATCCAAATCGTATATTTTTCATTTGACTTAGGTTATGTTGTTATTGTTTAATTTAGGCTAACTATCCTAACCTGTTGCATAAGTTATTGATGTGATTTGTGCTGTTATAATGCCCTTCAAACTGATTTTGATGAGGGTATTGAATCCAAAATCATTTTGTGAAGCACAAATAACATCTTTAATCTAACTATAACTGGTAACAATCAAATAACATAACTAATAACAATGAAATAACTTATAACTAATAACAATCCTTAAATCTAACATGGTTAATACAATTCTAGTTCTATTCTGGGGTAGTATTGTTTTTCAAACCCTCGTTGTGGTTTCTGTTTGCTCATATTTGTTGTTGATAACACTTGTTGGTGATTTGTAGGGGTTGGGGACTTATGTAGTTCATAAGATTGTAGTTTATAATGGGGAACTCTGGGGTAGTTTGTTGGGTATTTCACTGTTTTATTCACACTCATTGTTTTCCATGGTAGTCAATTCACTTGAGGGTGTTCCATTTTGTATGCAGTAGTCGTTGGTCTGTACAGGTATGTTCTGGCGGTATGGCTTTAATAAAGAGTTAATTTCTCTCTCTACTGCGTCCTGTAGGTTGATTGGGATAGGGTAACTTTGAGCTCGGTAGTTCTCTGGCTGTTCCACGTTTATTCGGTGTTCGTATACATTACATCTTCCTGGTTTCTCGGAGAAAATTTCAGAATATTTTATGATTAAGTCGGTCATTTGTGTTCGTTGGATCTTCTTTAATTTGTCGTTTGCCTCAAAAGTCTTGTATATTTCACTTATTTTATCGTCGTTGTACTCATTGTTTGTCTTTAAATTTTTATTTTTATTATTATCATTGTTCGTATCGTCGTAGCATACCATTCTGCACTTTATTCCTTTAATATCTTCACATTCTAACTTAAGTTCTAGTACATCGCCTTTTGCGTTCGTTATACTAATAACATTATTTTCGAAGTTTAATTCCATCTTCATTTGCCTAATCGTGTCTATTCCTAAAATGCAATCTTTGATAAGATACGGTACTATAACACATTGTAAATCAAACTCTAGTCCCTTAATCTCTGCTTTTACCATTATTATTTGTGAAATTCGTTTTGATTTGCTGTTTAAGGCGGTTGTTATAAATGTGTTACTGACGGGTAACTGTTCCACATGACCTAATTTGCTCTTGTTGTTGAGAAACCACGTTTCGGACAAGCAAGTTATGCTGCTGCCTGTATCCAGAAATGAATTTGTATTCAAACCGTTAAGTTTAATATTTATTTCCGGGCATTTAAAATTCATTAGGGGCTCATTCAATTCGTTGTCATCTTCTCGTAATAAAAACTCCCTGTCGCAGTAGAGGTTACTTATAATTATAGGGTTTCTTTCCAATGGTTGTTGTTCCCTTTCTAATAATGGCCTAATTCCGATTTGTTCCGTTGCTCCTTGCACTGGTGTAGTTGGTGAAGTGCTGATATGTCCATTTACTTCAGCCTTACCTGTACAGCCATTAGTTATCTTGATCGTAGAATCTAAACCAGTGCGTTGGTGTTTAACGCACTCTGGTTCGTATCACTCCTTGCTTCTTCTCCGGTTCTATCTGAACTCGGCGGTCTCGTCGTTGTGGCAATCATTTGGCACACTCTCGTCTGTTCTTTAGTAGGGTAAGTCATTCCTCTTGCTTCGTTATGCTGTCTTGTGTTTTGTGGTGGGTATGTTGGTCTGTTCTGGGTTTGGTTTTGGTACCTGAAGTCTGTGGCGATAGGTCCAGGTTGACGGTCGAATGTTCGTCTTGTGGTAAATCTGTTACCGTTCTGATTCGTATTTGATTGGGGGCTTCCGTGGTAGGGTGTGTATCTTGAGTTGTGTTGGAAACCGTCCTGATGTCTGTAAGGGTGGTTCCTATAGTCTTGTGCGTTGTTGTAATACGGTGGGTTTCTCTGTGGTGTTCCTCTGTTGGGATGTTGGAATGATGTTGACGGTCGGGGTAGTGTCGTGTTGTGTGTTGACCTTTGTAGTGTAGTGTTCCTGTGTCTTATCTCCGCATTGGCCTCCTCCGTGTCTTCACGTTGCAGAAGTTCTGAGAATTCCTTGATGTTGGTTATGTTTTGCACCCTCTGTGCGTCCTGGATAATTTTGTCGAAGTGTTCCACCAATGTGGTGATTATGTCCTCCTCTGGAGGCTGTGGAATCATCGACTTCATTATTAGAACACGGTCGATGAAATATTCACTGCGGGTTAGTTTCCCTCCTGGTCGATACCGTTCGAACTCTAGTTTTTGTCGAATCCCCTTTTGGACATCCCTGCTCCAGAATTTGGACAAAAACTCTTCGCAAAACTTTTGGAAGTTTGTAATGTCGGGCTTAACCAGCTGCCACCATCTGCTCGCACTGCCTTCTAAGCTGTTCTCGATGATATCGAACAAGCAATCCTGTCTGTCGATAGGGTTTCCTATGGTCCGATTCGTGAGCCGTTCGTAGTACCTGCTTAGTTGATATAGGTATTCATTAGGGTTTGGTTGCCTCCCGTTGAATTTTGGTAGTGTAGGCATGACTAAGTTGTTGTTTTCGTGTCCGTTGGCTCCGCATGTAACATTTATAGGGGGTAGGACGTTGCTAACGTCGTTTGTTTTGGGTAATTCCGAAATTATATCTTGTACCTCCCTCATAACATTATGGTTATTTATTTCCAATTTTTCGTCGATTGTAGTCTCGTGTTTTTGTAGGGACTCATTTAGAATTTTGGTAGTGATTGTAAGGTCAACTTTATTATCTAACTCGATAATCTTAGAATTGTTAGCCTGTAATTTTTGTTCTAATTCCGTGAAATTTTCCGAAAATTTATTTTCTACCTGGCTTATTTGTGTAGCAATACATTCTTTAAGCTGCCCTACTTCCATTTGTATTCCTATAAAGTTGGCTTTTATATTAGCCTCGCTCTGCCTAAATTTTTCTTCTAAATTTTGACTGTTTTCCTTTAATTTTTCTTCTAAATTTTGACTGTTTTCCTTTAATTTTTCTTCTAAATTTTGTTTAAATTCCATTTGATTTAATTTTAATTTTTCTTCTAAATTTTGACTGGTTTCTATTTGGTTTAATTTTAATTTTTCTTCTAAATTTATTTGTAAGTTTGCAATAAGGAATGTCATCTGCTCTAACAGGTTAGGGGATGATGTGGTAGGTATGTCCATAGCTATCCCGGTTTCAGTGTCGTTAGTGTTTGAGTTGGTCTCGATATCCTGAGGTATAGGGTCGGTTATTGTTATATTGGAAGCAGTTCGTCTTAAAATTGGTAACTGCCCTTCCTTGGCTTTGTCGGTTTGTTGTATTGTCTGCCTAAGGTCATAGTTTGCTTTGGATGTCTCGTCTGGCGAACTCATCTTGATATCATGTATGTATTACTTTTATGGTTAGCCTATTACTTTACTTACTAATTATTCTAACACATATAAACATGGATTTTAAAACTAGAATGTGATGTTTATGTACTAGTAAATGATTTATAATTATCAAATTTATCTAGGACTAACTTAAATATCTAGGCTACTGTTTGATAAGTTTTTAATGTACAATATCCTAATTGTTACCAAGCTGATATGTACATATTGTTTCATAACACAATCATGCCAATCACGTTGTGCGCCATTTATAATAAATGAATAAAAATAATAAATATTTCTTTACTATAATATATTATAAAATAATATATTCTTTCAAGTTATTTTTTTTTTGAAAAACTTCTTAAATTTGGAATAGCTTTCTAAATGAAACAGAATTACCTCTTGGCTCTACTCAATTCAAGCTAATTGGTTAATTTGGAATATGGATGGTTATTAAAAAAATAAATAAATAAAGACTAAAATCAGTTTCTTACTTTCTAGGTTCAAACATTAATAAATAATAGGATATGATGTTATATTAACATAATAACATTAATTTTATTAGACTTTAACATACAATGTTAATTCATAATTTGTTAAGATTTGACTCTCTTTTAGAGTTCATGGAATTTGTAATAAAGTTTGTAATATTATAGGCCTCTAGGCTTAGCTCAATTTAACAGAACACATTGACTCAAAGAATACAATATTAATTAGGCTAGATCTCGGGGTAGGCACTCGGCTGGCATGGTTATGTTATACAACTATAACGCATAAATAAATTGAAATGATTAAAATTCTAAAAAAAAAAATTTAATTAAAGTTCACAAGAAATGTTGAATTGATAATTTTGAAGTAGATACAGGCCTTTGAATTTGGTAAATGTTTAGAATAGTTAATTAACAGAGCATACCATGCTCTGTACAGTTCACACTGACTCTAATCACTAATTTAGACACAAATATTATAAAAGAAAACTTTGGATGTTAATTTGGCTTCTGTAATGTCTCTAGTCTCCACAATGTTACTCGTCTATCTGATTTCTTTTAAAAACATGGCGCCTCGTTGTGTTGCGGAGCGATATTTTTCTATTTTAAGTGAGATCGTTTGTTGAAACTGTTGGGATTCTTCCGCGGCACCATATAGTACCGTTTTTTTTTCTTCTTTTCTTGGCCATTGGCAATTTGGGGTTGTAATAATCATTTCTTGTATTCGTATTTGTTGTTTTGTATCAATTTGTTTATTAATTACACATTATTTAACTAATTTAAGGGTGATTTAGACCGCGTACATACATATCAGCTGATCTATCTTAATACAAGGTTGACTAAATGACTACATCAGTAACTTATTTCTTCTTCCTCAATATTTTACAATGTTTGCAATTAAAACTAACAGATGTTTTTGCATACAAATAATTTATAAGTAGTGGTATCTTAGAGTAATTTACAGTCTGATCGTTCTATTTAGTACTTCGAAATATGGTTACATATATTTTGGAAAATGGCCGTAGGCCGTTTTCGTGTTTAACATTGCAAACTCACTGTTCCTTATAAATAGTGATTTGCTTTTAAATAAAGTTTGGGATCTTATGAAATGATTTTAAATAAAGATATGTGATGTTATGGTTGTGTAGTAGTGTGGTTAATTTGTGTCAGCGTCTCAATTTCGAATGTTTACAATTTAGAGATAGGCCTATCTTACGTCTGCTTTAGGAATGATTTGTTTTGCAATTGAATGAATATGGGTGGTTTATTAATAATAGGTTGTATATAAATATCTGCTATTAATACTTATGAATGTAAATCGTTGTATTCTATGCTTAATTATCCAAATCGTATATTTTTCATTTGACTTAGGTTATGTTGTTATTGTTTAATTTAGGCTAACTATCCTAACCTGTTGCATAAGTTATTGATGTGATTTGTGCTGTTATACTAACTATATTTTACGCATAGAAAATAAAAAAAATTTTACCCATTTTGAAGCGTTATGTGTTCAATTTTTAAAATTGTTAATACTTGTAATTAATTAATATTTATTTAATTTGCAACATGACAAAGGTTAGGTATGCATCTAAATAGGTAGAACAAAAACTCGAAAACAAGATCTCACAAAAACTACCTTTATTCAATCAAACACGTTTCAACAACAAAGTCGCCATCCTCAGTGATAAATGAGCTACAATAACAAAACTATAACTGGAGTTATTGTAGCTCATTTATCACTGAGGATGGCGACTTTGTCATTGAAACATGTTTGATTGAATAAACTTAATTTTTGTGAAATCTTGTGTTAGAGTTTTTGTTCTACATAATATCTTACAAGTCAAGCTCAATATTTATTTATGCATATAAATAAATTGAGCTTTTCAGAGAGAAGTATTTAAATAGTGATACATATATTTTACGGTACTGCTAATTATTAAATTTATGAACTAGTGAATAATAAGGTGCAAATATTGTTATTGACATTAAATAATACATATGGTATACAAATCATTAGACAAACTTCGTCTTCTCCCATCCATAAAACCAAATAAAAACCATCAAAAACAAATCCTCACAAAAAATTACAGTTCATCAATGAGAAAAATGAATGAAAACTATGAACGATTTATATATTTCAATAAGGGTTTAAATCTTGCTTCGCTTGTACCATAACATGTCCGTAAACCGTATTTGGGAAACATTGAGGTTTTAATGACAGCGGCCAAAGTTAATTTGATTTTTGTCAATTAGTACTGAAATGTACTACTTTTTTTAACTTGCTATTTACCACACGGATGTGGGTTATTATTCTTCACATTTAAATAAAATCTGAACGAAATCTGTGGATTCATGACTGATTATTGATTTTTTGATAACTCGCTAAACTATATTTTTGGAAAGATGGCAACCAATACGTTTTGTTTGATCACTTAAAGGCTACACATTCGCAAAATTTTTAGAAGAAAATCTTTGATCTGATTATGAGAAAATCATAATTTTGTGTTTTTCTTATGGTAGCTACCCTTTAAGTTTGAATTATGAACAAAATAAAAAAAATAATAAAAATTCGGAGATAATGCCAAAATATGGCCACATAACAAATTTGATTAAATTCGGTCCTCTCGTTTGATCTGTAGAACTTATGACAGACAAACACTATTCTAAAAGCCACCTTTTTGGACTCAAGGGCCCTCAAAAGGGATTCGAAAACATTACTAGACTTTGATTTTTTGACTCATCGCATAACACTCTATATACTACATACATGTGAAAAAGTAGTAGCTGTATAGCAACGAGTACCTAATAACGACATCAGGGTTTATTTTCGTATTTTTCAAAACTATGAACAGTCATTTTGAAATATGAACGGCATTTTTTGATAATTTGTTTGTTCGTTTTAAAATTTTATCAAATAAGCTGTTCTCGGCTTATTGTGGGAGGGAGAATAGCGCTTCATTACTCATTTAGCTAGATGAATCCAAATCACTCTACTATGTGTAAGTTTTATTTGCTTATTAGCAATTTAATATCAAATTTAAAGTGGGACTTTCACATGTATTTCGTAAAAAAAAACCATATGTTTTATATCGGATTCAGATATAATGCATATCAGACCTCGAAAAATAAGTTAGCGGAGAAACATTACTATATTTTTACTCAACCGATTTTTAATCAAACTTATTTCTAATATCCTAATTTATAATTTACTAACCTCTTTTTTTTAGGATTTATACTGACCCTCAAACATAAGACGGCCAACAATTTCAACATTTTTGTTTTCTAACTTATTTTAATAATATTATTTTCTATGTGTTTTTGTTACGCTGATTTAAAATTTACCTATAATATTTTATTGCAATTTTTAACTTCTGTAATCAAAATCTTGGAATATTAAACACATAAAAAAAATGGGATAACAAATATTTTTGTTTTGTTTTTCAACCGATTTTGTTAAAACTGATTTGCAATATGAATTTTACGATGTGGGTCTTATATTGATAAACATATTCTACGAATATCCGTCTCCAATAATACCCGCCTCTAAAACCAAAAATAGTTTCTAAAATATCAGTCTTTTTGGGTATAAACCTGTTTTATTTAGTGATTTTGAATACGTAATTTATGACTGTTATTTGAAAAATTACTTTTAGTTTTACTATTACTCTCTACAGCAATGTCAATACACACATTATGTCGGAAGTAGTGGAATTGCTGACTGATTTTTTTTCTTTTTACCATTTATTTTGTATCATCAAACCAAACGATTTTAAAACCCTCCACTCTTGAAGATTCGAAGATCCATGACTTTATTTGCATTTTGAGTCTTACTCGTCAATTTTTTTTGAAACAAGCAACAATAAAGAAAATGTAATTATAATTATTGAAAAAATACAATACTTCTACATTAATAAACAATACTATTTCTACACATAATAAACTATGTTAGTACAGAATCGTGTTGGTACTATCCTTCTTATCACAATACAATTTCTGCAATATGGCACTAATACAACTTCTTCACTAGACTTAATTTTCTCCCACCCATCCCAACCCAACTACAACACAGGAATATATGGCGAAAAAGCTCTGTAGTTCGTAACTGGCGGCCATTTTAAGTTTTGTTGTGTAATAATCTGAAAAGGGCTTCGGCATATACTAAACTTACCAAGATTTAATGTTATAAATTTAAAAAAGAGATCAACAGTGTATTACGAATTAAGGATAAAATAAAGCAAAAGCTTAAAGTTTCAAATATTTTAATAATATAAATGAGCTACAATTGTTTCGCCTTGCGGCATCATCGGGCAACTCAAGTACCAACAATTGTAGCTCATTTATATTAGTAAAATATTTGAAACTTTAAGCTTTTGCTTTATTTTATCCTTGAATATGGAGTTTCAACAAGAAATATCTGCTATTACATTAAAGTTTATTACGAATTAATTTACATTTTAGTTATTAAAAATAAAAAATGGCAAATTAGAGATATTTGTAATATAAGACATACATTTGCATATAGAAAGTACTAGAAACGTATTAAAGATTTAAATGTATATAGGTTGTATTTGGCATTATGTAAAATACTACAAAATATTTTAAGAATTAACGTGTTGTTAGTTTTAGTAATATTATGAAACATTAAAAAAAAAAAAAAAACAGGCTTATCAGGGCTAAAAGCTATATTCCTCCACATCTGAGTAGTTCTCTTTCAAACCACGCAATGGCAGCCTTGTACGCGTGGGTACATTTTTTCATTTAATACATTGTATCTGCCCTACTTTTTAAGTTAGACACTTTGGCATTGTTTATTGTAATAGATATAAAATCACTGAATGTTTTCCTTTTTTAAATTTTTCGAAAATATCATTCACTGACTCACAAAAAAATAGCAAAATAGAAAATGGATTTACGTATGTCCACTCCAGTTGTTCAACCACTAATGATTATACAGTAGAACCCCTCTTAACCGGTCTAGTCGGGACTGACACCAGGGCCGGTTGCCCGTTTGGCCGGTTAATCCGAGGTTCCCGTGAAAAATCGGTTTTCGTTCAAAGAAAGCTTTTTTAATCAGGTAGCGCTAAGAACGATGCAATTAAGATGTTATTGCAACTCATTTTATTGTACATAAATGTATCGTATATATTATGTTATGTATATTATACATCAAACATGAAAAAATTAAACACTACAAAGCTTTATTACAGATTCCCCTCTGTCAAGTCTTTTGACACATTTAACTGCGTCTCAAACGAAACCAACACACGCTTCCGTTTTTGTAACTCCCTCATTTTTATTTACTGTATTTACTGTACGTAGATCATAACCAGTCAAAGACGAAGAAAACTGAAAAGAAATGTTATATTTTCCATAATGATTAGTGGAAAAAAAGCGGCCTATCAAACGTTTTTGTGGTGTGTGTCTGCTATACCGACAGGTGCCAATGCCGCGGTGTTTTATGCCGCTGACAATGGGATACCGCTATCGACAAAATCGTTTGACTCGCCGCTGTTTTGGTGCCGCTGTTTTGGTGCCGCGGTGTTTTTACGCCGCCGACAATGGGTTTACCGCTATCAACGAAATAGTTTGACTCGCCGCCGCTTTGGTGTTTCAATTACAATTTATTTTCGGAAACTCTCATCCAACCAGTACACTAGATATAGGCCGGTTAATCCGAGGCTGGTTAACAGAGGTTCTACTGTATTCCAATTTTTTTAAAAAGGGAAACATCCGTGATCTTTAAAATGATCTTTTAACGATAATTCTGAGATGAAAATTGACATCAGTACAACAACTGCTCAAGTGTAGCATTATTCTTAAGGGAGATAAATCCAATATGGCAGAGGTGGAGCAGAGCCTTAATACTGCACCACACAACATTTTGTATCCCTTTTTACAAGTCAATCACTTCTTCTCTACATCCCTAGTCACTATCTCTTCCTCCAGGAGCATTTTATCTATTAAACTTTATTACTAGAACTGATAGAGAATATTTAAATAACAAAAAAAAAAAAAAAAATAATAAATAAATAAAATAAAATTACTGGTAGATTATTTGCCATAATCATGATTCAATTTATTAATCATCACAAAGTGTAATTAGTAACCATTATTTTCATAAATTGATTCAGAGTCTATTTCATCACTCCACTCATAATTTCATGTACAGTAGAACCTCCCATATCCGACCTTCCCACATCCGACTCCTCCCGATATCCGACCGTCCGTCTGTCTATTGTTTACTCGCGCTCTCACGGTTTCCGTTCGCGAGCCTGTACAGACTTGAAAAAGTGACTCATCGATACTATGCTTTACTGACAAAATTGAAACAAAAATCCATCACTGAATTCTTCAAATAAAGGTATGCTTTGTGGACCTTTATCCCATTCATTTGGACTTTCACATTTTCGTACAGTATTTAATTTTACCAGAGTAAATGTTTGAAATATTTAACGTGTAGGCCTAAATATTAATTAATATTTTTGTAAGTGAAATACATTTTTTTTTTTTTTTTTTTTTTTTACATTTCAGGAAATGTTTGAAATGTTTAATCATTACTTGTAAATGTACTGTAATTAATTTCATAACAGTAAAAGTTTGAAATGTAAAATCATTACAACTTGTAAATGATAATCAATAGTTTTACAAGTTGAATATACAATATTTACGTATTTAATTTCATGTCAGAAAATGTTTGAAATGTATACACAATATTTTTAAAGGTGTAATAAAGTTGTATTACAGTACTGTGTGGCATTTTTTGTACCTGGGAACGGCATTTTACGCTCCTCCCGATATCCGACCTTTTGGCCGTTCCGACCACGGCCCGGTCCCGTCATGGTCGGATATGGGAGGTTCTACTGTATTAATAATAATGCAGCATTTTTTTTGTCAATGTTTACCCGATTATTGTGTAGTAAATTACTTTTATCTTTAACATAAATTAGTTGCTAGCAATTCAATTATTCATTTTATTACGTTTATTTTTACTCAGAGAAAATTTTCAGATATGCTTAAATATCTCCCAAACCTAGTTCTCGTGTTTGGACATATTCTGCATCTCTGCTTCTCACTATTAATTTTAGTTGTGTTGTCATTCCTGTGTTAAATGTATAATCTTATATGACTAATATGTGTAATAATAATTACATATATATTTCCTTTCTAAGTGTATCATTGTTTCTGTATTTTTTTGAATTTTTATAGGTTAATTAAAATATGACACAACAAATGAATATTTTAATATTCTCAATAAGCCTTCTATATTTATTCTTCACACAGACCCAATTTTCGTAGTCAGTGATGGAGAAATTGGGTTCTAAAATATATTTATATTTGGTACCTGCTAATATTAATGATGCTCAGAAGAAGGCTATGTTTTTCTGTCTTGTGATAAATGTCATTGACATTTATGACATCTTAACAATAACTGATACAAGTTACTTTGTGTTTTTTAACAGTATCTCAATAATCATTTGAACACATCAGAATTCAGGTGCACCATTAATAGACTTGTAGTATGTTTAAGGGGTTTCCATCAAATTTTAATTTTAATGGTAATGATACCACAAGTTGAAAATTCTTAAGAAACCCATTTGTTTGCTACAAGAAGTTATTTATATTAGATACACTGTCGAAATTATATAAATTCAATGTCTGGATGTCAGGACTTGTAAATAAAATTCGGCTACAACTTGCCCAAGAAATTGTTCAATTGTCTTCAAATATTGAGAAAATTCAATCTTATAAAACTTAGGTTATAATCACTTATTTAATTAGGTTTGCCTGTAATTCTGTTTACGATTTCAAAATAAGGTTCATCAAAAGCCTGTATGCACATTTTTATGTTAGGTCGTTTACATATTTATTTATTCTTGTTTTTACCAACTGTTATCCAGAACTATATTACAAATCTCTTGTAATACTTGAAAAATTAAAAAAAACTTTTTTTTTTAAATAAATTAGGCTATATACTTTTATGTGGAATTTTGGCTCCGTTTTTTGTAAGATTTTTTTATTCTTGACCCCCAAATTCCAAATTTTATACTTATTTTTTTTATTCCACTTCAAATAAATTCTATGCACCTTTCTGAAAAAATGATATAATTAAGTTGTGTTGTCAATGATATTAGTATTTTTTTTCTAAATAGGCATAGAATTTCCACTTTTTAAGTAAAAATGTATTTTGGATGAAGAAAATTTTATACATTGATTTTTTTTACCAACTTTTATCCACAACTATGTTACGAATCTCTTGAATTTTTTTTTTCAATTGTTCTTTAGGAAATATACACTTTTATGTGAAATTTTTACTTCGACTTTTATTAGAATTTTTGGTTTCTGACATAACTAACTCCAAATTTTGTACATCTAATTTTTTTCATTACACAGCTAAATTCTATGCACCTTTTTAAAAAAAATTTTGGTAGGAAAATATTACAAATTATTATTTTTTTAATCACCATTTATTCACAATTGCATTACAAAACTTTTGTATAACTTGAAAAAAAAGTGCTAAGGAATTTATTTTGGTTGATATAGGGTTTTCTGTAAAATGTTAACTTCATTTTTTTAATCCTAACATACTTCCTCCAAAACTGTTTCATATATTATTATTTTTTTCCGTTAGATAGATAAATTCTATGCATCTTTCTGAGAAAAATGATGTCAGAATACAAGTTAGGTTTTGTATACAATTAATATTTTTTATGAATTTTTAAATAAAAAAAGAACTTTTAACACCTTATCTAGGGTTAAGTGGATCCTTCATAGGCATTCTATAGAATTTAAAAAAAATTCTCTCTTTTGTATTTCATGGATTTATTAAGGAATTAATTCATTGGTTATGAATCGTTGGTTTATTTTCTACTTTAAAAAAAATCTCATTTAATTGGTAATGTTAATAGTGGATTCTTGTTCTTGTATTGCTTTAAAATGTCCTCCAAGTCTAGTAAAAATCCAAGTTCCACAAAAACCTTAGACTATTGAGATTTAGAAAAGGCAGGATAATTTGTGATATTGGGTAATATGGCAATGCTGAAGTCCCAATCATGCAGTGTTATCAGAATATCTGTTAACATACTAGTACTATAAATACTATATAATATTGTTTGGATTATTACATTTTCATTTTATTTTTAGTTTTTTCCTTGATGTTGAAAACATTGGGAAGTCTAGAGCAGAAATAGCTACTCAATTACTCCTTGAGCTTAATCCAGATGTACATGGAGATTATGTGGATGAGAACCCTCTGCAGTTATTTGAAAACAATCCTCATTTTTTTAATAGCTTCACTCTTGTAATTGCAACAAATTTACCGGAAAGGTAAGTTTTCTTTCTGATAAATTGCATTATAACTTGAAAAAATAGATAATTTGAATTGTTCTTGCTATTTGCTATTTACTTTGAAAGAAATGTATTGTAGTAATTTCTTAGAATATTAAAGCTGATTGGACAGATGTATTGACAAATATACGGTAAAATCTATTGTACATTATCATTGGATTTTATTATTAAAAATTATGAAATCGTAAAGTATTTACCTTGTATTCAAACAATCAGTTCATATTTTGTGTCTGAACACACTTTTCAAGTCACAAAATACATCATTTTAGTAGAAATTAAGAAATATAAAAATATGAAATCCAACTTACAGTTTGGCAGTTACTGGAAGGAAGCTGAGGGATTAGACAGGCCTCATCACTATACACACATACTCTCTTGGGCCGTCCTACCCTATTAACAGCCAACTGAATAACGACTTTCAAGTTGCGACTTTTTACATTTACGGTTTGCTGTTTTCAAGATGGTTATTTTAAAAATCTTGACAGAAAGGCAATAAAAATTAATCCAAATACGTTAAAGATACAAAGTATATCACTCGTATAAGTGAAGTCTTATTTTGAGTGAAGTTATACTTTTCCATTTAATTTGAAAATTAAATATTATAAAAAAGAAAAAAATATGATTACATATTAATTGCTAAAATATAAAAAGACCATTTAGGAATCCACTTACAAGGACTCATGAACTACAGGAATTGCGAGATACATTATCATTGGTTGTAAATCTAATTGACAGGTAAGTAGTTTCAGAAATAAATGACTTTGGCAGCTACCTCATATTTTAAAATACAACCTTTATTTCACTAAGTACAAGGATCATGACCAATTACCCTTAGTCGGCTACAAACTATAAATAATGTCTTCTGCTCTTGGTATTTTTTGGTGGTGGCTACCTTATGACTCATGACCATGAATGAAGCGGAAGTACCCTGTTCAAACCTCAGTTGTTCTCGAATTTCGCCAAGTGTTACTTCATAAATTGTTTCAGTTTTTCAGAGTGCGGGTTAAGTTATTCAGTTATACACAGTGACATTATTTACAAGTTCAACATGTCCTTAAAAAAGACAATAGATGTTTTACATACACAAGTTAGGCCGATTATCGCGTCTGTGATAGAATATTTTAATTTAGAGAAAAATAATGTGGAGCCTATTATAGACACAAGAAAAGTTCTTGAGAGAGTTTCCAGTGCATGTAAAGTTTCTTATAGAACTGTTCGATGGATTAATAGTGAACTTAAAGAAGCAGTGAAAGTCAATGAAGTTGAAGATAGTGCTACAATCCGACTTGAACCCGCCGCAGATGACTTCGAAGAGGAAGAGGCGCCTAGTGGTAAGAAATGCCGGACCATCATCCGAACACCAAGAAAAACCTGTGAGTGTAAAAAATATTGTCCTGTAACAAATCTAGACGATTTTCAGAAACAGATGAATCAGCTATTCACAGACATATATTAGTTTACTACGAACGAAAAGAAGTGCCTACTCTCAGAAAACTCCATGTTTCGTTGAAAGATGTAGATTTGTTCCACAGCAGTAGATATGGGCACTTATACAAATTTTAAAATCAATAGGCTTTTCGTACAAAAAATTTAACAGAAGAAAGTGTTTAATGGAAAACCATCGGTTGCGCTGTTGAGATACCAGTTCTTAAGAAAAATCTACAGATACAAATAAAAATATTTTTTTAGACGAAATTTGGCTTAACGCTAATTCAACCAAAGACAAAAAGTTGACCGACAACACTGTTAAAGGGAAATTGAGTACCCCACTAGGAAAAGGCAAAAGATTGATTATATGTCATGCAGGGGAGCAGCAAGGTTGGATTAACGCTCCTCCTCTCATGTTTGAATCGAAAAAGACCATTACCAATCGAATGCGATTACCATGAGGAGATGAACAGTGATGTTTTACTGGCTTGGTTTTTTGAAGTACTGATTCTGGCTATTCTTCTGGGAAGTATGATTGTGATGGATAAGGTGCCATACCACTATAGAATCAAAGCACCAAACTCTAACACTACAAAAGAAAAGATGAGAGAATGGCTGCAGAAAAAAGGCATATCATTCAACGCCGATTTGTGTAAATGGGAAAATACGAAAAATCATATTTTTTGTCAAATCCCATAAACCAAATCCAACCTAAATACGACATTGATGTAAGGACAGCTGAGTTAGGTTTTACAGTCATTAGACTTCTGCCATATCACTGTCAGTGCGCTATTGAAATGGTTTGGAGTTATCTGAAGCCGTACTATATAAAAGAGAGAAATAAAACATTTAAACTAAGTGATGTTCAAAATCTATTCATGGAAGCTATCAGTACCATCATGCCAGAACAATGGAAGAAGTATGAACGGAGAAGTATCAATGGAGTTATCTGAAGCCGTACTATGTAAAAGAGAGAAATAAAACATTTAAACTAAGTGATGTTCAAAATCTATTCATGGAAGCTATCAGTACCGTCATGCCAGAACAATGGAAGAAGTACGTTCAACACATAAAGTAATTCATCGATGATGACTGGTCAAGCGAGGGGCTGAATGACATCAGCGTGCAGGACTTCATAATCAACTTGTGTCCGGGTGACTCCGATTATGAAAATGAGAGTGAAGACGAGTCAGATGAGGAACTGGATTGAGATATACTTATATCTTAGAATTTATATATTTCCAGACTCGTAAGTGCCCAGAGTAATTTTGCAATATTTCTATCATCTGTGTATGGCAACACACATTATCCCTTTCTAACTATTTAACATATATATTTTTCATGTTATTTATTTGTTAGGGTGTACTGTTCTAAAGTAGGTGGTTTGATACATTCTAAAATCATTTTTAATATTTCTATATCTCTATTGTTGTTATTTTTATTCTCACCATGTGTATATACTATTTTTTATGACTACACAAATGTATTGTTCAGTGTTTATTGTTTATATTTTTTAACCTAATGACAAACTTTACCAAAGTTAGTTAATATTACAACTATTGTTACTAAAAATCAATAAACGTAGAAATGTTTCAATAAATTCATTTTGTTTTTAATTCCTTCAAAATAAGTACATATTAAGGTATTGAAACCTAAATACATTGCAAAATAAATTATGGTTTTGAACATTTTTGTTTAATTTATTTATTTTGTTACAAATTATTCTCATTTTTTTTTTTTTTACAGTTATTCTGAACCTCATAAAACCAGATTTGTACTAGACAATCTTAGAATTGTTGTAATCATGTCGTGTTTGGACTAATTTTGTCCAATATTTAAATCATATGGAGATTTAAAAAAATTAAAAATAACAAGAAAAAGTAATCAAATTGCAATGTTGCAACTTTTGTAGTGGCATGGCCAGAGATGAGTCATTAGCACACAGTGGGGGTAGGTCTATGGCCCTGCCGGAAAGTGTATGTGTGTTAGTGAAGGGACACAAATCCCTTGGCATCCTTCATGTACCTGCCAAACTATAGGATACTCAATAACTACGTTCGTCCAGTCAGTCGATATCAATGTGTGATCACTTGTTCAATCTTACATCACTCTTTGAGACCTTGTAAAGGTACTACAAGTCTGGGAAGGTAACTATATTGGTTACCTAACTAGACCTAGTAAAGGAACTACAGGTATATATATATATATTTACCTTACCAGACCTTCAGTTCATTTAGGTCTAGTTAAGTCAATATATGATGTACACACAGTGACCTGCTGAGACCTAGTTCGCAGTTCCCATCATTATGAACTATGAACTCATACAGTGTAGTGATATTTAACCTGTCAAAAGACATGTAATGTGAATGCGTCCAACGACACGCTATTATCAGAACTTTACACAGTCAGGAATTTGCCATGACAAATAATATTTAATATTATTGTTAATAACATATAATAAATTTCATATTATATGTTTTAATAATAATCATCGAGCAATGACACTTGACAAATGTAGTCATAAATATTATCGTAGGCTTTCGTTATTAGAGCTGTATTTAACCTAATAACAGCGAGATTCCCTTGTTTTCAATGTATTATTTGACAGTGAAGAAATGCTTTTTGGGACTTGAAAAGTGTCTTCCGACAAAAAATATGAACTGATTATTTGATTATAAGGTAAATAGTTAACATTTTCATAATTTTTAGTACCAAATATACAGAGCTCTTCAATGTCTAGTATTTTAATTTTTTATCAATTAAGTAATTCATAATCTAAAGTAGAACTAAACAATGTTCACATATTTATTTACCACTATGGTGCGAAAAGGCATACTTAAAAATATGGATAATAATAACGAAAAATAGGGACTAGTGTTTTGGAGAACTATCATTAAGAAAGAACAAATTTTCAAAACTATTGATATTCATTTGTAATAATCGAAGAGCATGGCTAGATTCCAAATACTTCTCTCCTGACACTGACCAATAAAAAAAAAAACATTATCCCAGCACTTCTTGGCAGGATATTAAACTCAAAACTGTTGCACCCAATTATTGGTTCAACAAGTTTTTGAGACAAGAGTTATGATTATTTGGATACTATTAAGTACAATAATTGTACCTGTTTACATACCCAGACAATTTAAATGTTTCATTGCTCCAAAGTATCTTAGAAAATAGTAGAAACTCTTTGTTTTATTTCATTTAATATCACCTCTGAAAACTGAAGCTAGGGTCACAATCATCTTCCCTAGCTTCCATGTACTAATTATATTATTTAACACTTAAATTTTTCCTTTTACAATTTTTGTTTAACAATTTTCCTTTTTGAATTCTTGAAAGCTTCTTATCAATTTGTAATTACAAAGTAATTAGAATTTTAAAATATTACTAATTTCACATTTAAATTTCAATAGGTAGTGACATTTTGGCCAAAAATTATCTGCAAAGTTATATATTTATGATTGTGTTCAATCATACATGACAAATAATGAATTTTCAGTAATAATTCACATGCCTTTGTATTATATTTCAATCAACAACAGAGTGGGAAAATGAGCAAACTTGTAACATTCACAATTTTGATATCTTTACAAAATCAAATGTATTTTGTTAAGATACATTGATTGAGAGAAATGAAATTAATTACAGTTAATGTGAGTAATCCATAAATGTAATAAAATTGTAAAGGTTTTATTGCATGGATTATTTGCGTTAAAGAACGATAATAAAAAATTGAATGTAGACAGACACGATTTCATAATGGTTAAACTTATAGAACAAAGTGTGTGTATTATTTGGAAAATTTATAATAAAATTATTAGTTTAGAATTTCATAATAAAAAATAGCTAACAAAATTGAGTAAATTGGTATGTTTAATAAAATTAAGAGAAGGTGAGCTTTGAAGTGATCAGAAATGAAGTTGTCATAAATGGACTGCGCGCTATAGACCAATCAAAAGATAGATAGAAGTAGTGGGGAAGCACAAGCAGTTCTAGAAAGAACAAGGAGTCTCTTGCCATTATGATGATGGAACAGAGTGTTATGTAGACGGTTAGATCAATAGAGGAAAAGTAAACAAAAGAGTGTACATCATATATTAGATTTGGTTTATACTTATAAAGTTAGTTCTTGCTTGAGTAATCTTGACGATCAACTTTTTATTTAATTGTTCAAGCGAGTAATAATGGTATCAATTTGTATTATATATATATATATATATATATATATATATATATATATATATATATACAGGTAGTACGAAAAGTACTGTGATGGTAGATTATTTTAAAGTGGTGGTGTTTTAGGAAAATATTATTTGAGAAAAAAGTTATAGGACACAAAAAGGGACACTTGATGGTGACTTCGAGACCAAATTTAGGGGTTATTTGAGAGTTAACCTGATTTCTTTTAGATGGAAACTGACACCAAAAATGGAAGAGAGGAACATTTTAAGTTCACTTACATGTCCATGTTATGTCACTACGTAACTTTTGGGGGTCATTTCAAGGCCAAATCATTATTTTCAAGGAGGCTCTGTTATTGAAGCTCTGTTATTATGCATTTAAAAAAAAGAAGGTAAGATTGTAGAATTGTCTGATAGTCATGCAATTCCCTTTTCAAATTAAGTGTGACCTTAGAATGTCTTTTTGTATTACTTGGTACAGTAAAGTTGTATCAGTTTTAAATAAACAACACATAGTGGTTTAAACAGTGGAGGTTTTAAATCTACAAATATACTGAATAAGCTGTATCAAGCGGATTAATATACAGTTGCCCGTATATAGATTAATATACAATCTATAGTTGCCCGTAGATGCCGCAAGGCGAAACAATTGTAGCTCATTCATACTATTAAAATATTTGAAACTTTAAGCTTTTGCTTTATTTATCCTTGTTCAATATTAAATATTTTAAATGGGTCCTATTTTGAAAATATACAAAATAAAGTCTTTATTTTCTGTACACTTATAAAACGTAACATACAAAATGCGTATATATTTCTAAAATTATAAGCTTTTTGTGTAAAAAAAAAAAAAGAAATGCTGGATATCTAAAAATAATAAATAACCTATTATTAATAATAGATTATCCAGTAGGGGTAATAACTCATTCTCCCAATTCATCCCTTTTTAAATGTAATTTCAGATAATTTTCTCTATAAGAAAGAAAGATAAATTCTCTAGTTTAATGTTCAGTTGAAGGAATCAATCTTCCAAAATTTTAAGTTTCATCTGATATCATCAAAATTTTGTTTAAATTTTTGCTCATATGTAATTTTTCTAATATTAAATTTATTAAAAATTAGAAAATTGTTTCAAAATATTTCAAGATCATTGAATTGGTTGTTCGTAAATAATAAAAAATTTAGCGCCAGAAAAATGTTGGAGTTTTTCTTTGAAATCAAACCACATGAAATGACAATCCTTTGTTTGTTTTAGTTTTAGTATTAAATTGAGCTCATGTCTACGTGATAGGCCTTATATTTGTTGAACTAAGTAAGAAATTAAATTCATTTGTTATTTCTGTCTTTCTTTCTTTTTTGTAAATTTCTTAGTAGACGTGATAAAGTTTAGAGTGAAGGTTAAGGTAATACCTAGGAGTACAACATTAATCCATACAATATTTACAGAATTATTTTCACTACAGTGCTTTTTATCATAATGAATTGTGTGTTTGTACATCCATTTGGCTAAGTTAACCTTAAAATGACTTAATTTTGGTCCCAAGGTATTCAATCACCCTTTTTCAATCACAAGGTATAGATCAAGTGGCCCTTTTATGACCTATATATTTTGTTTGTAACCTTTTTAAAAATTCGTAACTATAGATTATGTTACAAATCTTGTTATAGTCAAATGTAGTACTTGAAGCAATTATTAAACTACATGTTTAGCTGGCTTCGGCAGCATAATCAGGCTACCTAAAACATAATGATAACCTTTGACAGCAAAACATGTTGCTTAATAATTGCTTGAAGGGCTACATTTGATTACAAGAAGGTTTGTAATAAATTTAAATAGTTTGAAAACTAAAAACAATTATTATAGATTATGGATGGAAGAGTTTTTGACCTTGAAATGACCTCTAAAAGTTATTTCACTCTGTAACTTGGATACATGGCTGAATATAATTTTTTTAATTTTTTCATTTCCAGTGTCAAAAATAAGGGTTTCCATAAAAAAAAAAATAAAAAAAAAATAAAAAAAAAATCAAGTTTACCTTCAAATGATCCTTAAATTTGGTCACGATTAAAGTACCATCAAGTGCCCCATTTTATGGTCTACAAGTGTCGTCTCAAACATACTTTCCTAAAACCACATCCTTTCAAGATATTATTTCGAGTAGTGTGTGTACTTTTTATACACTCTTTATAAAGTTGGTAACATTAAAAAAAAAGTTAATATATATTTATATTTTGTTAAATATACTAAAGTCAATCAATACAACTAGTCTATAAAACTCTCTTTGCATTTAGTTAAGTTTTTGTCACAAATAATCTAAAGATTTAAAACATATTATGTTAATGTTTAAAGGAATTGATGCTCCGATCTCCAATTGTATGCGAATTTGTCATAAGCAAGTTAACTAATGATAATATTATTAAAAAAAAAATTTAAAAAACTTGTGTACTGCATTTATTTAAAATCATAGATAGCACATACTCATTTCAAAATTGTTTCATAAAAATAATAACAAACATTTATGTAATTAGAACCATATTTTCCCCAGGGTTTTGGTACCTCTCTCTGAACATTTATGGAATGCTGGAATACCTCTTATAGCAGCACGAAGCTATGGTTTCATTGGTTTAGCAAGGATACAAGTACGTGAACACACAATAATAGAATCACATCCAGATAATCAAAATCCTGATCTTCGCTTAGATGTACCATTTTCTGCTCTTAAACAATATATGGATGAAATTGATTTGGACAATTTGGATTTCAAGGATCATGCACATGTGCCTTATCTTGTACCTCTTTATAAAGCAGTAGTGGATTGGAAAAAAGAACATAATGGTGAACTACCTAGAAATTACAAAGAAAAAGAATTATTTCGGCTACTAATTAGAAAAGGTTAGTACAGTAAAATAAAGTATAGATGATGAGTTGATGTGAAAGGTAAATGACAAAATCAATTAAAACCTTTATACTTAATGACATTCAAATATACAACCATCAACAATAAGACTTGTTCAATGAAACATAAAATAACAATTGAAACAGCAGCATTTTTCTTTGGTCTACACAATTCATATTATAAGGAGGTGGGGGGGGGGGAGAGTTATAAATGAACTCCTCACTCCAATTTACTCATCCAAAATTCCAGAATTCTTTTGAATAATTACTTTAATGATTCTTTAATAAATTATGGATTTGTACTTATAGTTTGGGAGGATGGATATCTATTATTTTGATGAGACCTCAAAACATCATAGTTGAATGGTTTATATCAGATTTTGATTACAATTTCATTTTGTTAGTGTTAATCCTTACAAGTGGAAAATAGGTACACTAAAATCCACCAGCCAGGTATAGAGGCATAATATCCGAAAATAATTATAATAAATAAAATAATAATAATAATTAATAATGCAAGTGGAAAACAGATAGATTGGCCATAGAGTAACATGAGAAGTTTAGAGTGTAACAATTCTTACTCCCTTTAATTTTCATTTTGTATTAATTTATTATTTGCCGCCAATATGTTATTTTTGAAACATATACTCATGCAATTACCCAGGGACATCGATTACTGAACAGTGTACTCTGTAAAATCATAAACAGAATCAAAGTTCCTGAAATACATACATGTTTATTTGCAGAAAACAACAAACATATTGAAATTATATATTACAATTACAGAACCTGAAAAACATAATTCACCTCTCATAATATATCAAATTTATCTGTTCGTTTATATTCTTCAATTTAAACAATAACAAATCGTTCAAGTCTATTACCCTCCACTGCAATCAATTATTCATAAATTTGGATATTCTACTATCCCCAAAACCATTCACAAATTGTTCAAATATCTTCTATTATTAAATGTCTTTACTTATTCATGTACAATTTTAATCAATCTTTAAATTCTTTCGTATATAGATATTATTTAATTTACTAATAATTAAAACAAACACTTTTTAGTATAAACCACAACCTAATTTAAAATTTACCGACCATGGTTTCGCTAGTTCCCCTTCCTATTTAGGGAAGGTCTCCCCTTCCTTTATTTAGGTTAACAAAGAGGATTTTACCCAACTATTGTTTGGGGATTGTGAACTGTACCTTTCTTCTTCATTAATGTAAACTACCTTGACAATGCTGTAACTAGCGAAACCATGGTTGGTATATTTTAAATAAAGTTGTGATTTATACTAATTTGTGTTTGTTTTAATTATTAAAATGGAATACCACCAAGCACCTACGGTCTTTAGCATAAATAGTTTAATTTACTAATATTTGCATCTATACTACGGACACTTGTGCACTATCTCTAGTTAAAATACAATCGCTGGACTATTTACTTTTTTCACATAAAAAGGAATTTCAAATACTTGATGGAAATAGTCTTGCTTATCACTTGGTAAGTTTAACTATTTTAATTTTGTAACAAAATCAACTTACCACTTACCACCCTTACCAGCCTTACCAGCCTAGCTGCTAGTTAAGAAGTGAGTCTTCTTCTCGGAACTTATACAGTCTCCACTTTATTCCACTATTTTTCTGATTGGTTTACCTTTCATTATCAGCACTATTTTGTCTATCCCTTCATCATTAACCCTTTGACGAGTGCGGCCGTTCCTGAACGTCCCAAATAGCCAACAGCTGGTTAGTAAGTATTTACAAAGAAAATTGTTGTCAAGGAGTAAGAAAAAAAAAATTTTAAATAGTTGTTTTATTGGTTACAAATGTATAATAATATAATAATATTGTGTTAAAAACTTGTAAGAATAAAAATTTACACTGATAAATGTACTTTAAAAAAAATTTGCACTGAAAAATCATTGTCACCCGTCGGTATAGCAGACATACACAGACAAAAACGTTTGCTGGGCCGCTTTTTTTCTACGAATCAATTTAGTATAGCCTACATAATGGAAAATATAACATTTCTTTTCAGTTTTCTTGGAAGCGTGTGTTGGTTTCGTTTGCTGATAGCGGTATCCCGTTGTCGGCAGCATAAAAACACCGTGGCATTGTCACCCGTCGGTATAGCAGACATACACAGACAAAAACGTTTGATGGGCCGCTTTTTTTCCACGAATCAATTTAGTATAGCCTACATTATGGAAAATATAACATTTCTTTTCAATTTTCTTGGAAGCGTGTGTTGGTTTCGTTTGAGACGCGGCTAAATGTGTCAAAAGACTAGACAGAGGGGAATCTGTAAAAAAGCTTTGTAGTGTTTTATTTTTCATGTTTGATGTATAATATACGTAACATAATATAATGATACAAATCACTTATACTAGACAAGGAACATAGGCACAGGTGTGTGTAGGGGGGAAACAACCGCGGAGAAGACGATGCCATCGCCTACATTTACGCGTCAATCAATACGCATGGTGAATTCTCCTGAAACCACGCCCCCTGGAGTTGTCCTGCCTTACAATTGTGAAAAACCCGATTTCATGTGTTCTTAGTACTATTTCTTGTTGAATTGTGACAACACAATAAGCCATGACTAATTTGTTTTATGATAAATACTTTTATTGCTCAGACGTAACCTAAAATGTTCCGGAACGTCCATACTCATTTACGCAAACAGCACAGAGAACGTTCAAGAACGGCCGTACTCGTTAATCGGTATTTCCCTGTACTCTTCAAAGGGTTAAATAAAAAAAGTTGTAGACCTTTATCTACCTGTAAAATTTGTATACAGTGAATGGTGAACTATTTGTCAAAAAAATATAGGTGATAGTACACTTCATTTGCAACAAAATTGATCATAGTAAACCCCATCCTATCTTGCTTCAATTCCGAGAATACACATCCCCTCTATTTTTTTAGGAAAAATGTGACTTTTCAGTTAAAATTCTATTTTCTCAGTTTATTTTACACATAACAAGTAAAGTGACACCATTTCCAAAAACTACGTTAAATTTCCTATAAGACAGAACCAAATTTTTAAAAATTTTTAAACTGATAATATACATTATTTAGAAGCCCCCAAACATGAAAGAAGTGAATGTTTTGAAATATTTGTTAAAATTCAAATTTGATATCCTATAGGTGTACAATTTCACAAAAACTACAGTTTTTCTTATGCTTTCCAATGGTATAAGCGAATAGCTAATTTACTTTTTCATTTATAGAATTATTACGTCCAGGAAGTCAAAAGTTGTGATTAAATATAAAGGTATTTTAGATTTTAGTTCTCTAATTGACATTCAACAGTAATAAATTATAATATTTTTACAATTAGTTATTTAAAATCTATGTTATAGTAATTAAAATTAATATAATCTAATTCACTCTCTTTTCATTGTTTATTCGTGCAATGAGTAAATGTCTTATTATTACATTTTTTTAGAAGGGTAATAGATTATTAAAATTGAGGGCTATTTTATGTACAGTACATCCTGCATTGTCTGCATCCTACGTTGATACGAGATTTCAATGTAAATCATTGTAGTACAATAATGAAAATAAATAACATTATTTTATCATAATTTATAAATACTATAAACTTATGATTTCTGTAATATATTATATTTTTCGAAGTTAAAAACTAATTTTTGTGTAAACATTATCCCCTCCCCTTGTCTATTGGTCTATATGTATGGGAAATTTCCAATATGAATGAGAATTAATGAGGAAATGTATAAGAATTTTTTAATTCCAATTGGCTCTACAGGAATGAAAATGGTAGAGGTCCAAAAATGACTCTTCTTTTATCCTCAAGCCTACGCATTCCAGGATGATATGACTATAGTCTGTCTAGACAGGGAAGGCGGGTAAGAGATTAAGACACCGCTCGACCGCCCAACAATAGCTGGGGACCGGTCCCTAGCTATTGTTGAGCGGTCGAGCGGTGCCTTAATATCTTACCCGCCTTCCCTGTCTGGACAGACTATAGCAGTCTCATCAGACTGTTTCATACCCTACAAGCGGAAACACTATTGGTGATCCTGAATGTTTGCAAATGTTTCCTGAAGTGTCCAGTGAGTGTTCAACTTCAATAATGAGTTGGTTAGTTGTTGAGCAGTGCCTTTTACAGCTTTTTGACAAGCTTTTGTCCAGAGTAATCATCCCAGCAATGCCCTGTCATTGGACCATTTTTCAATAGCATTGTAGGCAAAAGATTTTGGTATGCCACAGGCTGGCTCTGGACCCAAAAAGGGTATTTTTGCACCCTTCTTGGCCATTTCATCCACACCTTCATTACCACGAATGCTTGTGTAACCAGCTTAGGATTACAGAGTTGGTGGAAGCTAGTGTGTAGAGATCCTGATAACACTCCTACAACAGCTAAATTGGCACATGCCAGAATTGAAAATACCTCAGCTTGGAAAATTGTACTATACTTCCCAGACTTGTGCTTAGAGCAGTTGTGGGAGATGCATTGTACATGCTATATCTGGATTTTACCTCAATGACAAAGCCATCTGTGTACCATACAAGACAGCCTAGATCTAAAGTCACATTTTCCTTTCCTTTCACTCTTCCCAAGAGTGAAAACTTACCGGAAAAGGTTACATAAAGATATTCTCTGCGCCCATGGCATCTGAAGTCATGTTGAGCACAGAGCTATATAGAGTTTCCATAGTAATGGTCCTGAGCAGGCCTTCATGCCAGTGATCCACAACAGCCAGTATATAGGTTGATTTATGAGGTTCTGCTTTAATGTAAATGTCCAAAGGCAGAAGCTCTAGAGCAACCTCTA
The DNA here is from genome assembly GCA_963513935.1 of Aphrophora alni. NCBI lineage: Eukaryota > Metazoa > Arthropoda > Insecta > Hemiptera > Aphrophoridae > Aphrophora > Aphrophora alni. The sequence continues at coordinate 80,750,029 of OY740766.1, forward strand.
GGGGAGCCTGTGGACTGAAGTGAATCTCAGTGACTAACATCCAAGCAAGTCTTTGTAAAGTAGTCAGCCTGGTTATGGCAGTCGCTTGTTCCACCTTTGACCATCAGACATGCTTTCCATAAGGAACTTGAGGTCTTACGATCGCACTGTATAGCCAAAATACAATGTGTGGCTTAATGACCCAGTTGGAGTCTACAAAGTACCTGGTCACCATAAGTGATCATTTGGCCTTTTGGACGTTGTTTAAATGATCATTCCAGTTCAGCCTATAATCCAGGGTCAGTCGTAAAATTTATGTCTTAGAGATTGCAAGCTGAGTTCCTCCCAGATTCAGACGGGAAATTGACTCCCGGTTGTGTTTCCTTGTGAATGGTGCAACTACAGTTTTAGCAGCATTTACACTAAGACCTTCCCTAAGATAAGACACCATAAAGAGACACACTATAGTCCAACATGTAATCCATCAGCTAAAATGTTGCAGTATTACACTGAACCATTAGGACTATGTCGTCACCATAGCCTTGAGCTAATTGTCAGCTTGCATCAGATCGTCGAGGAGACCATTCACCACGAGGTTTCAAAGGAGTGGTCATATTACACCTCTCTGTGAACATCCCCTGGTGGGAGTAATCTCAATTGTTTCATTAAGAATCGATGCCTTTATGCGGCATCCATCCACAAATGATAGGATTGGTACCTATCACTTTTATACGTATACCAGTCTTCAGTTTGGGATTGAGTGCTAAAATTTTGATTGAGTGTAAAACATATATATTTATGATGATGAGAGAGAGAGAGAGAGAGAGAGAGAGAGAGAGAGAGAGAGAGAGAGAGAGAGAGAGAGAGAGAGAGAGAGAGAGAGAGAGAGAGAGAGAGAGAGAGAGAGAGAGTGTGTGTGAGAGAGAGGGGGGGGAGGGAGGGAGAGAGGGAGGGAGAGAGAAAGGGAGGGAGGGAGTTCTTTTAAAACGAAAATACAAATACAAAATAATTTGAATTAATTTATTGAATAAGTATAAGATTTTTAAGTTTTTCGGTCATTTATTTATTTTTGTGTGGAAAGATGAATGTAAAAGCAATCTGTGCACAGAAAAATGTCACATTGCAAACATTTTGTATAGACCTTTTTTGTTTTTTCTGAGCAAGTTCTCTTCCTCCATCCTTACAATTTATCATATAGCATCTTGTATATTTACTCCGTTTTTCATTTTTTACAAAACTGTGCTGACGTCGTTCTGGTTCCTTTGCTATGTAATTTTTTTTCATAAGTTCTCTTATAATATATTTCTCTAATTTCTGTAACCGATATTGATTTTTTAGTCACATTTTTATACAGAAATAAAGAGTTTATTACTGATGTAGTGAGTAGAAGATATACAGCGATTTTTCTATACCATTTCACCGATCGTCTAAGAGGTGTTCCATAAGATCCCATTTGATCGCTGTAATCAATGCATGATTTTGCAGTGTTATATTCAATTGTAGCCGCTGGTTTCATTTTCTTCTTTCCTCCGTTAACATCAACCGCCTGCATTTCATCACCATGTTTGGTCGAAAGCATCAAAACATCCTGCTTGTCTTTCCATTTTAGGACAACTATATTATCATCATTCTTTTTTGATAAAATCTCACCTTTTTTCAATTTGGCTGCTATAACATCCTCTGGGATACCCTTTCTGTTTTTTCGCAGTGTGCCTACTAAGTGAGTTTTATTTTCACCAAGTGTTTTTGCCAAATTCACACTGGTATACCAGTTATCGGTATATACTGTGCGGCCAAAATTTAAATAAGGATCTATTACTACTTTGGCTGAAACATCTTTGGATGGTTCCTTTTCTTTTCCAGAGTAGATTTTATATATAAGGGTGTAGTCTCCTTCAACACACAATTTAAAAATTTTCACACTATATCTGTGGCGTTTATTTTTTAGATATTGGCGAAATACCAATCGTCCTAAAAATGGAACCATTGATTCATCAATACAAACTTTATCTTGTGGAACTATGCACAATTTGAACTTTTCATTCATAATTGTAACCAATTTTGAAATTTTATGAAGCCTGTCATATTTTTGCATGGTGTCATTATTTTCACAATGAAACATCCGCAAAAGTAATTCGAATCTGTTTCTTGACATAATATCAGGAATGCGTGAGACATAAATATTATCTTGTCGCCAATAATGAGCTAAACTTGGAAATACCTGAAGACCCATCAACATAATAATGGCTAAAAAGTTTTTCATTTCTTCTATTGTGCAATCAGTCCATTTACCTACTCTAGAATGTGGGCTTAACACGTTTTGCAAACATTGCTGGGCATATCTGTTGGTCTCTGTTACTAGCAAGGCTAAAATTTCATCATCCAAAAACAAAAAATCAAAATCAATAGGAAACAAATTGTTCATTGATTCAATAATATCAGGATTAATTCCTACGTCTTCATTGTTGGGATTATAAGGATAGACATTGAAAATTAAATCAACAGGCTTCCATGACTATTCAGTAGATGTAGGTTGAACATTGGAATTAGAAATATTATCTATCAGATCTTGGCTGTTAGTTGCATGTGGAAGATTAGGTTTTGAGAATAACATTTTTTTATGTACATGACTTTTTTTGATGTACTAGCTAATAACTTACGCTTTTTAGTTGCACTTGACCTAGGCTGATTGATATCACTTTCATGTTCACTAAAAACAAAGTCCGTATCTGCATTACTATCATCATCGAAAATCTCTATGAAATTATCACTGTCATAATCAGAAATGCCTAATACACTACTTTGAATACTTTCATTTAGTAATTTTATTTTAAACTCATCATTGCCATCATCCATTTTCACAAAACCCAAAACGTGTGATCCTACCTACTCACCAGCTACAACAAGACTGGGGAAAAAAAATAACACAAAACTATTGCCAACCTAAAAAGTTTAACAAACAAAAATTCCCACGCTAAGATTAGAGATAGTTATAACTAAAGTTTTCCTATTTGAAAATATGCATTTCAAACATTTAACCTAAAATTTACTAAAAAAAAAAAAAAAATATATTAATGTTTGAGTTTTAAAAAATGTTGAGTACCAAATTGGTACTCATGGCCTCACACTGTAGTCAGGTTGAGTACCATATTGGTACTCATGGCAGTCAACCTGTTAATGTCTTTAAAACACTCTGTACAAACAGTAGTGTCAATAACTTCACCTCTATTTCTTGTAACAAAAGTAGGGTAATTACATTACCAACATTACAAATATAAAGATTGTATGAAATTAGATACTGGAAAAAGAGTCACCTCTAGAATTAGTATGTGTACTCCTATAGCCACTAAAGTGATGTGCATTGGTGTCACAGCCTAGTAATAATCCTCCACCACTTGAAAAATGTTCCAGCAGAGACTTTAGTTCCCTTGATGGAGGTAGATCTTTGAACTGAAGCTAAAATTAAGTAAGCTCCATTTTCCCTCTCGGTACTCCAGTTTACATTTACAGCAGTGATATTTCTAGAACATAATTGGTACAAGAGAAGATGCTATAAGTTTCTCCTCACAATAATACATGTTTTTATAATATCTAAGGAAATAGAGTAAGCTATTTACTGGCAGGAGCTACATGGAGAATCCGTTTGCATCTCCGCTGGATAGAGCTCCGTAGACATTCACCCTATTAGGCACGGGTCGTGTGACACCATTAGGGTTCGGCTGAAACATAAGAATCAAACAAGAGGAAGAGAAGAAGAAAGATGATCTTCAATAGGAAAGATTAGAAAGAAGAAGAGGAAAGCTGGAATAGGCTGTTTGAGATAAGTAGTCCAATTGGGCGGTGGGATCACCAACCCCTACGCAAAAGAGTAATAATAATAATAAAAAGTAAAAAATAATAATGTACAAATATATTATGTATTGAGTATTAAAGATTTTAGATTTCAAGCATCAAAACTAAATGCATTTAAAAGTAAGTATTGAATACAGTTTTTATGATAAGGGTTTGGTGTTAAATAGACTTAAGTAACTTAGTACAGTAGACTCTTATAAATTCGGATCACAAAAAAATCCGGACCGGACGGTAAAGTTTTTAATAACAATTTGCCGCTTTAGTGCCTTCAATTTTCACGCGATCTTCCGCATTGCATGAATGATGTATTTGTAATGATTCACGAGCAGTGGCAGTTTCCGCACAGCTGGGGTAATTTACACGCCCTACCCAGTGTTTTACTTAATTGCAGTCCAATACTGTATTAGGTACATTACAGTAACAGTACCATTAGTAAATGTGTCAGAGTGTAACAAGTGTCGTTGCGTAACGGCATGGGCCGGTAGCGATTACATGTGTGGCTTATCACTGCTCGTATCGGCCCCACGGCCGACTTATATCCGACTCCGGAAAATCCGGATTTTTCGGAATCCGGACCGGCCGTCCGCCACAGTAGTCTGGATTTATGAGAGTCTACTGTAATATAATGTTTTATTAATACTAAGTATTTTTTTCATTTTAGGAATTAGGAAAGATGAACATGGAAATCCTGAAGAGGAAGAGAATTTTGAAGAAGCAATTCGTGCTGTAAACTTTGCACTTCTGCCAACTGTAGTACCAAAAAATATAGAAGACATCCTCAATGATGACTGTTGTATTAATTTAACATATAAGGTATGTGTTAAAACCACCAACATATGATTAGGCAATTTATGAGTGGTTGGTTTTACCACACACATATGTTTTTAAGTAATCACAACAATTAAATAGCTATGAGTGTTGAGTTTTGGGAGTTTTGAAAAAGAATCTCTCTGATAAAGAATAAACATTCTAATGATCAATTTCTTATACATTTTGTAACATTCACTTGCTTAAAAGGTCTATTTATTATGGACATTTAATCCTGATTTAAAAAAATTCAATTGCAATTGTATTTGAAAATCGATATTTAAATTAACAGTTTTTGTGAAAATTTATATTGGATTTAAGTAGGACATGTATATATATATATATATATATATATATATATATATGTGCGTTTGCCTTTATTTTAAATGCTCAACACAGGTAGAATTTGACAAAGTTATTTGTTATTAAAGTGCCAGTAAAAAATAATAAATAACTCATTTCAATTTCAAATTAATGAAATTTAAATTTACTACATTTAAATTTTGTTTATCTTGTTTCTTTAACATTTTTATTAAAACTCAGGATCTCACTGTGTTTGGGTAGCTGAAATCAAACATGTCATTAGTTTCTGTTTCCCAGTAAAGTATAATTGAGTATATTGGTGGTATAATCCCATGCTAAAGAAAGAAATAAAGCATAATAGATGCTAGACTATTATGGAGTTAGTGAATGGATGGAGTTTTCAACAAATTGTTTAAACCACTTTAATTTCTTAATTTTTAATTTTTATCTTAATTTCATTTATTAGTAAATTGTAATTAAGTTTTGATAAAAAGAAACATTGTTTTTCACTCCTAAAGTTTAGATAAATTCATTCTGTTCTAAAAAAGGAGATTCATTGTTTTACTTGTATCATTCCCTTGGTCGCACATATACAGTATCTTATATCTATAATAGCTACAAACAATTTATTTATGTGTTTAGTAATTCTTGCTTATAAACTATGAAGATATGTAATCTTTGTCTTAGTGTCTAGTTTAATAAGTTATAATATACATATTATTGGGAGGAGAAGTTAACAAACTTTCAGTCTTTTGTTCCTGAAAGGGATTTTTCTATATATATTTTGTAACAGTGCCAATAATTTGATCAAAACTTTTCTTTTCTTGGCCAATAATAAATTAAAATTAATTTTTTTATTTTTTAAATAAGTTGTAATTATTATTTTTTTCCCTGCAGAATAATAAGCGTAACAAAATTCAGTAAATTCTAAATAATTATAAATATATGTGTTTGTCATTAAAACTTACTTATAAGGATATTGTGTTATTAGCCTGTTACGTTTACAGCTCATTTTTGAAAAAGGCAATTGTTTCAAGAGCATGAATATTGTTATTGTCTAAGGTAAGCTGAAAATAGATCTTAAGATTTTGTTAATGATTATTTTATTGTTATTTTTTAATATGCATGCTCCTTCTTTATTTTGGATTTTGTGAAAGGTTCCAGACACGTTGTCCATCCATTAGCTATGACGCGTCACTATTATTATAACCATAATATAAACATTTTACAAATATTTTTGATTTTTGTAGAATTTTTGATTTTTATCTAAATAATATATTTTTAAAATTGTACTAGATATTTTTCTTCTTCAGAGCAAGCCATTTTGGATAATTGCAAAAGCTGTGCGTGATTTTATTGATAATGAAGGAGGAGGGAATTTGCCACTACGTGGATCTTTACCTGACATGACTGCAGAAACAGCTCGTTACATAGCTCTGCAGCAACTGTAAGCATAAATCAAATTTTAAAGTATACATAGATAGCCATTTTTCAATTTAACTTTTACAATTTTCACTGACTAACCCAGTTCACTGCTTTTTTTAAGTATTTAAAAAACCTGGCTTTGACATAGGCTGGGGCATTGGTTGTTGGAAAGCCTAGTATGTGACAAGAAGTAGAGACCATGACTGACTTGGGTCTGGCGAGGTGGAGTAGTTTGGTAAATAGGTATCTGAAAGGTTAGGTAGTACTAAGGATGGTCGGTCGCCGGATGTTATTCCGTTTTAAATTCCCTGCTCGGAGGCGACTTGAATGTTCGGTCGCTGAGAGTTTTCCCAATTTAAGTTCTTTGGCAGGAGATGACTTGATAGGTAGGCCACTGGGTGTTATCTCAATTTGAATTCTTTACTGGGAGGAGGCTTGAAGAATTGCAGGTTGAAGAAAAGATGCTTTTGTTTTGAATTAACACATTGAGGATTACTCACGTTACCATGACTTTTAGCACAAGTACATTAATATAACATTCAACATTTTGAGCCTTTATTACCGACTTGTTTAGAATATAATCTAATAGATAGCTTGCCTAGAATGTTTCTTGTTTATTTTAGTTTAATGCTAAGATTTGATTTTTATTAAAATTTAAGATTTAAAAAAAGTAATTTTCAACAATTATAGCCTCTGTTTATGCATACCTACATTATAAATATTGGAATAGTTATTGTGTTTCAGAATGAAAATAAGTATTATAAAACTGGGTTCTTTATAAAATATTAGAATTATGAAAATTAGTAAATCCCAAAATATGCGTATTAAATTCAGTGCAGTGTATGTTGTGTGCTGACACTATTTGTCAGGTTAGCTCTAATTGGCTCATAATGCCCACCAATAACAACATTTCCAGAACCAAAGCAGAACAATGTACTTCTTGGTAGTTCATTCGCTCACCTACATTCGGCGAAGGTAGTCCGGTTAGCGGCTCTATTGCCAACATTAGATCTTCTCATTTACCAGAACAGTACGAAAAATCTGCAAGAGCTAGATTTCAAATGAGCATTTTCAATTATACAACATTTTTGAGTTGTACTATATCAACATCCCAAGAATATTTATGAACTTTTAAATATTTCTGTAAAACATTGATTATCGTAAAGTAAAAAATACAATAATATAAAGCTAAAGAGATATTCTGCTTTAAATAAATCTAATCTTAAGAAACTTTCTGTAATTTGCTTAAATTACAACCTGTTGTGGCTTTAGTAAAGTGATTAGAAAAATCTAGGCATTAAAATATTTCAAAGAACTTCAACATTACACATGTCCCAAAATAGTGTTTCAAAATAGACAGTCATATACTGTGAACTCCACTATTTGTTTGATTATACACTGAAAACAAATTATTGTTTTCAACAAACAATTATTTGTTTGTTTGTATCTGATTCACTGAAAATTGTTGTAATTATATAAGATGTTAGCTGTAGGCATTGATTTTTAGGAAGTATTTCCGTAAGGATAAACCATTGATTTTATATATGAATAGGTATATATGTATGTTCTTATTCAAGTATAAATATTCAAATGAAGATTAAATGTAAAAATTTAATCAAATCTGTAGTTTCTTCGTGATTGTAAGTATATTTTCCTAAGAATCCACGATACCGAAAAAAATAATTAAGTGTCTGTGCTTTCTCACAGGATGGCGCCCAATAAAATTAATAAATTTAATCAAAATAAATTCAGTAAAAATAAAGCCAACCAGGTTAGAAAAGTTACAGTTGGCTTGCCAACGTAGGGCTTTGGTTAACCCTACAAGTGTTAAGTCGCTCGGTTTTAGCAATTTTATATGACATGAAATCACGTTTTTTGCAATTCAACATTTCGCCCCTTTAGAATCGTCCTACCGCAATAAAAAATATAGTGTTGGAAAGTTAATGTTTGGTAGATGCATAATCATGCAAAAAAATACCACAAAACATAATAAATAATATTAAAAAAATTGCTAAATTTTGCATATTTTTATGCGTAAAATCAAAGATTTGAACTGTGCAGTTGTAAGCAGAAATGACGCCTTTCTTTCTCAGATGTTCACAAATCTATTTTTCTGTCAAACAGATCGACCACAACACTGTTCTGTAGATCACATCTTTCTCTTTCTATCTGTTGTTTCCAAATCATTCTATTTGTTATAGTTTTTATTATATAAAAATTAAACAAAATCAAGCATTTTAACTCATTTTTACACGCTAAAAATTACATTTTTTTCAATTCAACTTTTATCCTAGTAAATATTATTTTATCAAAATGAATTATATGTCACTCTAGAGATAATGTTTCTATCTTTCATATTCATGTATACCAAAATTCTTTTCACTCTAAAACTAAAAATTGAACAATTCACTCAAGTTGTCGACTATTCCGCTAGATGGCTAAATGACGCGACAGAGTTTATAAGGAAAATTTTTACTCTGTATTCATATGATTTTACGAAATGGTAACACTTGTCCAAATGACATAAGTTCACAATATCTTATAGATTCTTTCTTCTTCTTTCGAACTACATATTCAAAATTTTTCCAACTGTAGTAGTTTTTGAGATATATGTATTCTTCAAAGATGTGACAAAAAAATATGAATAGTGGATAACTCTACCGCAGATTGAATAATTCAGTGTAGTTCATATTTTGTAAGACAGATGTCATACTATTGGAAAGACGACAATCTCCTCTTTCTTATGTTGTAAGCCAATGAATTGTAGAAGAAGGAGTCCAAGAGCGGTTAGTGTCTCAAGACAGTCATTTTTCATCCGTGTTTTCCTAGAAATCGAAGCGTTCCTGCACCTTATTCAGTTTATTGAGTGAAGTGTTTTATGGTTTTGCGTCGAGTTTAGTAATGTAACGCAATTTATTTATTATAATATGTTCGTACAATTTAAAATACGTATTTCAATTGTAGAGTTTTGTTTTTCTTTGAGTGAATGTAATAATTTTAGAGTTTTTCCTCTAGCCTAGTAAGATAACCACGTGTTTCACAAAAGTTTTCTTATGAAATATTATGTTGTGTATGTGTGTTGTGAATGTCATACAAAATGTAAGTACACTAAATCTATTTTATTTTACCTTATATTTTCTTTTATATTATCATTTACACATGTTAGAAGTATGTAATTGTATTTTGGATCCTACAAATATTCTAAAACCTAACCTAGTTTTATAGCGATTTTTGACATTAAAAAAAAATAAATTCCTAATGTAAATTTTAGATTTTATTATTTTTTTTACCAAGTTCTATTCGCAACTATATTACAAAACTGTTTAATGTATTATAAAAAAAAATTTGAATAGGAAATGTAGATTATATTATGGAATTTTGCCTTCCGCTATTATGCTGATTTTTAATTCCTGAGCTAATAACTCAAAATTTTTTAGATCTAAATTTTTTTTCACTACACAATTAAATTCTATGCACCTTTCTGTAGGAAATGATAATTTGTAGTTGTGTTTTGGATAATATTACTATTTTTGGTGATTTTTTTCAAATGAGGCCCAACTTTTTACCCTTTTCCATAAAATCATTTTTTCTTTTAAAAATGTTACAAATATATATATTTTTTTTATCAACTTTTATCCACAAATATATTACAAATCTCTAGTAATACTTGAAAAAATTCAAATAAAAATTTTGGTTGGTGTACATTAGGCCTACCATTTCTGTGAAATTCTTGCCTCCGTTACTTTCCGATTTTTTGCTATTTGACATAATAACTCCAAATTCTTTACATCTAACTTTTTTTTCACTACACAGGTAAATTCTATGCACATTTCTGAATATAATGATATATAGAAGTTGTGCTTTCCATAAATATTACAATTTTTGGTGAATTTTTGAAAATATGCCGAACAATTTCCCTTTTTTCATAAACCAATTTTTGTTTTTTTGAAAATGTAACTTTTTTTTTCCTTCCAAATATATTCACAAATATATTACAAATCTCTAGCACTACTTGAAAAAATTATAAACATTTTTTTTGTATGGCATATATAACTTTTTCTGTGAAATTCTTACCTCCATTACTTTCCGATTTTTTACTATTTGCCATAATAACTCCAAATTTTTTACATCTAACATTTTTTTTCACTACACAGCTAAATTCTATACACCTTTCTGAATATAATGATATATTGTGCTTTCCATAAATATTACAATTTTTGGTGAATTTTTGAAAATAAGCCGAACAATTTCTCTTTTTTCGTAAAATATTTTTTTAAATTTTGAAAATGTAACACATTCATTTTTTTTCTTCTAAATATATTCACAAATATTATACAAAACTTTTGTTTATCTTGAAAAAAGGTGGTAAGCTATTGATTTTGGATGATACAGGTTTTTCTGAAAAATGATAACTTCATTTTTTGACATCTAACATACTTACTCCAAAACCGTTCCAAAAGAAAATAAAAAATTATTACATAGATAAATTCTACACATCTTTCTGAGAAAAATGATATCCTATAAGTTAGGTTTTGTATACAAATAATATATTTTATTAATTTTTAAAAAAACTAAGAAACTTAACATGAACAGTTCTAAGGTTAAAGTTTAAAAAAAATTTTAATTAAATTATTATTTAGAATCGAAAAGAACAGTCAATCAATGTGTAGATAAAAAATTTAAGTGGATTTATTATTTTTTATGTTATTATGTTTAGAAAGAATTAAAAAGTGATATTAATTGATAGTTTGGAAATAAAAAAAATAAAAAATTCAAATGGAAAAGACAAAAAAAGAGAACGTAGTTTCGGTAGAGAGGGGGTTAGGACAAGACTTGAATATTAGAGACTTAATGCATTTTATTAATAATAAAATGGATCAAAGTGTGTTTAATGGATGTTTAATTTTGTCAAATTGAATGAATTAATTTAGAATTAAAACTTGAAATGCATCAACAGTCAATTCATCAAATAACAATTAAATTTATCCAAAAGCGACCAGATGAAAGAGGAAATTAAACAAGGAATAAATAAAGTAAATCAAACTAATATTAAAACTAAAGAAGAATTAAAAAATGTAAATAAAAAACTATAACTAAAACTACCAATGTCAAAATTTAAGCGAAGGTGAGTGAGTCAAAACAAAATTTTGGAGAAAGTAGTCTAGTCTAAGTATATAATTGTCTGAGTAACAGGTTAGGTATTAAACTAGAAATTAAACGAATTGGTAGAAATTGTAGGGTTTGAAGTTAAAAATGATGTATGTATGGTAGTGGGGGGGGGGGGGGCGAAAGTAACAACGAGGTTATCTTTCCAAAATTAAATAGTGAAAACACAAAAGTAGGTAGGAAATTGAATAAGAAAACGGGTAAGGAAAAAATTAGACTAGCCTATGGGACAAAATATTGTAAACAAGAAGTAGGATGTAAATTCGAAGTAGGCAAGAAGAAGAAAAGTAATTTAAACAAAAGTAGGAGAGGGTTTTTTAATGGATTAGGGTTAGTAAAGAAGGGAGGCAATGTGGGAACTCAATTTTCAGTAGTGTACGTGTATGCGAAACTACCAATATATAATCGCAAGTTTGTTAGAAAGAAAGGAAAGAAGAGAAGTTTGTGTTATAAAGACTACAGACAGAGTAGGCGTAAATGTAAATTCAAATGGGAAAATTGTATAGGATAATCAGCATACATATTTTTTATTTTAAAATAAAAAAATTTCAGTAAAAAATAATGGTTAAGGAAATTTAGTGTTAAGTATAGCCTATAGAATATTGAAAATAAAATAATTAAAAGGGTACCCAAAAATGGTAACACCTTACGAAACACCTGTTAATATGGTTGTTAGTTGGGTTTCGGCAGTTGACAATGGTTGCATAATGGACAACACTGGAAAAAATTGTGTAGCTGGGCGGCATGTAATGGCCATTAGTTTGAACTAAGTAGAGCTATCATATAACTGTTACACGTAAGAAGGTTGCATTATTTAATCCAATGGTGAGCATATTTAATCAAATCTGTAGTTTGTTTGTGATTACCAGTACATTTTCCTAAGAATCTACGATCCCGAAAAAAGTAAATAAGTATCTATGCTTCTCACAGGATGACACCCAATAAATTAAATAAAAGTAAATTTAGTAAAAATAAAATTCAACTGGTTAGAAAAGTTACACGAAATGATATAATAATAATAATATTAATAAAGTTAGACAATGTATGTAAGTTAAAAATGAGGTTTATATTAATTAAAAGTATCAGGAAAAAAGTGGGGGGGGGGAGGGATCATTACCTCATATGAATAAAAAAATAAAACAATGGGGAAAAAGCACTTGAAGTTTGTCCAATTTAATGTAAACCGACCGGAACTGCAAAGGGTAACTAATTTGATCCCTCCCCCCTCTCTTTTCCCAATACCAGCCAGATGTGTTTGCGTGTGATCTGTCTAAGAGAGTGTACCGAAGTCCAGTGGTGAGAGAAAATGAATTATACTTTTTAGTCGTGCTTAATTAATTTGTTTTATTATTTGAATTTTACAAAATGTATGTTTAGTTGCTTTATAAGAATATAGAGGTATGATTCATATGTAATAGTCCAACAAGTAATTTAGTATAAAATCAAACTTTTTAAAAAAAAATAATTAATTTGGCATATTATTTATAAGGTACATAATGAAAGTTATTTATGTAATACATAATCAAAGTTTTTTCAGCAACAAAATATTATGTAAGTTATAACTTTTTTTGGATAGGGAGATGTAGTCAAATCATTGCCAGAGTAGTACACTCATAATAAACTCAGTCATGCTCTAATTCCATAGTTGCTCTCTTGTTCATTATTTATACTACCTTTAATTCATTGTGAGTTTTATGATACCTAAAACATTTTTATTTAGGTATCATAACCAAGCTTCTAGAGATGCTGAAGTAGTATACAGAAGAGTTCAACAATTATTACACCAGTTAAATCAACTAGATGATACTATCTCCGAAGCTGATGTGAAACAGTTTTGTAAACATGCTGCAGATCTTGCAGTTATCAGAGGCTCTAGTATAGCTGATGAATATGATCTCCGAAGTAGGTCAGCTAGCAATATAGGTGGGTTGCAAATACATTAACTCCTAGAAATAGGTTGTGGTTGTTTGATTATTTAACTAATTTATTGCTTTATATTACAAACACCCGTGTTAGGTGCTTTGTTAATCGTGTTTTGTGTCCAAAGGTGTGCTTCAAAACATGGAAATTTTGTTAGTATAGACATTGAATAAATAAATAAATATATAGCCACAAATAAATATTTCAGAAGAAGTCTTGTAGTATAAAATAATGTGAGGGTTGAACAGTTGTAGTGTTATGGATTGAAGTTCATAATAGGCTAGTTTAGATGGAGTTAGACGATGCAATACAGTATGCTTATTTTGGAGTTACCTAAAGTGGGCTGTTGATGGCAGCACCAGAGCCTGTAATTTCTGGGCTAAAACCCTAAGCATCGTGATAGGTAATCTCTTTATTATGTAGAGCCTATTGGGGAATCAATGGTATAGGCAATCTAATCTATTGGAATCCCTGTTTGTTTTGGCGTCCAACGTTGGATTGGTGCTGGAATTTGACTTGAGTGGCCGTCACTATATGGATCGGCATCAAACTTTGGTCTCTGAGGGAGGAGAGAGTAACTAATATATAGAAATTAAATAATGGATAACTGGAGATGGAATTAAACCATACTAAATACAGCTATGTATAATGTATTACATGTTACAGGATATGATGTTTTTACTTTTTAACTTATCACAGTCGAAGAATGTTAGCTGAAAAATTAGCAAAAATCAAATCTTTCATCCAATGTTCATGATATATTGTTTTAAATGTTCATGTCCATGTAAAATAAATGTCATTTTACTAGCTTTATAAATTTGCAATCGGCAATGTAAAAATTATAAACAATTTATATAATTTGAAAAGTTAGACTAATTTGGCTAAAAATCTTATCTAAGGGATTGTTGGAATCATTGGACACGATTATGATATCAAAACTTTACGATTCTGACAGCAAGGCCCTAAATGGTGGGTCAAAATGTGAAATATGGAGGAATGGAACTAAAAATTCTTCTCGCTTTATAAAATGTGATTTTTTTGTAAGAAACTTAAACTTTTTTTTTTTTTTTTCATGAGTCCTAAAAATTGGACAAAAAGTAAATTAAATGCTATTTTTGAATAAAATTTAGAATTTTTAAATTGAGAGGTTTAAAGCTTAATATCACTGGTTCTGATAAAAATATAAACATAGAACAAAGAACATTTTAAGAAATTGACATCCTCTATCTACAGCGTGAGTCAGTTGCAGGATGTTCCAAAATTCATAAAATGTGTTTTTTTTTTTTTTATATGGAACCTTGAACATATTATTTTTATGAATCCTAAAAATTGGACAAAAAATAAATTATATGCTATTTTTGAAAAAAATTTAGAATATTAATTTAGTGGTTTAAAGTATTAATGAGAAAATTTCCTTCGTGTCTGATGATGATGAAAATATTGAAATCATAAAAAAGATTAAAATCAGCCAGTTTGTACCAAAAAAATGGAATATGAACTCATTTTTATCATCACAGAGTTTTTAATTATGCATGTTTACATTGTCACAGAGCGAGCTAGGTTTAAAAAAATACAAGAAAAAAGAAGCAAAATGAATTAATATGTTTTGTTAACACTACCCCTATTGATAAAAGTCTTAAAAATCCAAATATCTCTATCTGCGACAATGTAAACTTGTCTTAATAATAATAAGGATTAAAACTTTCAATTCTGGAATACTCTGTATCAATAAAAATGAGTTAATTTTCCTTTTTTTTTGGTTCAAAGTGCTGAATTTGAACTTTTTACAATTTCAATGTTTCTTTGTAATCAAACCCAAAGATAATCTTATTTTCTCATTACAACTTTAAACCACTAAAACTTTATCATTTAATTTATTGTTTGTTACATTTTTAGAAAACAAAAAATATGTGTGGTTCCATTAAAAAAAATCACATTTTATGATTTTACAGATCATTCGGTAATGGCGCATAACTTTTGATTCACCCTTTAAAAGATTAAAGGATGTCGATAAGAAAATTTATAGTTAGACGCCTTATTGGTTATTGACAACCATGTTTTTAAGTTTGTAAAATGAATTTTTGAAGGTTCTCCATTTAAAGTTTTTTAATACCCAAGATATTGTGGTTTTTGCTGTTATTTCGTGTACCAGCTCTAGTTTCAACAATTTAAAAAATATCACCTCGAAACATGGTATACATTTGTGTTGAGAGTTTCAAGTTGATATCTCAAATATTTTTTTAAATAGAGCAGGTTACTATTTGAAACTTTATATTACCAACAGCATAATCTGAATTGTTACCATCTCTAATTTTTAAAATGTCCATCGTTTCATCATAAAATTTGGTATACACTTTTATTATTAAGTGTTTTACTAGTGTATCCAGTTTTGATTCTTTAACTATAAAATATTTGCAAATAAAGCCAGTAACACACACTAATTTTACCGCAGGTACTGAATAGTTGCTTCCTCTGATCCTAATAAAAATTTACCTAGTACATGTTTTATTAGTAAGCCGAGTTACTAGATGCCATAAGGCAAAAATCAAAAAATTATTATCAATTTTGTTCTAAGGTCCCAAAAAAATGGATGTCACCATTTCTAAAAACACTTCGGTTTATGAGTTATCAGTAATAATTTTTTAAAAATTGCCATGAGGACTGATATAAAAACTCAACTCTACTGATTTCATTCAAATTTTAATGCTGTGTGAAGATTAATGCCCCAATTTTGTATGCAAAGTTGCAAGAAATAAGTATTACAGTTTAGGAATAATTGGCAAAAAATAAAAATGAACCTTGACTGGTGTCATTAAAAGTTCAATTTTAATCAAGTATGATTCACACTGATGACATGTTTATGACATAAGTGAAGCAAGTAAAGACTTTTATTTAAATATCCAATTTTTTTGTTTTAAGACTGCATCAATGCTTCATTTACAATTTTTGACTGACAACTAACGAAATGGTAAATAAAATATATGAAATAAAACTACTTAAAACCTTTAAATGTATTCAGAAAACAACAACAAAAAATTTACTAGCCGCTGCGATGACTCTCTGTGACCTTCAGATCCTGGTTTTTTCACACCTGTTTTCACACTTCTTCATTTGGGGGGGGGGGGTTATTATATTCTGATTACCCTGAGACTTACATATCTTATTACATACTTAACTCTAAACAGGTTTTCCAAATTTTAGATCTTTGTCTATATTCCTGACCCCAAAAAGGTGTGTAAACTATAACTTTTAAATTTTAATTAATTTTTAATTTTTTCTTTAGTTACTTGTAAACCTTTGCTTTATCAATTATCTCTATACAACCCTTTATCAAAATTTACTTTTATTTCTGTTTTATTCAATTTTTAATCTTTATCATTTCACCTAACTTTTTAGTTATTACAATTTTCAATATTTCTCTAAGACTATTTTATTCTTAGAATTCTTTTTTATTTTCAAAAATATCAAGATTTTTCATTTTTGACCAATTTTGAAAATTTTTAGATTCTTCATTCAAATTTATTGCAGCGTGTGCTAATTTCTATGAAATAACCCTAACTGATCTATATTGCGTACAACTTGTACTACAATTACACATCCTATAACAGTATTATTTCATATTTTCATAATTCATCAAATACAGATTTTTTATTCAAAATCTACCAACATACGATTTTACTGTCATAACGGGTAGGCGAAAGTTGACTTTAGACCGAGTCATAAGTCAGTTTCACCGACTCGCGGTGAATAGCAAAGTCGCTTATAATTTAGCCAAACCTTGTATTAGGATTAGATTTTGATTTTTTCTTTTTCTTTAACCAAAATATAATCCCATACAACGAATTTCCGTTGTAACACATAAGAAACGTTAAACTTGTTTTTTTAATTCCACTACTCCTGTTTTGGGTTAGTGCCTGCTTTTTCCAATTTACATGGAAAATTATTTATAAATTAATAGACTGGACTAAGTTCCAAATGTCTTAGGTAAGTGAAATTACAATTTGAAAAGGACAAGTGTAGTAGTGTGTAAGTGAAAATGTCTATAATCTCAACAGTTTGAAATTGGAATCTAATTGTCTATATCGGATTTTAATGCTAAATTTATCAAGACTAACCCCTCTTATGATATAGAGTCTTCCTGATTCAGACTTTGTAATAGTCTTTTTCAATTATATATAGAATAGAATATGAAAATGAGTAAAAGTGTTTGAATAGTCTAAAAAAATTTTCTGCTATTTATAGGAGTTTGTTACATAAACACAATTTTTTTCATTCTATATTACCTGACTCTAAAATAAATGATTCTAAAAACATTATGAGGTCAAAGTTCAATTCTATGTACCTTTCTTTAATTATTGGTATATAACAAGTTAAGTTTTGGATACAATAAATATTTTTGGTGAATTTTTCAAAATAGGCCTAACTTCAACTTTTATGTACTTTTTCACAAAATTTAATTTTCCTAATACAAATTTTCTAAATTGATGTGTTTTTTACAGGCAAGTAAAACATAACAAAACACACAACATTAAAACTTTTTTTTTCACAAGTTTATTACAAAGTTTTTTTCATATATGGAAAGAATATATATTATTTTTAATGATATATGTATATATAAGCATTTTTTCGGTCTTTAGGTTTCGATTATTGTACATTTATTTGATTCCTGACATACTGGCAATTTGTTTTCATTACACATATGAATTGTATCACTTCTGCTGAGAAAAAAAATATATATAAAAAGTTGGGTTTTGAATAAATTTTGCAAATTGAGCCTAACGTTTTATCTATTTTTCATAAAAATTGATTTTTCATAATGTAACTTTTCAAAAATGATATATTTTTTTTACCAATTTTTATTCACAAGTGAATTCCAAATATTTTGTATATCTCGAAAACAATCTTGTTGTATTTTATATATAGGTACTTATTTTATACTTTTAGAGATGTTTTTCATTTCTGACATACTAACTCGAACATTTTTACATCCAACTGTAAAAATACTATATTTTACTCTGTAAAATACTCATTACATAGATAAATTCCATGGACTGTTCTGAGAAAAATGATATATAACAAGAAGGGTTTTGGATAATATAACTATATTTGGTGAATTAAAAAAAAAAAAAAATGAAAAAAGGAGGATAACAGCATACCACTCTGGGAAATTCTTCAGGCCAGTTATAGGGTTAACCCTGGTTGGGTGTATGACAAGCTTAATACCCAACTCGGACCATTAATTTATTATTTATATGAGACTAGTTTGAGAATGAACAACGCCCAACATCAGCTTTGTTCTCAATTAGTGTTAGTGTTTAATTAGTAATTAGCTTTAATTGGGTAATGTAATATTAGTTAAATTAATCTCTTCAAAGCTGGGTATCTTATGGTGAATGGTCAGACCTTGACTAATGGACTTGGGGATTATCCAGTATTACTTTTATAAATGTGTTAACCCCCATATGTAAAGATGTTGATAATATTTTACCTATTGTTACAAACTAAACAAATATAAAATATATATTTTATTTATAGCATATTGCATGTTCTGATGCAGAATAAAAAGTTCAACATTAGACCTAGTGTTTAAAATATCTGAGGAAAGTTCTATAAAAAAGATTTATTAGAAGTAAGTGGTGTAGGGTTATTAGTGGATGATTCCAGACTTCAACCATCATTCAAGCGAATTTGTCAACTTTATA
The DNA here is from genome assembly GCA_963513935.1 of Aphrophora alni. Classification (NCBI taxonomy): domain Eukaryota; kingdom Metazoa; phylum Arthropoda; class Insecta; order Hemiptera; family Aphrophoridae; genus Aphrophora; species Aphrophora alni. The sequence continues at coordinate 80,769,183 of OY740766.1, forward strand.
TGTTGTTGTCTCATCCTTCCGAATAGGGTTGTCTTGTGTAAATAGTTTTTAGCCTTGTCCAACCATTCCCAAACCATTTACTTTCATCTTTATTCAAATGCCCATTTTGTGTGAAATAGAATGACGACACCCTCTCGTTTATAAAATTTACATTAATATTATGAATGTTTGTGTTAACACTGGAGTTAAAGTGTTTATGAATGCTCTGGTTAGCACTGTTCACGAATTTTTTTTTAACATGGTGCTTGGAGTTGTATTAATTACAATATTGGTTTGAAAAGAAACTGAAAGAATCCTATCCAACAATTCCCCGATGACTGTTTTGTGGTTTTGATTTGGTATGATGTCATTTGTACCTCCAAAACAAACCAGAAAATCATTCTGATTAAGACCTTTTGCAAGTTCTTGTGTTCTCTCAGGAATATAAGATATGGGTGCATCCAGGTAAACATATCCCAAGACTTTGTTTTCTTGTTTTACCAACTTCTGGAGTTTATTTCTTATGTTTCTTGCATGGTTGTCTCGAACAATTATTACTTTCCATTCTTTCGTTATTTTCTCATACACATTTCCACCTATATTTTGTTTTATTTAAAAAAAATCTTCTGTAAAGATTCGTTCACAACATTTAACTATTGTTTATTTTTACACAGGTTTTGTTTAAATACTGAAAGAAATGGGAAAGGTGAGGCTCTGGAATTCTTGAATTTGTTGTTGCAACATCATCAGTAGCCAATAGTTGGAATCTATTTTGTGTGTGGATTTTAGGAATACCATCTACAGTAGAACCCCGGATAACCGAAATCGGCTTAACCAGAACCCGGATCAACATAAACGGTTCCGTAAATAATTATAAGTACGTAATATGTAAACAGCGAGGCGCTGCGCCGAGCCTCTTTCTCCAGAACGAGTGCCTACATGACTTATCGATGATGTGTGGCGATGCGAGGGACATTTGACGTGTCCTTGAGATGATTCACCTCCCCCACCCCTTCCGGTCACCAACCTGGCAATTTCCCCATTTCCTGGCCTCAGTCACTGTCACAGTAAAGCGGTTAACGTGTTGTAGTAGTGTACCGTTTCTGATTTGCAAGTGTGTATGTTTTCAGGTATTTTTATGTACAGTAGTGTACCGTAAAGGTGCGTGTGTGCGATGGCATCGAAGTGAAAGCGTGTGGTTATTTCTTTTGCGAATTAATTAGCTGCTATCAAACAAGTTGAAGAAGGTTGTTTGCTAATGACTGTTGCGGCTAATTACGGAGTTGACGTGTCTACTGTCTTGGACTGGGTAAAATCTAAACCTAAGTTTTTAGAGCAAGTCATAAAAAATGGTAACAAAATAACTTTGAAGACATCAGATTTTGAGAAAGTTAACGAGGCCTTATTCATGTGGTTCACGCAGCAAAGGGAAAAAGGCATGCCACTAACAGGTCCCTTACTACAAGAAAAGGCTAAAATGTTAGCAGAGTTGTTAGGTGACGAAGGGAAAAGTTTTTGTGCCAGCTCAGGTTGGTTAGATCGCTTTAAAAAAAGGTGTGGGATCCGTTAACTGAACTTGTGCAGTGAAAAGTTATCTGCTGATTCAGACGTGTTAGATGTTTTCAAAACAATGTTTGCAGACTACACTCAAGGCTACAGTAAGGACCAAGTTTACAATGCCGATGAAACGGGCGTTAATTTTAAGATGTTGCCTTAAAAATCTCTAGCTTCAGCAACTGAAACGTATGCCCCCCCCCGGTCACAAAATGAAAAAGGAACGAATAACACTTCTCTTAGCTTCAAATGCCTCTGGCACTCATAGGTTGCCACCAATGTGCATCGGCAAGTCAATGAAACCTTGAGCTCTGAAAAATATTATGCCAAACGCCTTGCCAGTGTTTTATAGAGCGCAAAAAAGTGCCTGGATGTGCAGTGACTTATTTGAAGAATGGTTTTTAAAACAGTTTGTGCCGCAAGTTGAAAAGTTTTTAACTGAAAAAGGTTTGCTGAAAAAAGCTATTTTATTGATTGATAATGCGCCCTCGCATCCAAATGAGGAAAAAAATAGGCGTAATTGTTGTTCGCTTTCTTCCCCCAAATGTCACTTGCGTTATTCAGCCTCTTGATCAAGGAGTGATCGAAACATTCAAACGGCACTATCGAGGTCTGTTGTTGAGAACTATCCTACAAGATTGCGAAACACAAAATAAACTGATTAATGACGCACTGAAGGCAGTTAACATGAAACACGTGATTTATTGGTGTGCGGAGGCTTGGGCTAGCATTAAAGATGAAACACTTCAAAGGTGTTGGAGGAAGATTTATGACGGACTAGACAAAGAAGAAATTTAAAGTTTTGAAAATTTGACAGAGATGGTTCATAAGATTCCTGGATGTGAAGACATGAATGCAAGTGACGTGGACGAATGGGTTGTCGCCGATGATTCTGATGAACTTTCCGACCAAGATATTGTAGAGGCAGTGTTGCAGCCAGCTGACAACGCAACAGAAAAGAAAGCAGATGACAGAATCGGCAAAGTGACACCTGACGACGGATTTAATGCATGCATTAGAGGTAAGTCAAACATTACTGTATGGCCCAGACACAGAAATTATAATAGAGATTTGTTTTTAAACAAGTTAAATTACAATCAATTTTATTATTTTAGGTTGCCCTAAAATTTGTGGAACAATGCTGCGAGTCGACGCCTACTGACGTCCTAATTAAAAGATGGCGGGACATCGCCGCTCGAAAACGATGCGAAGGACTTACGAAAAAGCAAACAATAATCACTGATTTCTGTAATACGTAATGTACAATGCTGTAGTAACTTCAGTTGTTCAGTTTATAGTATTTTCTAACCCATTATAACATTTTTTGTAGCTGAAATAAAATACTGTAATGGACATTGTTTGTAAATTCATTTTTCCTACACACCATGTTAATAGGCTATTTTTAGCATATGACCGTTTAACCGAAAAATTGGTTATCCGAAACGGCTCCCCCCCCCTTATTTCGGTTAACCGGGGTTCTCTGTATTTGTATTGGTAAGCTTTTCCCACATTATGAACAATTTGAAAGTCTACTGTTATGTGTTCCATTTGTTTTTCTAGAATAATAATCTTCTCCTTTAGGCTTTGTATTGTAGTTTCTTTCTTTAAATAGTAATACCAGCCTACTTTGTAGATCATTAACTTCTCACGTGCTAAGTTCCTGAGCCAAGTTTTAAATAACACACTCTAGGTTGTTTTTATATTTCTTCAGTACAAAATAAAGTATTTTCTTCTAGAAGTGTGTTTATGTAAGAATTATTAGACACCTCACTGTCAAAATGACTATCTTGGCATTTCTCACGCCATTATTTTATATCATTGTTGGAGCATAATAAATCATATTTTTGCTTAGTCCTGTTTATACAGAGACATGAAACTATTTTGTACACAGTCCCTCACATCCAACATCTTTACCTCCATCTTTAACTTTAGTAATCAAACACCACAGTTGTTACTTATGCTTTTAAAGAAACTGTAGTCTGAAGTACAGTGACAGTTTTTGTCTGTCCTTTAGAAATGAGTAAAGGAAATCGGTTAATAATTTTTCTGAAATTGGCTCTTTACAGAATTAAGTAGAATGCAAAATATCAATTCTGTATCATTTTCCGTTCAAAAGATATCAAAACACTAAATGGCAATTGAGATAAACAAATTACCATTTTAAGACATATGTTCATATGAACGTCTTTTTTTAAATTTCAGGAGTAGAATACGCCTTAAAGGTTTTTTTCGTTTCTATGTGGGGCATCCGGTATATGGAATGAATAACATTTTCATTTTTTATTACAATGTAAGAGCATACAGCATCATTACATTGTAATACACACTATCAATTAAACATGAAACAGAATAAAGAAATTTCAAGGGTAGTAAGTAGACTGGTGTATATAGTTTCTTTTCAGAGCAATTAAAATAGTTGTAGTGAGCTTCCCATCAATGCCAGTTTCAACTTTACACACAGTCATTATAAGGTGAAATTCACTTTAGGTTTAATTTTATAATAGCCATATGAGGTTGAAACTGGTTTGGGAAGATGAATAAATACTTATAGTAAATTATAACTAAACTCATTATTTTATTCCAGATGATTATAGAATATTTTGAAGCGTCTTATCTATTAGTTGTAACTTACAGATCCTGTATGGGTGTGATGACTTAATTTTCTGTTCAAAACAAACATTTCATTGTTTCTTATTGGTGCTGTACTTCACATTAATTATTGCAAATTCAAAACAACTCATTGTATTCATAAAAAATTATAGGGTGTTTTCAGTAACAATTATTTTAAAAATAAGTATAACGTTTTAGTGGTCAGCACATCAAGTATTTTTATTTTTTATTTTATTTTTTTCCATTGGTTGTTATTTGTGTGGTAAATTAATTAATTATAGTTGTTTTATTTTAATTTCCAGCACTACAACTAGAAAATCCAGATAGTTTGATGGTGTACTATGTGATGTTAAGAGGAGTTGAACGTTTCTATGCTGATTACAACACATACCCAGGAGAATTTGATGACCAAGTAGAGCCTGATATTCTCAAGTTAAAGGTATTCAAAAGCTTTGTGGAAAAATATCAATAGTTTATATTAATAAATAGCTTTTCACCTGGATATATTTTACACACACAGACAGACGCACCCATGTATTCATATTCTTTTAACATACACTTTTATCCCATAGGTTTTAAAGAAACCAAATTGTAGAATTTTATTCTCAGTATTTAATTATTAAAAATAGTAATTTTCTCCCATAATACTAATTAATTACTATTATACACATTTATTACTCACTTTTAAAATTTAATAGTTATTGTAACTGTTTTGGTTCTTAACACCTTTAGACATTTATTTTTTCTAAACTACAGCTTTCTGATTTAATATAAACAGACTATACAATTTTGATTCATATAATTTATTAAATAATAACAGCAAAAACAAAATAAATCAATTTAACCCATATTTGAGTGATTAGTTGCTTAACCCTTTGAGGACCGGACCAAAAATTTAGTGTCGAAAAAAAAATGTAATAGACTTTAAAGCAACCCGGTACCAAAACTGCACAAAAACAAAACATACTTTTTTGTAAATGTTTGGGAAAATATTCATAAGTTTGCTTATACAAAAGATATTTGTATGTTTTTGGTACCAAAATGTAATGAAATTAATTATGCAACAGAAATTAATTACTTTATTTCCAAATTTTTTACAAAAAATATATTTATACAATTTGAAAAAAAAAATATGAATTTTTAATTTTTTTAAAATTTTAACTTTAATATTTTGAAAAGTAAAAATATTTTATCTGTGGGAAACATAATATTTGAATTTCTCACCATGTTTTAAATTTGTATAGCAAAAATTATTACATTTGAACAAAAAATACTTAAAATATCTTGAATAATCTGAATAGTTGTTTCTATTATGAACCGACAACACCTAAACTACTTACCTAAATTTTTGTTCAATACAGTTAGTTTATATACAAGACTAATTTTCACTATAAACATTTGAAAAAAGAAGTAACAAATATTTACACTTTTTACTAACATTCTTCGCACTTATAACACACATGTTTCACAAAGCATACAGAGTGGCATCCCTCCTGACACCAGTTACACACCAATCTTGATTTCTTTCTAGATTTGTTGTAGTCTTTTCCCTTAATTGTACATACCCCAACAGGTTTTTTCCTAGTAATCTTATAAGGCCTTTCTGTCCTCGATTATCACCACCACCACCTTGTAAATTGTGTTGTAGCTGAGTCAACCATTCATTTGATATACTATCAATTACACTGACAATAAACTGGTACCTGGACATTGGCTTGATATTATATTTTACAGAATTTTCTTTATACAATACATAAGCCTTTAATACCATTCTTGAAAAAAAACTAAATGCAACCTTTTTCCAATACTTTATAGTTCGCCGTTCATCTAAATAACTATAAAGCATCATGTCAAAATGATCTATTCCACCCATGTGATAATTATAGTTCACTACAATTGCTGGTTTACTCTCAGTTATAATCCTTCCTCTTCTTTTTTTAGTTTTTTCAATATTTTTGACTTCTGGCATCGATGAAATAAAGATAACAGGATTTTTGTTTGTCTTTTTTTGATGATAGGCTAAAAGGACAGTGTTTCATGTTTATAATAAACTTTTTCTTCAGTTTCTAATCTTCCCTTTATTCCATCAGGCAAACCTTTTCTCTTTCTACGAACAGTGCCAGTCATAAAAGTTTGTTTAGAGTAGAGAAGACTTACCAAAGGTAGGCTTGTAAAAAAATTATCCACAAAAATGTGGAAACCTTTGCCAAAATAATTACAAGCAGATACAAGTTTTGAAACTACTGTATAAGCAAGGCCATTCTCATTTATTTCCTGTTTATCTCCTTCACACTTAGCACCTTTATAACAAAAAAAAAAAAAAACTTAGGCATTATTTAGATATATCATCACATAACACCCAGAGTTTTACACCCCATCTGTGATGGTGTTTATTTGGCATATACTGCATTAAAGATGTCTGGTTTTTTGTCCCAATTAAACTTTCATCAATAGATAATTGTTGATGACCAGTATAGTAATACTGGAACAACCGATTGCAATGGTCTTGAAGAGGTTGAAACTTCCGACATGCATCATAACCGGGTTCATTACTTTTAGGAAGTTTGGAGTTATCGACCATATGAAAAAAAGAAAGTATTGACTCAAACCTCGCACAAGTAAACATTTTTCCGAACCAAGATGTTGCCTGAGAACTGTTTTGGGACCAGTATGATTTTATGGTAGGTTTTCTAGTCAATCCCGAATTCAAAATCACTGCAATAAATACTTTTATTTCTAAAATTATTACAGGAAACCAAGACCTAAACTTACTATGTGGAGATAAGGATTCACTTTTTGCAGAAAGATTTTGTACTGCATACCTATTTGTTTCTGTGACAAATAATGTCAGTAGAATATTTGTAAAAAATAAATCAAAGTAATTTATAGGGTTTGTTGTAACTGGATTGAAATTACAATGTTTGGGGCCTGGAATCTCTAAGAATGAAAAATTGTGTTCAAAATTATTTTCCATATTTTCATTAATTTTTTCCCAATTTTGATTACGGTTTGAAATATTATTTTTGTTATTAATAAAACCTCTAGAATTATTTTCAAACTCATCATCTGAAGAGTCACTAATTACTTTCCTGTTTATAGGCCTAGATACATTGTTTGGTAAATGGCTACTTTGCTGTCTGCTACGTTTGGGTGGCCAAGGCCTACTTTCATAAATCTCTTCATCACTACTACTGTCCTCGGAAATTTCAGCACTTTTATCCAAATTTGAAAATAAATAAGATTTTGAACATGATGGTTGTTCAGGGTTATTTGTAGGATCAATATCACTATCATCTCCAAAAAGATCGATTGAATCTTCAGATTCCAATTCCCTATTTACTTCACTTGACCTCAAGAATTCTTCTGCCATTTCGGTGTTGTTATATTGAAAAGATATATTAAACTAAATTATTAATAAATCACAAACAATATAATCACTAACCAAACACAATAACTGCTAAACATCAACGTAATTACACAATAAACAAACAACAACATTCCGGTATCAGCTGACGACAATGTCACGGTAATTACGTCTTTATAATATCTAAAACTATATTAAATCATGTGATATATTTAACAGAAATTATAATAATAATTCTTCATAAACTATATTTTACTTTAACAAATATTTCCAAAACGTTATACGTTTTAATTTTGTTTAAAAAAAAGAAAATATTACCGTCTGATTTATCGCCGGCTGGTCTGTTTCGCGTAAACTACAACCGGTGATAAATCAGACGGCTGGTCCGTTGCGCATATGTTATTACCGTCAAAAAATCACACAGCTGGTCCTTAAAGGGTTAAAGATTTCCATTATAATAAAAAAGTACAGCTATTTGTTTAATTATATTCTTATTGAAACTTTTTGTTTAGGTTTTATATTAGTGGAACTAAAACATATGGTAAAAAGGTACAGTTTTTACTTCACATATATGTAGTATAGAGAAAGTTATAGGCAAATAGGATTTTTTCTTTCTTAAAAAAAAAAAAAATACTACATAATTTTAATTCTTTTATAAAGCCATAAGATTAATTTTTAAATACATAACCTAAATTTAATATAGTGGATTTTCATCCAGGTATGTTCATTTTAACATCATTATTATTCCTAAGTGATACATTTTTTTTGTTTGTTCTATAATGGCTGAATTTTTAGCATCTATTTTGAATTTCAAAACTCATAACTAAGTTCACTTTTATACTTCCCTCAATTTGTAATTTATTAACAAATATGTTCATCCATAAGGATAATTTAAATTTAAAACCTACTTTTTTGGGATATAACTGTGAAGTGTAATAAATAGAAGAATGTAAAGCATGGATGATCCATTAAAAATCTATGTAAAGACCTAATCAATTCAAGGCCAGTTAGATCCATTAATGTTGCTAGCATAACAAAGAGTGAATGCACTAGCAGAAGGCAAACAAAACGGTTTCAAGCGAATTTTTAAATCATAAACTAACTTGATGCACAATTACTCCATTGGATGCACATATAAGCTATAATTATAGTTCTCTCCAATCTAAATAAATATTATCACTTTGCAAAACAGAATTTTATGTAAGAACAGTTGATATATGTTTTTACATTAGGTTGATATATAAATTTACATTAGGTCAGTGTGACAACTCGCCAATAGCCAAATTTCAAATTAATGAAATTTGAAGAATGTCTTTCATTCAAAAGTGCAGCAGACGATTAGCGGTGCCAAGCGGAGGAAAGTGTAACTTTGGTTTGACTGATGACGTCATACGGCCTAAATTAAACAAATGTTTTGTAAGAATATAGCGATATCCTACGATTACCAGACTTGAAATAGAATTCAAAATATTCCAAATTATCTCCCATAATTTTATTTTCAAACCCCAAATCAAAATTCAAAGGATAACTAAAGTTATCAATAGTTTTAAGCAGGCTTAATTTCAAAGTCATTAAAAAAAAAGCCTAGATTAAACCGAACATGACCTCCTAAAATGCAAGATTATTAATTAACAAGACAACATATCAAAATTCAACCAACACCGGTAGATTCCTCATTAAATTTCCTTTCAGAAAACTCATCCAACCTTATACATAAACATTCATACAATTCAAATCAGTTTCGAAAAGCTATCAATGTGGTACAAAAAACGAATACTCTAGATGGACAATGTGACGTCAGCGCTAAGTCACGCCCACTGACGTCATCTCAATACATTCTTGTATCTAATTTGAAATGTCATTAGTTCTGTATTAAATATGCAATTTAATAAGTATTTAAATAATTAAGTTATGGTAAAAGAAGTAATATCACCGTTAGATAATAAGGAGCTAAAATTGTTATAAAATAATTAGATTATATGTAGTAGGATTTAAGAATTGTTGTATATTAATGTTAATAAATAACTAAGATTAGCATAATTCATTGAGTGCAATTAAGAGGTTATTAAGTGCAGTAATATAAAAGGCACTGCAAAATCAATCGTAGAGGGGTCTAAGCATTGCATTTTGGGAATCAGACATTGTTAGTTCAGATTTTCAAAGGAGCATACGTGCGTACTTTCACTACCAGATTTATCCAAAATATAACTTAGCTGGAAGAAGATGGGGCCAGATATGTTTCAATTACGAACACTGATTTATTTAGAAGCACAATTATTATGGAAGATCCAAGAAGGGCCAATTATAGAAACCTACAAATTGGTGAGACCAATCCGTTTTGTATAGCCTAGTTTGTTAACATTTTTCTTGAAGTCGATCATCTATTGAACTTTTAATAATTTTCAAATAATTAATTTATCTATTGATCCTATAATAATATAAGGACATCAGAATTGACTGGATATTTCTTGTATAATTTTCATTAAAAGTAGGGAAAGACTAGAGTTAATATTTTGTGAATGGAGGTGAACTTCTAACTGATTTGACATTTCTCTTAATAATTTCATATAAATGAAATGGAGACTATTACTAATATTAATTGAACTGAAGCGAACTTTTATTTTAAACAAAAGAGACTTGAACAATATAGAGTAGCCTATATAATTTCTTATAATATAAATTTCATGTCATGTCAATTAGGATTAAGAGTAGTTATAGTATGTGTATATAATGTGTAAATATATTTTTTGTTTTCATTACTGTTGAGACCGATGGTTCTTGGTGGAATTCCATGTTTAAAGATAATAAAACACAATTTTTTATTTTGTACTATCCACTTTTTATTAGTCTAGCCGATCATTGGTTTCGCCTGCTAAGGCATTGACGAGGCTGTATTACAGACTGAAGAAAAAAGACAAAAAAACAGAAAACTTTAAAACTAGAGGGTGGGAGTTAGGATACAAAGAATGGAAGGTTGGGGAAATACCCAGCCTGGGCAATGACCATAGGAACAATACATATTGGGAAAACCAGTTGATTGTTCTAAGTACAAATAACTTTTAAAGGTTTTACTAATGGAGAGTTATACAAATCTAACTGGTAATTTAAAACTAAATTAGGGTTACAGTATCTTATTCTTTTAATTTCTAAGCTCTCCAAAGCATTCAATTTCCTACCTTTATTATCAGTGTAGATTTTAAAATATTACATTTTGATAATAAAGGTAGGAAATTGAATGCTTTGGAGAGCTTAGAAATTAAAAGAATAAGATACTGTAACCCTAATTTAGTTTTAAATGACCAGTTAGATTTGTATAACTCTCCATTAGTAAAACCTTTAAAAGTTATTTGTACTTAGAACAATCAACTGGTTTTCTCAATATGTATTGTTCCTATGGTCATTGCCCAGGCTGGGTATTTCCCCAACCTTCCATTCTTTGTATCCTAACTCCCACCCTCTACTTTTAAGGTTTTCTGTTTTTTGTCTTTTTTCTTCAGTCTGTAATACAGCCTCGTCAATGCCTTAGCAGGCGAAACCATTGGTCGGCTAGACTAATAAAAAGTGGATAGTACAAAATAAAAAATTGTGTTTTATTATCTTTAAAAGTGTAAATATTGTAATAATTGTTTGTGAGGTGACTGGGAAGTGCCGGCGAAAACTTTTCCCCGAGATTAAGAGCTCTCTTACTCATCGTAAGAAAGTAATAACCAATTAATAAAAGTAATTATTATTATATATGTATATATTTGTTTTAAATGTCCAATGTTACTAATTTGAATATCCTTGAATAATTGATCAGTTTATTTAGTCAATAAAATAACTTGTTCCTGTGATTTTATAAACATGTTTTATTATTTCAAGAGTTAATTTAAAGATTTAGAATTTTTATAATAATAGAGTTTTGCATCGGATATTACTTGATATTACAAGATATTTTAAGCTGAAATATCTTATAAAATTTACATTAGGTTGGAAATTACTTCATATTTCAAGATCTGTTGAGCTAAAATATCGTATAAAATTTACATTTGATTAGAAATTATTTCATATTACAATATAAGTTGAGCTGAGATATTTTATAAAATTTACATTAGGTTGGAAATTACTTCACATTACAAGATTTGTTGAGCTGAAATAATATTATAAAATTTACATTAGGTTGGAAATTACTTCACATTACAAGATATGTTGAGATGAAATATCTTGCGTCTCAAAAATCAAGTAGAATTAAAATTTTCCTGTTTCGGATTAAGTTGTTTTAATGTTGAATATAGTTTTATAAAAACTCATACATGTTTCGAGAGTATGAATCATCTTCCATTTCAGTGACACACCTGGAACAAGAGAAATGTGAAAAATACCATGCTTCCATGTACGAAACTAAAACTATTCATCTAAGAAAGTTATAAGTTGTTAATAAGCTATGAGTGAAATTTAATAGTGATGTTAGTCAACATTTATATTTTTTAATTTCAATAAGTTTTCTATTATGAAAAAATTTGTTTGTGTGGTTATAAATATTACTTTTTTTCCCTTTTAAACTCATGACAAATTAGTTTAATCAAAGGAATTTTTCCTCAACCGAGGTCGTCAAACACTAAAATTATTTACATAAAGCACACATATCACAATAAGTACGTTTAGGTGTACACCTTCTGGCTACCGGATGTCAACCCATAAAAAAAGGAAGAAAATAAAATAAATAAAAACTCCTAGCCCTTGACTATTCAAATAGCATCAGTGTGAAGAGAACAAGAGTTAATCAAGCAAGACTTGGTAGGAAGATGAAAGAGCGGCATGAAAGAGTCCCTCGATATTGACACATACTCACTATATTCAGCTCCTGAGGGCTCAAAGGATTATTATATAAAATAATTGTATTATTATAAAAGGGATTGTTTAGGTCAAGGAATTATTTGTAATTCATGGAAAGATAGATTAGGTTAAATTTCATTTATGGTGCCGAACCATTCAATCTATTTTCGGCTTCAAATAATATATTTAATACTTATCAGAATAATATTTTTAAATTTTCATAACCTTATATTGTTTATTATTATTATTATTATTATTTTATATAAAATTGATTTTAGATATTAAACCTTCATGTATGTATACATTGTATGTTTACTTGTTTACAAATGTATGAAAACAATATATTTGATTGTATTAAATATATAATTAAAACATATTTGTATGATAACAAAATTATATTATTTCTAACACAGTCAATCCACTAAGACCTACAAGCCAAGAATGAACCTGATTACCACAAATTATAAAATTGCATTTTTCATGCAAAACATAAAATATATTTTATTTATATTTATCCGTGTACAGTAGAGTCTTGATTATTCAACCTAATTGGGACCAATGAAAGGTCGGATAACTAAAAAGTCGGATAGTAGAAAAGTCGTTCTCATTAAAAAGAAAACGGAAAAAACATAAAATACAAGTACTTTAAAAATGTGTTTTATTATTAAAATCTTAAATTGTATCATGAAATTGTTACTAATGTAATTACTGTACTGCACGTAATATTAATACAGTAGTATAAAAATTAAAAAAACATAACGTTGGATACATACATAAAAATAAATCATTTCTTTAAAAAAATCTGTAATTGTTTTTTGCCGTAACGATGCAGCTCTTTTTCTTACGGCGAAGTCAGGCCAATGACTCATTTATATAACATTTGTTGCAGTTGCTTTCAGTTGCCATTCAACATAAGTTAAGACTGAAACATTTTCACTGCTTCTGAATTTATGGATTTTTTTTCTAAAATTATCGATGTCTTGAGAGTCCGCCGATAACTTTTCACCACAGACAGTTAATAATTGTAATAAGAACTGACTCAGTGACACATAACGCTTACGTGGAATAGTGGGAGTGGTGAGTGCACTGGTGGCACACCTCCGTTACCATGGTTACCACGCTAGAGCTAACACGCAACCAAGACCACCTGTCAACCACACATTTTTCATTGGCTACAATATTCATTCTTACATTTGCTTATCAATTTATACAGTACTGCACTGTACTGTATTAAGTATTACAGTACATGTATAGTAATTAGGTTACAGTGTTTCAAGCAAACTATTTTGAAAACATATTTTTGAAGAATTAATATTAATAAGCAGTATTATTGTATGTATGAGCTTTAATCGATGTCATATTTCATAAATACAGTATATACAGTATGTACTGTTGTCACATCAGATAAAACAGAATGTTGGGAAACCGATTGTTAAATAATCAGGACTACACTGTATATAGGCTACATTATGGTAGTAATCTATATTTATAAAAAATAATGTTTGATGTAAGGTTTGAATAATAAAATGCATAATTTGTAAATATTTAGACAATATTGAGCCTTAAAGAATACAATGTCTTAAAATTAGGTTAAAGTTTAATAGGGCACATAGTCTATTAGTTTAGATTTTGTATGGATAGGAAACACAGGTTTGGAAAGTGGTCCTTGGTATTGCCTAATAGTACACAAGTAAGAAAACATATACACAAAAAACAAAACTTTAAAGTTCCGAAATATTTTGAACACACTGTTGACTTTCTCAATCAGTAGAAAGTATAAAAAGAAGAAGACACTTTCTTTCTGAATCATCCTTTTTCTTTTCCCAACAGGCTTAAATAAAAATCACACTCAGCATATATTCATCCTATATTAAAACAATTCATTCAGTCTTCTTCTTTTTATACTCTCAACTGATACAGAAAGTGAACAATGTATATGAAATATTTCAGAACTTTAGTGTTTTTTGTAACTGTTTTCTTACTTGTGTACTATTAGGACTTTTACTACCAAGGACTATTAATACCAAGGACCTCTTTCTAAGTAAGGTAAGCCTGTGTCTCCCTATCCATAGAAAATCTAAACAATGTCTTAATAATGTAATTTATTAAACAAAAGCCTTCTTCATTATAATTGTCACTAATCATTTCTTTGAAAATGTATCCAGTCAAACATAGCGAAGTTACTGGGTGAATGGGGATGTTCTCCGCTGGCCAAAGATGATTATGTTCATGAAATTTGCCGTTATGGAGGAGCAGAGATTCATACTGTATCTTCATTTTTAGGTATGTTTAAATTTAACAGCATGTGTGGAAGCTTCATAGTTAATTTAAAAAACTGTATTCTTCTAACTATATAATTATACAAACTTCGTTTTAGGTTTCTAACTAACTCCTATTTGGTTTTTTATTTGTGTACGTATCATACAGATATTACAGATACAACAGATATTACTGATCCTATATCTGCTATTTTTAAAGGTGTAAGTGTTATCATCTATTCCTCTTTTTATCAATCCTGTTGATGTATGCAAAATACTGTTATCATACTTGGATACAATTTTACTTGACTATCAAACTTAGATGATCATGCTGGCGCTCTAAATTTATTAAACTGTGTAGAAGTTCATAAAAACCCTTCTTTCTACCTATTTTATAGAAAACAATTCATTGAAAATTCAGGTACTAAATTCAAAATCGTTATGTAATTATCAGAGCCTACTTCAAATAAAATTTTGGTAGGCCAATTATTAATTTTTTTTTTAAAGTTAAGGCCCCAAATAGCACATTAAAACATAAATAGTTCTTTATATCATATTTCATAGGATACTAATGTTCTGTAGCAGCAATATTTTCTTTTAATGAACAAAACTTGTGGTCAT
Source organism: Aphrophora alni (assembly GCA_963513935.1). Classification (NCBI taxonomy): domain Eukaryota; kingdom Metazoa; phylum Arthropoda; class Insecta; order Hemiptera; family Aphrophoridae; genus Aphrophora; species Aphrophora alni. The sequence continues at coordinate 80,784,384 of OY740766.1, forward strand.
AGAGAAATTAAGAGGAGGCAGATAATAAAGTACACATTTGACTGAATTTAATTATTTAAGTGTGCAACTACTTGGTGGTAAAGGTGGTCATATTTTGCTAACAATAAAATTCTGTTCTTAAATGTCAAAAAAAGCGGTGATCAAATTACTTTAAAGTAAACACTTATCTCCCTGTTACCTTTAAAATGTAGATTTCATCATCTGAAAAGAGTGTGAAAAACACAAAGTAAATCAATTTGACCCATCATCACTGTTTTTTGCGCATAATTAGAACTACACTGTGTTGGTTAGTGTTGGTTCATGGCCTAGGCAATGAAGGCCAAAAACACTGATTAGAACCAAATAAATCTTGTAGTTTTGAAATTTGCCAGAATTGTGGGAGGAGGGAGGGAACAAGATATAAGAAGTTCCCATGGGCCCCGAGCATTGGAATGTCGTTTTTTTACTTTTCTCTAAATATCTCAACTATGGGTTATAGCAAAAAAATATTTTATGTAAAAAATTAAACTATATAAAATTTGCAACAAAAATGTTCTCTATCATCTTTCTGTTGAAAATAATAGTTTAGAAAATAGAAGGGAATGAAATTGACATAGTTTTAAAATTTCTTATTATATTAATTTTATTTAAAACAAAATGGAAGGAAGATGTTAATTAAAATGATATAGTGCCAACCAAATAAGTTATCAAGAAAGTATTTGTTGTGTAGATAAGAGTTGACGATATATTTTACGCTACATACAGCAAAAGACATAAGTGTAGACAGGTTTACTCAGTACGAACAATGAATCTCAGTACTAAATTTGAGGAATCACTTTTAACTCTTGCAAAAGACAGCAAGGATGAATCGAGAGTCACTATTGCAAAACATGTTAGGAATGTAGGAAACTTATATGCAATTAACACGATCTATCATGATGAATTTTATAAAAAATGTTTATAGCCACTGCATCTACTGGAAGAAAAAGTTTTCGTTCTAAGGATGACACCGTTTCAGATGAAATGGAGAAGATTTACAGCTAATTTACAGATGGAAAAGATGATTGTCAATACTCTAGATGAGCTGATGAAGAAGATTTCTGGGAAAAAACTAACTCCAGCAACAATGAGAGAAAAATAAAGAAAAAATATGATCGTCACATTGTTTTTAGCAGTGTCCAGAAACATTAAACTTGTATGCTTGTGAAAAAAATCTTAAATGATAGCTGGTGTACTTCAAGGTGTAGTGTTAAAAAAGCAAAATGGGAAGATATGCAGTCTGTGGTGTATAAAACTACTGTTTTCCCACCTAGTGATAATTTCTACAATAAGCCCGAGGAAATGGTGCATCAAACCCTCAGGGCTCTCATGGATTCTCTTCAGGAAAAAGAAGAGATAACAAGAAAGTGAAAAATAATAACAAAGTTAATATCTATTTCCCATCTCATTATCTCAAACATTAGACCTCACTAATTTCTACCCCCCCCCCCTATTGCTTTGTTTGTGTACAGAAGTTTGGATCAAAAAACGTGGTTAATCTATCGCCATGTTTGGAATTCAATGTGTCATATTACAATACCCAACAAGTGGAGCTATCAACCATCTACCACTCTTCAAAACATACCCATATAGAAACATCCAGTCAATATATTATTTATAATGCAGATATTAACGTGGCCACTCTTTACAGTTTAAATACTTTCCACAGTATAGGATGTATCAAGTGGATCACACCAGTCCGAGCCCTTCCTCCTGCATAAAAAATCAAAAGGCTAATAACGGCTTGATTTGCTGTAGAAGTAGGCAAGCTAGGTGTTCTGGAACTGCAGGTATTTGAGAATGTGAACAAGAACACATTAAAGCACATTCTTGTTCAGCACTTGAATATCCCATTCTATCAGATATATTATGGATCTATTGATTGCAGAACACCCCAGAAGTACTAGTATTCTAGAGTGAAAGCTTTTCACGCATCTGGTTGGTGAATCAGTAAATTCTTATAAAAGTTCAGTAAAACCTCTACCGTTCATAAATTCACCATCTTGTGACTTCGACAGTGTTCACTGTTCTGAAACATGCTACCACTGATAGTTATCAGCAACATTCCAAAACTTGTTTTATGACATTCTATCTACCTCTGTACATTAAAGCTCAAGAATTAATGTGTTCCTTGTTGGATCATCCTCTGTTTGAAACAATAGTCGTGATGCTGGGAAGATTTCATATGATTATGTCTTATGTGGAGTACATAGACCATATAGTGGCAGGAAGTGGTCTGAAGGACGTGTTATCCTCAGTTTTTGCTCCTAATTCAGTGGACAAAATGTTAACTGGACATACTTATAGCAGAGCAGGCTGCTAGAATCATTCTGGATAGTACTGGCTTTTGTAACATTTCACATTTTTGGGTCTCTAAGTTGGGTTAGTACTTGGTTCAATATATGACGTCGAGAAACTTGCGTTGTCTCTCGTATTGCAATCGTATATTCGAAGCCTTTTATGGACAGACAGACAGTGTTCCAAAATTGGTTAATGTTATAGAAGCGAAAGTAAAACGATTTGTATGAATGAAAAATGTTAAATATTGTAGTACTACTAATATAATACCATAAATTATATAAATAAACTTTTATAGTTTTAAGTTTAATTAAGAAACAATAATTCCCAAAATCAAAACATGAGATTCAGTGCGGTGTGTTAGTGTGCCGATATAATCGTCAGGTTATCGCTAATTGACCCAAAATATCCACCAATCACATCATTTAGCAGTCAGTCTGGTACAGTGTACATTTTGTAGAGACGTTCCCTCATCTTCCTTCGGCGTAGAGTGGTTGTGTTTACTCTCTCATCAAGACAAGAACTTCTCATTACAGAACAATACTAATCATCATGAGTAACACTTTAGTCGAGCTATTCAGACTAACATAGTTTTTTTACCTGAATTAAATTTAATTCAGTGATAGTGTCCTGGTATAGATGTCTTCGTTAAAACTTTTATAACCTAAAGTAACTTTAAAACACATAAAATTTGTAAAACTGACTTTTAAAGTAATAACTCAAAGAATATCAGATAGATATTTTAATTTCATTATAATCAACTTCAAATTGAGCAAATATCATATATACGTCATTGGACAGTTTTGTGTGCTCCTTGTAGTTGGACAATCAGACGGATTGTGCAGAATTAGTGTTTGATATTGCGGTTGGTTTAACAACTGTGGTAAAAGTGGATGGTTTAGTAATTTAATTTAGATTGGGAAGTAGATAAAATAAAAAAGACATGAAATGGTTAATTGACATTTTTGAAATTATTACCAACTAATAAAATGGTTTTTGATTAATTTTGCTGTCATGTTTAGCTAAGAATTAATGTCACAGTACCTTGTAGAGGCGGCGTTCTTTCCTGGTAATGTTCTGTCGTCAAGAATGCCCGTGTACACACGTGAGAACAGCTGCTCTAAACGCACAAACTAAATACAATTTTAAATCGTAAAACACATAACAAAAACACTTGACTTCTTAATACTAAACATGACAATTGTTTATGAGTCACAATTAAGTTGTTGGCCGAAATGCGTATATAATAAAAAGAAGAAAAAAGATTTGTATCTGCGGATTTAGGAAGAAACACAGTTACCTGTTTGAGGTTGAAACTTGGACTGATTGATAAGAGACAAAGGATACCCCAAAACAGCTGGAGTTCTCAGAATTCCGGTTGAAACAGTTTCATAAAAATAATATTGAAGCGGGAATTTAAAAACTGTAGATATACTGAACAATTAGGATTAATAAACATTGACTATTTGATTAAATTAAGGACCCATTATTCAATTTGGAAAACAGTTGAAAAAACTTTTGAACATTTTATATATGTATGTGTGTATGTTTTCAGGTAAAAATATTCAAAAGAAAATTAAATTTGAGTATTTACAAAAAATCTGTAATTGTTTGTGACTAGAAAAGTACACTTTTCTAGAAACCACTATCCTGAAAAAGATTGATTAAGTGTCTATGCTTCAAATCATAAAATGGCGCCCAATAAAATTATTTAATGCTATAAATATAAATTCTTTTTAGTCCACGATAAGCGAAAATGTTACGTGTTTCATCACAATAACAAGTAGTGATCATCAACATATTGTATAACATGAAGGAACTCACTTCACAAAAGGTCTGACTTCATTTCAAAACAAACTACGAAATGAGTTTGATCATGTCAAGGAGAATGAGCCCACTGCTGCTTCGTGGGTACAATATGTTAATATGATTTCGTTAATGAAGAAGTTGATTATTGCAGAGAATTATAGCGATTGGAATGGCCACTTCTTCTGTACCCATAAAAATGATTCCTTTCAGTATGTGAAATGTGTGCATTTTTATGTATAAGGCATGCTTGCTTTGACAAAAGTGTAGGTTTTTCTAAAACGAGCTGATTGGTAAAGCCGAGTTCAAATCCGATGGGCAAAATAATTCTGCACAGATACTCGAATTCGAAATAATAATCTGAATATTGAAATCATTTTAAACCTACTATTTCTATTATCCATGTCACCCGATTATCAACATCGCTAAACCACACCACAGGCTCAATTAAATTTCGAATTGCAGGAAGAATTTCATTTAATAACATTTCATGGTATAATTCACCCTTTATGTTACCATGGATGAAGAATGCACTCACAATATGATTCCCAACCAATCTAGCCCAAACATTAACTTTTTTAGGATTTTGTGTATGTGCCTCCATCATCCAGTTGGGGTTTTCATCACTCCAATAACGACAGTTGTGATGATTAACAAAACGTTAATAATAATATTCCAAAAATTGGTGAAGTTCGCATATTTTTGATGCGTAAAATCATAGATTTGAACTGTGCGGTTTTTAATAAAAGCGACGCCATTTGTAGCAACTCGAAAAAGATGTTGTCAATAAATAATTTATCATGCAAATTTATAATAATTCCTTTCATTTCAAACGACGACATACACGCGCCTAGCGGCAAGAATGTGAAACGCCAATCCAAAACAATGTCAAATTTCAAGATTTTCGACCGGACAATAATTAATTAACGTAACTTACCAAATTTTAAACCTAGGAAGACCTATATAAAAATTAAGCCTAAATATTCGATCTACCCGTAAAAATTAACAACTCAAAGGCAGAGATAAGGAAATAAAAGTAATCTGCTTTTATCAAGACGAAAAAGTCAACCAAATAAATTACCAGTTTGAAATACAGTGTCAGTATTTCGCCGATTGTAGAAATACAGAAAGCCTAGAGACCAAACAAACCAGGCCTAAATATAAACCATATATCCCTGAACATAAAACGTCACCTGAGTTCTTATTTAGAATCAATAAAAAAGGTAAAATCTTTCAAATTACGGCCGAAAGTCATAGCCAAGATGGCGGACGAAAGAAATCAAGTGACAGACATTTTAAAAGACACACCCACCGACAACTAAATCACGTGATTTAAATAGATTCCATAGACAATTGAGATGCGGGAATTTACGATAAATTTAAGATTAAAATCAAAATATGTATATTAGTTTTAAGACAACATATTATTTTAAAAGAAGTTATTTGGATCCTTAATATAGTTTAACAACCTAATTTACAAAATTAGAAAAAATAAATATAAACGAAGTTATTAACAACTTCTCATTTAATAAAGTAGAATCATATATTCATATCATTAGTGAACCAAATATACATTATCATTTCAAAGAAATACAAATATAAATTTGAATCTCTATGTACATGGTCTAACAATGATTTAGGAGTGAAAAGGGAGAGAGAGTTAAAAATTGGAGGCAAATAAGACGCATTCCAAGTTTCTGCTACCACAGTAATTGAAGAAATTTACATAAATTAAAAATATATTTCCTACATCATAAAAATAATAAGAAGAAATAATATTGAGTGAAAATTTCGAATGTTAATATATATATTAAAGTTGATCTGATATCAAGATGATGACAAGACAGATTCTATGAACTGGTGAGATCCTTCCATTTGCATTCCATTGTGTTATATTTTTTTTTAAATCATAAACCCTATGTGGCCTGTTCTTTTTTCATAAATATTAGTGTTCACAAGTTGAAAGTGGAATCAATAAAAGCATAAAACTGAATACGAACATCTATATTAAAAAATATAACAAACTTGAACAGCTTATTCAGTTTTGAATAGTTATAAATTGTCAACTTCATTCATCTCATTTTTTATTTTTCTGCATATTCTAAAACTAAAATTAATTCTTTCATTTTGTTTTCCTTTTATGTCCTTTATATTAAATGGTATTATACCTAATTTCCTTGGTAAAAGCCGCACTAACCTAGTACCCCGAGATTAAGAGATATGAACTATTATATGTATAAAATAATTCCAGAGATATAGACTATAGCCTAATTAATTGTGTTTCCATTGATATTTGAGTTGCAATAATACCCTACGATATGTATATGAACTATTGTGTTGACAAAATAATTCCCAGAGATATGGACTCCAATAATTGCTTGTGTTTTCCATTTATATGTGTGTTATAACAATTACTCGATATATATATATATATATATATATATATCTAAAAACTCTTACACCATTTAACTTTTTTTTTTATAATATAAAATTTATAATTTCAATTGAAGTTATTTAAGACAAAGCTTTTTATGATAACTAACTAAAAGACTGTAATCAACTTTAATGATAATAAAATAATTTATATCGAAATAGAATCTATATTAATATTTATTAATAGAGAAAATTTGTAACAATAAACATTACATTGTAATAACTAAACAAAAAAACAATATTATAAAACATTTTTTCCCCATATGATTACAAATTAATTTTTCTGTCAAATAAGTCGACCAAAACACTGTTCTATAGATCACATGTTTCTCTTTCTAACCGTAGATTACAAATTTTTCTGCGTCTCACAGATCGAGAGATATTTCTACTTGACGATAGTAGAAACCTGACGGCACGAAATTCACTTGGCATTCGGTGCAATTTACGAAATGACAATCCATTTTTTCTATCGATATTTTGTAATCGTTCTTTATAGTATGTTGTAGAGGAGATTTCATTCTACAAGTGGTAGTACTTTATAGGCAATAGATACTTAGAAGAATTTCTAGTTTGTGAATGGTTTATATTTGGGATAACCTAGAGGAATATTGTAAATCTAGGCTATAAGCAAATTTTCTTATCCTGAATGTTTTATTTGATTATACAAGTGAATGTGTGTTATTATTTGTAAAATATATTGTTTTAGTGAAATCTAGTGATTTTGTCTTAGGCCTAGCTTTAGAGAGTTACTAATTACGCCTAAATTGTCGAGGTGTCAAACCTAACCTCATTTGTCAGAGTATCACTTTTTAGGGGAAATCGTTATTTTTATTTTGAAAATGTAACAAATTATTTTTTTCCCCTAAATATATTCACAAATATATTACAAATCTCTAGTAATCTTTGAAAAAATTCAAAAAAAAATCTATTTGGTGTAGATTACCATTTCTGTGAAATTATTCTCTCCGTTACTCTCCAATTTTTTGGTATTTGACCAAAAAACTCTAAATGTTTTACATCTAACTTTTTTTTTTTTTTCACTACACACCTAAATTCTATGCCACCTTTATGAATATAATGATATATAGAAGTTCTGTATAAAATATATTTTACTATTTTTAGTGAATTTTTGAGAGAAAAAAATGACTAATTTACCTTTTTTCGTAAAATATTTTTTTAAATTTTGAAAATGTAACAAATTTATTATTTCTTTTTTCTAAATATATTCACAAATATTACACAAAACTTTTGTATATCTTAGAAAAGGGTGGTAAGTTATTGATTTTGGATGATACAGGTTTTTCTGAAAAATGTTAATTTCATTTTTTGACATGTAACATACTTACTCCAAAACCGTTTAAAAAAAAAAAAAATATTACATAGATGAATTCTATGCACCTTTCAGAGAAAAATGATGTATAAAAATATTTTTTATACAAACGAAGAATTGTCAATAAAATTTTTAATTGAAATATGTTTTAATGTTACACAGCGGCTGATTATTCATATCTTTTTTATTGTAAATGATATGCTGTAACTTAAATTGTTTTAATATACTTTATAAATAAACTAATAAAGTTGTTTGTAAATTTAATTGACCTTTCTTTAATACCTTCACCTATTTGCCTAATTAATTCAATAACAGTTTCATACCTACACTTTTAATTGAAGTGTTTCGATAATGGCTGGTAAATCATGAGTAAATAAGTTTATTGGAAAACTGACTATACCATCCATTTCCTCTTTAAATTCTACATTAAAATGATGTGCCATAGTACCCCATTCCCATTTAATTAAAAAAAAAGTTAAATTCAAGATGGTGGAAATCAATATGGCGGCGGAAAATTTTGAGATACCTGCAGCTATTTGTCTAATAATCAACCGGATCCAGACTTTTTATACACACAGTATATACTAAAATTGCACTATTATTTTAATTAGTTCCTGTTCAATGTACAGTAAAAAGGGAGATCCCTATAAATACCCATTACACAGTATTTATTATACATATAACCTCCTGAAGTTCTAAAACATTTGGTTTGAATCCTTAAGACCAGTGGCGGCTTACTCATAAGGACTCTCGGACGCCGCCCCCCCCCCAATGATAATACTATTTTAATAATGCAAATACCTATATGTATTTAATTCTGTGGAGATAAATGAATTATGAATTGCCGCTATGGATTTCACCAAGTATTTGTAGCGGAAGTTTTACAATATAAAATATTTGACGAATGTATTCTGGAGTTCGGACGGTGGCCAGAGCGTCCCAGTTTCATTGCATTTAGTCATATGGGGCAAGCAGCAGACAGAACTGAGGGTGCCGTGACGTCATTTACACAGCGTGTAATGGGCTTCTAGGGTAGAGTCCGAAGCTGCGCGCGCAGACATCAGTCAGTGAAGCCACCATAAATTAGATGTTCCGCATTACCAAAAACCTTGTTTTCGATGGGCAAAATAAGTTGGCGCAACTGTTCTAAATAGTGTCTCGCCACTCACACGAGTTGTTTGTTTATGTTTTTAAGTTTAACCTTTTGTGATTGTGAATGTTAAGTAAATGATAACATGCCTTCCCTTACGTGTATAAAATAAAACAGAGCCCTCCCATTGCCCTTAACCGTCGGCCGCTACTGCTTAAGACTTAGTTAATAAAATCATCTCACATTGTACTTATGAAAATCTTACATAAATAGAAAACCAAGGCAGTGTGTTTAGCCTTGGAATTTGTAATAAACTGAGCTAAACATTTAGGTTATTAAAATATTGTTTAAGTGTCACTGACATTAATTTATTAACTTTAATCATTTTTTTTCCATTAACTTATTTGATTTCTTTTTGTTTTTCTCAGAGAAATGTCTAAATTACTATTTTTGTCTGTTGTTTACAGGTGGCTGTGTTGCTCAAGAAGCTATCAAACTGGTAACTGGCCAATACAGACCTATTGACAATACTTTTATCTATGATGCAATTTCAACTAGTACAGCTACATTCCAACTGTAAACATTAATTATTGTAATACAAAATGTTAATATACTAAAATTATAAGATTTATTTATTTTTCCTTCCACCTCTTCCATAAGTTATGTCTTGTATTATACTAAACAGGAAGTTTTAATCTATCATATTTATTGATTGGCACCATAGGCAGTTATTTATCCTGCCTCAACTTATCTTTCTTAAAAAGCAGTAATACTAGGAAACTTACTAGATGCTTTAGGACATTTCATAATTAGGCAGGGAACCTAAATCATTTGCTATGTTCATTGACTCGACCATAATGGGCTTTATTGGCATTTTGGTTTCTCATAGCTATGCTAATCTTATTTGAATTAGGGTCTTGTAATTGATTGTGACATTTTCAATAATAAACTATACAGTAGCTATGTATGTTACGTAGGCTAACAACAGTTAAAATAAGGTTTTTTCCCATACTTTTAAAACAATGTTTAATCATTTTTACAATTCTAACTTTAATAACAGATTATCTAAATTTGTCAAATATTAAGGCCATTAAAGAAGCCTTGTAAAATATGGTGCTGTTACATTAATTGTTATAAAAACATATAACAAAACACTGATCCATTAGTTTTTCACCATTAACCTATGAGCACCCGTATAGTCAGATAATTTTTAATTTAGTAAAATAATAAAAAATTATGCGGCATATTGTAATATTGAAAAGAAATTTGTTGGGTCCTTTTTTATTTCAAGAAGATAAAGATCCTTGTGAGCAAATTTCTTTGAAGAGAATGATTGTTTTTCATGTTTCCTATAAGATAAAACTTAAACCTAAAACTGCTGATCGGTCATTCTATGTTTTTCTGTGGTGCCATCAATCAGCCACTTAATGACCAGAGTCTATTTATACTTCTTTTTTAGGACTTCTAACTCTTCACAGTTAGGACACAATTTTTCAACTGATATCCCATTTGTATTATTTAGATGATTGTGAAATCAGCTGAGTCGCTATTATAATAGATTAGGATATAGTGTAGTATGTTTATGCCATTGTGTTGTATGATCCCTGGATAAAAAAAATAGAAAACTGCTGGAATTATTTAAGAATTACATTCTCCCTTAGTTGTAGCCTACCGTTCATACATTACATGTCAAAAAAAGTCATGCCCATTATGGCATAAAAAAAATTGAGGTTTGTGTTAGCAAAATTATTCAACCTTTTATAGTGAACAGTAATAGGCATTTTATACAAATTTTCTTTTATAAAATTACAACTTTATGCTCACCTAGCAATTCTCAACGTAAAAGGCATAATCATTTTGTTTATATATATCATTAAAATTATTTCTAAATATATTTCCGAAAACTTCATCGTTTGCTATATTTTGAATTTTAGATGAAGATGATTAGTAACTTGTATGTTAATATTTCTATTTTGAATTGCTATACACTTTTTTCCTGTAGCCTTGGGTTAGACCCCTCTCTTTCATCTACCTATCAAGTCTCTCTTGGTCTTTTCTGAACCTGATGCTATTAGAGTATTGAGGGCTTAGGGGTCTTTATTTTATGTTTTCTTCCTTTTTTTTATAAGACAATGATTGAGAGGTTTTCTCGCCTTTAAACAAGACAGAAGAAATAATACGCTTTTCAAACAAAACTTTACTTAGAATCTATCTACTTTTCTGAACACAGTGATATGCCAGGTCTTTCAAAAGTAAATTAAATTAAAACTCTAAATGATTGTGGTTTCGTTAGTGTTGTTGGCCAATCCCCAAGAGAAAAACTCAATATTGTATACACACATAATTATGATTTATTATAACATCAGCTGTTATTTTCATTGCTATTTATTTGTTGCCATAGCAATGAGTTTTCTCATTATTGACTAATTTAAAACACAGGAATCTAGTAGGCGGTAAATTTGTAGTAGTTTACAATAATAATTAATTGATGTTTTTGATATTCCATCATGACTAACTGTACAAACATGCATCAAATAGATTTAGTGTTGTTATGAATGTGAATGTAGTTTATCAGATAGGTTAAAAAATTTTGTAATCACAGTTTTGAGAGATGGACCTGTGCAATAGTCAGGTATAAAAAGTTTGTTAGTAAGTTCGAAACCACCGGGTCTGTTAGAGACATCAAGAGGTCAGAAAGACCATCAATCGTAAGAGAAAATCTGTTGAACTGAAAGAAGCAATTATTCAAAACGTAGCAGAGATAAATGTCAACACGTTCAGAAATGCCACCAATAGCATAGAGGAAAACTACTAATTATCCAGGGAAAATGGATACCACTTCGAACATCTGTCTTAATAAACCCTAACAAGTTAGAATTTGGCTTCACTGGAAGTTTATTTGCAACTTTATTTTCTTCTATGTTAAAAAACAAAGATTTGGTACAATAATATACATTTACCTTTTTCCAAATATGTGTTATGAATTTAAAAAATAATTTACCAAACCACACAAAAACTTACCATCTCAGAACATATAGCAGGCAGTTCTAGGGGTTAAAACATGATTTGGGGACCTATTATGTGAGTCTTAACCCTCTAAACGCTAAACGACCATTTTTGAGGTCGTTCGGCGAAGCAAGGTTTATTCTAACAACCGGAAAACAATTCAACATTTCGCCCACTTAGAATCGTCCTATTGCAATAAATAAAATACCTTTGGAAAGCTAATGTTCCGTAGATGCATAATCATACAAAAAAAACCACAAAATGTTATAAATAACATTCCACAAATTGCTGAAGTTCGCATAGTTTTTATGCGTAAAATCAAAGATTTGAACTGAGCGGTTTTTAGTTCCCATTTTTTTCCCCATATGATCACAAATCTATTTTTTTGTCAAACAGGTCGACCAAAACACTGTTTTGTAGATCACATCTTTCTGTGTCCATCTGTGGTTTACAAATTGTTCTATGTGTTATAGATCGCAAGATATTTCTACTTGACCATAGTAGAAACCTAACGGAACAAATTTCACTTGGCATTCGGAGCAGTTTACTAAATAAGATAATTGATTATTCAATCGATATTTTGTAACCGATCTTTACAGAATTTTGTAGAGTTACTTTGAGGTTTTTGTTTTGAACTCGGAATGTAGCTAAAGTTTGTGACATAAATTGACACGAAAAGGCGTGGCGCTTTTGTTTTGGGATTATATGTTTCTGTCTGTGAACACAAATTGTATATAAATTGTGTATACAAGTTACAATATATGTTTTTATTTCTAAATTTTATTTTTTTGAGTGAAGGTCTAGTTTTTGAATGGTTTATATTTGGACTAATCAAGAGGTAAGTTGTAAACCTAGGCCTAAGAGCAAATTTTCTTATATGGAGTGTTTTATTTGATTATACAAGTGTATAAGTGTATATGTGTGTTATTGTTTGTAGAGTTTAAAGTTAGGCTTAGGTTGTCGAGGTAACAAACCTAACCTAACTTCTGTCGTCCACTTTTACAGGAAAACATTATTTTTATTTTGAAAATTTTAGAATTTGATTTTTTTTTTTACCAATAGTTATTCACATTTATACTAGAAAACGTTTGTAATACTGGAAAAAAATGTAAAACAAAATTTTCTATGCTCAATTGGACTTTGAAGTGAAATTTAGCTTTCGATTTTTGTGTTTTTTTTTTGTTCTTTGCCATACTTACTCCAAAATTATTTTATAAACTTTTTTTTCATTACATTACTAAATTCTATGAACCTTTCTGAATATAATGATATGTAGAAGTTGGTTTTCCATAAATAATACAATTTATGGTGAATTTTTGAAAATAAGCCTAACAAACCCCTTTTTCCGTAAAATAATTTTTTAAATTTTGAAAATGTAACAAATTTATTATTTTTTTAAAATATATTCACAAATATTACACAAAACTTTTGTATATCTTAGAAAAAGGTGGCAAGCTATTGATTTTGGATGATACAGGTTTTTCTGAAAAATGTTAACTTCATTTTTTGACATCTAACATACTTACTCCAAAACTGTTAAAAAAAAAATATTACATAGATGAATTCTATGCATCTTTCTGAGAAAAATGATGTCTTATAAGTTAGGTTTAGTATAAAAATAATATTTTTTATTAATTTTTTAAGAAAACAAAACTTTTACAAAACCTTTAACATCTAGCGGATTCAGGGTTAAAAACCAAAACTAGATTAGAACTACATATCTATTAAGAGAAAAGCATGTTCCAAAAGAAATGAAGGATTCTATGAAATTATTACATCAACGGAGAGTGGATGAACATATAAAAATTATTTAAACTAAAAATTAAGTAGACAATGAACAAAACAATTTATCAGTCAGTAAAATCCCCAAATGTAAAGTTACTAAAGAAAAATAATCGAAATATAAAATTATAAAGACTAATCACATAGCAAAACAGTATGTGGATGACATACTCCTTAAAATAGGAATCTATGTATAATCTTTTAAAGATGGAGTTAGTCAAAAACTCTATGAACTAAAAGTATATAGACTATATTAGGAATAGGAAATTTTAATCAATCCATTCATTTTCTCTAGTAATAAGTAACATGGGCGTCATCGCCAGGGGGGGGGACGCCCCCCCAATATTTGAGATGTGACAATATTTTTGCTAAAAACGAATGATTTACCGGTATTTAAAACCTTAAAAGGTAAACATCGGGCTTTGTCTTTACTAGGGTTTTTAACATTACATTTCTGTTACAAACGCAAATAGAATTAATTTTGAATAGTTGTATGCAATAAAGTCCAGTATGTTGGTAGTTAGTTTGTCGTCGTCTTGAATCTGATCTGGCTCATTACGCAGAAGGTTTGTTTCTCCGCTCAGCTTAAAAAAGTTAGAATAATTAGATTTATTGTTTTAGTGTACTTCATTTGCTGACAAAATATTAAAATAAATGCATAAAAAGGGTGTTTTGAGAAGTTTAATTTAAAAAAATTTCCTTACCACCAGACCCCCGGCATATGTCCCCCCCCCAATAATGAACTGGTGATGACGCCCATGATAAGTAATAATAACAAATCAGGATTTTTGATCCCTAGCTAAATGAACACTCATAATATCTTTCTATAAGCTAACAAAAAATTGACAATAATTATTCAGACAAAGCTAGATTTATTTTAACATGTCATACATTTTTACACAACAATGAGTTAAAAGATAACAGAACAATATATATATATAAAGGAACAAAATCTATTACTAAATGTAAAAGAGTTGATGTAATTAGTAAAAGTAATACAGGGTTTTGTTTGTCTATTATACAAGAGCTTGAGGACAATCATTAATAAAATAGGCTACATTTAATTTAAAACCAAGTATAAAAGTAGATAAATTTTCTGGAAGTTATGAAACACAATAATTTTGTCTATATCTTACCAATAACGTATTATAAATTTAATCCTGAGATTTAAAATATAATAAAAGAAAACTGAAAGAAAAAAAATAAAATATATGTATTGTGCTGTGCATGTTTTATTTTAAGAACTATATTGGGGAATATTAACAGTTGAAACATTCATCCACAAACAATTTATTTACATAAGTACACATTTTAAAACTGACTTGTTTGAAAATAATTTTGTCCAAGGAATTAGGAAATTACTAAACCTTTAGTTTGTTTATATATTTACAAAATGTACATTTTATGATAAAATAGTCAAAGTATAATATACAATTAATAATAATATAAATAATAAGGAACACAGTTGGATATTAATTAGTTTATTTCAACTGTTCAATATTTTATTTTAATTAATTTTGATGGGAGTTATAAACTTTAGTTAAAATAGAAAAAAAAAAATACATAAATAACTGTCTACATGTTAATTCATTAAAACAAAATTGTCTGTCAACAATTTTATTATTACGACTGGCACAGGTCATAACCATTCTTGTTACATTAAGATTTTGGGACATTAAGTCTTTTATGATGTCGTCAAGTTTATTTTCAATTAACAAGCATTTTAGGAGAAATGGTAAAGAAAACTGTTTACTTGCTTTTAAGCTTTGAGATATGATAAAATAAGTGTCTGGTTACAAATACTTTACCATTCACTGTTGAAACAGTTGTAGTGCATTTTAATATAAAGAAAATAAAAATAACTTTTTTTTTTTTACTGAAGATTTTAAGAATTTTGGCATATAACTATGATTTATATGGTAAAATATTTACATGTTCGGCAATGGTTTCCTTTGTCAAGAAAAAAATATATTAAGAAAGATACCAACAGGTCCAACCATTTCAAGTGTTTTAAAAAAATTAAAAAATAGGTGGCTTGTCCATTTTATAATTAAGTGATTTTTGTTTGTGAATTCCTATATGATTACAGAGTTCAGAAATAATAATTTTAATTTTTTATCTTTTTCTCAACTCCGATTGCAGCCATTTTAGTTTTATGCCACACGCTGATTCTTGGGTTTCTAGAGATTTGTGTCAACTTATATATTACTGCCAACTGGTGAAGGTTAGGTTTGTTTGATGAAACAAAAACCATTTTATTCAGAAAAAAAACAGCCTAAATATTATATGCAGTAGATATTTAATAAAATTTGTATCCAAAATAGTCCAAATCTACCTACACAAAATTGACAAATTTTCAATTTTTGAAGGCATATTACCCCATGAAGAAAAGTAATCTCAGTCTTCATTTGTGGAATGTATAAACCTATTAATAAATGTACTGTATTTATCAAAAAAATCATCACTAAGATTTGCTTTCTCCACAAGTTATAATTTAAAAAACAGTGAATTTCAACAAAATTGAAATGTAAATTTCTTGTATCTTTGTTGGGCATAGTATAAAGATTTGAAATTTAAAAGTTTAAATCAGAGACCAGGGTTCCCCATGAACAATGTTCTAAGGAAATCAAGTGGCTTAGAACTTTCATAATTTAATGGAAGGACATACAACATTACTCCTAAATCAAGCAAAGAAATATAAAAACGTTTTAACTCTTACCACTATCATTATTATATCATTATTACACTGAACACTCCCTCAGATCTCTTTTTTGTACAATTAATTATAGCTGAAATAAAGCTAATACCTAAAATTTTATAAAATAAAAACAATGTATTTTCTTCCAATTTTTTTTGTAGTTATTATAAAACAATAAAAGACACAATAATTGTGTAGTTTTATACACTATAAAAGAACAATGTGTATAGAACAACTTTGATATAAACAAATAATTATTATTGCACTGAACACTCTCTCAGATCTCTTTTGTACGATTATAGCTGAAATAGCCTAGAGCTAATACTTAAAATTGTATAAAACAAAATTAATGTATTTTTCCTACAGTTACCTAACAATGTACATGTTCTCTCACTGATTTGAGAAAGCAAAGTGGCCAATTCGCTCATCAGTGAGACAATGTTAACATTGTCTCACTCCAGATTTTCAACGTGAAGGCACGAAATAGTGAGCGCGTAACATGCAGACGTTGGCAGCACTGGCTGTAAATCAGCTGGTCAGCTGTTGTACTGTTGTATTTGTCACAACACTTCTGGTCACGGCAGAAGCCACCATTTCATTGATTTGCCATTTTTAAGTGACTTTTTTTTAACTGTTTGCTTGTGTTATTTGTCTTTCTATAAGTAATTCTTTGGTTAACAATTCTTTTAGGGTGTTTGTGTTCATTTTTAAGGAGATTATTTTTTGTTTTATAATTTTGTTTCTGATTTATTAATGCTACTTTCACATTAAATGTCATATTAAAAGTTCACTTCTGTGTAAAAATATGTTACGTTTCTTTACCAATTTATTTGTTTTATGGTAACTGTAGGAAAAATATAATGTGCAACTCGAGTGCAAAGTGCAATCGCCTCACTAGTTGCACAAATAACTATTCTTCCTAATTTTAATTTAGTTACTATACTATAGTTATGTAATAAAGAACAATGTGAATAGAACAACTTCAATATAACCAAATGATTATTATTGCACTGAACACTTTCTCAGATCTCATTTTTTTGTTTTTGTACGATTATTAGTGAAATCGAGCTAATACTTAAAATTTAAAAAAAACAAAAAAAAAAAAACAATCTATTTCCTTCATAATTTTAATGTAGTTACTATAGTTACACAATAAAAGAACAAGTTCGATGTAACCAAATACTATCGGTACAGGCAAACTAAGATGTCAGTTGACAGCCGATATGAGAGTTGTAAGAGTTAATTGACAAATTTAAGTAGAACAACAAACAGGATCCAAGAGTAAAAAATAAGTTGTAAATAGTGTAGAAATAATTTTGTTTTAAAATTATTTTGTACAGTAGTATCCATCATAAAAACTATGTTAAAAATAGTTTTGTTATTGATATCCTTCTTCATAATACATATTATGTTGTAGCTCACTTTCCTTATGTTCTTACTGAGTTACAATGGAATTTCTTAATTTCAAATTATTCAAGTTCATTTAATATTGAAATCATGTAAGCTACTTCATGTAAAAAAGTATAATAACTTGTAAAGGAACCAAATCTCAATGTTGAATACAGTACATTTAGGCAGCTATACACCTCCAAAAAATTAAGCATGGGATTACATTCCTTCTTGAGGTAATATGCCTTCGGATATTGAAAATTGGTTAATTTTGGATACAAATTTCATTAAATATATCTATCTACTGGACATAAAATTAAGGGTCGTTTTTAATGGTTTTTGTTTCATTAACTTAGGGTTCACCAGTATTGAGTAATATAAATTTAAACTAAACCCCTACAAACGCAAGAAAATGGCTGTCATCGGAGTTGTGGGAGAAAATTATTATTTTTGGGTTTTGTAAAATGTAGGAATCCACACAAAAAAAGTACAAATAAAGAAATTTAAAAAATGTAAATATGTGTAAAAATATGTATAAATATGCTGCTATGTTTAATTTAAGTTTGTTTTTTTTTAATTAGTGATAATGTATTTAAACAATAAGTATAATGTATTTTTCATACTATTATAAAGCTTAGAAATAATTGGTAACAAATCAGTAGGCTATATAATCTTAATAAGAATACATACAGTCTATAATTGAGTGTGCGAGTACCACGTTTCGGCCAAAATAATTTGTACCACCAGGTGCCATATGGGCAGAATTAAATAGAGTGAGGGTACCCTGAAATTACCGTTTAAATGGTGCTGGTTTAATTGCAATAGACCTTATTTTTAAAGGTCTATTGAGAAGAAAAACATTAGCGAAAAAATAAACTTGATAAAATTCTCGTATAAGGTGGTGGATAGTTAAAGTAGCATACTTTTGTCTTGGATTGGTAACTTGTGTACAAAATAGTAATGCAAATAATAAAAAAAGTTGTATTCTTTATACAGTAGATCAATAAAATCTGTTTACAATACAGCCTCCCTTCCTCCATACACACAGATTACAGGAAGTTATAATGTAAGAATTTAAGCTGAATGATACCTTACTTTAAAAGGAATTATTAAAAACAAAATTTACACAAAAAGATATGTCTCCAATCCAAAATAGTGGTTGAACAATGTTGCAAAAGTATTAACTTTCCTAAACCACCCCTTTTTAATGATGAAGATCAAATTTATTTTTCAAATGCTTTTTGTTGATATGCCGTTAAATTATATGTTAGAGAATTGCCAATTTCATTTTAAAATTTGAAGTTCTCCAAAATCCTTCATTTGGTGAACAAACATTAATTTAAACATAGGAAATAACATCAAATGATTCAATTTTTAAGTTTACACTATGTTAATAGAAAGAAAAAGTATTCCCATTGAGTAATTTTTGTTGAATAAGATAGAAAGTACTTAGTAATCTAGGTTTAACATCCAATTTTTTGTTGATTTGAAATTATGATTGTAATTTAAATCAAAGTTAAAAATATTGTAAGGTATAATTTCCCCAAAACATTATTTTCTTCTTCACCAGCTAAATTTTCATCCACTTTTTAATTCCCAATGTACAGTCTACACAATTATGCAACTAAAAGTAGAATATGTAAAATATATAATGAACAAGTCAATTTACAAATGTGTAGAAACAAATAACAAACCTTACAGTAAACCATATAACACACTCATTTTTTGAAAACATCTTCACACTTACTGTACATAAAAATTATATAGTGAAATATCTACAGATGTGGTATTTACACACATATGGAGCAGTCTAACTCCTCAGGAACTAGGAGTGAGCCTGTCTACCTGCTTAACCTGGCCCATCGGAATATCACAATTAGTCGCCCATACAATTTTACTGGACTTAATATACTCAGTATTATAAAAATTACAATTTCATTTACAAATTTATAAAAATGTTTTACATATTATTCCATATTAATACATAAATGTAAAAAAAGATTCACACGGAATGGGCCAGGTCATTTCTTATAAATTACCTTTTTTTTTAATACAATTTTTAATCTAATCTATTTAAACCCCTTAATTTACTATAAAAAAGAAAGAATTAGGGGTAGGGCATTAAATCCACTAGCACTGCTAAAAAAATAATACCAAATTCTAAATGTGAACATTCTCTAATTTGTAATGGCACTTTTGTTAAAATAAGGCCATTTTATAAAATTCTGTATGGAAACAATCTAAATCATATTAAACATTTAATTCTCTTTTTCTAAGAAATCAGAGAATGTTCACAATATACCTTGCCATAATGAAGATAATGGCTAATGGCAAACAATTAAATATATTAACATCCAAACACTATAAAAATAATAAATAAGTGGTAAAATTAGTTTGTACCATAGTAAATAATGAATGCCATTATCACTGGTCTGAAATTAGCTTACAAGTATAGACATTTGTCATGTCCTTCTGTCTCTATATTATTTGTCTTAAATAATTTTCCAGCCACTGTTTTCATACTTGCCTTACTATAACAAAATCAATATATATATATATATATATATATATATATATATATATATATATATATATATATATATATATATAAATTCCAATCTTATTACACAATTTATTTTGAATATGAGAAACAATACATAAATGAATGATCTGTACAACAGATTGTTAGAGATTAAACTACATTACGTACGTTTTGACTGAATTGTAATGGTTACAAAACATTATACTGTACTTAAATTATTGTTATATTGTAGATTATAACATTTAGAAAAAACTTTAAATCTTTGTATGATATAAAAATAATTCTATCACGAAAAAATTAAGCGTAAATGTTTTGAAGTAGTATGTAAGAGTATAAACAAATATACACTAGTATAAACTTAGAAAATAAGAAAAATATTTAAACATTATACTGTGAATATACATAAATTATGTGACAAAGGAGAACTAATTTAAAAAAAAAAATCTATCTCTGAGAAACACGCATTAAGTTATCAGAACAGTACGCTTATTTAGTTATATCAAACCTTCCAATTGCTGTAATTATTTTAATCTTAGTGCTCATTTACTTGTCAAAATTATGTATTTACTTTACAAAATCTAGCATATGAATTGGTTGGTGCACCTTATTTAATGAACAGTACTTACTTATCCTTGCACAAAAGGATTTAAAACTAAATTCTAAAACAAACAAAAAGTACTAATGGTCATTATATCATTATATTCCTGAATATTCTGAATTAGACTAATTGGTCAAAAAAAGATAATTATATACTTTTGTGATAGAAGATTGTAAATCTCATAATTGGTAAAATGTAACTTGAACCAATAATACTATAGAGAGATGACAAGTGTTTGGACATATTATAAAGTAGTTAACAAAACATTTTAGCTCATGATCACCAAACATAAATCTCAACCAAATCTACATTAGATTTGAATAACTATAAACATTTAACAATACATAATATTAAATTTTATGCTTTTAGTAAACATACTTGGTTTTTTTGAAAGATATCTTAACCCTTAAAGCGCTAAGTTAAAATATGGGCTACCGCTCATTTAGAGTTTAATTTTTTCAATGTTCTTTTTAAATATAGATACTTAGGGGTAAGTAGTACACACAAAAAATACTCAAATAATTTTAAACTTAAAAATTTTTTTTTTGCTATTAAAGAAAAATCAAACTAAACTTGGCAGAATTTACAATGTTGTAGGCCTAGGACAAACATACAGTTCATCATCACTTGGTATTTCATTTTTACTGTCACTAACATTGTTTAGAATTATATTTTCTGCCTCCTCTAATTCTTATTCTAGGTTATCCACATCAATGACACTTGAAAAGGAAGTATTTAGCATCCCGATTACAAAAGAATCAAAATCGGGGTCATTAGGATTTGCCTTTATTGTTATAAAAAAAAAAGAAAAGGAAAAAAAAAAGTAAAACTTTGGAATAGATATCAGTCGGCGAACAATTCAAATAAACACCGAACAGCTCAGTAAAACAGATTGTGTCTATAGGCGTAAGCTGCGGAGAAAACACTTGCGATCGTAGATTTAATTTGCTTTGGTGACAGAACACAGATCGATAAGACCTCACAGACATTGCATATAATATATATTTTTTTGTCTAAATATACTCAATGAACATCACTCTGCAATATATTGGAAGTTTCGTGAACTATGGAATCATCTAAGCATGTGTTTGTGCTTAGCGTTTAAAGGCACTAACAGCGTTCAGATATTAGGTCGTGCCGCGTTTAAAAGCGCTAGCCGCCCGTTAAGGGTTAACTTAGAATTGCCAAAAGATAAAATGCCTGATTTTACTCCTAGGAACTATTATAATATATTCTTTTTTAAATCAAAATGATTGTTTTTATAAAACTTTTGCATATGTATACAGAATAGATGAATGGTGGATGTTTTAAAGGAATAGATTATTCACGACCTTGTATTTCATGAAAATGTATGTACTGGTAAAAGTATAATCTATTCCTTTTCTTTTTCATACATATAAGGTATAGAGGAATAGATTTAGATGAAATATGTGAAAATAAATTGGCTTCAAGATATTAATGGAAATATCCAGTATATGAAACTAAAAAAGCGGTTATTGAAATGTTGTCCGTCTGCCTATCATGTCGTCTATTCAGCAGTGAACTAAGGTATAGCATACATGATTTCAAGATCCAGAAATTTTTGTGGTTTCCAAGTTCAAAAGACTAAGTGAGAAATTGTGACAGATCAAAATGGCTTAGTTTGTATTGTGTCAATGTTTTCTCAACATTAAAAAGTGTTAATTTTGGTAATTTGATGCAAAAGTGCCTCCTATATTCTATATTTAATGTGATACTATTATAGGTTTGTTCAGGCTTACTGGCGGGTGGCTTCCAATGCGTTGTTGCCGCACTTGGACCCACTATCGAATTGTGCTATATCTAAATACTAGAAAATGGCAAACCTATTACAGGGCCAATGATCGTTGAAAAAGCGAAATATTTTAACAAACAATTGGATTTGCCAGAAGAGGAAATGTTTTCTTTTTCCAAGAGATGGCTTCATAATTTCAATGTTCGGCATGGCATACTTAAACTGGATGTATCTGGCAAAATAAAATCTGCCGATGAGGCTGCTGCTAATATATACAAAATAACATTCCAAGCTCTTGTCAAGCAGCATAAGTTATCTCCATTTTAGACCTACAGTGCAGACGTGACTGGCCTTTTACTGCTGATTATCAAATTCTACACTGGCAAGAGCTGAAAAATCAACTGCAAAAGGTTTATCAAAAATAAAAAAAAGATGACTGTTTTAGTTTGTGGAAATGCTTCAAATGACCATAAGGTAACTCCCAATTTGCCTGTTGTTTATGGAGCCCAATCAAATGCTAGGATGACAGATTCTTGTTTTCCAGAAAATGCTATTCAAAAACGGATTTTTTCCAAGATTTTGTTCCTACTGTAAACGCCAATTTCAAAAAACTCAAGCTTCCTATGGACACTAAAGCACTTCTCGTCCTTGATAATTGTAGAACTCATCCTGAAGCATCTAAACGTGTCAGGCAATATTTTTACAAGATATCTTTCACCGAATGTTATCCATTAATTCAGCCTATTGACATAGGGGGGGGGGGGGTCAAAGTATTAATAGTAAATTCAGGAGCTAGTTTGTTCAAAGATTTCTAAACTCTGACTGCAGTGTGAAGGACTTTCAATGACAATTCAGCATAAAAGACACCATTTATGCAACTGCTATTGCTTGGTCTGGTGTGAACAGTGTATCATTAGAGAGCATAGTAAAATTGTGGTCCAAAGTCACAGATAAAAAAAAGGTTTCTGATGAGACTAGACATGTCTATGAGACTACAGTCAATATCCCATAATCCTCTAAAAAGGCTTTCAGGAATTGAAATTGAAAATTAACATAGATGAACCTACTGAAGAAGAATTAATTGAAGAGGTCATCATACAAAATGGGCTAAATCCACAACAGGATATACACGAAATTGAGAATAATGAGGAAGGAGGTACATCAACTCGCATCACTTGGGGTAAAGCAAATGCTTTAAAAACTTCTAAGAAGCATGTTGACATTTCTACAATGTTTAAGAGGCCTTCGCTCGACATCCAATCTGCTCAATCATCATTAGAAGCTGGAGCTTCATGCTCAATTGCAACAACATCATCATGTGATTGTTAGAGACATCATTTCATCATCATTTCAGACTAGAGACATTGATTCAGACTAAATTGTAGACTGTATAGATAACTATAAATTTTTTTAATTTTTATTATTATACATTTTTGGACATTTGCCATCATTTGTGTGTTAAAAATCAAAACACGACGTTTCGGGAATAAGAATCAATTCCCGTTATCAAGTGACTAAAAATTAAAGAAACATGAAACTAGAAACTAAGCCTATGTAAGAAGTAAAATTAAATAAGAATACCACCAACCTTAATATCTAAGCATGCACCTCAGAGCTAAAACTGAGAAGTCAAAAAAACACAATCACGGTAACACACAACTAACGTCAAATACGTGTTGTTGTATCAAAGATACAGCAACAAGTGACATGGTCCAAAAGGCGTGACAAACTATTAGGGGAGTGGCCTATTGTTAGCGGGTTACAACCCCTTGTGGCGATTTAACAGGTAAAATTTTAGCTTGTTTTTTAGTTGTAGGGGTATTATAATCAAATTTTAGTTCTTTTTTTAATAATGGGAGCCATAATGGCCTTACTTCTATACTTGATTGGCTGATAGGATTGTCCGTTAGTTTTATATATGAGGCTTTAATTATTTTGCGTTTGTATAAGTTACTTTCCTGGTGTATGATTTTTGCCTTTTCCCAATTAAATTTGTGATTTTCGGACCATATATGTTCTGCAATTTTCGATTTATCGACTGGGCCTAACCGCACATTGTTTTTATGTTCTTTTATTCTAATGTTTAATGGTCTTTTTGTCTCGCCAATATATTGTCTATCACACTCACATTTGATACTGTAAATACAGTTTTTAGTATCCTGCGTGCCATTTTTAGGTTTAGTTTGGACGAGATGTTGCCTAATGGTGTTTAGTGTTTTATGTGTGTTTGCCAACACACAAATGATGGCAAATGTCCGAAAAATGTACAATAATAAAATTGAACTTCCATCATTAACAAATAACTTCAAACAGAAGTATAAAATTATTGTACTATAAAAAGAAGTAAATTAAACAATGTAATAAAATTATTATAGTATATGTATGTACAATACTGTACTTTTAAATATAGTTTTTATGTTATTTTTACCATTTGTATTAGGTTATAAAATAATACCTTGATAATTCGGCATTACCAATTTCCTAAACATAGCAGATTATCAAGGTCCTACTGTATATGAAATTACTTGTCGAGAACAATAGTGAAGTGTTGTCATCTACGTGTACATTGATTCATAGAGTTTCAGCATATGAAAACAATTAACAGAGAGGAATTAAATACATCCAGGAAAGTGAGTAATAAACTATTTTAGTTTCATATAACTGCTATAATATTTGAACTAATACTATTGTGTTTTAAAGCTGGCACCGATAAACAGGCCTTTTTTTTTTACATATTTTAAAACTCATTAACATAATGAAAGCAAAGTTAATGTAACAATACATATAGGACCTGAAAGTGGTAAATGATTTGTTAGGATTTAAAGTTACGTTTAGTTATGGTGTAAGAAATAAATATCCGAAGTCCACTTGATAAGACACCAGAGCATAAACAATCATTATGATAGAGTACAAAAAGTAGGCCATTGCTAGGCTTGCAATCTACTAATGCATTACAAATAACTAAGAGTATATAAGCCCATGTTGGTAGAAAATCAAAGTCAGACTCAACATGAAGTTATCAACGGTCAGTTGTCGGTGGCTGGAGGTGGCACGAGGTTTCCAGGAGGTCAGTTGGTAACAGGAGTGCCTGGACCAGTGGGAGACTTTACCAGAACGTGACCAGGGTGCTGTCACGGGATAAGATCATTAATTGAAGACAATTCTATACGAATGAGTAATAAGAACACAGAACCACTAGTCGGAAGGTGAGTAAACTTCATGTGTAGAGGAAATAACAAAAGTCATAATCATTGGGATAGCTCTAAAATTAAAGCTTAGGATATTTAACTTGTAAATGAGTTTAATGTTGAATGTTGATATTTTGAGCGTATTAGAGTAGTATAACATGTATTAGAATCGGTAATAAAAATGAATTAAAGAAATTGTCAATACAAACACTTTTAGCACTGAATCACTGATTGTCCAAATCAGTTAGTTCATTTTAAACCTGACTCCTAACAAATGCTACATCAAAAAGGCATGTTTAAGATTTTACTATTTTTTTTTCCCTTTTTATGTCATATGTTTTGAATTTTCCTAAAAGTTAATAGCCTATCTTAAAGTTAATTATTTTAGTTACATTTCTTTTAACTTAAGTATTTTATTTTTCTTTTGTACATTTATCTTGTGTTTAAAATAACATTTTCCTTATTTGATGTTTATGACAAATTTTTGTGAGCTATTGTGCTATATATTTGGGTGATTTATGACGTACATAGGGGATATTTAAGAATTGGGCCTGTGTTTGTTTGTTTTCTTCCTTGCACTTCTTGCATTTCCTTGTAAAAAAAAAAGTCATGACAGTAATAACTTATGTCATAAATTGTTCATAGGTTGTTTATACGAATTAGCAAACAAGGAAGTTATGCAAGGAAGACTTCTACAATATATTTACTATAAAAGCTGACACATGGAATTTCATACAACAGTTATATTATTTATATACTAATACATGATTATCTCACTTGAATTTTAAATACCTATTGCTTCGATAAATTAACATTGACTGAAATCAAGAATTTAAACAAACTGATTTGGAGTATTTACAGCAGATCTACCGTTAATAAAACTTAGTATAAATTCGGGAATGTGCCAGGGTAAAGTTTCCCAATGAAACAAAAATTGGGAGGATAACTTTTCAGGAGGAAAATATTTACAATACGGTTGAATTCCATGAAAACGCAGGGATAATTGAAAACAAGGTTGAATAGACTCAAGAACATAATTTACCACAGCTAGTCATGATGGGTGAAAGAAGGATGATGTGAAAAAAAAATCGTATATTGCTCAATGTATTTGGGGGATGTAGCATTAACATTTTTCGAGAAACAGTTCCTAATGATGTTGCAAATGTGTTGAGACAACAGACAGACATAACTGACCTTGCTGACACTACATTAAATGCGAGCATCAAGATTAACTGGGACAACTGACATTTCTACGACAAAACAATTATGAAAACACTATTAATAAATTGGGAATTCTAAAAATATATTTTAGATGCTACAGATTATTGTGCACATATAAGGGAGATCGGTTATATATATATAAATATATATATATATATATATATATATATATATATATATATATGTTGTAAAAACAAATTTTATACTGTTAAAATACAACATAATTATTTCAAAACTGGCATTAATTTTTAAGTATTTAAGCGTATTAGAGATAATAGTAATTAATTAGAATGTTTTATATGTATTAAAATTATTAAGAAAAATGAACTAAAGAAATTGTCAATACTAACATTTTCAGCACTGAATCACAGAAGGCCAAATCATTTGAACCCAAATCCTAACAGTTTCCAGTTTACAATGCACAATTACGCTCAGAGTCACCTACCAATACGGCTGCCCAGGACCATAACACAGTAAAGAAACTAACAGCGTCTATAATCTTGACTGGAGGAGACACATTTTGCTTTTGAGACATATTCAAATAACTGAATAATAAATATCATTTTCTAAATATGCTGTGATAGTTTTGTTTTCTCTATGTAAAATATACCGAAATATAGACTATAAACCATATTTAATAACATTGGTAACATATAGTTATAAATTAAAGTAGGATTGTTCATAAAATCATTTATCTTAAACATGAAATTACTACAAATAGAAATTTAAAGCAACAAACTGTTGCCATGGCTTACGGAAGTTGTTTCAACAAGTTTACAAAAGAAAATAATCTCAAAAATTGAAAAACTATCTTTTCAACTTTGATGTTGAAATTTTTTTTTCACAAATTGGCATTATCTGTGAAATGTTTTGCTCCCTTTTAGTCTCATCTCGAGTAACCATTCTAACCAATTTTGAGTAGTTTGAAAACACTATTTCACCCAAAACATATATAAACAAATAAAATTTTATCAAAAATCGCTCTAATAAAATTATTGAAAATAAGTCAAATGTAACCTATACTAATTAAAACTAAACATAATGGTAATAGTACCCGAAAAACGATAGAACAGTTAAAATATTTGGTCAAATAACTCAATCAATTAAAAGGATTTTCATAAAATTTTGGTGAAATGTACTGCTTTATGACTCAAACACAATAAATTGAACATTCATGAAAATTATGGTTAGCAAATAAAATGGAAATTACCAAAATGGTCGCTGTTGATTTAATTTTGATTTTTTCCAATTATTTGAATAAATGTAATTGTCTTTTACATGAAGTTTTTAAAGTGGTCAAGGAAGGGGTCATACTAAATTTTTTAGCCAAAAATTTTATTGAAATCGCTTGAGACAATTTTGAAATATTTAACCTCCGTAATAAAGAATACATTTTCGTTATTCAGATTTTAGTTTTACATCTGGGTGTGTGAGAAACTGTGTACTGTTTAGTTTTTTTTTAGACTGATATAATCTATTCAAAAGATTAATGTTCACTTTTATTTTAATACTAAAATGAAATAAAAGTGATCTCAATGCATAATTTAATTGTTAATCCCCCTCCTTCTGTTGTTTTTAATATTGTCTGGAATGGGAAAGCAATATAAATGTAAAAATTCTTTAAAAAAGTTTTCTTTTTTAAAAGTGAACATTCTATGTAAATTACACGTGTTTTATCCAAATAAAAATTGTTTAAAAAATTACACTAATGACAATTCATATGATATATTATAGTATAGCATGTAAGTTAAATAAATAAAAATTAAAAAAACAAAACACCAACATATTTATGAAACCACTACGATGACAAATCATAATCGAATTATAACAAAATAAACGGAGCTTATATTCTAATATAATTATTTGCTGGTATATTATTTACAAATTGAACATTACAGATTAATGACCAAGTTGTATAAAAAACTATTATTTCATAAAAATCAAAATGTGTATAATATGTGTGAATATATTTAAAAAAATAATGCCATTTAAAAAAAAATATATATTATGGCATCTTAACTTCAAACTTTGTAAAACTATAATCTGTTTCATTTAGAAAATTATCAGAAACAGTTTGCAAGTACAGTACTACTCAGATTATTGGTGACATTTTGTTAATCGATTTCGACCATCACCAATAATCTCAGTAGTACTGTACTTGCAAACTTAAATGCTGTATCTTAAAAATGATGATCAACCAAAAGGATATTTTGTACATAATTCTAACTCTAAAATGGGTTGGTCTTGCCAAAAATGGATTTTTAAATTCTGATCAGAGTCAAAAGTTTGGTTGATTAAATATACTCTCCTTCCATTGAAAATCCTTCCGTAAGTTTACATTTGCCAGTTCACAATTTTAAAATATTTTTGGGTCCTTTTCTTGCCCCTAAACTTAGAGCAATATTTAATTTTAAATGACATTTTTATTTTAAAATTTATATGATTTTACCTTTCATTTGACACAATCCTTGAGATTTTTGTCATTAAGGTTCATTACTTGTGTGTGTTGTCATCATACATTGGGTTCCTATAAATAACGATGTTATTTGTAGTAGTCACATTTGCTGCAATATAAAGTGATAAAAGAGAATTCTATCCACATATTAACCTTTAGACTAACTATGATCGTTCATTTAAGATTTCTTAAAAAATGACCTACTACAGTATATTCATAAATTTATATTTATGCTTTAACCAGTATGGTAATATATTTACATAATTGATGTTATAGGTGTTGGTATCCATGGTTTGTAATATATGCTATCTTTTAACATCAATTAAATCAACAATATAATAATATTTTTGCCAGGGTTCAAACGTGTGGGCTATTTATATAATGGAAAAATTGGACATATACAATACCTAATAAAGATTCAATAAAATCAATTTTCAGATTACAAATTCAATATGTCACCACTATACTAATAACTAGCCAATTATTGACAAGTTAATGTATGCTAATAAGAATCATATAACATTTTTTTTATTAGAAATGAACACAAATCTAAAAAATTACTTTCAGTGTCCTCTATAACATGAAAATATAAAATTTTATCAAACTAAGGTAATCATTATAATTTTGTAATTACTGAATTTTTTTACGTGTGAAAATTATATCTATAGAAGAGCCTCTCCCTCCCAATACCATTTTTTAAATACTTTTTCAGGGTTTCAAAACATACATTTAAAAATGAAGTTTCATATGTACAATTAGTCATGCAGAGAAGAGATTAGTGAAAACAACATGAAAATCAGTTCACCATTTGCATTGTAGAGATATTATCGATTTGATCTTATGTCTGAAACAAAAAGTTACCAAAGTTAAAAATAATGAATTTAAATTATTGCTTATATTTTGCTATAAAAATACTGCATATATCATCTCACTGTTTAGCATTAACTTAACAATAAACAACCATTAGTATTTAGAGCACACAAATCTCAATAAATGACAACTTTTTCTTGATAACTTAAATAAAGTATAAAATTATTATAGGTTCTGCAACCTATAACCAAGATTAGGCAGATGTCGTTTTATCTTAAAGTTTTTTTTAAATGCAACAAAAAAACTACATCCAATTATTATATTCTATATTTCTGCTAGGACTTGCAATGCCCCTTCAGCTCCACCCCTTTCTTCTTTCTCCAATGCAATTTGATTAAACGCTACACATTTATCTCTTACAATCCCATCTTTCTTTAACAATGTTAAATTTTGAAATATTATACCTTACTAAAATATTCCCAATATGTTCAATCTCCTCGTGTCACAACTATGTAGTCATTGCTGTTGATTTTTTTTTCTAGCAAATGTTTAAATCTTTTTTATCGTATTTAATTTATAAAACTTAATATGTTTCCTCAATCTAGTTTTTAGTTTCCTTCCAGTTTGTCATATATGATGCTTTACATCCAAATTTTATTTCATAAACTCTATCCTTGTCATACCTATAATTTTCTTCAACATTTTTGTTTAACATCTTCCCAAGAGCTCTTTAAGAAATAGTTTTATTTGATGTCTCATTTCCTGTATAAATAAAACACTAGCCCAGACATTTCCTTTCTTCTCTGCACTTCTTATTGTGCCATTAAATGCAAAATTTTATTTGACGCTTAATTTTACATACTAATATTAGAAAAATTCTTTTTTATAACCATTATTTTATGCTCTTTGAAATATAATATATAGTTCTTTCTTTTATGCTATTCTTGTTAATGGTAAACTATATAATCTATTATCTAAATGCGACTAATCCATGCTCCCTTTTCCAACAGTTCAAAATTATACTTATTTAAGTTGTCTATTATCTTAAAATCTGAAAAATTATGTTTATATTATTAATACAATGTTATTGAAATATAATATTTAAGAGATAAATGTTTAAAATAATCAAACAACACACAATTGGAGGAATAAGAAGGAGCAGAGCTTATATACATGTATGTGAAAAAGTAAAAACTACATCCATCTGCACAAGCGTGGTCGTCCTTTCTTCTTCCTTCAGTCCCAAACCCAAAACTAAAGGATAATAGAAGTCGTAGAAAAGAATTAAAACTTATATTTTCTTGAGAATTTTGAGCCTACTTAGTGTGTTCTATATCACTAACAGGGAATATAAATAGGAAGTAAAATGGCGAGGAGAATAAGGAAGATAATCCCACTGCAAATTTTACAAACTATACCAAAATGCTCATTGATGTTTAGTTGTATAATCCTGTGTCTAAATTCAGTGAAATAAACCCTCCATATACAAATGATATTGTATTTGTGAATAAAACTAATTAAACTGTCATGTGTATAATTACTGAGGAAAATGAACGAACTTATAAATTAATAGATTATAAGTTTATGTATTAAATCAACGTTAATAAAATTGGTATACTGTGTATCTAACAAGTATTTTGGGAATGGTTTTTGTTCTCAGTAAAACATTTTATTTGGATATACACTATGCTGTTTTACAATTCCATACAATTTGTGTTAAATTATAGGCCCAGCAATTTAATAAAGTTCATAGTTTTACGACAAATTGTGTGAGGGTATAAAGTTAGAATAATAATATATCCTAATACATTTAGAATAAAAAGCAGGTCAATTAAAAATAGTTCTAAAAAGACTTACAATAAATCATCCATTATTTTTATTTACAACTTTGAAGTATAAAATAATAATATATTAATTTATATAGTTAGTAATATTGCTCAATACAGAATATGAAAAATAAGAATGAAAAAATAAATTCTACATAAGTAGAACTGGTTTAAAAAAGGAATACAATAACAATCAAATAAGTTGATTGGCCAAGAGATACTCAATTATACTATTTTTATCTTAATTGGGTACTTTAAATATTTTTTCATATAATATCTAACAATTAGGTTATAAAACTAATTAAAAGTTATTAACATTTTGTTTTATCGTTAAACATATATATTTACTTCTCTATTTTTACCTCAATAGATGTACGAGTAGTAAAACATATAAAAATTGTATATTTTACAAAAACCAAATTAATGTAAATTTACAAAAGAAAATAATATAACTTAAAAGATACAATACGCTTGTTGAAAGAGAATTACTTCCTTTGGACCTACATGAAACTTAAACAGAAATTATTTCAAGCTACAGTAGACTAGAGAATATCTGGCCTAATGTAGGGGATGTTGAGAGTAAATCACTCTTGTGCAATAAACATCAAAATTTCTGAAAACTAAAAAATATCAGTAGCATTTCATAGCATATATAAATGTGTGTTTAGTCTTTATAGACTTTGATCAAAGAATTAATAAATTTGACCTAATTATGAAAGGAACTGGTGAAAATATTTGTATATTATAAGAGAATGTAACAAAGATTCCCATATCGTCCATTATATTTCTTGTATTTGTCACTCATATTTAACATTTATAAAATTGGACAACTGATCGTAAATCAAAACAAGTACACAAAAATAAAATTGAATAGTGCATAACAACAACCGAGTACATTAGATATCTTCTGTTTAAATAGAGTACTGTAAAATAACAGAGCCCTATTTTTTTGTATAGTCATGAAACAAACAATTATCTCATATAGTGTCTTTGCTCATACAGTTATCTCTGTCAATAAAGCAATTCCAAAGACAAACATTCATAATTGAGGCATTACCTGGGAAGTGTCCTTTTTCCACCCAACTATTCAGATAAACCGCCATACATTTCTTTATATTTCCACCAAAATTGTAGTAGGCTACAAAATTGCAACACTTAAACTGATGGCAGCACTTTAACACATGTCAGTGTAGCCAGCTTATTGTGTTTAGAGGTCATGTCAACTTATTAGTAGACTCTGTTTTGAATTATTTTTATTAGTTATTATCTTTTATTTAATATATTACGAAATCAAACTTAGTTGAATGGTTAATGCAAATATCTCTGAAATGCTTTCAGATAAAAGTGACAATATCAAATCAAGTTGTTTATTATATTCTAGAAAGTCAGTGCAAAACGGGTGGTAGAACTCTATTAGAAAGGGTTTCTCGATTAAAAAAGAGAAAATTGTTAAAATCTCAAAGTAAACCATACAAAACATCTTCTAATAAATTAATTTCAGG
The DNA here is from genome assembly GCA_963513935.1 of Aphrophora alni. Taxonomy (NCBI): domain Eukaryota; kingdom Metazoa; phylum Arthropoda; class Insecta; order Hemiptera; family Aphrophoridae; genus Aphrophora; species Aphrophora alni. The sequence goes on from OY740766.1 coordinate 80,818,129, forward strand.
TAAAATATTTATAAAAGTGTTGCTACAACGAAGTTGCTTAGCTTGATCTTTATAATTTTTGGTCTAGATGCTCAAAGGAGGTCAGGACACAATGTTGTCAAATTGTATTAGTTGCAGTGCATAATAATATGAATTAGAGGAAATTTTTTTAATTTCTTTATTAATAATTGTCATCTTTATACTTACATATAAAAACATGTAATGTAATAGAGTTAGAATAATAATTTTTAGTATAAAACCATAAAACCACAATATTTCATGATGTATTGTTCAATTAAGTAAATGTTTTACTTAAAGCAAAAAAAAACTATACTTAAATAAATTAAAATTTATAAACTCCCATTTTATCCAACTACAATATGAACTTTAAAATTAATTGGACTTTCAATGATTAATCTGATCACCAGTACAAGGAATTGTGGAGGAGCATTTCATGGTCTCTACAAGCATTATGAACATGTCAAGCTACAATCCATGCACTGTATATTGTATTTAGTTTATATAGCAAAATATGTGGACACCTGGAAATCCAATTGTTTACTCTAGAATCTACAAAATATCATGTTGGCACATGGAAAAATCTGTTTGCTTGTTTACCATAAAAAAAACAAAAACAACTCATATAGGCGTAAATCAGATTAAGAGCTGATATTAACTTGGTGATTATGATTAAAACAGATATATATCAAAAAAAGATATATTTCAAACACCAAGTTGTGCAAGTGGTTTGCTGGGTCTAGCAATCAATTTTGGAACAAAGTATAAACAATTCTGTATTTTACTAAAGTTATTATTTTAAACATTCATATAAAAAAAATACACTTCATTTATGGGACAATCAGAAATTATTAGCAATTTAATTAAAGACAGCAAAAGATCAAATAAAACTTTTGGTTTCTATATTTTATGAAGTAGTTTGAATATAGAATATATTTGTTCAATATAAGACAGTATTAGGTTAAGTTGAGTGATGAATTTTTTTAGAATTATATTAATTGAATGATTTTAACGCTTATACATGTTTTTACCAAGGTAGAAATATTAATTAAATATTTTATCAATGTCGATATAAAAGTGATAGATCTGTTGTAATTCAAAAATTGCAGCAAAAGCAAAGTCAAGTGAGAATTATACGCCTATACTGGGAAGCGATCAAGTAGAGCATTGGGGTGTAAAGCCGAAAGTCCTGGGTTCAATTCCCACTCTAGGTTATATATTTTTCACTTGAAAAGAAAAAATTATTTAATTTTTAGAATTATTCAAATAAGATAAAACGCAAACATCCTACATATAAAAGAAAATTTGAAAATTTTTAAATATCAAAAATTCATAGTTTAAAAAATTGATTATTCTACAAAAATCTTAAAAAAATATATATAATTTGGAAAAATTCCTGTACTCGCCCACCTCTGAATATATATATATGCCTTGCTTTAAGAGTGTGGAAAAAAAAGAAAAAAAAAAAAAAAAGAAGAAAAAAAAAAAAAAAAAAAAAAAAGTTCAATTTCAAAAAGATGATAAGGATGTTTAATGTGATTTTTGAAATTATTTCATAATTTAGCGTGTAATGTTTTTGTTTATGAACGTAATACAACCATACAGAAACTATACCTGTCTTTGTACATGTTTTAAAAAATAAATATAAAAGTTATGAAAAATAAATTTACTTAAATATGAATCACTATTGTCTAGTTGGTTGTCGTCTGACAGCTTTGCGAATTTTACGTTGTTGAGGAATCGGTGTAGCTGACGGAGTAATTGAAGGTGATGCACTAAAACACAGAAAAATTTCATATTATTACATAATAGACAAAAATATACTGTCTTTCATCTTAACTATTGATTAATTTATTCTTTTATTTCTGACTCACTTCTACAATTTTAAATAAAATTAAAATTAGTCTTATTTAGCTGCTAGTCATTGTTCTTTAAGAATATATATATATATATATATATATTATAGGTCGTAACACATAACATTAAAGAATTAGTGGAAGATATCTTATATATATAATATATATAAAGAGTGTGTGTGGAGAAATATAGACATTTTAAATAAGAATGATGTAATTTATACAAAACTTGATTAGTTATTACTACTATTACATTAATTCTTAATCCAAGCATGACTATGAAAGACTGAGTTTTCCCCCAAATATTATTGATATAAAGAAGTTCTTTTAGTAACAACAATAACATTCTAAAAATAAAATTGATTGTTGTTGTGTCATATATATATATATATATATATATATATATATTCAGTAGAGCAGTGGCGGCTGGTCAGAGGAGGTAATGGAGGCCGGGCCTCCTCAGAGTTTTATTAAATATATAAATAATATTAAATATAAATAAAATATATGAAATCTCTAAATATGATTATGTACCATATATTTGCAAAAAGACACTTATAACAGACATTTGAAATAAAGTTTGAACATTAGTAACACAATGTATCATCAACAATAATAAAAATATCGAAGGCAGAGTTTTAGTAGGTCTAATAATACAACACAGTGTAAACTTGTCTGGCATGTTGGTAATATCGGCCGTGAAGGCTGTATGTCAGTCAGCATCTTGTTCCAGTTCAAAGCATATTGTTTGTATATTTACGGCTACGTTGTCTAGGGTTCATCGTGTGAGTGTTTGTATTATCGCATATTCTACGATATGGATTTACAGCAGATAAGTGATAGTTCTTCAAATAACGACATACAAGTTAATTTACTTAATGTACCATTCTCAGAGTAAAAATATGACAATATCGTCTACTAAGGGATTTGATGATTTTAAAAAGTTTTAAAAATAACGAAACTGTTAAATGAACATAGTAGGTTGCAAAAATAAAATTTAAGAGGGAAGTTAACTAAATCGAGAAGTATTAAAAATTCTAATTGATACCATAAGTTTAATATGTAACAGGAGCTTGTTTCCAGGGGCCATGATTAATTGGGTGATTAGATTAATCAGGAGAATTTTCAAACTATTTTTAATTAGCAATAATCCAGAGTTAAAACAAAAATAGGATATCATGAGTTTTAGTTTAGGATGTCGAGTGAATATCGGGGAGATATTAGTGACGGATTTTGGAGAGACAGTGCTAAAGAGAGTGATGAGTTAGATGACGAGGACTACATGGAGAACACTCCGGATTTTCAACCGACCAGTCTGTCAATGTCAGAGAGTGAGCACAACAGAGATGATGAAAATGAAAACGATATGGATATAGATCCTCAATCAAACGAGACGGTATGCAGTGCAGATACCCAGTGTAAATATCGTAGATAACGTTAGTGAAAATGACCAGACTGATAATGTAAATGAGCAGAATCAGAGGGAAAATGTTAATGAGAATTTGAATGAGGGTGTAGTAGGGGAAGATTTGAATAATGATGTGAATAACCGCATTGATTTGAATAATGATGTGTATGTTACACTGAGCGAAAGGTACATAAAACTAAAAAAGAAACCTGACAAACTAAAAATGAAAAAAGAAGAAGAGAAATGGAAATTACTAGAAGGTAAACAACAGGGTAGTATTTTTGACGGTACATCAGAATATAAATTTAATTTACCTAGGACTGCTGAACCAATTGATTTTTTTCCTGCTTATCTGAACGATGATATACTAACGTTGATGGTTGACGAGACTAATCTAAATGCAGCACAAGTACTGCAAAGAATTGGGCTAAATCGCAGTAGTAGGCTACGAAAAAGGCGTGAAACTAACGCCGAAGAGATGAAAAAGTTTTGGACCTGTTGTATATGGGCTTGGTTCCTATGCCCAGAATAACAGATTATTGGTCCAAACGATTATTGTACAGAAACTTAGTTGCAAATCGAGTAATGAGCCGAAATCGATTTCAGCTATTACTTCGTTTCTGGCATTTAAATGATAATGACAATCTTCAGCAGGACGGCCGTTTGGCTAAGATTTTACCACTTTTGTCTCATCTAAATATATGTTTTAAGGGACACAAAATCCTGGAGAAGATCTCGTAGTCGACGAGAGTATGATCCCTTTCAGAGGTCGTCTAATCTTCCGCCAGTATCAGCCCGCAAAAAACATATGGGATCAAAATTTTCAAGGTTTGTGACACAACAGGCTACGCATTAAAAAGTTAAAAATGTATATGGTTAAAGGAAATGGCATTGATGAAGGATCAATGTTGGCAACGTCAGTTGTAATGGATCTAATAAAGGAGTATTTGGACAAAGGACATACGTTGTATATTGACAACTTCTACACGTCTTTGGACTTAGCCAACGTTCTTCTGGCAAGAAATACTCACTTGGTTGATACAGTCATTGCAAACCGCTCATGGTTTCCTCACAAAAAGACGATTTCACCGAATTTGACCCTTAAGCCAGGCGAAATGAACTGCCTTGAATATACTAAGGCACAACCTACAAGAGATGATGGGTGGACAAGAGAGAAGTTCGAGTAATGTCAATCAAACATCCTATCGGATATGAAGATACAGAGAAGAGACGTAGAGATGGGACGCCTGTTCTGAAGCCTATTGTAGTAGCACAATACAATAAAGCAAAGGGAGAGATAGATTTATCTGACCAAATGTCCTCCTATAGCACCGTTGTAAGAAAATCAATGAGGTGGTATCTGAGGAAATTCATAAGGTAGCTGAGGAAATGCTCCTAGGAACCGCTGTTGGGAATGCTTGGCTGGTATACAAAGAAAATGTAAGTGCCATTGCTCAATTAGGAAAGAAATATGTGTACTCAATCACAACTTTCCGGGAGAAAATTGTTTACTCTCTTCTGGGTCTACTAGAGAAGCAATTGATCCTGTACGAGTGACCGGCCACCATCATCTATCACAATCAGCCCTCTTCGAAGGTCAAGGTAGAAACAAAAGGCGAGTAAAGCGACACTGCAAAATTTGCTATCAAAAAGCTCAAGATGAACGAGGGCGCGAGGCTGCAAGGAAGACAAAGAAAGTGAACATGTTTTGTGAAACTTGTCCTCAGAAACCGTTCTTGTGCAAAGACTGTTTCAAGAATACTCACAAGTAAAGTCATTGTTTTTTTTTTTTTTTCATTGAAAGCAGTTATTAGCTTTTATCATAATTTTTATACCTATATTTCGTTTTTACATGTGTGTAATATTTTCTATGGTTTGACATAAAATTTTAAAAGAATTTGTTCTTTTATTTTCATACCTGTGTTTTTATATTATGAAAATTCAAATACTTACCTTTATGATTTAGAAATAATTTCAGTCATATATTAAAATGTATCATAATAAGGTAAACTGCAAGATATTACGATGGTATTACAAAAAATATTACGTAAGGTTGATGAAAATAATTAGCGCCACCCCGATCAGGGTGACAAAATTTCAGTATTTTTTTCTCTCATATATTACAAAAAAAAATCATAAAATTAATATGCTAAATATGGTAAAACATATTAATTTTACATTTTAAGATGGCATATTACAACAAATATTACATAAAGTTGATGAAAATAATTAGCGTCACCCCGATCGGGCTGACAAAATTTCAGTACTTAGTGACGTAAATTTGCACTTGTTATAAACATCACAATTTCTTCAAACATCGATGTCTAGTTAGCTTGGAATATGTATTTCTGAAGTACAATGTTTGATTGGCGTTGAACGTCAAAGACAGGCAATAAATAAAACACCTACAAATTGTGACTGTCACCTCGATCGGGGTGACAGTGCTCACGTACGAGCCAACTTGTGTCACCCCGATCAGGGTGACATGGCAGCTAACATGTTAAAACAATTAAATCATACTTAAAGAACACTATGACTCAACACCGCCTAACTGTTTTAGCTTTAGTTTCAGTAGAAAAATAAACTTTACAAAAACTGGAACACAGATCTTCATGACACGATGATGTATGACGAGGAGTGATAAAAAAATATGGTGAATAATTTTATTACGAACAAAGTAATAATCTTACATCAAATTTGAATTAATCTCCTTCAAAGTATTCTTCTTGGCTAGCAATGCACTTATTGCGACATTGATTCCATGACTGGAAGCATTTTTGGCAGGGCCTTTAGTTGCTCCGTCGTGGATCTCTCGATGTCAGGAATGGTGTCAAAGTATTTCCCTTTTATCACAATTTTGATTTTTGGGAATAGCCAGAAGTCGCATTATGCTGAATCCGAAGAGTAAGGCAGATGTGGACAAACAGGAACATCCGAGGTGTGAAACGGTGTATTGTCATGATGAAGGAGGAAGCCATGGCCCATTTTCCCCAGATCTTTCTCTGTAGAACATTTCACAAATATTTCAGTACACAATTGTAATATTCAGAGTTTACAGTTGTTTCCCTTGGAACGATATCTGATCGTCCTCATTTTATATATATATAAAATAAACAAACAAGAAGCATGACCTTATCAACTTTGACTGACGTTCTTAGAGTAAGGAGAGTCCACTCGTTTTCCACTGGGAACTCTGAATTTTCGTCTACATCCAACTTTCATATCCAGTTATAATATTGGCCATGATGTTTGAATCTGCTTCAAGACGATCCTTTAATTTTATGTAAACAGACAGACACTAAAACACACAACCTCACTCTTCAGACTCTGGAAGCGGACTGACAAGTCACAACTTTTTCAAACTTGACACTAACTCAAAGGGTGTTATCAAACATATTATTTCAAATCAATGTAGCACCAGCAGTTCCTCTCTATACAAATTCACTCGCCATATCTTTTTATCACACCTCATAATTAATTGATTGTTTTTCAAAGAAAAAGGAACGCCAAGTGAATTTGTTGTATAAATAGTTGAATTTGTTGTATAAATAGTTCAGACTATAAGTGTATATGGGTGTGTGTGAGTGTGAATGTATTATTTACAGTATGAGCTTTTCACAAAGTCTAAAAACAAGTTTTTGTAATGTTGTAAGCCAATTTTTTTTTTTTACAAAGGGTAAGTAGTTGTTGAGAATAAAAAGATTACATTTAAATTTTCCAAGATTTTCATAGAAACCCAAAAAGCTTTCAAGCTCTTATTTATTTTTTCAATGTTTTGGCAGCACAGCTAAATTTGTAACTGTGGTATATCACATGTGAATACAGTGGAACTTGGTTATTACAGCCTCGGCTGTACAATCAACATGAATGAAACATCATTTCTTAACAAGTCCCGGCCAACTGTTTCATTAATACAAAAAAAACCCCGGTTGTATCATCAAATATGGACTCCTCGGTTATAATGGCATTTAAAAACCTTCATTGATTTACTCTTGATCCTGTTATAAAATGTATTTAACTTGTGTTATGTACTGTGGGCCACATAAAAGCTGTAGAAATCTAGGAAGCGATCGACAGAACTACATGGCATTGTTTCGTTAATCATAAAACTGAAAAGTATTTTTGGGTGTGTCATCCCACCCCATCCTTTCTACCCCTCCTACAAGCAGGTCAGGTGTCAGATGCAAGTCTAGGTCAGTGACATTTGCAACACCACAGTGCAATCACATCTTAGTAAGAGTACACTTGGATATTGTTCCTTTTCTGTTTTTTTCCAAGTGTACAGTAATGTCGTTTATTTCTCCTTATAATTTTCAGAATTTTATTCATAGTTTTTAATAACATTTCTAACTTAATTATGGCGAGTTGTGTAAAAAGAAAGGTTCTGTCTATTAAAGACAAAGTGCGAATAATAAGAGCATGTGAGAGTGGACATAAAATAGCAGACGTGTGACGTTAGTTTGGGCTTGTGAATTTAACTGTTGGTTCAATTTTAAAAAACAAGAACAAAATTCTAAAAAGCTTTTAAAGAAGATGGAGAAAACATTAAAATAAATAGAAAATTATAAAAGCAAGAATATTGCCATTTATATCAGATGATTATAAAGTATTCAGAATACCTCTTTGCCAAGCTATATCATAGGCATTTTCCAGGTCAATATTTATACCATCCTTTATTAAACATCAGGTGGTTTATTTTTAGGTTTAATTTTTGAAGTTTCAGGGTCAAGCTCCATAGCAACATCAACAACTGGAATGTCAGATGTTGAAGGCTTGGTAGATGCCTGAGGTGATTTTGGGAGGTTTTTAGAAGAACCCGCCTCTGATTTATTTCTATTTTGTAGAGGCTTGGTGGTTACACCAAGTGGTGTATTGGCCTTGAATCTATTATTTTTGTTCTGAACTTTAAAAAAGGAAGATGATTTAATCAGAACAGACACTGATTGTGATTTTTGTTTAGTTAGCTGTCCAGTTATTGATGGTAATTTTTGGTGTTCTTTAGTGGCGAAGGCACGTATTTGGCTTTGGATACAATAGGTTTGGTTGATTTTTCAAGAAGGTCGACTTTAGAAGAAAATTTTAAATGATGTACAGCTTTTGACTGCTATTAATTGCTTAATATCTGATCGGCAAGCATACAAGCCATCTCGCCCAGTTCCTTACACGATGAACATGTATTCGGGACTGAGGCTGATGTCCCTTTTGCATACGATTTTCCTATGGTATGATGTAAAGCTGTTCTTTTTCTGTACATTTTCATAGCTTCAGGAAAGTTTATCTATAGCAACAATTTCTAAAATCACCTTCTCGACTTGATATTTTGAGCATTTTGGTGAATGTGCGGGATGATCACCGCCGCAATTTCCACACTTTGCCTCAAGATTACAGCCTTCACTATTATGGCCTTTTACACCACAATGTCCACAAACTTCCTGTTTAGAGCTAGCGCTGCTAACATGTCCAAATCCTTGGCACCGGAAACAACACCATGGATTTGGTATGTACGATCTAGCAGTTAGACTGTAAAATCCAGCAAACACTCACTCAGGAAAATTTGGTACAGCAAAAGTTAATATCAAAGAACCGGTTGGTTTTTCTCACCACTTTCTGTACAGAATATTCGTTCTACATTGACAATGTGCTGTTCTTCGTGTTCTCTCATTATTTCCTCCGTGCTTTCATTCAAGAAGTTACGGTAAGAAATAATGCCTCTAGAGGAATTTAAACCCTTATGAGGTTCAATCTTTTTCAATAGAGAGTGATTCTGTTTGTCAGAGTCAGTCTGTATTAACAAAGTCCCATTTCAAAGTTTCCTAACAGAACGAACAATCCCTGCAGCTGGTTAATAATAACAATTTAAGACTGCTTAACAGCAGATCTTAGACAGATCTGCCCCCATATTACTGTTATGTACAATAAAGAATCCGGGAGCAGGTCCCTGATTTTCTGTGTCTATTTTTTTCCTTAACTTCAATACAGACAAAGCCCATATTTGTCTCTTTTCGCAACCCATGTTGACGGCTTTATAAGTAGAGGTCATTAAAATGGTTAACAAGCGCACCTTGTTAAGCAGTTGCAGACGACACTCTGGGATCAGGTAGGTACACCCTTGGATCATTTTTGATTATTTCCAATCCCCAGAACTCTGGGATCATGAGTATCCTCTTTAACCAGACTGTTTTTTTTAGTCCAAGTTTAGTAAGCCACGAGTTTTGTGTTGCTGTTTTTTGTTTAGAAAACCTGAACTGATTATCTTTTATTTAACCCATACAGATAAATCACCACTTACAGACTCCGAGTGATTTATTTTAAATTAAACATAAAAATGCTAAGACTAACATGTATAACTTAACCCTCCACATGTTGAACGACCCACAACAACCCATCCGTCGGTCGTTCATCGTCCGGAAAACATGTATTTTGCAATTCAACATTTCGCCCACTTAGAATCGTCCTATCGCAATAAAAAAAAATAGTGTTGGAAAGCTAATGTTCCGTAGATACATAATCATGAAGAAAAAAAAGGAGGGAGAAAAAAAAGAAGGAAAAAAAAGAAAAGAAAAAAATACCACAAAACGTTATAAATAATATTCCAAAAATTGCTGAAGTTGGCATATTTTTGATACGTAACGTCAAAGATTTGCGCTAAAAATTTGTAAACAAAACTAACGTCATTTTTGTCTAATATTCCTAATTCGATATTTCTGTCAAACAGATCGAACATAACACTGTTCTGTATATCACATCTTTCTCTTTCGATCTGTGCTTTTCAAATCCTTCTATCGGTTATAGTTTTTATTATATAAAAATTAAACAAAATCAAGAATTTTAACTCATTTTTACACGCTAAAAATTACATTTTTTCAATTCAACTTTTATCCTATTAGATATTATATTATCAAAATGTATTATATATCATTGTAAAGGTAATGTTTCAATCCTTCATAACCAAGTTTAGAAAATTTTTTGTCACCAACAATTGAAAAACGGTATTTGACTCAAGTAGACGTACATTGCGCTAAGTGGTCTCAGTTTGTCTCGTCGAGGATTACTTAGAAATTCTCATCTCTATGTTCATATAATTTTACGAAATGGTAATACTTGTCCAAATGCCACAAGTTGACAATATTATATAGTATTTTTCTTTCTCTTTCGATCTGTGGTTTACAATTTTTTCTATCTGTCATATATCATGAGATATATCTATTTCACCAAAGTAGTAACCAAGCGGAATGAATTTCACTTGGCATTCGGTGCAGTTTACTAAATAAGATAATCGATTATTCAATAGATATTTTGTAACCAATCTTCATAGTATATTGTAGAGAAGATTTCATAGTACAAGTTGGTATTACTTGCTATGTCCTACAGTTAGTTTTAGGTTATTGTTTTTTACTTGGAAGTTAGCGATGTTTGTGTACTAAAATGACATGTGAAAGACGTAGCGTGTATGTGACTTGGGATTATATTTCTGTTATTCTGAAGGTGTTTTATTTATTTATTATAAATCGTGTATACAAATTACAATATCAGTATTATGGTTTGTAGAATTTATTGTTTTGAATGAATGTTATTGTCGGACATCAAATATTGAGGCAATCTAGAGATAGAGGTAATGTTGTAATTTGGTCTTCCTTCATAGCAAATTTGTAGCAAAATACATTGTGTTTACTAATAAAAATAATTTTGTCTAATAAACATTTTATAAATTGATGTTTTTACCAAAATGTATGCAAAATGTTTATAAATTTATATAGACACATCTATAAATAGAGATAGATTATGATATTCTGTTCTGACCATATTAGCAAGTTTCCTTTAGTTTATATATATCAAAATAATTTTGTCTAATGAATATTTTATAAATTGACTATGTTTTTACCAAAATGTATGCAAAATGTTTATAAATTTATATAGGTCTATCTATAAAATTTTTTTTATAGGTTTATATACCTATTTCTGTGGAATTTTGCCTCCGTTACTTTCCAATTTTTTGCTATTTGACATAACTCCAAATTTTTTACATCTAAAAGTTTTTGCATTACACACATAAAATCTATGTATCTTTGTGAGAACATAGGTAATAAAAACTTATTACAATTTTTTTTTTTTTTGCCTTAATATATTCACAAATATATTACAAATCTCTAGTAATCGTTAAAAAATTCCAAAAAATGAATTTGTATGGTGTACATTACCATTTCAGTGAAATTATTCTCTCTGTTACTCTCAGATTTTGTGGTATTTGACCAAAAAACTCCAAATGTTTTACATCAAACATTTTTTTTTCACTACACACCTAAATTCTATGCACCTTTCTGAATATAATGATTTATAGAAGTTGTGTATAAAATATGTTTTACTATTTTTTGTGAATTTAAAAAAAAAAATGATCATTTTACCTTTTTTCGTAAAATATTTTTTTAAATTTTGAAAGAGTAACAATTTTTTTTTAAATATATTCACAAATATTACACAAAACTTTTGTATATGTTAGAAAAAGGTGGTAAGCTATTGATTTTGGATGATACAGGTTTTTCTGATAAATTATAACTTCATTTTTGACATCTAACATACTTTACCAAAACAGTTTTAAAAAAAAAAAAAATTATTACATAGATGAATCCTATGCATCTTTCTGAGAAAAATGATGTCATAAGTTTGTTTTTGTATAAAAATAATATTTTTTATTAATTTTTAAACAAACGAAGAAAATTAACATGCGCCGCCTATAGGGTTAAAAGATATTTTATATAAAATATAAAATTAATCTTCAGAAGATTAATCATTCTTAACAAAATGGAAACAGTTTCAAATTAGAAAGATATTTTATGTAAACGCTCGTCAGAAGATGGATAATTCTTAACAAAATGTAAACAGTACAAAAGAAACCTATCGCATGACATATAATCACTAAAGCTAGACTTGAAGAGATCATCTTTCCTCCAATAGTGTTGAAGTTGCGGCATTTTTATTGTGCCAGTATGAAGAAGAAAACCAATGAAAGTTTTCAGCTCAGACACTTTTAGATTCTTCCACAGACTTATGTGTAATTTTTCATGAGTAGAAGGAAATAGAAATATTTCTACAGCATATGCATTTCATTCTCTTTGAGACTGAACAAAAAGTCAACAACAATAACTTATTGTTGTTCATTGTTATGAAGTCAACAACAATGAATTAAAAATAATCCACTGGTTCATTGTTACCAAGATAATTAACATAAAAACCCGTTGGCAGAGAAAAGAATTTTTTTCTTCATAAGACGAGTATCATCCCTAATTAACTGTGGTCAATGGACATTCTTGGTTTAGCCTTCACTATAACAGTGTTCATTATTTTCATGTATAAGAGCTGTGGAAGAGGTTTCCATTGATTTTTGAAATTTGCTTTCATTACTTGCTCAACTTCATAATTTTTACAATTTTCATCACTTTAACTTGGCATATGATTTACACCGCTACTAGATGATTCCGATTCAGAGTCAGAATAATTGAGTCTATCAATTTCATTTATAGTTAGTTCGAATTCCAATCATAACCATGAAATGGTGTAAAAATCAAAACAAATAGACATGTGCTAAAACCAACACCTGTCATTGATTATAATGTAGTTAACAATGATTTCTTTGCAAAATATGATGACTTCTTTCAATGACTCTACGAGAAAAACAATAAAGTGGTATACTACTGTAATTATTTCACTTATTAGATTAGATGTCAGTATTTTGAATATGTACTATTATGCATAAAAACAAAAATAAAAACATGAAGTTACACATAATGAACTAACCTAATAACACTGGAGACCCATTTCAATAATAAAGTTACGATTGGTGCATCACACCCTGCTAGTGGTGACCTAAATCCACTTCGACTATCTTAGTGACATTTTATGAGGCCCTTACCTCTAAAAGTGACTCATGCAAGAGGAAGCTTCAGAGATCCTGCCATATTAGTAAACATACATAAAGGTCAAAGTCTAAGAGAAAGGACACATCTTGTGAATGCCACATGGTCACTGATGAAGTATAATGTTACAGAAAAGAGTAGTACAATCTGCATCACAGCGCTAGCGTGCCGTGATGTCATAAGCTCGCATATTGGTCCAGGATTATTGAGTATGAGCATAAGGTCCTCATACACATAAAAAACAATCCTTTAAAATCCATAAAAGTGACCTTCAGTAAAGATGATCCAGATTCTCTTATACATTATTAAAATATATAGGTTTACATACGTGAATGTAGAAGGTTGAGCACCACCAGTGAAATTAAAAGTAGGTCTTGCATTTGGATCAAATGCAGGTACAGGGCTAGCAGATGGTGTTGCCCCAAAAATAAATGCAGGAGAAGCTGCTGGTGCTGTTGCAGCTGAATTCTGTAAAAATAGCATACAATTACATATTTGTAAATATAAAAAGAAGTCATAAAGACAGCAGGGCTAGCGAACTGGACCTAGCAACCCCACAAATCCTGCATGGCAAAAATAAATATGTAAAAGTAATCCTTGATTTCACACAAAATCCTGTGTACAAAATTTACATAATTAAGTATCATAATTTTTTAGAAAGAACAAACTATTCTTTCCATATATATTCCATTATGGATATAATTTACATATAATATAATATTCCAAATTATATTTCATATAAAAATTATGAAAATTTTGTGTTTTTTATATTTTTTTAAAACTTGTAACTTAGTGCATTTTTGTGTGGAATTATGATTTTGCAACTAAAGTCACAAATATAGTCACTTTTTTGTTGTTAAATTAGGTTTAATGTATTTTCCAGCCTCAGAATATAACAATAATAATCACATAATTTTGTGGAGATATATTCTAAATATACTGTATAATTTTGTATAGCTATATACTCATAACTCATTCCAAGCATAACAAGAAACAATCCAATAGCATGTGGAGACCAAAACATACTAACACAGTCAATGCCTTTCAAACAACACTCATATGTTTACCAATATATATATATATATATATATATATATATATATATATATATGTGAAAGGTAAGACATTTTAAGGATTAAGAAATCCGAAAAAGTCTGTAACATGATAATGGTTTTCATTGTGTATGACTACATAAAACCTATTGAAACTTATAAAAAATCAACTGGTCAAAATAGAGACCTTTTGTCCATATCTTTGGAATAATTCAATAACTTACACTCTATATAGACAAATTTTAATTTAATATTAATAAACTCTCTACAATGAAAATAATGAAGTCATTGCCAAACATAATTTCAAACCGTGAACTTCCAAGGACATTTGACATGAGTAAAGCAAATGGATTAAGCAAAATGGATGGACAGCAATAAGATCTGACTTGAAAGAGTAATCATATTCATGAGAACACAGATAAGTACAATTACAAGATTCAGTAAACCTGTGGAAGTTCCGTTTACATAACAGGGCTGGGTAAATAATGTGGATGAATTCATCAACTTGTTTTAAAATAGTATCTAGTTCAGTTGGTAGTATAATCAAATTAATATTTAAAAACAACCATTAATAGAGAATAAATTTCAAGTTATATATTTAGTCCATTTAAAGGACGGTTTTCAAATATGAAGTATGAGCAGCTCGCTCTGTCATATAATGCAAACTATTCCTTAATCGGGGTGTCTAGCCAATTGGAATAACAAAATTCCTGTTATTTCCCACACAACCTGGAAATCTCTTGTATGTATAAGCCTATAAACCGGAGAGTAAGCAGGAAATCTTATACAAAATTTTGATTTTACCTTAGAAAAATAAAATATCACAAAAATCATTATTTTAGTATCATAAAGTTTAGACTTGTATGAATAGGAGACAAAGTGTCTCTTATACATACCAAATCTAAACATAATAGGTTATATGCCCCATTAACCTCTAACAAAAAACCTAGTATTTAAAAATTATGATAAATTAATGTCATTTAATTACATTGTGTTATACTATTATGATTTATGTTAAAATACTGTATCAAATTGTGATGCAAACAACACAGGATGTAAAATAACTTCTAATTATATTAATCTGTTACAGTTCTATTAAAAAATAACAATAATAGCATTTACTGTATTGTATGAATATGAAACGAAAAGAGTTAGTTTATATTAATTTTTAAAAAGGCATCTTGGATCATTTTCGTGGTACTTGTACAATTTTTACAAAATCGGGAGTTTTTAAACCCTCATGAATAATGATTGGCAGGCAATAGGCATAGCAAGGCCTCCTGTAGATCAAGAATGTTGATAAGATGCTTGATTTTATAAATTGATTTGAATGTTTTTTTGTTTTAAGTATTTCACATGTTCTGTCCATTTCATCCGTTCGTCAAATTTTACTTATAGTAAACAACACTGTCAATCTGTTCAGATAAATAAAAGTTGCTGAGGTAATCACTATAAGAGTGTATTTTTAATAAATTTAACGCCTATATTAAAACCTGTAAACAGTAACTTTATGCAAAGACAATTAATGTAAGTGTAAATAATTCAGAAAACTTTTGATGGGCAACCATTTTGGAAAGAGAAGAGATAGCGATCTCTAGTTTTCACCATTCTTTAAGTTTTTTTAAGCTCTTCAAAATGAGTGTTTACATTAAAAAATTTTGAATTGCCCACCAAATCACCCATTTTTTGGGGGACACTCGAAATTTCCAAAATCGTAAAATGAAATCTCCTATCAAGATTGCACCACCACCCTAAGGATATCTCTGTATACTTACTAAGGGAAAATATAGAGAGGTGGGTCCTGACTTTTTATCCATCCTATATATATATATATATATATTTTATATAGTGTTTTTCTATGTTTTGAGGTTGAAGATACTAGTTTTTCAGTAGAAAATTGCATTACTTAATTATTAAGACATGACTTATTAAACACAGTTTCAATACAGGTATTCAGCACGATGATACACTTAAAGCGGTTATCTCTAGAATATGAGATAATCACAAGACTGTAATTATCATTGTTCAATCGGACAAAAACAAAAGTAAGATGAATGCTGGATGGTGCCAATCAGTGCTATAACACTGGAAACAATTGGTAGTTGTCGATACACATGAATATTAGCAATGATATGATCAGAACACTGAAACTGAGGCAATTGTTAGCAAAACACCCACTTTCGTCTTTCTCTAATCGTTTACGAATACTTATTTAAAATATAATTTCTTTTAGGGATTTATTAATTTTTTTATAGATGGAAAACCATAGTAGTCATCAACACCTTAGAAAGAAATGTACAGAGAGAACACATAATTGAATTGATAAATCTACTAACTGTATGCTTAAAACACAACTACTTCACCTTCAATAATGAGTATTATAAACAAAATTTTTAATACAACTGAAAACATGGTTATTTTCTCTAGATGATTTTTTTTTTTTTTTTTTTTTTTTTTTTTTTTTTTTTTTTTTTTTAATGTTTTAATTGTTTGATGTCGGTAAATCTTTGTCATTCCCTGAGTTGTGATGGAGGTGATGACTTTCGGTTAGGAGGAAATTTTTCTGTATCAATGAAGGCTACTGTGTCAAATAATTGGCGAAAGTCTGTGAATTTTATTCCATATCTCTTTTTCAATTCGTATATAATTTCATAAATTCCTCACAATGGGTACACCGTTATCTAGTATACTAGCAGAAATATTCTTAAACCATATTGAAAACAAACTTATTGTATGTAATTGCAACCCACACTGCAAGAAAATAGTGTATTATTATAGATATGTGGACGACACTATTTGCTTGTTCTTGAGAACTAAAATACAGATAAACAATTTTAATAAATACTTAAATGGCATACACCCAAAAATAAAATTCACATGTTTGAGATAGAGAATAATAAAGCAATAAATTTCCTCGACCTGGCGATTACAAATAATTCAACCAAACACTGTTTCAAAATATTGAGAAAACTAACTCATATGGATCATGTAATATCACACCTCATATCATCCTATCCAACACAAATTGGCCGCTTTTAACTGTTATGTTAATAGAATGTTGAACATTCCAATGAGTATGAAGTACAAACATGATGAAATAAAGATTTTGAAACACATAGCCATAAACAATGGTTATGAGGTTGAACTAATTACAAAACAATTCGAAAGCAAAAGAAAAAGAAATCAGCCACAAATAAAACTAAGCATGAGAATACTAACAAATACACAGTGGAACCATTTAATCAATATATTGATAAAATTGCCCAGAAAACTTTGAACGAACCATAAATATAGCGTATAGGACAGACAATAGCTTGGGCAAAATACTGAAACCAAAACGAAAAAAAAAAACTAAAAAAACAGTAGTTACACAAGTGGGATTTACTTACTAAATTATAATGATTTTAATAAATTTTATATTGGCCAAACGGGAAGATCTTTCCAACAAGGGTTTAAGGAACCCTAATTCTTTTATTTTTCTTATTCTTTCTTATTATTCCAAAAAAACAAATGCAAAAATAAGATCTACTTTCGCTGAACACTTAATAGATTATAACCATACATACACAGACATACAGACAAATATAGAAATATTGCAATTCTGTCATAAGAGTAAATTTATGGATGTACAAGAACAATATGAAATTTACACACATGGAGATGATACACTGACAGACATATTGAATGACAAGCAGAATTTTGAATCAAACATATTTGATCTTCTATCGAGATTAGAACTACCAGATAAATGAAATAAATTCTTGTCAGTACAACATCAAACATAGCCGGCTACACAGGTCCACAAAATAAAAAGAATAGACTAAGTTTATCAATTAATAAAAGCAAAGTGTTTTAACCATAATAAAGTTTGTAAAAATGTCAGTATATATGTTTTTATAGTTTTATAACGTTTAAATTATTTTAAAGTTTTTTAAAGGTGATAGAAAGATAAAAATGTTTCTAATTTTTTAAATTCATGTCAATGTTCATTAATGTGTTTAAATGTCTTATTTACAAAAAAGCTACGAGGTATAATGGTACCGAAATGAAGCATGTGACCATGGCTGAATAAAAAGCCGAAACGGCCATAGTACAACAAAAAAGTGGATGAACAGACATAAGTACATTAAATCATATTATAATATAAAATCAATGATAATTGAAAATAGGTACTTGAGAATCTAGACAAACTGGTTCAGTTGGAATAGATTACACTGTGTAGTAAAATGTTTTCGTTAGTAGCTGATAGTTTACATAATACAAAAAGTTAATTCAAGTTGTTAATACTTAGTTAGAAGGTCGATTTTAATAAATGAAATTAAAAAAAAAACTAACTTTAGCGGGAAAAAAAGATGTGTTATAAAAGCATTTCTTTTTTTAAAATAGTTGTACTAATTATTGATAACTACGGATCAAACCTTTAAACTTGGTGCAACATACTATGTAGAACAAATCACATTTTAATTCTATTATTTCTTATTAATTCTCACTACAATTTCAGAGAATAATTAATTAGCTATTTAACAAGTGATTAAGATTAAAATACTATTTAACTCTATAACTAATATAATGGGATATTTCATATAAAAAGATATTTGAAATACAGTATTATTTAAACTTTTGAAATTTCAGATAAATATTTAACTTTTAATTAACTAAATTTATCAAGTGAAATCAAAATTCAAGGTAATACAGCAAGAGTGCAGCGATTAACAAAACTGGAAAGAGCAACTCCTTTAATTTTATGATTGTCAGAACCTAGTTATTAAGAACCTCAAAAGGTAAGCCATTGGAAGTAAATGAACACATACCCTACAATTTGATATTAATGGTTTTAAACATGTTCATACTCTCAAGTATACATATAAGCCTAAATAAATTGTAACACATATATAGATAACATGTTAAAATCTTACTTGTGGTGTTCCAAATCCAAACAGAGTACTTGCAGGTTGTTGAGTCTGAGTTCCACTACCAAAAGCAAACACTTGGCTTGCAGTAGCTGCTTCTCCAAAACTTGGTGCAGATTGAGGTGTTCCAAACACAGATGGACTTGAAGCGCTACTAATAGACCCAAAAGATACATTTGAAGAAAATACTGGTGCTTTAGATTCAACTTTTGGAATAATGTTAAATCCTGTATTACGAGATGTTACAGGATTGAACACAAATCCTGTATTTGAAGAATTATTAGCAGCAGAAGCTGTAAATCCAAAACTGGTTGACAGTTCAGATGGTTTGTTGCCGGACGCGCCAAATGTGAATAATGATTTATTCTCAGATACTGTAGGATTTACAATAGCACTTGGGAAGCTATTTGTAGTGCCAAATGCTGGGAAGGTAGCAACTGATGAAGTTGTTACAGCTGTACCAAAAACATTTGGAGTTATTTGCTGTGTTGCAGGAGTATCAGCAGATCCAAAAATATTTGGAGTTGTCGTTTGTGGCACTAAATGAGTAGGTGTCTGTTCTTTATTTACTACTGGTGTAAATGTAGAATTTTTTGTGTCAAAGCCAACGGTATTGATAACTTTGTGTTCAATGATAGGTGGCGTAGCCACACCAAATGTTGATGCTGAATTGGCTAAAGGCGGTTGAAAGCTAACAAATGAAGGTTTTGTATCATTACATGCATTAAACGCATTGGGTTTGCTTTCAATTGTTTTTGCTACAATATTGACCCCATTTTTAGATTCATTTGATGAACCAATGCCCGAAAGAGTGTTCTGTGTCACTATTGGTAAAATATTTTTTGTTTCACTACTTATAGCAATGGTTTTTGAAGTACCCATTTTTAAAATATTTGATGATCCACTTGATGTAACAGTTGTTGATGTAGATAACGAAGTGCATGTCGGAGTAACACTAGTTACAGACTGAACCTCCAAAAAGGGTTTTGAAGGTAATGATTTAGTTTTTTCGTTTTGTTCATCAATTATTTTATTTGATGTAGTTTTGGATGCACCAAAACTAAATATACCTGATGCTTTGGAGTTAATGATAGAACTAATAGTAGTTGAATTTTTAAAATTTTCCGGGTTATGCGATTCAACTAACTTAGATGTGATATGTTTTTGTTCCTTCTTACTATCTGAAACAGACTTCAAGGCCTCATTTTTGAGCTCACATTTAGAATCACTTTTTGTTTCTTTTAGGTCAACATGCGATTTTTTATCACCACCATTGGTTAACAGGTTTGTGTTTTCATCTTTTTTAGGAATTCCAAATGAAAATGTTTCAGTTGAGGATGGTTGCAATTGATTTGACATACCAAACTGAAAAGTAGAGGTAGCTTTTGGCAAGTTTGTGGTCACTGAAGAATTATCTTCAGTTACATTTATATTTGGAATTCCAAAGTTAAATGTGGATGTTGTATTCAATCCAGATGATTGTTCTGGAGATTTGAATCCTCCAAATTTAAATCCTAAAGAAACATTATCCATGCTTTTTGGAATTCCAAAGGAAAAATTATTTGTTAAATTAGTCTTGGCTTCAGAAACTTTAACACCAGATTTAGGTGTTTCACATGCTGCACATTTATTCTTATCAGAATCATTTTGAAGCATACATGAGCCACACTCCCAAGAACCTGTAGGTTTTTTAAAAAGATTTCCAAAGCCTGATGCAGTTGATACTGGAACCGTATCTTTAACATTACTGGAATTCGGTGTCGTACAAGCAGCACAATTAGTTAAATCTGCTTTATTAATAACTAAACAGGATTTACATTCCCAAGATCCAGCAGATGGTTTGAACATATTTCCAAAACCTGAATCAACATTTGGTGCATTTTTTTTATTATCAGTATTAGTATTAACTGTCTCACAAGCAATACACTTTGTTGTGTCAGGTTTGTTAATTATTAAACAAACTTTACATTCCCAAGAACCAGCAGTAGTTTTAAATTTATCACCAAAACCTTTATTTGAAAGTTTTACTTGTGCTTCTCCACAGTTAGAACACACAGTTTTGTCAATACTTGTATTATCTCTGAAACATTGTGCACATTTCCATGTGTCACTTTTGGGTGAAGTGCATTTCTGGATCTCCGTTAGCTTTTGTCTTCCACAAGCCACACAAACAGTTGCATCTTCAGCATTTTTGATATAACATTTTACACATTCCCATGAATCTCCTGTTGATTTACTTTCACCTGTGCCTAGATCTATACTTTTATCAGGTCTATTTTTACTATTTACCAAAACATCCATTACACTTCCTGTTTGTAATTGAGCAGCAGGTTTTACAATATTTTGTTTATTACTAACTTCATTGGCAACTGTTTTTTCTAATTTAGTTTTTAATTCTTCATTTTTAGCTTTAGGACTGCTTACATAATTAAAATTCATAACACTTTTAGAATTAGAGTTATTATCACTTTTAACAATTTCATTAACAGGTTCACTAAACTTAAAGTTAAATGTAGGTGTTGTTAATGGTGTATTTGATGTACATTTATTTTTATCTTCTAAAGGTGCTGAGAATGAAAAATATGAACCAACAGGTAGGCCTTTAATAGAAGTATGGGGAGGAATTTTAATGTCTATCGAAGGTAATGATTTCAGAGGTAATTTCACATTAGGTAACCTCACATCAGCAACAGTGTCTTCTTCTGTAATATCCTTATCTTGTTGTCTATCTTTCCATCTTGTACGTAATTTACCAGCACTTTTCTGATGGATATATTGACTGGCATCGGTCTCTCTATAACAAATAAATAATAAATAATACAACTCACTTAAAACCAGCCAAAAAATATTAAGAATTACTGAATTCAAAATTCAAAACAATTTTATGCTAACTGTAATATAATAATTATTATAATCAATTACACACACAAATTTTACATGTGTTTATTTTTTAAATATTTTAATCACTGAACAAGAAAAAAAAATAGTCGTAGAATATTTTATAAGGAAAATTTTAAAATTTCAGTAAATCCGATTAATTTGTTCATCACAAAAGTTTTGGAAATATAATACCGCCTTAGACAAAGTAGTAGAAACAAGCGAGCTGACCAAAACAGATTACTATAATGTAAGATGAGCAATTACAGTACCAATTTTTCTGAGTTGAAAGATATCACATTGCATATTTATATATGTATGTTAAGTAATTCTTAACTTTTTTATCTTTACACTACAATCTACAAAACTAACAATTTGTAGTAAATTGTATTATTTGCATAGTCATTTCTTATGTTTTTGAGGTTTAATATGCTAATATTTAAGTCGAGCATTGTGTTATGAAATACAGATATTCAGTACAGCAATACATCTCCTCTCTATCACACAAAAAAAAACAACAAAAGTAAGATGAACAAATGAGAGTGCCAATCAGTGCTATAACATTGAATACTACATACACTGTCAATAGTTAAAAATATTAATGATGATATGATAGAGAACAATAAAACTGAAACAGGTGATGACATTTTTGTTTTGTTTTTGATGGTTTGATTAAATATTTATAGCATAATTCTTTTTATGGATTTCATACAACAAAAGGCAAAATTATCAGGAATGATTTTCAAATTGGTGTTGTCTCAAATAATTTAATTAAAATAAAATTTTAAAAGTGGAATAAAACAACTGTTATTCCCAGGACAGCTGAAAATTTTCTGTTAAGTTCTGGCTTCTCCAGGAATTACTGGTCGCTGTTTATCCAATAAAATCAACTAAGTTCTGTTAAAAGTTCCAAACATCAATTTGATACTAAAAGGGTTAAAAAAATATTAGATAGAACTATTAGAAATGTATGATATCCAAACTTTCTATAAGCCATATCCATGGTTAATGTTAAAATTATTAGTATTCAAATCAGCTGATATATTTTTTTATTTCCTCTTTGATGTAGCAGATGTGCCTGCATAGGTTAAAGATTACTCGAATCATACAAGATGACTGTAAGTTGACTGATGGTCATAGTATCCAACAAATACATTTGTATGCACTAGATTGGCAAAAATCTTTCTAAATGTTCCAAAAAGAAATAACAAGAGAACATGTTCTTATACATTATAATTATATATTCTACTTCTTCACCTATCAACTGATTCATCAAGCTTATGGTATTTGTGCTGTAATTTCTCATATTATGCCAGACGAGAAAGAACGACCAATTGCTTACACATCTAAAAGTTTTTCAAGTGGTGACAGTAAGTACAGTCAACTTGACAAAGAGGTGATGGCCATTTATTGGACATCCAATATATATATATATATATATATATATATATATATATATATATATATATATATATATTCTTATATGGAAGGAAGCAATTATGACCCACAACAAACTCTAGTGATGATACTCAATCCTCAAAAAAGTCTACCTGCACCAGCTGCAAGAATGATATTGCTCAATTCTTCACTGGTTTTGATTATGATATACAGTACCAGACTACAGAGAAACATAGTAATGATGATTATTTATCAAAATATCCTTTGAAAATAAATATTGTGAACTCGGAGGAACTTAGTCTGGAACAAAATGATATACTGCTCGTAACTACTGATGAGATTCATAAATCAACATTACAAAATCCTGAACTTAACACGTTAAATGCCAAGCCAGTTGTGCCACTTTTATCATACAGTGCCAACTTAAAAAAACATTTTAATAACATAACCTGTATATATGTGGTCTTATGGTTATATGGAGAACTGATTTTTTGAGAAATTGTTTTAAAAAACATTCTAAAAAATTATCGGCCCAGCATGTCATTTTGAATACCATATTTTGTTTGGAATTTAACGTGTCGGCCGATTGGCCGACCGCACTTTTGATCAATTTCCTAGGATAATTTAGGTCTGTGATGTTGGTAACACATGACTCAGTGGTGGGAAACGCGTTGAGTAATTGCACGTAAACATCAAGTCGACATGGTTCAAACTGGAAAGCGGGATCGAAGAGGAAATGTCATTTTCAAGCCTCTTGCAATAACAAAGTACAATGAGCAAAAACCCGGCTTCGATGTTGCTGATCAAATGTCGTCGTACAACTCAGCAGTACGAAAAACACCAAGATGGTATCATAAAGTTGCAGTACATACATTTACTAATTGGCACCTACATTGTAAAATATGCTTGGCTCGCTTACAAAAGCAATGTAAGACCACGACCGCAACACCAATACTTGTCAATAACAGATTTTAAATGCTTTCATTTTGCTTTCAAAATGCTTTCATCTTACAGTTTAGACAGTAATAATATAAATAAATGATTTAAAAAAGTTATTTGTAAATAAATAACATTGTTAAACAGTTTTAAAAATTGCTTTCCAATTTTGTAATTGTTCAATGTTTTATACAAAAATATGCAAAATTTATTATTTTGCTTACCGTAATAGTTAACTTTTATACGTTTATTTAAAAAAAATATAACAACTGAAGAATATTCAAACTGTATATTACTTGTATTAATGCATTAATCCATAATTTCAACTGAAAATTGACGGCAGTGTCGTACCGATCGGCCGACACGCCACTTTAACTATGAGCTTGCTATCGTACCGATCGCCTCCCCATGGCACTTAACGTGTTAACAAATTTTACAAAGCTTCTAGTAATAATTAAATGACACATTATTCCAGAGTTTGGAGAAATAAGTATTGATCAGTGATGCACTTTTAGAGTCATTCCAATAACTCTTCAAAATAGAGTACTACAAGAACTTCATACAGTACACATTGGTATTACTAAAATGAAATTAGAATCCATTACATTCACAACCACCATGTTACCCAAAAATGGTTTGTCTCTCTCTCTCTCTCTCTCTCTCTCTCTCTCTCTCTCTCTCTCTCTCTCTCTCTCTCTCTCTCTCTCTCTCTCTCTCTCTCTCTCTCTCTCTCTCTCTCTCTCTCTCTCTCTCTCTCTCTCTCTCTCTCTCTCTCTCTCTCTCTCTCTCTCTCTCTCTCTCTCTCTCTCTCTATATATATATATATAGCTAACCATATTTTATGTTTTTATGGTGTTTTTAAAAAGTGTGCACATATGCAGCCTAACACTATCCACTTCTAACATTTTTACTGTCTGGGCCGCATGTATCACATATCATGAAAATTATGATATTATTTGATTTTTTCAAGTATTTAGTATTACAAACATGTACAACTTATTTTTCATTTTATTATTTTCAAGCTTTAAAAATAAAATAACAAGATATAAATCATGTGTAGTTTCAATACCTAAGCACTTTATTACTTGTAAAAAAATGTGATAATTATTATAATGACTCTAAAAATGATTGAGAAAAAAATTTGTGTATTTTTCTGCTTGTCCTGGACCACAGGATAAACTCTGACATTGGAAAGTGCTCACTATTGATAAACATGGCCTAAAATGAAATCACGTCTGAGTATTAGATATGATACACACGGCCTAGCTCAAAAAGGATTTGTGTATCATATATACAGGCAGTGAATGTTTTAACCATGGTTTTAGTTAAGGCGTAAAACCTTTGTGGTCATTATTACCTTCATAAAATTGAGCATAAGATGCTCCATAAAAAAAAATAATAATAATAATAATAATAATAATACAAATAAAACTAAACCCAAAAACATTTAATTTGAACAACATTTATAAGACTAAAACCGGTTAACAATTCTAAATTGTAACAACATAACATGTTCAAGGCTGTAAAGAAGCCCTGCAACAAGTTAACAATGATAAACTATAATAAATACAATAATTATCAACAATTAAAAACTACAAATAATACAGGGTTGTAAAAGGGCCCTTCAATGAGTTAACGAGGATAAAATTTAAACAGAAAACTAAACACAATATTAGAGAGCTGTAAAGGGCCTATGCAACAATTAAATCGAAAATTAAAAAATTTAATCAACAATTTTCAGTCGACATAAAAAAGACAATACCCGATTAAGGATCTCAGTATTATTCTTCAACATCGCTGAATTGTATTGGATAAGACAAATGTTCCACACACACCTCTCAGAACATAATATTCTATTAGGATGTGCTTCATTGTTAGGACACTCTGACAAAATGGGCATTGCTGTGGATTCCCATGTTCCATCAGAAATCCGTAAGTGATCATGGAATGACTAGTATGAACTTGGGTATCACCATTTCCTCTTGACGGTTGTCACGAATAGATGAAATCCTGGGATGGACAGTATTGTATACGTCCCTCAGTTTATTGGACATAATTGTCCATTCTTCCTCCCACTAACTGTGCAATAAATGTTTAATTAGAGCTACAAAATCAGATGCCAAAACATCCTGCGTGACTGGCATCTAACTTGTAGCTTCCTTTGTTGATGCCTCTGCTTTTGTGTTTCCCATAATTCCGCAAAGCTCAGATACGCACCGAAATTGATACCCCTGAAGTCTGTGTATGATACACAGAATATCCTCAATTCTTCAGAACATATATCCTTCATATCCTGTAACGTACTTTTGGAATCGGAATATAAAAGACACCGACAGAAACCAGACGGAACAGTATTAAAGCCTTTCAAAATAACAAAGAGTTCCACAGTAAATATACTAGAAACTGAGGTACGACCGCTGGATAAGTAATATGCACAACTGACATTATTGCATTCTTTCTCCCACTAACTGTGTAATAAATGTTTAATTAGAGCTACAAAATCAGATGCCAAAACATCCTGCGTGACTGGCATCTAACTTGTAGCTTCCTTTGTTGATGCCTCTGCTTTTGTGTTTCCCATAATTCCGCAATGCTCAGATACCCAGCAAAATTGATACCCCTGAAGTCTGTGTATGATACACAGAATATCCTCAATTCTTCAGAACATATATCCTTCATATCCTGTAACGTACTTTTGGAATCGGAATATAAAAGACATTGACGGAAACCAGATGGAACAGTATTAAAGCCTTTCAAAATAACAAAGAGTTCCACAGTAAATATACTAGAAACTGAGGTACGACCGCTGGATAAGTAATATGCACAACTGACATTATTGTCCAATTTAAAACCACCTGTGAATCTAGACAATGAAAAGTAAAAATGTTGTATTTTAATAAGCCATGGTGGAATAAAACAAGGAGAATTCCTGTGCATTAGAGGAAGCACAAGTCCTAAACTGTTGAGGATCTGTAGAGTTCTAATGGCAAATGGGGCAGTAGAGTTCCGACAATATTCATACCCATCACACAAAGGATTATTAACCTTAGAAGCGGCACCAACCCGCTGAGCGGGTCGATTTGCAATTTAGATGTAGTCTATCGACCGGAAAACACGTATTTTGTAATTCAACATTACGCCCACTTAGATTCGTCCTATCGCAATAAATAAAATACCGTTGTAAAGCGAATGTTCCGTAGATGCATAATCATGCAAAAAAAAATACCACAAAACGTTATAAATAATATTCCAAAAATTGGCGAAGTTCGCATATTTTTGATGCGTAAAATCATAGATTTGAACTGTGCGGTTTTTAGTAAAAGCGACACCATTTTCCCCCACATGATTACAAATCTATTTTTCTGTCAAATAAGTCGACCAAAACACTGTTCTATAGATCACATGTTTCTCTTTCTAACCGTAGTTTACAAATTGTTCTGTGACTCATGGATCGAAAGATATTTCTACTTGACGATAGTAGAAACCTTACGGAACGAAATTCACTTGGCATTCGGTGCAGTTTACTAAATAGGATTATCGATTACTGATACTATTTTTTGTAATCGAACTTTATAGTATGTTGTAGAGGAAATTTCATTCTACAAGTTGGTACCACTTGATATACCTTACTATTATTTTCTGTTGCTTCTTTTCAAGTCGAAACATAGGCATTCTTACGCGAGTCCGTGAAATTAAAATGATACGCATGGGCGTGGGATTTGTGTAATATTTTAATAATTTGTGTTATTTTGAAGGTTTGTGTATACAAATTGTTTATAAATTGTGTATACAAATTGTATATCAATTGTGTATACAAGTTACAATATATGTGTTTTTATTTCTAAAGTTTATGTTTTTGAGTGAATTTCTAGTTTGTGAATGGTTTATATTTGGGATAACCTAAGAGGTATGTTGTAAACATAGGTAAATTTTCTTATATTAAGTGTTTTATTTGATTATACAAGTGAATATGTGTGTTATTCTTTGTAAAGTATATTGTTTTAGTGAAATCTAGTGATTTTGAAAGTTACTAATTACGCCTACTAAATTGTCGAGTTGTCAAACCTAACTTCACATGTCAGAGTATCACTTTTTAGGGGAAATCGTTATTTTTATTTTGAAAATGTAACAATTTCCCCCCCCCTAAATATATTCACAAATATATTACAAATCTCTAGTAATCGTTGAAAAAATTCAAAATAATCTATTTGTATGGTGTACGTTACCATTTCTGTGAAATTATGCTCTCTGTTACTCTCCGATTTTTTGGTATTTGACCAAAAAACTCCAAATGTTTTACATCTAACATTTTTTTTCACTACACACCTAAATTCTATACACCTTTCTGAATATATTGATATATAGAACTTGTGCATAAAATATATATTACTATTTTTGGTAAATTTTTGAAAAAAAATGACCATTTTACCTTTTCTATATTTTTTTTTAAATTTTGAAAATGTAACAATTTTTTTTCTTCTTTTTTTCTAAATATATTCACAAATATTACACAAAACTTTTGTATATCTTAGAAAAAGGTGGTAAGTTATTGATTTTGGATGATACAGGTTTTTCTGAAAAATGTTAACTTCATTTTTTGACATGTAACATACTTACTCCAAAACCGTTCCAAAAAAATTTTTTTTTATTACATAGATGAATTCTATGCATCTTTCTGAGAAAAATGATGTCTTATAAGTTAGGTTTTGTATAAAAATAATATTTTTTATTAATTTTTAAACAAACGAAGAATTGTCAAGAAAATTAACCAAGCCGCTTCTAGGGTTAACTCTGGTAATGGCACTGCGGCTCAAATGAGCCGTAGAAGCCACTGACGAAAGACAGACAACTGTAAAAAACTCTGATATTGCAACTCGTCATTAGGGTTACTTAAAACCATCCTACCGAAATAAAAGTTATACCATTGTAAAGCTGACGTTTCGTAGATGCATATACATGTAATCAAAAGTTCATAAAATGCTATAAAAATATGGTAATTATATAGCAGAGTAGCCTCACTTCAAAATTAATTTTTATGGGTTTTATTCATCAAATAAATGTTGGAAAAATATTTTATTATCGAAAAAAAGTGTCGGAAAGATGATTACATAATACAATTACACAAGTTGTTTTTTCGTGAAAAAATTAACTCTGTGTTATCTTTCATACTCATGACATTCACTTCAATAAACGTACGGAAGGTTTGGCCAGGTGGTTTTATATATATATATATAGCAACCTGGCCAAACCTTTCGTGACATATAATAATACAGCCCTACATATTTACAGCAAAGAAAACATTATTTATTCTTATGAAGTAAGGTATGTAGTAGAGGATAAAAAAATAAAACAAGGAAAATACGGCGCCACCTTAACCCTGCAACTGTTAAAGACCCCAAACCGTACCCATTCTCCCGGACAAGTTGGCTATAAAACACATATTTTGCAATTCAACATTTCGCCCACTTAGAATCGTCCTATTGCAATAAAAAAAATAGTGTTGGAAAGCTAATGTTCCGTAGATGCATATCATGCAAAAAAAATACCACAAAACGTTATAAATAATATTCCAAAAATTGGCGAAGTTCGCATATTTTTGATGCGAAACGTCCAAGTTTTACGTTAACAAGTTTTAAACAAAACATTCGTCTCGTATGACAATTATTCCTATTTCGAAATTTCAATCTGTCACATCTGACATAACACTGCTTGATAGATCGCGTCTTTCTCTTCAAAACGGTGTTTTTCAAATGTTTCCAACTAGTATAGTTTTTATTATATAAAAATTAAACCAAATCAAGAATTTTAACGCTATTTTACACGCTAAAAATTACCTTTTTTGCAATTCAACTTTTATCCTAGTAGATATTATATTATCGAAATGTATTCTATACCATTGAAAATGTAATTTTTTAATCTTTCATAACCAAGTTTAGAAAATTTTATGTAGTGTGTAGTAGAGAAATAAGACTAGACTGAAGTTTACCTTGTTAGCGCTAGATTGCGACAGTTTCTCGCGGCGAGTTTTATATAGAAAATATCACCTATATGTTCATATATTTTTTCGAAATGGTAAAACTTGTCCAAATGTTACAAGTTGACAATATTATATAGTATTTTTCTTCCTCTTTCGAACTATGAAGACGAAATCATCCTAATTTATATAGTTTACGAGTTATATCCATTCTAGGAAATGATCCTCTGAACTTTCAGACCGGTTTGCGATATTCAGTGTCTAGACAGTCTTGAAGAATCCGATCTTTATTTTTATACAATCTTGTCATTTTTGATATAACTGTAAAGAGGAGGTTTCAATGTTTAACCTTGTATTTGAAACACATCTGTACAAGGAAAAATACAAAGGCTGTAGTACTTTATAAAACGTAGAATAACCTCAAACTTGTTACTTCGATCTCGCAAGATTTTTGCCGATGTGGAAATTTCAATGTGCAATAGCTTTGTGTTTTTATAGTGAATATAAGTTTCATTAAGTGATTTTTTTATTATAATTTGTTTATACAACTTAAAATAAATGTGTCAATGTTTGTAGAGTGTAGTTATGAGTGATAATTCATATTTTCGGCCTAGTCTAGCCAAATCTAGTACTAGTCAGACCTAGTTCTAGATTTGCTATTGGAACTTTTAGTTTCAAGAAACCATTTATTTATTATAATATGTATATACATAATATATAAATGTATATACAACTTATAATAAATGTGTCAATGTTTGTAGAGTGTATTTATTAGTGATATTTCATATTTTTGGTTTTTTTTTCACAGCCCTAACCTCAACGTCTAGGCTATTGTGAAGGTAGATTTTTATCATAAATGACCCATGTCTAATGAAAATTTTCAAAATAGATTTTTCTTTTTAGCAACTTTTATCCACAAATATATTACAAATATTTAGTAACTGTTGAAAATATTTTTAAAAAAATTTTGTAGGATTTACATTACCATTTCTGTGAAATTCTTGCCTGCGCTACTCTCGGATTTTTTGGTATTTCACATATAAACTCCAAATGTTTTACATCTAACTTTTTTTCCACTAGACAGCTAAATTATATGCACCTTTCTAAATATAATAATATATAGAATTTGTGTTTTCCATACATATTACTATTTTTGGTAAATTTTTGAAAAGAAAAGAATAAAGTTACCTTTTTTTTAAAAAATGGTAATTTCTTTTTGAAAATGTAACAAATGTTTTTTTTTCTCTTCTAAATATATTCACAAATATATTACAAACCTGTTTTAATAATTGAAAAAATTCCAAAAAAATTTTTATTATGGTGTACATTACCATTTCTGTGAAATTCTTGCCTAAGCCACTTTCCGATTTTTGGCCATTTTACATAAAAACTACAAATGTTTTACATCCAACTTTTTTTTTCACTACATACCTAAAATCTATGCACCTTTCTGAATATAATGACTTATAGAAGTTCTGTATAAAATATATTTTACTATTTTTAATGTTTTTTTGAAAAAATAAAGTGAAAATTCAGTTTTTACGTAAAATATTTTTTTAAATTTTAAAAATATAACATTTTTTTTTTTTTTCCCTAAATATATTCACAAATAGTACACAAAACTTTTGTATATCTTAGAAAAAGGTGGCAAGCTTTTGATTTTGGATGAATCAGCTTTTTCTTGAAAAATGATAACGTCGTTTTTGACATGTAACATACTTACTCCAAAACCGTTACAAATTTTTTTTTTTTTTTTTACATAGATGAATTCTATGCATCTTTCTGAGAAAAATGATGTCTTATAAGTTAGGTTTTGTATAAAATTAATATTTTTTATTAATTTTTTAAGAAAATAAAACCTTTAACATTGAACAGTTGGAGGGTTAACCTCCTTAGACCCAGAGGTGAACTAGTTTATAGGCCTAATAGCCTGATGTACTTTTAAAAGTACAAATCGACACTTTTTTTCGATAGTAAAATATTTTTCCAACATTTATTTGACGAATAAAACCCATAAAAATTGATTTTGAAGTGAGGCTACTCTGCTATATAATTACCAAAAATATTTAATTAATTGGTAAAGTTTGGTGTGTTTTAGTCATAAAAATGGCGACTACCAAATTCGGACAGAGAAAGCAAATATGGCGTCGTTCTTTGCCAGATGTCAAACTGGATGTAATGAACCATTTTATTTGTAAATTGTACTGTTTTTAGTACAAATCTTTACCTATCCAACAGAGTTCGCCACATGTCAGTAAAACAAATCGTATTGATTCTACATTGTATATACGACAAAAACCAGTTTTACAGCAAAAAAAGTTGTTTTCTTCAACTCAACTTTTAGCCTAGTAAATGGAGTCGTAGAGAAATGAATTATACACCATTGAAAAGCTCGTGTTTCAATCTTTCAAAGCTGTGTAATCTGATTTTCGTAGAGAGATCAATAGAACAAATTGAAATAATTCTCGTAATTTGGCAATTTCGCCGGGAGGCCGCAGCACATGACGGCACCAAAACTCCGTCATATTTTCAGATCTGGATCAGTCCATATATCGATTACTATTTGTCTTAGCTCACAGATGTTTATCTCTTTGTATAGAAAAAACACAGACCTTTCCAATGATATATTATAAACCATCACATTTTAGTCGATCATAATATAGGTTTACTTTCATAGAACAGCTGCCAGAATAAATGCGTTTCCGTTGCAAACTGTAAAGCAATATGGCGTGATGTAACTTTTCGACAATTTTCTTGTGATTTATCGAGTGTTTTATATTATGATTATATAAGTTTATATGTGTGTTATTCTTTGTAGAGTTTATTGTTATAGTGAAATTTAGTGATGTTGTTTTAGGCCTACAAAGCTTTAGTTACAAGGCTTAGATGAGTAGGCCTTGTGGTTTTCCACATTTACGGGTAAGAGGTATTATTATTTTGAAAATTTTAGAATTTGATTTTTTTTTTACCAATTGTTATTCATATTTATACTAGAAAACGTTTGTAATACTCGTAAAAAATGTAAAACTAGATTTTCTATGCTCAATTGGACTTTGAAGTGAAATTTAGCCTTCGATTTTCGTGTTTTTTGTTCTTTGCAATACTGACTCCAAAATTATTTTTCAAACGTTTTTTAAATTACACTACTAAATTCTATGAACCTTCCTGAATATAATTATATTTAGAAGTTGGTTTTCCATAAATATTACAATTTTTGGTGATTTATTGAAAATAAGCTGGCCAGTTTTACCTTTCTCGTAAAACAATTTTTTAAATTTTGAAAATGTAACAATTTTTTTCCCGAAATATATTCACAAATATAACACTAAAATTTTGTATATCTTTGAAAAAGGTGGTAAGCTATTGATTTTGGATGATACAGGTTTTTCTGAAAAATGATAACTTCGTTTTTTGACATGTAACATACTTACTCCAAAACCGTTTCAAAAAAAAAAAAATGTATTACATAGATGAATTCTATGCATCTTTCTGAGAAAAATGATGTCTTATAAGTTAGGTTTTGTATAAAAATAATATATTTTATAAATTTTTTTAAGAAAACAAAACCTTAACATGTGGCAGATCAAGGGTGTATTAACATAAATTAATTTGAAAATATTAATTATAAAATTATTGATAAGGGTTATTATGATGTAAAATCTTTTATGGAAGACCCAATAAATAGGATATGATGGTTTTGAGATTGTTTAGTCTGTTATTTTGTTCAACATATGTCTATAGTTTAACTGTCGATTTTAATAATGTTGTGATTACGTTAAATACAACCCTGATAAAGCGCCTCTTATTATATATAATTTTAGAGATTGTATAAAGATTTAATGTTATGTGCTGATTTAATGAAATAACTGAAGTACTAACCTCAGTTTATATTCAACATCCTGTGTTTTTAACATAGGAGAGTTTGAATGTGACGAGAGTGGAGAGTTTGAATATGTAGAAGCCACAGAAGTTTGTCTTGCATCAGAAGTAGACTTTTGTAGCCTTTCTCTTCTTTTTACCCTTAATAAATCTGTTGTTGTAGGAATACTTAATTCTGTATAACGTTTTGACATTCTAGCTTCAGCCTTTCTTTTGGTACCTATTGTGACAGGAATACGTTTGGCATCCAAGATCTGTAACAATTATCAAAATACTAAAATCAGCAAATAGCTCATAGCTTCAGAATGGATAATGAAATATAGATATGTCAATTTACTGTATGTTTATGTAGGCTATTTTCATTACCAAAAGATACAAGCTAATTTTAATACACCATATCACTAGTTTGAGATATAAATTATTTCATAGATCTTTTATTCTGAAGATAATTATTTTTTCATATTGTTGTATTTAAGGATGATACTTAATACATTTATCTAAAATAGAACTTCGTTATGCTGAACACTCATTAGTAGTTCGCCAATTCCAAAATAACAAAATGAGTATCTATTTACTATAATGGTGTAAACAAGTATAGGGTGATTCAGATATATCAAGACTCAAACGAAAAATGAATCTGAATATAAAAATGGATGATTATTCAGTAATTTGCCAGATCACAGCAAAATCTGTTGAACACACTTTGTAAACTTTAATGTAATAGCAGATATTTCTTGTTGAAACTCCATATTCAAGGATAAAATAAAGCAAGATCTTAAAGTTTCAAAATATTTTAATAATAAAATGAGCTACAATTGTTTTGCCTTGCGGCATCATCGGGCAACTGATAATTTACAGGTATAGACAACTATTTAAACATACACAAGTAACAGGAAACTGAAATACAATAGAGAAATCGGGAAAGGTAGGGAGATGACCTAGCAGGTAGATAAAGGTTAATGAACTATGTTACGGATGGGTTTTAGAAGGGGTAACGAATTTAATACAATTTGGTCATTTAAGTTGAGAATAGGCCTAAGTGAAATAGATCTATTTATTTCTAAACATTCTAAATATTATTAATTATTTAATCTATTGCTTTTATTTTCTATATGTAAGAGTTTAACATTCAATTTCGGATCAAAACTATGACCTGAGTCCAAAAGGTGGTTAGCAAAGTTAGAGTTTCTATAGGCATGTTTCCAGCTATTTACATGTTCTTTAACCCTCCAACGGTTACCAGACTGGAAAACACGTTTTTTGCAATTCAACATTTCGCCCAGAATCGTCCTATCGCAATTAAAAAAATAGTGTTGGAAAGCTAATGTTCCGTAGATACATAAACATGCAAAAATAATACCACAAAACGTTATAATTAATATTCCAAAAATTGCTGAAGTTCGTGAATTTTTTATACGTTACGTCACAGATTTGCGTTGACAAATTGTAAACAAAACTAACGTCATGTTTGTCTAATATTCCCAATTCGAAATTTCTGTCAAACAGATTTAACATAACACTGCTCGATAGATCACATCTTTCTCTTTCAAAATGTGCTTTTCAAATGTTTCCACGTAATATAGTTTTTATTATATAAAAATTAAACAAAATCAAAAATTTTAACGCTATTTTACACGCTAAAAATTACATTTTTTGCAATTAAACTTTTATCCTAGTAGATATTATATTATCAAAATGTATTATATTGTAAAGATAATCTTTCAATCTTTCATAACCAAGTTTAGAAAATTTAATGTTGCGAACAGTAGAAAAACACTACTTGACTCAATTTGACGTTCATTGCACTTGGTTCTGACACTTTGCCACGGCGAGGTTTATATAGAAAATATCACCTATATGTTCATATATTTGTTCGAAATGGTAAAACTTGTCCAAATGTTACAAGTTGACAATATTATATAGTATTTTTCTTTCTCTTTCGAACTATGAAGACGAAATTATCCTAAGTTATATAGTTTATGAGTTATATCCATTCTACGAAGTGCTCTACTGAATTTTCTGCTTATTATATGTTATATTTTTATAGGCCTAGGCCTAATTCTCCAAATTTTGACCAAAAAACTCCAAATGTTTTATATCTAACATTTTTTTTTCACTACACACCTAAATTCTACGCACCTTTCTGAATATAATG
Organism: Aphrophora alni; assembly: GCA_963513935.1. Taxonomy (NCBI): domain Eukaryota; kingdom Metazoa; phylum Arthropoda; class Insecta; order Hemiptera; family Aphrophoridae; genus Aphrophora; species Aphrophora alni. The sequence continues at coordinate 80,854,482 of OY740766.1, forward strand.
ATATATATAGAAGTTTTGTATAAAATACATATTACTATTTTTGGTAAACTTTTGAAAAAAAATTATCATTTTACCTTTTTTTGTAAAATATTTTTTTAAATTTTGAAAATAGTAACAATTTTTTTTTCCCCTAAATATATTCACAAATATTACACAAAACTTTTGTATATCTTAGAAAAAGGTGGTAAGCTATTGATTTTGGATGATACAGGTTTTTCTGAAAAATGAAAAAACATACTTACTCCAAAACCGTTTAAAAAATTACATAGATGAATTCTATGCATCTTTCTGAGAAAAATGATGTCTTATAAGTTAAGTTTTGTATAGAAATAATATATTTTATTAATTTTTAAACAAACGAAGAAAATTAACATGCACCGCCTGTAGGGTTAATTTTAACTTTTATAGATCTACCTGATTGCCCTATGTACTCAGAGTCACAATCTTGACGAGATATTTTATAAACTCCACTATTTTCTAACATTTCTTTTTTATCTTTATTATTGACCAACATTTTCCCTAGATTTTTAGTACAATAAAAATGTAGTACATCCCCCTACCTTTCCCGATTTCTCTATTGTATTTCAGTTTCCTGTTACTTGTGTATGTTTAAATAGTTGTCTATACCTGTAAATTATCAGTTGCCCGATGATGCCGCAAGGCGAAACAATTGTCGCTCATTTTATTATTAAAATATTTTGAAACTTTAAGCTCTTGCTTTATTTTATACTTTGTAAACTTCAGCATTAAGACTAGGCCTACCAGGCTGGCGGTTTCTAGGCCTATTATTAACACTTCTTGTATTACAAAAATGTTTCACAAGATCATACACTGTTGAATTCCCTGGAACAGGAAGATCAGGGAATTTGTTTATAAATAATGCAACACAATGATCATAAGATTTTAATGCAAAGTAATTTTCCATAAATGTGACTTAACAAAAACATAAGCAGGGTGGCAAAAAACTGAAGTAGTAAAATAAACATTAGTTACCTCAATTCTACTTCCACACTACCGCTATAAACTCTAACCCAAATATGATTATGCTTAAGCCACAAACGGTACTGTAGGGGTCAGATCCAACCCAACCGTTCACTTTCGCTTCTCCTTACTCTCCCCTCTCTTTGCAAGAGATTGAGCCGAGAAGGAATTCTACCAACCAGTCTTTCAACAGGGTTTAGAGTTTTGGATAAGCTACAGTTATCGGATTAGTGACCTTAATGTTATTAATTTTACTAATTACTTTTTCTTTTTCACTGTTTTGGCCCCAAAATGGTCAAACGACAATGGTTTTGCACTCCTGAAAAAAATCTCACTGAGATAGGTCGTCAAGAGGATGCTTCAGACAATGAAGACGGTGACCGTGACCTGGATGGATGTGTCTCAGAATTGGAAGATGAAAGTCTGCTGAACAGTGCTATTGAAGAAGATGGTTTTTGACTGTAATGAGGAGGAAGAGAGTGATGGAGGAGTAGCAAATGATAGATATTTTGAGTTAGGGAAGGACAAGGAAACAATCTGGACTGATAATCCTTTATGCTCAAGATTTTCGCGAACCCCTTCTTCAAATATCACTTACCTAAAGGGAACACACGAGGCATAACAGACGAAGAAACATGGTCAAAGCCAATCAGAATTTACAAAAACAAAAACGAAGACGAGACTTGTGTGATCTCTCGAAGGATAGAAAGAGAAATTAATTTTGTGCCAAATGTAATTCATTTATATGTGATAAGCATAAAATAGTATTATTTGTTAGGTGTGTAAGTGATGATTCTATTGAAGAAATGGAAATATGGTACATATCATTTTGTGTACTTTGATTTAGTCTTGAAGGCCACCAAGGTAAACTGTTTGTATATTCTTTAGTTCCTAATTATTTCCTAGTCTCTTTACTAGTTCTTTATTATATAATTATGATTATTGTAAAATTATGGTTTCGAAATAAGTAAATACAAAATAATAAATACGAGTGTATTTGTTGAAAAACATTGTTTATGATTAGTCGAATTTTTTTTTTTAAGATTTTCAATTTTTTGTTTAGATTTTGAATCCCAAAAAATGTCAGTATATATTATTTTGTATTTGAAAAGTTGTCTTCACTAATTTCTAAAACTAGGTACAAAACTAAATTATATATTAGACCTAATATGTACAACATTCTATGTAAATGTCAAATAGATTTTATTCATTAACAAAATTACAATTTGTAGGTCATTTTTTCTACAAAAAGTGTTTTTTTTTCATGTAAGATATTATCCATAAATGTTATTCTACAAGAAAAGCTTATTGTGTATATATTTCTACCAAAAACCTCATCAACCAAGATCGGGATGACCGTCTATTTCGTTTCAAACCGCTTGAGCATTTACATACAAGCCAGGTTATTGTAAAACTAGTCGTAGAGCCATCAAAAACTACCTCAATGTGTTACTATCTTTTAAGTAAGATGTAAATCAACTTGATAAGATCATATACCTGAAAATTATTCGAAATATCAAGTACTTTGTCTTATATTATACATTACAACTGAAAAAAAATAAAATATGGAATTGAATTTCGATTGAACTAAAATGAACTAATCTAACTTAACACAAATAATTCTATGTCAACTATTAAAAAAGAACTTATAATAAAACTGAATACAAATTTTGAAAGGGAAAAAGATCTGGGAGTACTTAACTTTATCTATAATATTAATATAATTGTGTGTACCTAACAAAAGCCTTTCATCTTTGTGCAATTTCATGTTTTTTGTTTTAGTAATGATAATATTATAAAACATTAAAGGGAACAGCTTCGTAGCATTCCTTTGGCTGTGAGAAGAAATGTAAGGAAGAAACTTTCTTTAATGTTAAAATGATTTCTGCCTTAGTAATGATATCATCTGGCATCATGTATCATTATATATTGTTTCACATGACTAACTTTGGAAAAACAGGTTAACTAGTACTTGGATGATCCATCACCTACATTTTGTAATAAAACATTAGGCCTAGGCCTATCATAAAAAAAATTAACCGCATTTTATTTCCAGTACCAAATGATTTTGATAATTGAATATTTAGTTTTCCTTTGGAATGTAAACAAACATCAAAAACTCTCTATACTTACTAACATCAAAAGTTTGTATACATACTTCGCATTTTAAATTTTTATTATTTTTTTCAACTGGCTATAGTCAAAATTTAAAGTCTTCACTTAAAAACGTTCATACATTTCCCAGGCATATTTGTATCTAACAATAAATAAGAGCAACACCAGCTAGGTTTAATAATTAATACCCATCACATCATGCAGTTTCCCATATAACACTAACACTAGAAAATAAAATTAAACACATGTATTTGTCATTTACTAAACAATACGACTACAATGATTAAAACAAACAAAACACATCACATTCTTATATAGGCACTAGACAGGAACAGAAGAAAACATTAGAAAGAAAAAGAAAAGGAAAAAAAAAAACTAATGACAATCATTTGTTATATTATCTTAAAGCAGGAAGAAATTGGCCAATAATAGATATTAAAATTCTAGATACTTCAAAAAGCATACCTAATTATTTGTTAAATTAATAAATTGTTATCTTTGTTGCAATTATTTTTGTACATTTATTATATAATTACATAAGTTGTAACATTTTACAAGCTACCAACAGCCCTGCTATATGAAATGGTAAATATTGAAAAATGTATTTGTTTTGGATTAAAAGATATAAGTCTAAAGCTCTTTATCAAAAGAATTTAAACTAAAGAGAAGTTATAATTTACTTTAATTATCTCTAAGATGCATTTGTAACTTCCTAAATATTTCAAAGCTATAGTTGAACACTGTTAAACCAAGGTATAGTGAAAACCTCAAAATTTGTTTCTTGTTAAATAATGATATAAAATATAGGGAGTAAATGTTTATATCAAATGAAATTTTTAAGAATTTATTTAATAATTACTATTATGTTGAAACTTAGAATAAATAATTTATATTACACTTACCTAGAAAGGTAAAAATAAATATCCGATTATAAAAATTAAATAAAGTAATAAACTGATGAGGAAATGTGAATGAATATGTAGGGAAAGATCATAGATTTATATATTTTTGAAAAGAAAGTGTTGTAGTTATAAGAGAAATTAACCTTTAAAGAATATCAGTGTTTTAAAATAAAAAAGTAGATTAGTTAAGTTTAGCGAGTAAAGGAAACAGGTGTTAATTATATCAACAAACAGACAATGTTATAGGAAAGTTATAGGAAACAGACTTAAAAGGAAAGTTATATCATTGATAAGAAAATTATATCTGATTAAACTACGCTAAATATACGGTAATTTTAAAAATACAGTAGAACCCCTCTTAACCGGTCTAGTCGGGACTGACACCCTGGCCGGTTGCCCGTTTGGCCGGTTAATCAGAGGTTCCCCTGAAAAATCGGTTTTTGTTGAAAGAAAGCTTATTTAATCAGGTAGCGCTAAGAATTATGCAATTAAGATGTTATTGCAACTCATTTTATTGTATATAAATGTATCTTATATATTATGTTATGTATATTATACATCAAACATGAAAAAATTAAACACTACAAAGCTCGTTTACAGATTCCCCTCTGTCAAGTCTTTGACACATTTAACCGCGTCTCAAACGAAACCAACACACGCTTCCAAGAAAACTGAAAAGAAATGTTATATTTTCCATATTGTAGGCTATACTAAATTGATTCGTGGAAAAAAAGCGGCCCATCAAGCGTTTTTGTCTGTGTATGTCTGCTATACCGACGGGTGCCAATGCCGCGGTGTTTTTATGCCGCCGACAATGGGATACCGCTATCGGCAAAGTCGTTTGACTCGCCGCTGCTTTGGTGCCGCCGACAATGCGATACCGATATCGACAAATTCCTTTGATATCGCCGCCGCTTTGGTGCCGCGGTGTTTTTACGCCGCCGACAATGGGATACCGCTATCCACAAAGTCCTTTGATTTCGCCGCCGCTTTGGTGTTTCAATTACAATTTATTTTCGGAAACTCTCATCCAACCAATACACTAGGATATAGGCCGGTTAATCCGAGGACCGGTTAATCCGAGGCTGGTTAACAGAGGTTCTACTGTATTATCATTTTATGTGTTACTGGATTTGATACTAGTTAGCTATAAGCCAACACAATCTATGGAAAAGGAAATAATAAATCCCCTATTCTTGTAACTGACGGTAAAGGAAGCCTATTTGAGTTGGGCACTTCTGAATTGATTTTGAACGAGGAAAGATCACTGAATATATATCCAAGATAATCTCATATTAATTTGCATAAAAAATACTGTTGGAAATAAATTTTCATGAAAGTGAATGTAAATATTGCAATTTTGAGAAGATAATGGCTGAATTTCAAATATGAGCAAATAAGCCAATTGCAAGACTACGATACCACCTTATTTTCATATTTGAGCAATCACAAAGTAAAAAAAAAAGTTATTGATATACATACAGAGTGTTTTGAAATTCCCTGGAACCGCTTTATAGAATTGTTCCTTGGGTCAAGACAATCATAAAATACATATGTCTGAAATGATTAGTTTTCCGTATGTCTACCATTTTGAGTATTTTCCAAAAATTAAATAATACCAGAACAGATTGAGATATTGATACCAAATTTCACAAAACCTTTTTTTTTATTAGTTTGTAGTTTTTTACTAAATTTTAAGGCCCCTGAAATATTTAACATCCCTGAAAAAGTTATGTTTCTGGCCCGGTAGATAGCAGCACCTCTGCGGCAAAATTGTACTACTGATAATTTGCATAACTATTGTCCGATTTTTGTTTTATAAGTTATTTTGTAAATAATATCGATAAAATATTTACGCACCAAGGTGAAACTTTTTTAGATTTTTTAATAAAAAAGTTGTTGAGCAAAAATATTATTATTATTATCATTATTTTTAATCGCAGGTAGTCATTTTGTAAATAATAATTTTAAATGAATTTTGTCGTTTTCAGATATGAAATCGGTCAAATGGTCCAATTGGAATCGTGTTTTAAAGATATTATCATTATTTCGCTCACGCCCCGCACCCCCCGCGGCGCACCGCCATACTGCCCAGCCGCTCTAACGCGCGGCCCCTGCCACTTGCTGTAGCATAGGTCAACTCAGTACTGTACTCGCATTCGCGCTCTGGCCGGACACACTAGACTAGACTACTGATTACGACAGGTGTTTGTTATCTGTTAACGGTATTTTCCGTAAGCAGAAAAGAAACATCTAGTGCAAATATAGAACAATATAGTTACAAGGTAGAGGATTTAGGCTATTTGTAAATTGCATTTACAATTCACGTAATATTAATCTGTAAAGTTACATTTAGTTAGATATATCTAGAACAGACAGTAAATGAAAGATACATTAAGTTGACAGTGACAAATGAGTGAACTACCTGTAATTGTTCAAGTTTTATATAAGTATCAAAATATGAGTGAATTTATTTTTAATCGTATTTATTTATGTGAGTATAGTCCCAGTTGGTGTATTAATCCTCTCACTTCTGTATAGGTGCCGGGTTCCTTTAAAGCGTAAGCGCTTAAAAAAGTTACGTTGTTATCCCAATTTCGTGAGAGTAATGGAGGGTTGCGAAGACTGGAATTGCACCGACGATTAAGCATGTTGCTGAGCACATATTAGCCGACTGAAAAACTGCATGTGGTGTTATTATTTACGTACAGACTTATTTTTGTACACCACTTTTTGAGCAAAACTATTTATCAGATCGGAAAAATTTGAATTACTGTATGAACGAATTTACCAACTAGTCAAAACTAATGAAAGTAATTTATAAAATGGCGCTCAAAAAATTGAACATAATTCACAATTGTTTTCTTTTAACTTTTCTATCTTTCTTGACCAATTTTTGTTCTCTTCCGACCATGACATTATATTCTAGGACTAGGGGTCTTTATTTTACACTCTTTTCTTTTTTATCAGACGATGATGACCGAAAGATTTTTGCTTTTAAAAAGAAAAATAACATTAAATGTTTTGCTAAATCGAGTAAGTTGGTGTCATTTTGTAGAATTGGCTAGACTGATTTCATCTCAGATGTCGTCCAACTCTCTACGAAAAACCTTTGTAGATGTGGCTTAAAATTCCATAATAACCTCAAAATTTGTAATATTATACTCGTACATTGGACAGTTTTAATGAAATCTATGTTCAAGTCTAAACGATTTATAGTGCTAGTGCATACTCTCCATAGTTAGGCCTGCTTCATGATTATTTTCATGTTTAGAACATTGTTTGCAAGCACTTATGGCCTTACATCTGGCAATCTTAATTTAATAATCTTTATCTAGTTTAATTTTGCTAGATGTAATGGAATCAATCACAACACAACATGAATCCGCACAAATAAAGTGAGCATTATATAAGTTAACCTAAAAATAATTTAAAACAGCTGTTATAAATTCTCAAACAAAACTACAAAATAAAACGAGTTTCAGAATTTATAACAGATGTTTCAAATTATTTTTGTTGTGAAACATTATATTTACCGATAAATAGCCTTGATATTTAAATGATAAATATAGTACAAAATAAGTGTTTCCAAGGAAAATTAATAATTTTCGTTCAATCTATCAGGTAGGACTGACTAATTTAGCACCTCAATTATTAAAACCAGTCCTATAGTAAAGAAATTCCCAATTGTCGTAGAATTTCCTTATCGAATTAAATTTAAGATATGCACAGCATATGTATGAAGCATTACAACGATTGGCTGTTTTCACTATTTCACAGGTAAATCAGAAACAATATTGAATTATTTATATATATATATATATATATATATATATATATATATATATATATTAGTTTAAAAGTCATTATATCCCTGCTTCACGAAGGGTTTATCAGGGTGTCATTTGACAAGAATGTAATCCAAGAAAAACGTTAATTTTTTTAATAACACTAATACTGACCTCTGAGATTTAGCAGCAAGCAGAGGAAGAGGCAGTCTGCGCTTCTTCCTCTTCGTTGAAAGCCGAAGTTGCTTTTTAGATTTGATCCATGGATCCATAAAAGGCGATCCATGGAGAACATACAAGTTCAACAAAATAACATTCCCAATAAAAATAATAAACAGACGACGAAACAAAACCGTAAGAAGAATCACGGTAACTAATAACCGAGAGCACATGGGTGGAAGGGCGGGAAAGTCGTCATCCAGCACAAGGAGTGTACGACGAGCGACGACTGAGCAACGTGGTGGGGGGTGTGCCACAGTGAGTCCCCTAGGCCCTGTAGGTGTTTTGTGTCTCCCGTGCCCTCATACCCCTAAGAGGAATTATTTTTAATGTATAAAACATGATACCGATTGAACCACTTGGGCGATTTGAAATATTAAAAGTGTAAAATTAATTAAAAATTATTGTCTACAAAATGACTACCTGCGATTTGCATATTTCTTTTTTAACATGAAGATCTTATTAATTTTTTTTAACCAACAACTTTTAAATTAAAATTAGGCTTGGGTAGCGTAAATTATAATATTATTCTGTTTACAAATCAGTTGTTCAAATAAAAATCGGTCGAAAATTCCACCAATAAACAGTAGTACAAAATGACTCCATTTTGGTGCTGCGCCGTGGTGGCAGAATTTGTAACTAATCCTGGGATGTTTAGCCTTAACTTGACCGTTTCAAAATGGTGTCTATTAAAATTTTTGTATAGTAAATATTTAGAAAATTGTTCTTTTAATTGTCAAGAATGAAATGTTTTTGTTCTTTTAATACAGAGTTGAGTTTTCAATTTTTCTGTATTTTATCAATTTATCCCACCTCCCACCAGTTATTTTTGTAGGTCAAAATTCACATCACAAATATTCCCAATTTGCTAAAGCAAACTAATCCTATACTCTAGACAACTTTACTGCCAGTTATTAACAATTTTAAGATGAACATTTCCAACTGTAGTAACCCTCAGAGGCATGGCAATCCTGAGGGAGCCTAGCTAGATTTATACCTATTTTCAAGTAGTCTTAGGTTAGAACTCTCTTTTTCATGTTTCTATCAGATCTCTCTTGTTTAATTCTGACCTTTATGCTATTAGAGTATTCAATGAGTAGGGGTCTTTTATTTTATACTCTTTTCTTCTATTTTATTATGAGGCCATGATGAGCGAGAAGCCTTAATAAAGGAGGGAAATCCAAATATGGTATTGCACAATTATGAAAGAAGAAAAAAATCCTATCGCTTTAAACTAATGTTTGTTTTACTTACTGGAGATGAAAATTGTTCAAGTGCATCCAATATTTTCTTTGCAGTAGAACTTAGAGGGATTTGTTCATTTGTCGTTTTTGCTGGTCGAACCGTGGGTCCCAATCTGCGAGTTGAAGTCATACAACTTAAGTTGCTTCCTGAGGCACCACCGTACATAGTTCTTCCAGAGTAGAATGGTGAGCCACCTCCACGATCTTGCATGGAACTCTAAACAAAACAGGATTCATTTAATTTTATATAAAACATGATAACCTTAAAATTACATTCAGTTGGAATAATAAATATAGTTATCAACCAAATATAATTGCGACTCCTTATTTGTTATATAATATTAATCATAAAATAACTATATTGACCAGGGAAATCAGGAAAAACAGGGAAGGGGGGTAGAGGGGTTAGAACAAAGTTGATTTTTGGCACTTGTCTTAGCTTGGACATTGATTCCCAAAATGTAATCTTTGAGAAAAGTACTATTTCCTACAGTTACCTGACAAAGCGGGTCTTCTTGCACTGATTATAGTACGCAAAGTAGCTGATTCCTGCATTTACTTACTTTCCCGCACTCATTTCACTTTCCCGCACTCATTTTACTTTCTCGCACTCCAGAATTTCAACCAAACAACACAAAATAGTGTGCATGTATAAGGCACGTAATACGTTTCTCTTGAAAACAAGTTGGCAACACTACTAACTCGATCAGCTGTGTGACTAAATCGATCAAATGGTGCATTGTTGTCATTCAACGCTTTGGACTTATAACTTAACCTATATCCTGTTGTTGAGTATTTGATAGATAAGAGTGTTTTAATAATCCAGGCTAGGATTATCCAAATGGTTGCTATGGTAATTAGCCTACACATTTATAATAGTCCAGGCTATGCATAACCTAAAAATATCAGAATAATTTATTTATTGATGCTGACGAACTCAGCTGTTATATCTGTTATTTTATGCAAACGGTTGCTATGGTAATTGCCTACACAATTTATAATAGCCCAGGCTATGTATAACCTAAAAATATCAGAATAATTTAATTATTGATGCTGACGAACAATTATATACAATTATATACAATTACCTGTTATTTATATGGTTTATAGTAACTGTAGGAAAAATATAATGTGTTACACGGGCGCAAAGTGTCTTTGCTGCACTCGAGAAACTTTCCGCACTCGCCTGCGGCTCGTGCGTAATGATTTCTCTCAAGTGCAGCAAAGTGTCACTTTGCGCACTAGTTACACAAATAACTATTGTTTTGTGCAGAGAAGCTCTTACAGGTTTCAAAGTGATCAAAGTTCATAGATGCTACTAAATGCTTCTCAAAAGATTGAGATTTTACTTAAAAGCTTTGATGTGTGAGTATACGTTCAAAACTACTGAATTTTCACTTTGCAGTTTCAAGTTTAAACCGTTGATATGCGTGGTTAGATCCACAATAAAAGCCAATTTCCACAGAAACAAACCGTCAGAACGTTCAGATACAGGACAACTCTGTTCAGTCATAAAGATGCTATCATTTAGCGAAGGTCAAAAACCTCTGCAACACCTTGCCTCAGCTTAACCAGCGAACCAGTGGCCATCTGGATATTCACTGTCCACCCCAGCCAGAAATTTTTTGAATTGGCAGTGTCTGAGCGCACTTGACCGAATGAAATATACTTTTATTACAACCACATTCATCACTTCTACTACTTCAATATGTTGCTGCACAACACCTGTTGGTGAATGATCCAATTTTTGGCTTGACACCTCCAGCTGTTTATACGGAGTTCCAAATATCTCCCACCACTCTTCATTTCGAGCCGCACTAATTTCTTCCACCGTCAATAGTTACACCTTTCAAACATTTAAAATCAAGTCCAAGAGTACAGATGATTTCTTTCACCTTGGCAAAATTTTTGTTTCCAGTCACTCGTCCCTCCATGGAATGAACATCCGCTAACACCTTTGTGATTTTGAATTCACTATTCACGCCTCAAACAATCATAAGAACTTGAGCCGAGTCGGACACATCAGTTGATTCATTAAGAGCGATTGAGAAAAACATGAAATCCTTCCAAACATCTTTCATTTGATGTGAAAAGTTATTTCCAATATCTTCTGTTAGTCTTACCGTGTTGGCTGACAAACTAATGGCATTAAATAATGAAAGTTTATCAGCTCTGATGTCTTCCATGGTCGTCAAGATACAATCCTTTCTCAATTGACCATCAGTAAAAAGTTTACCGACTTTAGCTAAAATGTGGCTGTCTTTTACAGCAGACTCGTTTTGTTCTGTTCACTTGGTAAAAATCTGTCTCTGAGATGGTAATGAGTTTTTCAAAGAAGATATTTTCTCCTCTCGAAGTTTACCTGTCAAATTTAAAAATTCAAATTTGTACTTTGTATCAAAATTTCTGCGGACATTAAACTCTTTCAAAACAGCAACAGTCCCATTACAAATAAGCACAACACTTTGTTATTGTTTTAATCATAAAATAGTCATATGTCCACTGTTGATTAAATACATGACACTCTAAGCCGATTTTTAGTTTCTTACTAGTAGCCATTGTTGCAAAAAAAAAAAACAACTCTTTACTATTATAACTATCAGTCACTTGCACTCACAACACTTTAAAATTAATTCGAACACTTGGAAATAGAAGCACGATGTGTCATACGACCTTTACTCGCACAAGTTCTGGTGACACTGAAGAGGTAGCAAAGTAACGATGAATCATAAACAAGTGTTGACCTTGAATAGTGGTGGGTGTCTGGTCTCCTATACACTCAGGGTAGATGTACCTGAGATACTGCTTTCTACATCACTAGCAACATGCTAGCAGTGACTGTACATGGCCACCGATGCCTGTAAACAGCTGATTTGGATTTGACGCTAGGTAACGGGGGTTAAAAAACAGAAAGGACGAAATGTAGACGAATATTTTACCAGTAGCTGATGTTGAAATTTCTAAACTAGGAATACATTTTCAAATTGCCAAATATTTTATTACCAAAATCTAATGACTTAGAGATTTGAATTCAAATGAATCAATCTCTTCTTGTTTACACCACAATAGTTATGGAAAATTTGAATGTGCTCTAACATTCAATTGTTAAATAATTGGTATCCACAAAGAGAAAATATAATCAATACAACCACCTAATACAAACCCTAGTATTTTAGAAGCAAATTATTTTTTCCTAATATAACTATTTAGGACATAAATATTTAATGTATATTTATAAACTTAAAGGACCTATAAAAGAGAAAGTAAAAAGAACATTTTTCTCTGCTGAATACGGAAATTTCCTCCTCAAAATTTTAACCAATACCTTTAATAAAATTAATATAACTATGGTTTACAAAACAATATAAAAAGAACACCCGGCCCTAAACTCGTAAAACCCATTGAAAATAACATTGGAATATATTTTATAACTTGTGGTGACGGCAACTGTTTTTATATAGGCCAAACGGATAGTTAACTTAAAAAATTATTTAAAGAGCACCTTCAATCCTGTAACATCATTATCACAAAATCTAATTACGCACACCACTTAATGGACATTGATCACCAATACTCAAAATTCAATATCAATTTATTTATTTTTTATTAGACAGCGTGAAAATTTCCGAAGAAAGTAAGGCCCAATTTGACATAACCTAGAACTTTGTACTAAGTAAACCTGAAACAAAATCACTGAAAAACTTAAAATTAACTCAAATAAATAAATTCCAGAAACAAACACACACATATTATAACTTGTATAAACAAATTATAATAAACAAATCACTCTCACATAAACAGAAATAAATTGAGCCACGCTTGAAACAGGCCTAATACGTACTGAATGCATTCAATTTGACACTTGAGACAAGACACAAAACTTGTCAATGCAACCAGATTTCCAGTTATATAAGCTTGCCTAAAAATAGGCCTATAACATATTGCTTTGTATTATATAATATGTAGAAATGATTGTCATCTTTTCAATAGAATAAAACAGCTGATCAAAATATGAAAGTATGTCTTCGTTTTTCACATTTACTAAAGACAGGACATTACAGACTGATCTGGTTAATTTTGGTCATGACTTTGTAGAATGTATATATCTCAAAAACTATCACAGATATAAGAATTTCGAAAACGTAGTTCAAAAAAGGATGGAAAAACCCCCATGAAATGTTGTCAACTTTTAGCATTTGGCTGAGTATTAACATTTAGAAAAAATATATAATGATATTTCCTCATTTAATCAGTTGCCGCGTGTGGCTCTCTCTAACGAGAAAATAGAGCAACTTCATCGAATTTTTATAATTTCTTGTTTCACTTTTGTCCCAATCTGTTAAATGAATATAAAAACTTCAAAGATAACGATTTCAATAGTACAGTAGGACGTCCATGTAACGAAATTGAAGATTCCAAAGAAAAAGTTCGTTACACAGAAATTTCGTTATAAAAAAATTATTTAAAAAATTTTTTTTTATTTATTTTTTATTACAGCTTAAAAAATATAAAAATACTGCAGTATTTAACTTGTGTTATTTTTTGTATTATTTGTAAAAATAGTCGACTATCTTAGAAGCAGCTTCTTATTTCTTTGTAAAGTTTGCCAACTAACGTACCGAGTCGACTAAATTAGGGAGGGGATCGTTGAAACTAGTAAACAAATCCTATTCTCCGGAAATGTCCTTTCTGCATTTCTCAGCTGGTTACAAATTACTAGCTTACTTTTTTGTTTTCTATTGAAGAGTGCCGACAGACACATCACACGTGCGGCTCGGCCAATCTGCCGCTAATAGTTCTTCTATGAATCACCAACTAGCCCTTGTGCTACAAAATAAAATTTTTCTAGATTTTAACTTTACCTAATTTTTACTCTAATTACTGAACTCTAAATATTATTTCTTGCAAAATGAGCCCAAACACGGTATAATTGTGACAACTCTAACTGGTTTTAGTGAGTTTAAAAACTAGAAAATAAATAAAACGGGTCCTTTATCACATACAGTATTTTATATTGTAATAATCAGACGTCTTTAATATAAATAATAATTAGATCAATAACAAGGAAACTGTTTAAAATTATTAAACTGTATTTTTTCTTTCTTCTCCTCCAGCTTCCTGACACTTCAAAATTGCATCCCTATTTTTTATTACTGTTGAGAAAGTGCTTGGAGGAATTTCATACTTCTGTGCTATAAGTTTCTTATGTATGCCGTGCTCGACATCCTGTAAAATGTTAATTTTATCTGCTACACTTAAAGCCTTCCGTTTAGACATCGCGAATGCTCTGTTCTCAATGACAACTCAATCTATACTGAGATATCAGATATACACACGAGCGCCGCCAGTACCGCCAAGGTGGGGAGAGAGAGGGAGAGTCCGGAGCCGCAAGCTGTCTGTGACTCATACTAACTCGCTGACAGATGCGGGTTCTTCTATGGCACCTCTCCTTGTCACCATTACATAAATTTTATTAACCCTTTTAGGACCAACCATTTTTCAGGGGGTGTGTAAAAAGTGTAATCTGAATTTCGGCAACAGGTTTTAAAAACTGCACACTATAAGAATAGACTTATTTGGCAAGTTTTTTTTAAAAAGTCACAAAATATTTATTTATAAATGGAATTAAAAATTTTTTTTTTTGAATTGAAGATAAATAAATGGACTTTTTAATAAATGAACATTTTAGCTGAAATAATATATATTTTTATTTTAAAACGCCAAAATTGGGAAAATTTTTTAAATTTCATATTTAAATTTTAAATTCAAAATTTCCTATTTTAAAAACAAACAAAAATTTTACTGTGGGAAACTTGATTTTTATCAATTTTAATATGTTCTATATTAATCCTGAAAATTTCATAAAGATAAGTACAGAAACAACAAAAATATAGAAAAAATTAAAACCTAACCTTTTTTCTAAATTTTACTCGTATTCTAGCATAAGCAATAACTGTAAATAATTGAAATGAAGTACTCACATAAAATCTTTTGAAGCACTATAAAACTATCACTAAGCACAGTTTATAGTCATATATTTACACTAGAATGTTAAACCACTGATTTATTAATTAATTTTTTATCGGCATACATGTTTGTAATGACATTCGCCATGGCATCCTTCACCACACTTTCCACATGCTCTTCTGGACCTTTTCCTCTTCCCTTTTATAGAACAAACTTTACAGGTCTTCTCTTGCTTACCAGGTAGTTTTATAGTTCCAACTTCTCCACAATTATCACCATCTCCTTCAATTGGTCTAGTAGGTCTTCGACTATTTTCTCCAAGATTTTGTTGTTCGAACCAGTTCGCTGACACATCTTCAACAATTGACACAATAAACTGGTATCTGGACATATTTTTTAGGTTTTCACTTCCACGATTTTCTTTATATAAAACAAATGAATTTAAAACCATTCTAGCAAAAATATTGAATGCTACCTTTTTCCAGTATTTGATAGTTCTGCGCTCATCCAGATAGGTATATAACATCATGTCAAAATGATCTATTCCTCCCATATGTTTGTTATAATCAATTACAACAGATGGTTTTTCATTTACTATTTCTCTTCCATATCTTCTGCATCTTATTTCTTTATCTTGATTTGATGTCTTTGTTGATAATAGAAGAACCGGCTTTTTTTGTGACTTTTTTTGTCGGTATGCCATAGCGACTAAATAATCTTTTTTGTAGTACAGTTTGCTGCCTACTGGAAGTTGTTGTTTTATTTCCTGTGGTAAACCTTTCCTGTTCTTCCTAATTGTTCCAGTGAAAAATGTTTTGCTGTTATATAAAAAATTGGCCAGAGGAAGACTAGAAAAAAAATTGTCTGTAAACAAATGGTAACCCTTATTTAGTAAATTACAAAACGATAATAATTTTTTTACTACACTAAATGCAAGGCCATTTTTCTTTATTTCAGTAGCATTTTCAACAGATCTTGACCCTTTGTAACAAAAGTAGCTCATGCAATATTTTGAGACCGAATCGCACAGCACCCACAATTTAATACCCCATCTATGATGGTGTTTATTAGGGAGATATTGCATCAATTGTGAGTGACTCTTTGTACCAATAAGACTTTCATCTATAGATATTTGCTGGTGTGGTGTATATAAATTTTTTGAAGTCATATTAGCATGGTCCAGTAAGGGTTGAAATTTTTGGCATGGGTCATATCCAGGTTCAGTGCTTTTTGGTAATTTGTTGTTATTTACTATGTGAAAAAATCCAAGAATTAGTTCAAACCGTGTACGAGATAACATTTTACGAAACCAGGGTGTGCTTTGTGAAGATGTAGTGGACCAGTAAGATTTTAGTGTTGGTTTGTTTATGAGGCCCATATTCAAAATAACAATGATAAAACTCAACATCTCGTTCACCGTGATTGGTTTCCAAAGTTTAAATTTACTTGAAGGGGAAATATTTTGTCCTTTTGATGTTATTGTATCTTCAGCATACCTGTTTGTTTCTTTTACAAATGATTTTAATAATGATTCAGTAAAAAAAAGTTTAAAATAATCAATAGGTTTAGAATCCGGTGTAGGGCAATTTTTTGGCCCAGGTGTTTCAGTGAATGAAAAACTTATATTATTTTCAAAAGTATCTTCAACTTTACTCCAGATATCACTATCATTATCTGCATCACTTGATTCATCGTCTATATCTGAATCATCACTCAAAACCTGCCTATCAATGTTGGAAACTGTAGGCGTATGTAGGCCTATCGGTGTTTCATGCCTAACCTCACTTTCACTGTCACTGTCGGTAATAGTTGACGATCCGAAATTACCCAGAAAAGACGATGTTTGAGGTCTGTTTGGATCATAGGTTGGGTCTTTATCTGAATCGTCAAAAATGTCTTCATCATTTTCGCTACATAAATCGCTATCCAATTCATCATCAATTAACCTATCAATTTCACTCGATCTAACAAAGTCACTGTCACCACTCATTTTTTAGACAAATAAAACACACTTAGAAATTAAAACTTAATGTTGGAAGTAAAATATAACACTAAAATAACCAAAACACAATATTAAAATTCGAATAACAGTACTTTGCAGTGTAAATACGCTGTTGTTAGATAAACCAAGAGACAAATCACTACGTACGCTTTTAGAATTCTTAGGCCTATACAGCTGATCGCACAGATAGGCGCAGAAAATAAACACAGTTTGTTTGTCTATTTTAAAATATTTATTCATATTATGAGTTAATAATGATTATTACATTTATTATAAATGACATTATTTAGTCTTCAAAAATAACAATTTTATTACTTTTACCTATTTAATTACGTTGAAATTAATTTTTTCGCAAATGACGAAATATCGTCAAATGGTCTTTTACGCATTGAAATAATTTGACGATATTTCGTCAGATGGTCTTTTGCGCATATTTTAAAATTGACGAAATATCGTCAGATGGTCCTAAAAGGGTTAATAAAAATTACTTTTTGGATTTTTATTTCGGACATTTTAATTCGTTATATGGAAACATTTTAAATGGAATTTCATTTGTCTTTTAAAAAAATCCGTTACAGAGAAAATTCGTTATATAGAAGTTCGTTACGTAGACGTTCTACTGTATATTGTTTATTACGATAGCATGTGTTTTACTAGGTTAAACGTTAAATTGAAAGAAAAAATGGATATTTTAGATTAATAAAGTGTACAAAATTCTTGGTTTGGTTTTAATTTTATAGATCCAAAACTATAACAGTTAGAATAATATGAAAGACAGAGTTACAAACAAGTAGAAAAATACTATAAAATAGTATTACTCTAAAGTTGATAGACAGTTATAACAGCTTGTGAAAATTAGACGAATGGATGCCATAATTTGAATTTCAATTTGCCACGAAACTGGGTCGAGCATAATACACAAATTTTACCAATTTATAAAATATAGTAGTTAAGATATATGAACTTTTTGTTGCATGTATATGAATCTATGGAACATTAGCTTTAAAACGGTATAAGAATTATAGTAGTACGATAATTTTTAATAGGGTAAATGTTGAATTGAAACAATGTGATTTTCAGTCACTTAGTGTGAGTTCATCTGCTCGCTGCGAACAGCAAACTAGTTGGAGGGTTTTATTATTATTATTTTAATTGGTATTTTACAATAATAATTGAATTTAATGGATTATAATGTCTTCTGTCTACATTACTCTTAATCTGATAAAAAGTAAGATACAAACAAAACAAAAGAAACCTATTAATAAATAAATGTATAGATATGAATAAAAATTTATTTTTTCTAAAAAGATTCAAACATTGTATAATAAACTTACTCTTAATGAAGATGAAAATGTAGCTGTGTTAAACGTAGGTCGCCGTCCTTGAGCACCACTCCTATAAAAACTTAATGACATGTTGCTTGCATTGGATAGCATGGATCTATTGTGACCACTTTCATCTAAAACCAAACACAAACATGAATTAAAAATGGTTAAAGTTTGCATGGATATTCACCTTTAGAAATAAAAAAAAGGTAACTAAAAAATACTGTTGTGTGTTAAGTAGTCATAGCAAAAAATCATACTAAACTCGCATAATTATCTTCAGAGTTTGAGTGTCAGAGATATATTCAAAAACGTTTATCTTTAATATAATTTACTATAGAAAATAAACATTAATGTGAAATTCAGATTATACAAATAAAGAATAAACGGCAAGTTCAATACAAACATGCGTCACATCTATGGTTTATTGAACTAAAGGTTTCCAGGAAAATAATTAAACTACACATAAAACTCTGAAATTCACCTATGAACTCTAGTAAATGCAAAAGACAGTAAATTCTTTATAAAGAAAAAATCCAATCAGAAGCAAACCTGCGATGTTAACCAATAAAGTTTATAGTAAAAGCAAAGTTCATTTTGAAATTATTAACCACGTTAATAAACAGATGGGGGGGGGGGGGTGATGCTTGAACTCACTTGTTATAAATCACTTTTCTCAGAAAGTATTACAAACTATATAATGAAAAATATCTTGTACAAATATTACTTATGTACAGATTTTGGAGTTAGTATGTCAGGAATCAAAAAATGTGCAATAAATGACGAAAAACACCACAAAGAAGTTTGTAATAATTGTTGTTGTTTGTAATACACCATACAATAAAATTGTTGTATTTTTCAAGATATATTAATGTTTTGTAATGTAGTTGTGAATAAAAGTTTGTAAAAAATTCAACTTATAAAATTTAAATTTTGAAAAATTAATTTTTATGAAAAAAATAAATAACCTTTAGCTAAAAAGTTAAAGCATATTTAGAAAAATTCACCAAATATAGTTATTTATCCAAAACCCAACTTCTAATGTCTCATTTGTATGTAATAATGTGCAACAACTCGCTTCAATCAAGCCTGTAATTAAGACTAATACACGATTACACGGCATATTAATACATTTATCAATGAAACCGACAGCTTACGATACCTAGCGGCGAAAGTTTGAACTTCGATCTGATTTCAGTACAGCGATAAGGTTATCGGTCAAAATAATAATTTATAATATGACTATTTGGGACAAACGAAACTAAGGCACACATGAAAAACCGATTTCTAAATACATCCGACGATTTATTATCGCAAACCTAAATTAACATTAATTAGTTAGACTTCCATAAGAGAAAGGTTTCAAAATTCAAATCGACCAGAATCGGCCTAAAGCATTCATTCATTTAGCAAGCTAAATCAGCTGATAACGATCGAGGAATGTATAAAACCAATGCCCTCTGACGTCACGATGCACATTTTTCAAAAAGTACAATATCAGTGCATTCATTCAAAATTATGCAATTTGGCCAATATTTTAATTTAAATGTCTAAAACTGGTAAAAGTAAGCCATAAAACCATATCCCTAATCTAACTTAACCAATAACATTAAACTATGTTAAAAAATCATTTTAATTTAAATCAACCTATTGTATTAGCCTTAAGTGCATATTAGAACTAACATAAGAAGTGCAGTGAGTAATAAGTGCAACGATTTATGTGGCCTAGAAAGTTTTCTAAAAGGCTGAGGTTTTCTATTCTTGTATTCAAATATGTCCCCCCAGGATTTTAAAACTAAATGCATGTAATTTCTGAAGCCGGAGAAAATTTTAATTTAAGGCCTAGAAACAAAGTTTAGGCCTAGAGCAACATTCTCCATTTAAAAAAAGGACTTCTAATAACTATCTCTCCTAGCTGAATAGATATTGGTGAGATCTACCCATTTATTATATAGGCTACATTTAAATAGTGACTAACCAATATGAACAGATTTAACTGAATTTTTTTTATTAATCATTTATCAACTTGGTAATTTAAAAAAAAAAAAACAAACTATAAGAAACTTTAATGAATAATTATAATTGATGTGACTTTGTTAATTTAACTCACTATATATATATATATTTGATCCAAGCCTAGGTTAAGCATTTCAACCTTACTAAGACTATTAACTGATCTCATGTGTAATCTAATCATCATCCATTGTTTCATATCATTCTGTAAATATCATTATTTAATAATTTAATTATCCCTTTTAATGTAAATGGTTGGAAAGTGCCACGACCCCTTTTTAATGTGTTAACCCCCGAGATAAGACTCTAATGACTCCTATGATTAATGATTAATACCACATTGTATATATATATATTATTTAATTTTGTTTTTTTTTGTTACTGAGTGTGCCCTAATAATATTTTTAAAAAACTGAACTAAATCGTAATAATTGAGTGCAAAGCACAAATAACTTTGATAATTTGATTTATATTTTATTGAGCTCCTGCTCTAATAATTGTGAATAACATATTACCTTATCAATAAAGGTAAATTTTTCTTGTTCTTTCTTGTTATCCCGAGTTTCATTTATTATTATTGTTAACCATTTATTTATTTATTTTTAAATTATCAAAATCATAAATTATATTTCTCTTATTATTAATAAAAGCAACATTACAGGTAGCTGGTAGTGTTGTAAATTTGGCGCACAACGTGAAGGCACTTTCCAAATAGCTACTTTTACCAGCAATTATCTTAAGAAATTTATAAAATAACCTTCTTTTAAGATATTCAAAATTTAAAAATGGAAAACGAGAAAAACGGGTATAGTCTTAGGAGCTCAATTAGGCCTACCGACAAAACAAGAGAAGGTACTTCAAGAGAACGCGTACCGCGACGACGTGATGTGACCGACGATATGCAAGGAGGATCGCGAACGGTCGTTGAAAAGCAACCAAACGGGACAGAAGACGTGGGGTTAGGTTTCCGCGACGAAGGGGATCTGCTAATCGGAGTAGGCGATCTTTTCGAAGAGCGTCAGGAAACCGAGATGCCGCCTATGGAAGCAGACGTTTTCGTCGACAAACCGGTCTACGTGAACCACGATCAAACTTACCCACCGACAGCCGACATAGCATTCCTTTTCAGTCAGCTGAGCCAGTTAATTAGTACCCAAGGTGCTGAACTTAAGCAAGAACAAAAACAAAATTTAGCCGAAATCAAACAGGAAGTAAATTTAATTAAAGAAGAGCAGAAACAAAACTTTATTGAGCAAAACCGGAATTTGGCTGCTATACAATTACAAATCGAAGAAGGTCGACGGGAAGTCAACGCGAAGTTTGATCGGATCCGAAAGGAGTTCCAGACAAAACTTGAGGACCAACACCAGGCCATGAAGCAGGAGTTGAGGACGGAGTTCCAGGCCCAGTCTAAGGAAGTAAAAGAAGAGATGGAAATAGCGACCAAAGCAGCAGAGGAGCGAGTTATAGAAAAGGTCGAAACACGAATGGAGACAGTACGAGTGGAGCTGGTACAAAAACAGCAAGAGTACGAAGTGCGTAGCCAGGCGACGATCGACCAGATCATTACCGGAACAAAGGAGAAGGTAGAAGAGCTGGAGCGGGAAGTGAAGGTAAACCGACCTATGATACCACCGCAAATATACGTCACGTGTGGGAACCTTCCAAACGGCACCACGGACTACAACATTCCGAAGTTCCACGGTCGTGAGACCAATCCAACGGAACATCTACGGAAAATTCAACGCTTCTATGAAAGACGGTCGGCCACCAACAACAACATCGACCCGACCACTTACCTGATTGACACTCTTGAGCTATGCTTAGACAGCCACGCAGCCAGATGGTTCCAGCTAACCAAGGGCAGCATACAAAATTGGAACGACTTCAAGGAAGCGTTCGAGGCGAAATATTGGAGTCGAGAGGTGCAACGCGGAATTAGACATCGCCTGGAGACGGAGAAGTATCGGCCTAGCGGGTCATTAAACCGATCAGAATACTTCATGGAGAGAGTGATCGTCCTGAAAGCAATCCAGCCGCCTATGTCGGAGGACGAGATTATTACGAGCCTATCGGAGCACTTCGAGGAGTTGGTTCAAGATGCTCGGCGAGTTCAAAGGATCGACACGATTCTAGAGTTCGAGTTGCTCCTGCAGCGGGAAGACCTCAAGGATGCACACCTTAGATCTCGGAGAGGTCAACGCTCCACACCGAATATCCAACCTACCACCAGAGCACCACCTAGAGAACCACCACCGCGAACCACACCACAACATTATAGACCTCCACAAAATTATTACAACCAAGGACGACCATATCAGTACCACCAGCAACAGTTTAGACATTCACCAGGACCACCACAACAATTTCCGCCTAGACATCAATACCAGCCACCAAGACATCAACATTTCCAACCATCCCCACACCAGAACACTTATTCTCCCAGAGGACAAACACAAAACTATCATCGTGGAAACCAGCAAGACACCACGAGACAGAACGGAAATAGAAACCACACATATCCGACCACAGAGCAAGTCAACGTTTGTCATGCTGTAGCAGAAAACATCAAATCCTCTACAACTCCCGGACCGAACCAAAACATTACGGGTACTCGACAGGAAAACTGTTGAGCACAGGTAATGTCTCAGGCCACGAAACCGCGACGGAGAACAACAACCGCTATGCGACTTTCGACGATATTAACCCTGTGCCACATAAAAGTCTCGGAATTAATAGGCCTACAAATATCAATAACCATAATAATACCAGCATAAATGCAACCGTAGTAATTAGTAATATGTACTGCAACCGAGAATTTTTGACGAACGAAGATTTTGATGAAACCACCAATAAAAAGGACTTAGGATTCGTACAATGCCCGGAAATTCAAGTTCAAATTGGGAAACTCACAATATTAGCTTTAATAGATACTGGATCAAATGTGTCTTGCGTGTCGGAGAACTGGTTTAAGTTAAATAAAGATTCAATTGGCAAATACGAAGAATTACCCCTTACAAACATACAGATTAAAACCGCGACGGGAATTAAGACAAAACGAGTATCAAGGATCATATTAATAAATATTAAGATACAAAGAGAAGAAATTAGATTACAAGCTTTAATAGTGCCTGCGTTAATTAAAGACATAATTATTGGAATGGACATGGTTACGTTACTGAAGATGGAAATAAACTTTAATAGTAATACGATGAAAATGAATATAAATAATAATGAAATACTACTAGGGTTTGGAGAGCGAATAACTGAAGGAATATTATGTCAGATAGTGGGACAAGCAAAGGAGATGAATAATGAAAATAATAACAATAAACTTGAGAGGGGCAAAAATAACCATTTTTCAGCAAATAATACAATAGACATAAATTCGGCCGTCCAGCAAAATAAAAATCTAAATTCAAAAAATCAAATCGAATTAAAAAATCTATTAGAGGCTTATCGACATATTTTTTCAGAGATACCTGGACTATGTAATAAATACGTACATAGCTTCGAGATTAAAGAAGACAAAATATTTAAAGGACAAAGCTATCCAGTTCCATTAAAATTTCAAGACGCAGTGGCACAGGAAATTGAACGCATGCTTTCACTTAACATTATTGAGCGGTCACATAGTGTGTTCATAAACCCAATAACACCCGTAATTAAGAAGAGTGGGGAAATTAGGCTTTGTCTTGACGCAAGGAAGAGACGAAGTTAAACCAGTTTAAAGTTTAAAGGAGATATGTCAGGACGTTTAGATGCAACGAAACAGCGTACAATTGCTTCATATCTTATCCACTTTAAAACAGTCAAACTTTAACGCTCGTTGTTAGATTTTCGTTTTGGATAAATCCATTTGTTTAATGTTAAGTAATTAATTTTACAGGATAACTTGTGAGGGACCAAGCAAATGGATTTCCCAAAAAACTTGTGAGGGACATTTGCAACAACTCGCTTCAATCAAGCCTGTAATTAAGACTAATACACGATTACACGGCATATTAATACATTTATCAATGAAACCGACAGCTTACGATACCTAGCGGCGAAAGTTTGAACTTCGATCTGATTTCAGTACAGCGATAAGGTTATCGGTCAAAATAATAATTTATAATATGACTATTTGGGACAAACGAAACTAAGGCACACATGAAAAACCGATTTCTAAATACATCCGACGATTTATTATCGCAAACCTAAATTAACATTAATTAGTTAGACTTCCATAAGAGAAAGGTTTCAAAATTCAAATCGACCAGAATCGGCCTAAAGCATTCATTCATTTAGCAAGCTAAATCAGCTGATAACGATCGAGGAATGTATAAAACCAATGCCCTCTGACGTCACGATGCACATTTTTCAAATAGTACAATATCAGTGCATTCATTCAAAATTATGCAATTTGGCCAATATTTTAATTTAAATGTCTAAAACTGGTAAAAGTAAGCCATAAAACCATATCCCTAATCTAACTTAACCAATAACATTAAACTATGTTAAAAAATCATTTTAATTTAAATCAACCTATTGTATTAGCCTTAAGTGCATATTAGAACTAACATAAGAAGTGCAGTGAGTAATAAGTGCAACGATTTATGTGGCCTAGAAAGTTTTCTAAAAGGCTGAGGTTTTCTATTCTTGTATTCAAATATGTCCCCCCAGGATTTTAAAACTAAATGCATGTAATTTCTGAAGCCGGAGAAAATTTTAATTTAAGGCCTAGAAACAAAGTTTAGGCCTAGAGCAACATTCTCCATTTAAAAAAAGGACTTCTAATAACTATCTCTCCTAGCTGAATAGATATTGGTGAGATCTACCCATTTATTATATAGGCTACATTTAAATAGTGACTAACCAATATGAACAGATTTAACTGAATTTTTTTTATTAATCATTTATCAACTTGGTAATTTAAAAAAAAAAAAACAAACTATAAGAAACTTTAATGAATAATTATAATTGATGTGACTTTGTTAATTTAACTCACTATATATATATATATTTGATCCAAGCCTAGGTTAAGCATTTCAACCTTACTAAGACTATTAACTGATCTCATGTGTAATCTAATCATCATCCATTGTTTCATATCATTCTGTAAATATCATTATTTAATAATTTAATTATCCCTTTTAATGTAAATGGTTGGAAAGTGCCACGACCCCTTTTTAATGTGTTAACCCCCGAGATAAGACTCTAATGACTCCTATGATTAATGATTAATACCACATTGTATATATATATATTATTTAATTTTGTTTTTTTTTGTTACTGAGTGTGCCCTAATAATATTTTTAAAAAACTGAACTAAATCGTAATAATTGAGTGCAAAGCACAAATAACTTTGATAATTTGATTTATATTTTATTGAGCTCCTGCTCTAATAATTGTGAATAACATATTACCTTATCAATAAAGGTAAATTTTTCTTGTTCTTTCTTGTTATCCCGAGTTTCATTTATTATTATTGTTAACCATTTATTTATTTATTTTTAAATTATCAAAATCATAAATTATATTTCTCTTATTATTAATAAAAGCAACATTACAGGTAGCTGGTAGTGTTGTAAATGACAGATGTACATAATAAAAATGTTTAATTTAGGAATTAGTATGTCAAGAATCATAAATATCTGCAGTAACTGAAAAATCCACAAAAAAGAGCACATGTATATATTTTTTTCACATATATATTTTTAAACTACAAAATTTTTCTAATTTCATCAAGATATTATAAAAGTTTTGAAATGTAGATGTAAATAAGTGTGTAAAAAAAAAAAAAATATTATTTTACAAAACTTTTATTAGGGGGGGGAAAAAGAAATAAAAATACAAAATAGGTAATAAGTTAGGCCAATTTTAAAAATTCACTCAAAATATTTATTTTATTCAAACCCCAACTATATAATTATTCAGAGAGTTGAAAAGTGAATTTATAATTTTTTTTACAATGATATATTTTAGAGTCAGGTAATCAAGAATGAGAAAAATTGTCTTTGTCATAAAAAATTTAACATAAAAATCACCAACAAACTTGTATAAAATAGCAGATATAGTTATAGAATACAGTAGTGAAGATAAATCTGTATCAACAATACATAAAAATAATTCACAATAAATTACAAAGTAATAAACTTTAAAACAATAAAACCTCAAATCCACTTCCCTGAAATTAACTTTAGACTATTTAAATGATGCAAAGCATTAACAAATTTAAAGGCTATAAAGTATGTTTCGTCTATGCCCTTTTAGTTCTGTATAAATACAGAGTTTGGTAGTCTTAGGTTAGTTATAGTTTATTATTGTAGTTCTTTCATCGCTGAAAATGTTGACTGTCGTTGAAACACTAAAGTAAAAATATTTATTATAAATACAACTTCTTCAAAGCAATAATTAGAAATATTAAATTATTTGACGGAAAAAAATATTTCAGGCTTTAATAGATCAATATGATACATTAAAAAAAGTTCTGTGAATATTTTATCCAAGGTGTACCAATTGCATAATATAGCCTATTTATAAATTTAACAGTTTATTTATTAACAAAATCTATACTTACTCAGATCATTCATTCTTTGATTGATGGTAGACTGAGCCTGAGGCAGTAGGGATGAACAACCACTTGTTGATTCACTACTCTCTGAACAGTCATCTCCTGCTTTCAAAATAGCAAATCAATTCAAAAATAGAATGTTTAAAAAGGGGGAAACATAAATACTGTACAGGCTATTTTACTACTCATTTTACACTTAAGAGACACTGGTTTCAATCAATTTTATAAATAGAATGATTTAAAAAGAAATGAAAATACAGACTACTTATTTTACACTTGTAAAACCAAGTATGTCTTACAGTTTAAACCCCTAAAATTTTAGTCAAATTTAGCATATAAGCTTGGTTCTAGAACTACTCAAATATGATTGTTACTAAAAAACAAAATTTAAATGGCAGGCATTTAAAATAGTTTATAGTTTTCTTGTATCTAGGACCTACATGAGTCTATGAGTGAATACAGCAATTTGTATAAAATAATATCAATAATAAGGGAGGATGAGTGGATACACCATATAATAAATGGTGAAAACATTTCATTAACTTTCTCACATACCTATCCATAAAACCAAATAGGCTACTAACCAAAAATAATATTCATATCACTATCTTCCCAAAAATGTCTCCAATCTATTTTATACATAATAAAGGAACAAAAGGTTTTCTTTATTAGTTATTCCCATTTATTTTTCAAGTTGGTATAGAAAGCCCCTTTTTGTCAACATTTTAGTTTATGTGTTATTTTGTTTTGAAAGAGATTCATATAGAGTCTAAGCATGCTTCGCTTGCACCATAAACTTGTCCTAACCATAATTGTATTTGATTGAAATAGAGTTTTTAATTATCACAGTCAAAGTTCATTTTCTATTTTACCAATTATTCCTGAATCATAAAGTTCTTTTGTTTACAATTTGGCACTCTAAACTTCACATTTCACTAAAATTTTAACAAAATCGAGTCAATTTTGTAAAATTAGGTTATTGTAATGTTTATTGTTTTTTACTTCAGAACCGCCATTTTAACCCTGGAACTAGCTATATACAAAGCTTCGTCACCTACTTACATTTCTGTAGTGGCTATCGACAAAATCGATAAAGTAAAGATCACTTTTTTTACAATTCAACATTTCAAACACTACAAATCGTTCTATCGCAATAATATAAAAAGCTAATAACTAATTTGTACTTAGTATAACGAAAAGTTCATAAATAAAAATAATAATAATTGAATAAATAGCTAAAGTTACTGTATTGTGTTGCTAGCTATAAATGTGTCCACTGTTGTCGAAACAGAAGGCAAAATTACATCATTTTTCTATTCATCACAATTCCACATTTCTGTCACACTACTCCAAAGATATTCTATTTTTTTTAAGTACATAAAGAGTGCAGTCAAAAATTACAGCTCTCCCCACCAAATGTCATACCTTGTTCTCGCGCTAAAAATGGAATATGATCTGTCATCAGTATCAGAGTGCACTTTTGCCGCCCACGTGATATATGATGCTACAATCCCATTGGCCAAAACTATAATTACATATTTCTTCTTGGAAATAAAAAAAAAACACACTTCAAGTCAGTGTGCCGATCGATGCTAAAGGCAACAGATATGTAGACTCCGAAATTCTCTAATTTTTCCTAAAATGCTCTAACTCTTGTTTCAGTGCTCAAAACTAAGATTCTCTCTCTCGCTCCGTGTTACGAATGTTAGTTAATTGTGCAACTTTCAACTTGAACCACTCAGTTCCAAAGTTTGATGATTTCTAACCAATAAAATCAGTATGTAGCGACACCGTAGCTTAACGTTAAGTCAGTTACAATATATTTCATATGAATCAACTCTAAAAGTAAGGAAAATATACTATTTATAAACTCATAAACTTCAGTGTTTCATGCAGTGTGCGTTTAGTGTATCAAAACAATTCTTTTATTTTCGTTAGTTAATGATATTATAATTCAAAAGTTACTTAATAGACTTCACCCACCTTATACGTTGAAGAAAATTGAACGTCCACCGGAAATTGTAGTCATCAAATATATACAAACTATTCTTTAAAGGAAACCTTCGCGTCATACACAAAACACAAACACAACACAAAATCCTGTACACAACAATTACACATACACGACATCACGTAAATAAAAAAATCACTTCGCATCCTCAGGTGCTAGTCCTACCGATGTTTTTAGTTTCAACCTCTCTGAGCGCCTAACACAGGTTCACTGAGAAGAGATCGGCCATTGATCATTAAGTATCAACCCCCACCATGTTCATGTTATGTCCAAATTATGTCTATCAAAAAGTGTATGAACTTCATTTTTTACTAGGAGCAAATAAATAGAACTTATAGTGGAAATTGGCTGTGAAGTGCAGTTTCCATCATTATGGCTGTCTCTTTGAAATCCTTTTTCTTTTATAAGGTGGGTGAAGTCTATTAAATAACTTCTAATTTTAAAATTATAAGGAAGGTGAAGTCTATTAAGTAACTTTTAATTGTAAAATTTATCCCATCTATAATGTTTTTTGATTATAAATGAGGTTTTTGAGAACAAAGCGTCCACTAAATCACCCAGAAAAAAATTCAAAACTATCATGTGTTCCGTTTTTTAGGTTATATCTACCAATTCAGAGGGTATGGAGCAAGGTTTCGAAGGGAAAAAAAATATTAAGAACCACTCTAATATATATTTTAAATTTGTTTATAATGATTTTGTAATTTTAATCACAATCTGCTGGTAACTGCAAGGGATTTTTTTTAGATCAGTACAGATGTTCGAAACACCAACATTTTCCTTATCCCCCCTCCTTTAAAAACTAGGCATTTACAGACATATTAATATATATTGTTCAAAACCATGGTTTCCGGAGTATTGCAGTGATAAAAACCTTTCTGATTTTTAACCTTAACAGTTCCGTGGCTCCATTATTTTTCAATATAAAAAAAGAAAATTGTTGGCAATTCTCTAAAACAATGATGTCTTGGTAATTTATGATTGACGAAGTTTTTTAAATTATCAGCAGAAAACTGAGATTTTAGACATTTTTTTCATACCTCTGTAAATGCGGCTGATTTTTAATGTGAAAAATAACAATAATAAAATATAGTCCTAGCTTTTTCACATGGCATTTTCTCATTATTGTCACATAGCACCAAAATCTGATCAAAAGTTGATCTGATTTTGAGAAATTCGTCTTTCATAACAGCCTCATGGTCGATTTTTTGTTTCTTAACGACAACTCATTAAATTGGCATCTTTGGAAAGATGGCGACCAAAATGTTTCGTTTGGGTTCTTCAAAGCTACACTTGAGAAAAATTTGATCAAATTCGCTAGTCTGCTGTTTCTGGGAAAAACACCATTTTGTACTAACAGTAAAAACAAGGTGAATTACCTTTGTAGGTCCTTATCAATGATCAACTCTTTGTGACAATGTGAAAAGTCAGATTTTAAAATAGACTCATTTAAAAGACGCGGTTAAGCCAAAGAGATAAGGGATTCAAATAATAATTTAAATTTAGTCACGTCATTTATAAAAGAAAAATGGATTTTCAAGACAACAGTATGAATTATTATGTTTAATTTTAATGTAATTTAGTTTGTTTGTTTTGTTATGTAAATTATTTGTATTTTTACGGCAGTGCGGTAAAACGTGGGAACAGTAACCGGAAAGAACGCTTTCGGAAGTAAGAATTTGCCTCATGGTAACGGCAGTCTAAGTCCAGAGCTTGAAGGGACTGGATGTGTTTTGTGGAGTTAGAGTTAACCGCTCAAAATGGACAAGTTGTGTTTTTCAAAGTCGAAGTCTAGTGTTTGGAGAGATAAGATCGTAGAAAGAGTTTCTAGGTTCTATTAGAACAATGTACATTTGATTTTTTGTCTCAAATAGAGATCGAAAGTGTTTTAAAAAATCTATAAAGAGCGTGTTTCAATGACAATAACGTGGGAACATAAAAGACAATAATTTATGTACGCGAGTTATGAATATTCTCAACAACTGGAGAAAACAACTTCTGAACGAGGGAGAATCCTCTACAAGCCGTAGAACTTCAATTTGTAGGACATCAGTTTTCCATTCGGACTCAGACAATGTTTTTTATTTAAATCGGCGTTGTGGTATAGACGCTATATATTATTTGTTTGATTAATAACCTGTGTTATGTTTTAAATTAATTTTTTGTAAATGTTTATCTATTTAAAGAAAATTTAGTAGATTATTACTAGAAGAGATACTAGTAAAATGAAACTTTTAATTAATGAAAATAGAATCTTTTCATTTTTTCTTTTAGAGCTACAAAGTTACTAAAAAATTTCATAGATAAAATTCCTGTTGCAACAATTTTATTGGTAAAAGCATTTTTAAAGATAAAATTAATTAATTTGAAAGAAAGAAATAAAGGAAATATAAATTCATAATTTGTTATTGAAACTAAAGAGGATAACTAGTATTTATAATATGATTTTTTTTGTTGTTAATAATAATTTGTAGGATGTTTCTTTGAATGTTTAATAAATGTTTTCTTTGTAACATTTCAGCCAAAGTGTTCTCATTTATAACCAAAATCCACTGTAAGTACACTGTAAAAAGAACTTGCGACCCCAAAGAGATTTTTTCTTTCTTTTAAATATTTAAATTCATTTCTTTTCTTTTTCTAAATTGGTATGCTAAAGCAAACCTGGCGCCCTATAGTCGAGCAAATTAACAAATAAATAACAATTAAAAGTAACTTCACCTTCTCTTTTTTTTGAATTGTTACAAATGTCGCCTCAACTGAGGGCTTTTTAGTCGAAAATACAGTGTTTTTGGTAATGAGAACACTTAAAATCAAGGTAAGGACTATATCATTAATAATAAGAAAGATTCTCTTAAAAATTTGTGTTGTTTAAGTAATAGATTCTGTTGTGTTAAGTAAAATAAATTTAAATGGATACAGTAATAATAATCGTTAATAATAGTGAACAGGTTAGGATGATGATTTTGATAACTAAAATTTAAATTTAAAACTAAAGACTAATAATAATAATAATTAAAATGGAGGATACTAATAATAATAATCTAAAGGATGAACAGGTTAGGATAATTGAACAGGTTAGGATAGATAAGAATGGGGAAAATAATGATCAGAATAAGAAAATGGAGAGTATGTTTGAGCAATTGATGAATAAATTTGATCAGAAATTTGAACAAAGTAGCTTAGAAACAAAACAGAATAATCTAGAACTTAAACGAGATAATGACAAAAAATTTGAGTGTATAAGTAATGATATTAAACAAAGTAGATTAGAAACAAATAATAAAATTGAACAGAATAATCTAGAATTTAGGCAAGATTTGAGTAATAAGTTTGAGGAATTTAACGCCAAATTTGAACAGAATAATGTTAAGCTAGATAATTTGGACAAAAAGCTAGATCAGATCAAACTAGAATTAAAACCAAATTATGTCAAATTAGAACAGAATCCTAAAATGGAAATTAATGTAATGGAAACTAATAATAAAGTAGAATTTGAATTAAGCTATTGTGAGAAAAAAGTAGAATTTGAACAGATTAATAGTGTAGAAGGTGTTTTGGTAGAAAAAATTAATAATTTAGATAACAATTTAAATCAAGCAATAGCTGAAATTGAAATTAACAGTTTTAATGAAACAAAAGAGATGTCAGATGATTTAATAATAATAGAAGACAATTGTGTGAATGATTGTGTTCAAGAAATTTCTAAAATAATGAATAATGGGTTAGGTAACAAGGTAAATCTAGAAATAACAAGTAATGTTGAAGTGAATAAGTTTGGTGGGGTTGAAATAGGTATAATTAATTTAAAAAATAAAGTAAAAGTAAATAATCTAATAATAAAGGAATCAACTGTTTATCTTAAAAAACGAGTTTACCATAAGAATGTAGAGTTTAAAAATTATGTAATGATAAAATTTAAGAGTATCTTTCAAACCCAAGAACAGATAATTAAAAGTTTTTGTGAAAAGAGTAGCTTTGAAAATAAATATGAAAACGTATGTATTAAAGAAGTATTTGTGATGATATGCAAAAATGGTGGGGTTAGTATTCCTAAGCAAACAGATGTTGAAATTAGGTCAGTAGATTCTGAGTTGTTTGAGAGAAGGAGGGGTGATGGTATGCCTGAGAGGGAGAAAGAGAAAGGTATTTTGTCAACACTCCGAGACAATAACAAAGGGAGATCTTTTGTTAGGAAAGGGTCTGTTGTGATGACTATGGCAGACAAACTGTCCATGTGGACAGAAGTATTTAACGTTGTAATTAAGTTAAGAGAGCAGGCTATATTTTACAAAATGTTTCACCAATCGGGGAACCATCGAAAAAAAAAGATGGATAATTTATAATTGAGTTGTAATCAATTGAAATTTGGAATGAATAAATAAATGTAAGGACATTTTATAAACACACGGACTTGATTTTTAAAATAATTAATAAAAAGTAGTTAAGATTTTGTTAATAAGTAAGTTTAAGTTTGAAAATAAATAATTAAGAGTTATGAATACTAATAATTTGTGTGTACTGATAAATTTTGTAAGCTAAGACAGAAATATAGAAAATAATTATATGACAAGCTAGTATGATTAAGAAGAAATAATATTTAGAAACGTTTAGGTATTTGCTAAGTGAAAGATGCAAGATTGTTAGTAAATAACCGAGTGTTGTTTACTCTAAGATAAATATTGACTTTACGTGTTAAGATAAAGCAGATTAGTTCGAAGCGAGGATTCAGAGTAACGTTGAAGAAATAGTATTCAATATTAAGTAGGTGGATTCAATATTAAATATTCAATAAAATGTGACGAGAGAGAGTTGAGATTCATTTGCAGATCGTATTGGAACCAAAAGGGTTTCATGTCTTATCAGTAGACAGATAAGGATTGTCTCATATCGAGGGGACTTGTTTATGCTTAAACCAGGCCTAGAATTCCTTTGCATGACATTAAGACGAGATACAGCGTGTGACAGAATTATTGTTCTGAAAATAAAAAACTTTTGACGTATAATCGAAAATTAACTTGCGTTTTCAAATAAAAAACTGCTTAAATAAAGGAAAATTGGTTTTAAATAAAGTAAATAAGAACGAAAGTAGATTACTTAAATAACTTTAATAGAATTAAAAGTAAAGTTTCTAAGTAAAAAACTTAGAATAAGTTTTAAAAATAAAATTTTCTTTTTGAATTTGAATAATAACATCTAGAAAGGAATACATAAACAAAAAATCGACGATGCTAGTAATAAGATTGGTAAAATAAACATTATTTCAACTTCGGATGAAACGATTTTAATGAAATTTTTTATGAATTTTAAAATTTTCTTCGTGTAGATGCATTTAAGGAGTACATGAACAATTGGGAGGAGGTAGGCGTTTGTGTAGTAATAATAGAATGTTTTATTCGCAAGAATAAGGCATTCTGGGACTGCATAGAGGGTGTGTTGTGAAATAGGGATGTGTTTTGGGCTTTATCTTGAATTTAGTAGGGATATTGTATTCAACCACTGCACATTTCAACGTCACAACATGTTACTCTGTGTAAGAGTCTAAAGAGCAATTAGAAGTATGCACGGTATAAAGTAGACGGTTAGAAGAACCTATGTAGGAGAGGTTAGGAAGAAAAATGCATAAAATAAACAAAAAATTCATAAAAAACAAATAAAAAAGGTATAAATAAAAAACAAAATAAAAATGGAACGTTGGAGGGTTTTATTGATCGACGTTCGGCAGGGCTTTATCATTGGGATAGAGGAGTATAATTCAATTGCTGTTACAATGATAAACCCCGGCCGAGTTTTGAAAAATAAAATAAAAAATAAACAAAAAACAAAAAATTGTCATATGACTTATGTAAATGAAATATAGTTAAAACTTTGACAATTTTGTGAAGTTTAAAGAACAAAGAGTTCTTATTTTGTATTAAGAAATACAGAAATTTAGTAGAAGAAGTTCAAGAGAGAACCTAGAGTTCTTGATTATATTATAAAAATATAAAGTTTGGTAGGCGAACTGTCTTTCGAGGCAGGATGTAGCTATGTTCGAGAAGTGATATGATCAAGGCCTAGGATATCATTTCTAGAAGGTAGTGATTTAGAGTTAATTGGAAAACTTATCAAAAAATCCAACGTAGTTGTTTAAAGTTCTGTCACATGTAATTTTGGGCAAAAAACATAAACAATGACTTATGTTTGTAAGTGTCATAAACTTTCATAGATATAGGAAAAGTTTTTTTTTTTTTTGGGTCTATTCTAACAAGTAGAAACAGATGTTGAAGGAAGTAGTCAAGGACCGAAAGGACAATGCTTACATGGTGAAAGGAGGGGGTTTGTTTAAGAAACAAAGCCTAGAAATAAATCGGACGTGACAGGAAGGAGAGTTTTTTTTTTTTTTTTTTTATAAAATAAAACGAAAAGTTTTATAAAACTGTAAAAAGGTTAATTAGCTGATTAGGATAGGTAATTAGATGTTAAATTGTAAAACGATAAGTTGTATGTTTGACATTGATAAATTTTAAGGATTATTAGATAATATGAGATAAAAAATTGTTAGTTTTAAGTGATTTATGATTTGAGAATGTGAAGAATAGTTGTTTAAAGTTTGAGAATTTATGTGAGTTTTGCCAAGACAAATAATAATTAAGTTTTTAAGTTTTTTTGATGTTAAAATAAATAATGAATGAGGGAGGTTAAGTTTTTGTTTTTTAAAGGAAGGAGTAATAAATTAAAAATAATAAGAGAGATTTTGATGAGATTTATAAATGAAATAAATAATTAACGATTTTTTAATAAATAATGTTTGAATTTAAAACAATAGATGATTGTGAGAAGTTATTTGATAAAGGTGTCTAAAGATTTTGATGAAATAAGGTGTTAGCTGGGAAAGCAATGATAATTTTTTTTATTTTTTGAAGTTTTGTATACAAGTAATAGATGACTAAGGAGATTTTAATATGAAGTAATTTAAATGAAAGAATTTTTGAGTTTTATATGAAGATGATGACTTTACAGAATTGTTGAGTAAAGTGGTATTTAAAATGAAGTTGTTCTGTTAAGAAACTTTTATAAAAAAGGTAGTTAGGTTGCATTAATGGTAAATTTTTAGTTTTTAAGAGGTTTTTTGAGTACTGCGATGAAATAAAGGAAATATACGACGATTTTAATGAAATAAAGGAAATATGCGACGATTTTAATGAAATAAAGGGAGATTTAAGGAATTATGCGGATAAACGACGATTATTATGATTTTTAAAGGAAGCTACGTTGAAATAAGGAGATTATTTATGAAAGAATATAGGTAAATAATAAGGAGTTTTTTATTATGAAGAATTTGTTTGGGGATTAATGCAACTTTGATTATTAAGATATGAAAGATAAGATGGAAATAATTTTAAGATAGGATACTGAGAGACAATACAATTGTAAAGAGGTAATTTTTAAATAAATAGATGAGTTTTGTAAGTAATTATATTTTTTTTTGATAATAATGATGTTATATTTTTAAATTTTAGTTGAAGAAAAGAGTTTTTTTTTTGTAATTATAAAATCAGTAGTTAACATGTTATCCCAGCAAGACAAAGGAGAATTGAGATTTTAAGTAAGAATAAATAGTTATTGGATTTAAACTAAAATGAATAATAATATAAGATGATAATTGAAAAGTTTTAAAGTAAATTGAAGTAATGTTGAGTAATAAGTAAATAATTTTGTAATGGTGTTAATGATAATGAGAAGTTTTAAATTTTAATTGTATTAAGTTGAAGGAATTATTCAGATGAATATCTAGAGTCAAAGGTAGATTTTCAAAGGATGTAGAAATGTCGTCTTGGCAAAGAGGATGAGACGAGAAAAAGTATATAGACGGCTGTCTGGGAGATAAGCTTTGAGTGACGGGATCCTGTCAACAAAAAATGTTGATGGAAAGTTTCAGCCAACAAGGTTGGAAAGGAAACTGATGATGGGTTTTATTGTATAAATAGAGATAAGGCTTGGCACTAATTGATTCGTATATATTTTTTCTTTTTATAAATGAGTTATGATGACTCAAACAAATAGAGATAGTAAAATAGGATTATTAATAAATAGATTTTTTATTTTTATAAGAAAAGAGAATCTTTCTTAAATTAAGTATACTAGGGATACTTATTTTCTTTCATGAGGTCCTTAGCTTCTGAAATGAAATGTCTTGAACATCCATTAGTATTTTTTTTTTCTCGATTTGAAATTTATATATATAAAAGCTTTGTATTCCAATACCTGTATTGAAATACAAACCTTGTGGGGTTTTGTGACAATGTGAAAAGTCAGATTTTAAAATAGACTCATTTAAAAGACGCGGTTAAGCCAAAGAGATAAGGGATTCAAATAATAATTTAAATTTAGTCACGTCATTTATAAAAGAAAAATGGATTTTCAAGACAACAGTATGAATTATTATGTTTAATTTTAATGTAATTTAGTTTGTTTGTTTTGTTATGTAAATTATTTGTATTTTTACGGCAGTGCGGTAAAACGTGGGAACAGTAACCGGAAAGAACGCTTTCGGAAGTAAGAATTTGCCTCATGGTAACGGCAGTCTAAGTCCAGAGCTTGAAGGGACTGGATGTGTTTTGTGGAGTTAGAGTTAACCGCTCAAAATGGACAAGTTGTGTTTTTCAAAGTCGAAGTCTAGTGTTTGGAGAGATAAGATCGTAGAAAGAGTTTCTAGGTTCTATTAGAACAATGTACATTTGATTTTTTGTCTCAAATAGAGATCGAAAGTGTTTTAAAAAATCTATAAAGAGCGTGTTTCAATGACAATAACGTGGGAACATAAAAGACAATAATTTATGTACGCGAGTTATGAATATTCTCAACAACTGGAGAAAACAACTTCTGAACGAGGGAGAATCCTCTACAAGCCGTAGAACTTCAATTTGTAGGACATCAGTTTTCCATTCGGACTCAGACAATGTTTTTTATTTAAATCGGCGTTGTGGTATAGACGCTATATATTATTTGTTTGATTAATAACCTGTGTTATGTTTTAAATTAATTTTTTGTAAATGTTTATCTATTTAAAGAAAATTTAGTAGATTATTACTAGAAGAGATACTAGTAAAATGAAACTTTTAATTAATGAAAATAGAATCTTTTCATTTTTTCTTTTAGAGCTACAAAGTTACTAAAAAATTTCATAGATAAAATTCCTGTTGCAACAATTTTATTGGTAAAAGCATTTTTAAAGATAAAATTAATTAATTTGAAAGAAAGAAATAAAGGAAATATAAATTCATAATTTGTTATTGAAACTAAAGAGGATAACTAGTATTTATAATATGATTTTTTTTGTTGTTAATAATAATTT
Source organism: Aphrophora alni (assembly GCA_963513935.1). Lineage (NCBI taxonomy): Eukaryota > Metazoa > Arthropoda > Insecta > Hemiptera > Aphrophoridae > Aphrophora > Aphrophora alni. The sequence continues at coordinate 80,892,939 of OY740766.1, forward strand.
GTAGGATGTTTCTTTGAATGTTTAATAAATGTTTTCTTTGTAACATTTCAGCCAAAGTGTTCTCATTTATAACCAAAATCCACTGTAAGTACACTGTAAAAAGAACTTGCGACCCCAAAGAGATTTTTTCTTTCTTTTAAATATTTAAATTCATTTCTTTTCTTTTTCTAAATTGGTATGCTAAAGCAAACCTGGCGCCCTATAGTCGAGCAAATTAACAAATAAATAACAATTAAAAGTAACTTCATCTCTTTTTTGAATTATTACATCTTGAGTTATAATTTAAAACTTGACATTTTCCATGTGACATTTTCCTTTGAGCCTACTAATTTTGGTCAAATGACCATTTAGAACTCACCATTAACTTTATCTAAGAGTTGTGGGACAGGTGCAACTGGAAGTGGAGAGAACGTAAACTGGTGAGGTTGTGATCTACTCGTACTTGGTTCACTATGTGTCATAATTGGGCTCAGTTCCTCATTCCCAGTACCTAACAAACAATAAATTCACTGTTAGCAATAATTTTAAAATGTAAAGTATCTACATAAAACAGGATTTGAGTGAGTACACTTGGTTTTCAGGTCTAGGGTGATTTTATGGTAATGTGAAAAGAAGAAAAAACACCACATACATCAAATTAACAGGTTTTCTTTTTTGTTAATAATTGTCCAGAAACCATATTTAAGTTAATTGTGTTGAGGTACTAACAGTAGCGAGCTGTGAGAAATGTTTATTTAATGAAATAACAGTAGTGTCAATTACAAAAAAGAAACAACTCTCTTGTATCATCCCACACTACTGTGATTGATCTTGGCAGCTACATAGAGTTGCCTCTTCCATCCAAAATATTTATCAGATACTCTATTCAAGAAGTGCCTCTATAGTTGTACTTTTATATTATAGAAAAAGACTTATACCAATTTACTACAATGGAAAAACTCAGCTATTCTATTGTATTGTACACTGAGCTAGGCTTTACGCCTTGTTTTAATTAACGCACTTAGCTCAAACCCTGTAATATTTATTACAAGCTTTGTTTTCGAAAGTATTGAGTGGATGTAGACGGTTCACTGGAAGTAGAGGCTTTTTTCAATTTTCACCAGAACCTCTCCCCTTCAACAGTTTAGGTTGGGTCTAAATTATTGGTACCCCCCTTTATTTAAACACAGTAATTATTATAATTTTCCCTTAGTTCAGGGAGCTCAGCTCACAAGCAAATTTTATCTTTTTTATTACTTATCTCAAGAGTGAGTTCTATGAAAAGTTTCTCGATCACAATCTATATTAGTCACTAAGATGTAGTTGTTAACCTGTGTGTGGATTATTAAAATAATTGTAAGCAAATTCTTAGTTATGAAATATCACTTTTTGCAACAAATTAAATTTTCATTAATATTTTAATACAGTTATTTTTTCATCAACTTTTTTACAAAATTATTTTCATTTATAAATTCATCTTCTATATTAATATAAAACAAATAATTTTTTTTAAATTCAAAGCAGAAAATGCTAATGATAGTTCAAAAGTAAACTATCAAAATACTTCTTTTGATTAGTAACTTTTAATTACTATGCAGACGATCCATAAAATAACTCCAGTGTTTCCTAGGCAATTTTATTAATATAAAATATAATTTGTAATAAAATATAAAATTAATACCCAACAGAAGAGGTCACATCATTTATTTATTTTTAATGTGAATTTGAAATGTAAGTGTGAAATATATTCTTGCCCGACCTTGTGTAGAAATTAAGCTTGGACAGGAGTCGACATTAAGCTTGGACAGTAACATGACAATGACGGAGAAAAGAACCACACTGCATAATTTGGTTCATTGAAGATAAATAAGTTAATATTCACAAGTGGCTAAAACTTCTTAAGATTTTTTCCCTTGTTGTTTGTTTAACCCCTTAACTGCTGTAGACGTAGATATACGTCCGTAACACAGAACCGGGTAACTGCTATTGGCGTATATATACTCCTCGTGTTTTATCGTCCGAAACCGACGATAATTCGGACGTGACTGTTGTCTGCTTCACTGTGACTGGCTTGCACTGTAATCTGACACTCGTTGTTTACAACTTTTGCAGGAGGGGGGGGGGGGTAGCTTCACCTCCTTGTGTTCCATTGCCACGCCCTTTCCCTCTCGCACAGTTTGAGGCCAATCTGGCATCTGTTATGTTGTGATTTCTGTTTGTTTTATAATAAAACTTTGTGCTTTGTAGTTTGTTATAGTTATAGAAGACTAATTTATTGAATTGTTTGTGAAACGTGTTTGATATTGTGTGTGGTTATTATGGCAGGACAAAATGATGATGAATATTTTATTAGGCGATATTTAGACAAACCTAGTTCAGAATTCGGAGTTGAACACAGTGACTTTTCCAATGACAGTGATGCAAGCGTGTTCGAGATTCCAAGTGAGAGCGAGCCTGATGTATTACATGAGGTAAGCAGTAGCGATGATAATGAGCCTTTAGTGGAACAAGGTCCAAGTACTTCTACCAATAATAAAAGAAAATCAAATATAAAAAATACTCGTACTGATAAAAAGCAAAAAACTACAAAGAAAAAGGTTTTTATTCCTAAAAAGAAAAGACCTCTTCCAAAAAACAAACACAATTCTAACCCGAAAAAGAAATCTTCAAAATATCCCCACAATTGGCAAAATAGTACTTTTACGCCAAACAATTTTCTATTCCGTGATGACCAAAGTGGAGTTGTTGGTTCTGAAAATTATCCTGAACCATGCTCTGAGCTATTTTGTTTTGAAAAGATAGTAACCGATGAGATCATAGATTACATTGTCCTGCAAACTAATAACAACTTTGATTATGTTGTGCTCAATGCACAACCTTCCGATAAGTCAAGACTAAAAACATGGGTCCCAGTAACCAATAAAGAAATTAAGTTATTTTTTGCAATTTCCTTTCTGATGGTGCAAAACAAAAAAATAAACCTCCTTGATTATTGGTCTAAGGACGCATTACATAAAAACCCAATTCCTGAGTTGATGGCAAGAGACAGGTTTTTGAACATAAAACGTCTGTTACACTTTCACGATAGTACACAACCATTAGCACATGGAAAACTAACTAAAGTGAAACACATTGTTGACATGTTTCGAGATGTGTTTACACAAAACTTTACACCTTTTAGAAATATTTGTATAGACGAAAGCTTACTGCTTTTCAAGGGGCGTTTAGGCTTCAAGCAATTCATCCCGTCAAAGAGACACCGATTTGGCATAAAAATGTTTCTAATTTGTGATTGTGAGACTGGATACGTCCTGGATATTCTGGTGTACACCGGGAAGGACACTGAATATAATAACACAGAAGATTTGGGAATTTCATCTGCCATTGTGACTACTTTTATGCAAAAGTATTTGAATAAAGGGCACTGTCTCTATATAGATAACTGGTACACCAGCCCTGACCTGTTTACTTATCTTCATGACAACAAGACAAATGCGTGCGGAACAGTAAAGTGTAACAGACTTGGTATGCCTACATTTGAAAAGGTACTTGAAGTTGGAGAAAGGGAAGTTGTGCATGATGGGAAAATTATGGCAGTAAGGTGGGCTGATAAGAGAGAAGTAGTTCTCTTATCTTCTGAACACACTGATGACATGGTGGAAACAGGGAAAATTCATCACGAGACAAAGGAGCCTATAAAAAAGCCTAAATGTATACATGAGTATAACAGTAACATGGGCTCAGTCGATAGATCAGACATGATGCTGGCTAATCTAGAGTGTGTACGTAGAACAACGAAGTGGTATAAAAAGGTATTTTTTCATTTCTTAGATATTTCTATGCTCAATGCCCATGCCATATATTTATCAAAAACAGGAAAGAAGCCTACACTGCAAGAATTTCATTTGGAAGTTACTCGGCAACTCATAGAACAAAACTCTCTGCCTCGTAAAGTGAAAGGGGGTCGTCCCTCTCTAGGTGAAAATCCACTTCGCTTGACACAGCGACACTACCCTGCACTTGTCCCAGGAACTCTTCAAAAGAAAAATTCCCAGCGCAAGTGTCATGTTTGTCGGTCAACAAAGCGCCGTGAACAAAAAAGGAAAGACACACGCTATCAGTGCAATGAGTGTGATGTTGGACTGTGTTTGATTGAGTGCTTTGCTGATTACCACGAACTCAAACACTTCTGAACTTGACTTATGTGCTTTTGTAAATATTTGAAAATATCTAAACTTGTTCAATATAAATTCTGTTTTTACTTTTGATGGTGAGTATTCTTTGGTTTATTATAATTATCTTAGTCTTATAGTACACCCCCTCCCTCCCCTCACAACACTCTTTTTACACCCCCCCCCTCTTTTTGAAAACCAACATATATTATAACCAAGAAATATTATAACCCTAGTCATTATATACTATTTTATACGATTTTTTAAGTTGCTAGTACATTATAAAAATAAGCCAAAAAACCCAGCAGTGACAAGGGACCAGGCCTTAAAAAGCCAGCAGTTAAGGGGTTAAAGGTGAAAAACCACTTGGTCACCATCACCTTATAAAGTAAAGAACATAAAATAAAAACCCCTAATATGTTAATACTCTAATATTGGAACAAAGAACAAGAGTTGGTGATGAGAGACCTGATAAAAAAGAGAAAAGAGAGGTATCTAATCCAAGACGACATGAAAAAATGTTTCCAATGTTTCCTTGAGATTATCACTATAGTGAGCCCCTGAAGAAAAACTTTTTATGACAGTAGGAAGTTTTTAAAAGGGTAATCTTCCATATCATGGGAAGAATTTGAGATTCTTATAGACAAAAGTGATTAAGCGTAACACAGTATACAGTTAGAAATTTATAAATCTATTGTTACAAAAGTACAATTATAGACTTTTATGTATGATATACTTAAAATATTTCAGTTTGTAGTTTCTATGATAAAAAAATAAAATAAAAAAATAAGGTATATTGAAAAATAACACCTTTACTGATAAGGTAATATGCCATATTATAGTGCCTTGGTCAATCTTCATAATTGTTGAATTTGGGGGTCAGAGCCATCACAAGAAATTATTCAAGATCAGAGCGACTCTTCAAAAGTTAATGTTTGGTATGATTTGATGTATGTGACTGTATTATAAGATCATTATTTTTTTATTAAAAAATCATTTAACCCTACACCTAATGGTGATATGTAAGGCTGTTTATTTTGATCTGGACAACAATGTCTAAAAAAAAAATGAATTAAAATTGATTTGGATGAAAGGTAACAGATAGATATTATAATTTGCTCTGTAAATTGTAATTAAAATCCATCAGGCAGAAAAGAAGTTCTCTCCATAAAATTAATTATTTATTTTCATACAAAAATTTACACTTTACCATTTTATGGACACAAGTCAGTTTTTGCTATAGAAAAGGGTAAATTAAAGGATATTCAATAGAAACCAAACATAGGTTTTGTACATAGGTCCTGTAAATTTCACTAAAATCCATCAAACAGAAAATAAGTTCTCTTACAAAATGTTAATATATTTAATTTTACAAAAATTGACATTTCATCTTTCATAATTTTTTACTGTACAATGTCAGTTTTTATTACAGGAAAATGCCTAAAAAAAGAATTAAAAGGGATTCAATAACATTGAACATATTTTGAAATATGTTTCATTTTGTACTTTAATTTAACCAAAAATCAAGGATGAAAGACTGCCATCAGATTTTGAAAAAAGTATAAATATATAACAACAAAAAACAAGCCATTTTATTAGAGGTGAAAAAAAGTACAAATATATAACCAAAAAAAACTATCTCCCACATAAATTTTAATCATAAAGAAACAAAACAAAAGAAAACAATTTTATAAACTCCAAAAAAGTATGAAAGTTTTGACAATTTAGATTTAAACATTAAAACATTTCAAATTCAATTAATAATCCTATATACAACTAATAAATATTTTTAAAGATGAATATACAAATTTCCATCAATTTCGAAATGTATCATTGTCACAATATATTTTCAGTTATTTTTCGTATTATAGGCATATCTGACTTGTTTCCCCACTCAACGGAAACATATAATTCGAGCAAATAGTCACAATATTTGTATTATTATTTCTTGCGCTAATATAGTACTTACCATGGGTTCTGGACTGTATTGTACTAGTTGGTATTTTAAATGGAGAATTAACATGAAGCTTTGGCCTCTTTGATGGAATTGCTTCAACAGTGTTATTCACAGCATTTAAGTCAGACCTGGTTGTGATAGTTCTAAATTCTTGAACAGTTTCTTGATCATGTCCCGTGATCAGCGAATCTGTTTCAAAAGATGTTTCTGGGTCATTGGTAGGCGACAGCCATCGGCTTAGCCATGATGATTCTGGCAACAAATCTAACACACGTGACGTTGCTCTGTGCACAAACGAAGACTGTAAACATAAATATTTCAAGATTATTCAAATTCATTTGAAATATAGATTAAAAAGACGTACACATTTTTCAATTGTGATTCCTGAATATATGAAATTTCAACCTATATAGCTTTAAGTATGAACTAAAATGGATTAGGCTAACCTCTTAAGTATTAGGTTATACGTCGACGTAATAGATGACAAATTATACTAAAATTTTAAATATAGATATTTTAATATAGCTATTACACTTTTAATGTCTACCAATTCTACACATTATAGTAATTTGGCACCAATTTCTTTTCACTACCTAGGCTATACATATATTTATTGTCAGGAAGTGCTTTAAAGATCATAGAATAAAAAATAATTTTTTGAGAATTATATTTTAACTGTAAGCCCTAAAATGACTCACGATAAATCATTTTGTGCAGTTTTATATTTTCCTTGTTCTACTGCTCTGTAGAAAACATTCTTGCTTCTACCCATGCTGCTAAATACTTTTCCTTGAAATTACATTGCACACCTTTGTTTAACAAATGAAGATCATCATCTTATTTAAAACTAAAACAGACACCAGTAAGTGAATTCTTTTTAATGGGGTTTTAATGCGAAAAGCCATTGCAGTCATTACCACCTTCACAAAATTGAGCATAAAGGTGCTCCACATTTATACATACAAAGACAAAACAATACAATAACAAACAATTTTTAAGAACAATAACAGGACTAATACAGATTAACAAACAAACACAATTAAATGACAACATAACATGTTACAAGGCTGTAAAATGGCCCTGGAACGAGTTAACAATTATAAGATATGGAAAATACACTCCACAACAATAAAAACAAATATTACAGGGCTGTAAAAAGTCCCTGCAACGAATTAAGAAGATTACAATTTAAAAGAAAAAAATTAAACATATTACAGAACTGTAGAATGACTGCAGTAATTGACTAGATTTTATCAAAAATATTCAGACAATGAAAGAAGGACAAGGATCTGAGCATTATCCCCCAGCATCATCTGAATGAAATTAGGTCTTCAGGCCAAAATTTCGTCGCACACCTCTTAATGTTTCACATTCAATGAAGATGTGCTTTATTGACAACACACCTTGACAAAATGGACATTGTGACGGATTCCCCTGTTCCATCAGAAATCCATGAGTGACCATGGAATGACCGATACGAACACACTTCCTCTTGACGGCTGGTACGTATAGATGAATTCCACGGACGGACAGTATCTTTTAATTCCCTCAGCTTATTGGACTCTGTATTTGTCCACTCGTCTTCCCATTTCTTAAGCAAAATAATTTTAAATAATTTGTCAATACAAAGTCAGATACCATTACACACTGTGTGATTGGTATCTGACTTGTAGCTTCCTTTGCCACTTCGTCAGCTTTATATATTAGTTAATACTAAAAAGGGGTCTCCCGAATGCAGTTTTTTAAACAGATTCTTGCTAACTGTTTGGAATTTGCATTTCAGAAATGAATAAGGTGCTAGCAGTGGACGAAAAATCAATAATATTAAATACAAAAACAATAAATGTAGAATTAATATTCTTTTTAAGGGCCGAATTGTGTTCTATACTTACAATCCTAAAAAACCTACAAAGTTTAGCCTAAAAGTGTTTATACTTTCAGAAAGCACCACTGGGTATATTAATGATTTCGTAACCTAATATCAGGAAACCAAATGTTGTCCATAGTCAGATTGAAAGAAAACTACTCGGATTGTGAACAAAATGTGTGAGTCTGTTATAAAAGATCCCCAAAATCCACCTTCCAGACCACCATGTTTACGTTCACCGCTATTACAATAGCCCTCAGATTCCCAAGGAGTTCCTCAAGAAAAACAGTTTGTAACTGGTACAGTTATGTAAAATTGTAAACGAATGCCATAGATTGACACACACAAAATGAAGCATAGTGATATATAATCTTTTCGAAAATGTGATATTGCTATGCCGAAATATAAAAGGCTAGTGACAGTACATAGTACTAAACACAAGGCTAGTGTAGAACATGATTTCTGTCCCTGATGAATGTCCAAAAAACCACCAACAATAAAGCCTGATAGATTACACTAAAAATATCAGCAGTGTAGACAGGATTTATCACTACATATAAAACTATCAATTTATTAGATGTACTAAATATGGTACCAGAAAAGTTTGGGGTCTTGCAGGTTGACACTGTTAACTCATACATTCTCTATATGTTAAGAATATCAAAAAAGATGGAGTAAAACTCCAATGAAACACAGAAAGTTCAGGCACAAGCTAATTGAACTTGCGACTAACAAACTCCTTAAAACAATGCTGGGGTCCGAAAAGACGACGACTGGAGTGACTTTCAAATGAACATGAGATGGAGAGGTTTGAAGGTAAACACCACCTCATGATCCTAAGGGATCCTTCAGATGTGTGTTGTCTATTACAAGAGAAAGGAAACTGTTTAATTCTGCAAAATGTATGACGAGAAGCCATACTACTTATATCCTAACACTGTTCTGAGGCCTACAAAACGTTGAGACTACATATAAAATTTTTGTGCATAAAGCACATGTAAGTTTTATTGTATTTAGAAAACAGAATAAGCAAAAATGATTGTAAATAACAGTGTTTTTTAACTACAGCCTAAAACCTGATTTTGTCTAGAAAGTTAATGATGGATATATCCGTACTTCTATCTATAAGACAGTTACGACCACTAATGTTCTGGAGCATCATGTTTAGAACCTTAATACCTCCCTTGTGAGTCATGATGAACTAATCCCACATGATAAGTTTGGCTTCTCAAAGCACCTGAGCCTTACCACTCTACTTAGAGATGCTACAATGTATAGACTCAGAATGATTCAGGTTAAGAGGTATAAATCAAACTATAACCGAACTTTTTTTTTAATAACCGAGAGCAAAGATATACATATGCAACAAATATTTATTAATTTGAAGAAAGTGAAAATTTAAATAACTATTATTACTATCAATTTTTTTATTTTATTTTTTTTATTTAATCGATTTCAAACTTTTTTTATTAATAAAACTTAAATGATTTTTTAATTTTACCTAAACCGAATTTTGTTTTGTTTTAATATAGAGTGAAATAATATTATATAATTTTGAATTACATAAATAAAAATATAAAATTTTAATATTTTGATATTTAACAATTTCTTTTGTGTGTCATTTTTTTTATACATAATTCCTATATTTCTCTTAGAAGTTCTCATAATAAATAAAATATTAACATATTATCGAAATTTATGTTTTGTTATACAATCTCATGGAAAAAAATTGGATAATTCGTTTACTACATACCTTATTTCGAAATAATAGATTAATATAATATTGTAATGTGGAAAATACACTTTTTCACTCTAAAATTACAAATTGGAAACTACGAAATGCACGTATACATCAGGTTATGTATACATAGCAATGGAAATTCGTGACTTGAAAAATTAGGACCTAATATCATATAATCAATGAATAATAATAAATAAATATTTCTTTACTATAATGTAATATAATATAATATAAAATAATATATTCTTTCAAGTTATTTTTTTTTTGAAAAACTTCTTAAATTTGGAATAACTTTCTAAATGAAACAGAATTACCTCTTGGCTCTACTCAATTCAAGCTAATTGGTTAATTTGGAATATGGATGGTTATTAAAAAATAAATAAATAAAGACTAAATTCAGTTTCTTACTTTCTAGGTTCAAACATTAATAAATAATAGGATATGATGTTATATTAACATAATAACATTAATTTTATTAGACTTTAACATACAATATTAATTCATAATTTGTTAAGATTTGACTCTCTTTTAGAGTTCATGAAATTTGTAATAAAGTTTGTAATATTATAGGCCTCTAGGCTTAGCTCAATTTAACAGAACACATTGACTCAAAGAATACAATATTAATTAGTCTAGATCTCGGGGTAGGCACTCGGCTGGCATGGTTGTGTTAAACAAGCATAACGCATAAATAAATTGAAAAATTGAAATGATTAAAATTCTAAAAAAAAATTTAATTAAAGTTCACAAGAAATGTTGAATTGATAATTTTGAAGTAATACAGGCCTTTGAATTTGGTAAATGTTTAGAATAGTTAATTAACAGAGCATACCATGCTCTGTACAGTTCACAACTTCACACTGACTCTAATCACTAATTTAGACACAAATATTATAAAGAAAACTTTGGATGTTAATTTGGCTTCTGTACTGTCTCGTCTCCACAATGTTACTCTTGTATCTGATTTCTTTTAAAACATGGCGCCTCCTTGTGTTGCGGAGCGATATTTTTCTATTTTAAGTGAGATCGTTTGTTGAAACTGTTGGGATTCTTCCGCGGCACCATATAGTACCGTTTTTTTCCTTCTTTTCTTGGCCATTGGCAATTTGGGGTTGTAATAATCATTTCTTGTATTCGTATTTGTTTTTTTGTATCAATTTGTTTATTAATTACACATTATTTAACTAATTTAAGGGTGATTTAGACCACGTACATACATATCAGCTGATCTATCTTAGTACAAAGTTTTAACTTATTTCTTCTTCCTCAATATTTTACAATGTTTGCAATTAAAACTAACAGATGTTTTTGCATACAAATAATTTATAAGTAGTGGTATCTTAGAGTAATTTACAGTCTGATCGTTCTATTAAGTACTTCGAAATATGGTTACATATATTTTGGAGAATGGCCGTAGGCCGTTTTCGTGTTTAACATTGCAAACTCACTGTTCCTTATTAGTAGTGATTTGCTTGTAAATAAAGTTTGGGATCTTATGAAATGATTTTAAATAAAGATATGTGATGTTATGGTTGTGTAGTGGTGTGGTTAATTTGTGTCAGCGTCTCAATTTCGAATGTTTACAATTTAGAGATAGGCCTATCTTACGTCTGCTTTAGAAATGATTTGTTTTGCAATTGAATGAATATGGGTGGTTTATTAATAATAGGTTGTATATAAATGTCTGCTATTAATACTTATGAATGTAGATCGTTGTGTTCTATGCTTAATTATCCAAATCGTCTATTTTTCATTTGACTTAGGTTATGTTGTTATTGGTTAATTTAGGCTAACTATCCTAACCTGTTGCATAAGTTATTGATGTGATTTGTGCTGTTATAATCAAGATATTTGCGTATCATATGACGCATGTGCATTACATGTCTCGTGAGACGTTAATATTAAAACATAACTTTCCATACAACATTGAAACACTTTGGCATGCTATATCTCCTGAATTAGCCCCCATGTTTTCTTCCTATGGATACTCTAAAAAATAACCTGTATAAAAAAAGATATAGAATAGTTGAAGAATTGAAGGAACCATTAAGGACCGAATGTCATAAAATAAACGCTTAACATCTATCTATGTCCGCAAAGAGTTCTACAACAGGTTGGGTTATTGTCAAGAACGAAATCTAACTTTTTTAGTAAGAAGACATTTGACATATTTATGTTTGTAAATAAAGGAATTACATTTATTATGGCCCGGGACGGATTGAAACCGGTTAACGATGCCAACATTAGAACTGACCCATCCACCAGCCCAAACCTTTCGTATATTTATTTAAGTTAATAATGCTTACTTTGCGAGATAATTATATAGGCTATCATGACAGGTTTGGCCAGGTAGCTATATAAAACCACCTGGCCAAACCTTTCGTAGGTAAACAGATTGAAACCATAACACGACACCATTAGAACTGACTGCAAAGGACCGCTTCATATCGCAGCATTGATAAGACTGACCCAGTATAACTGGTATTTTCTAGTTGTTCCGGGCCTTCAAACATGTTTGTCGTTTGTAGTCCATTGTTGATAACATATCTAAATACTAAAGAAGTTGGGGGGGAGAATTTGTAAACAATTACCAAATTTACATGTAGGTCAGGTAAGGTGGTAAGTATAAAACCACTTTACTTGACTTTGTAAGATAAAAAATTACGTACAGACCTATTTTAACACGTAATTCACTTAATGGAACTTAACCTAGAATAGTTGATATTATTTTTTTACATGAAAAAGTTAGCTCTGCAGTGAAAACTAATTTTATTATTATTAAATAAAGTATGTAGAACATGATCTTAGTTATTATATATACATTACATTAAACATGAACAGATGGCAATGGTCTGAATAAACAATAGGCTATCAATAACAATTCCTAAAATTAGCAGTTACCTTTATGTAAACAATTAGCCTATTGCCTATGAGCCTAGGTTGGGTGCAAACTACTTAACTGTGGTATTCTTTCAAACTTTGTTTGATCTATACAAATGATGTTGTCCCTTATAATATGTTTATATAAACATGTAGCTCCAAATTGTTTGAAGTAACCTAAAAACTAACTTACGAGTTTGACATTTTAGTCTTTTTAAAATGTTACTTTTAAGCATCGCAAAGGTCTAAAGAATTTAGGAAACAAAACCAAGGGTTTAAGATTTGTTGTAGGCCTAATAGTGATTAGGTAATGGAACATGTCAAACCCAGCCTACTCAATTTGATAATCTGATAATGTCATAAACAGATACCTGCTATAGAAGGAAGCCAATTTACAAATTTCACCAAAGAACTACCTAAACTTCAATGTGAATGTAAATTAAAGAAAAGATTTTATTTTTAACTCCAAATTGTGTCTTGGTTAATTAAATGGCCTACCATAAAGATAATTTCTGCACCACTTTATCCTAGCCTAATAGGGTAATTCCAAATAAACAGTATAAACATTAAATTTAGAACTTATTTGGATAGTTGACCAAATATTAGGAAAGCTTTATAAGGTTCAAAAATAAACAAATCACCTATTTCAAATTTGTTTGTTTGTTTTAAATGATTTGCGCGAATTCATAGACTAAGCAATAGTCTAATGTCAAGACTTGAAAACTAGAATATAAGGTTAGGAAGATCTTGAAACTAGCCTAGCAAAACTGACTACACTACTACAATAATTTGGTACTTCTATTGCAATTTCTCTATATTGCTTCTTATCGTATACAATCATGTATTCAAATTATAGTTTAACATATACATAAAATAATGCATAATACATTTAAAAAATTCTCAGTCAGAGGTCGTTAAAATTCATCCACGAGCACAAACTGTTTGGCGCCTAACATAACACTAAAATTCTACTTACATTTGACACATCGTATGGCTTAGAAGATTGAGATTTTGTATTTCTCAAATTGTTACTTTCTTTAGGCATTTTGAATTAACTGCACACATTTATTTAATTTTATCACTTCATCCCGAAAATAATTTTCACAAACCACAACTTTCTCTACAAAATGAGATATGGCGGCATTGGCATGAACTCTAGCTGGTGCTGGTTTGTCGGAGACACGTGACCATTTCGCTACTACCCATAGTCCTGTGCACCGGAAACCAGATTTCAGGCTGGTGTTAAATTTGAAATTGATCTCAACATTTAGGTTGAGTGAAATCAATATTTCTCTCTTATATTTTGAATTTTTGTCTATTAAATGTATTTATAGTAGAATAAAAATAGTTGCTATATATATTATACTGTATTTTCACATTTGTGCCACTATACAGAAGTGATTTAGTAGATAGATATATGTCCAGGTGATTTAAACACAAAATAAAATTAAAATGTCTCACTTTCATTGGCATCAACCTGTTAATTTTTGTTTTATTTCCAAAATATAAAATATCTAAAAAACTGATTTTGTAAATTGATAAAATTTTATATACAGGTTTGATATTTGTATATAGATATATAAATTAAATAATAAATTAAGGTTTTAACCTCGTCATAAGAATAATATTGTATTAAACTGACACCTTTTTTACAATAAAAACATTATAAATGTGAAATTCTACACAATAGTTCTCCCGGAGGTTATGTTTATTTAAAGTTTCCAATTTATGAGAAGTATCACAGCCCTTTCCATTGTGAATTTTATTTAGGCTTTGATGTTCTTTTCATGTAGGATACCAGGCTTGAGTGTTAGTTTTCTATATTGATAATATAAAAAAACATCTTGATCTAAACAAGCCAATCATCAAGAGAATACAAATCCTATGAAGATCATGTTAGATAAGATTGGATAAAATGTAATCAGTACTATTTGAACTGTAAATCTAAGTATTAAAAATAATTCCTGCTTTTTGTTTACTCACTTTTTTTTATTTCAAAAATAATTTCAAGTTCTAAGTCACTGTGAAGTTAAATATTTTATTTACACTTTTATTTTTATTACATTACGAGTTTTTAAATCTTTAACTTACCATAATGCATGCATTAGTATGCTACAACTAAAACAATATTAAATAATTGGTTCTAAACAGCTGATAACCTGAATTAGTTTCAAATAAATAACTTATTAACTTTACTAATCTGATCTGACAACATAATATGACTTAGGTTATATTATTGTTTATGTGTTTTTAGTAAGATACATGCATCTCTACATATTAAAAATAATTTTAGTATGCTACAACTAAATGAATATGAAATAATTGGGTTCTAAACAGCTAATAACCAAATTAGTTTCAAATAAATAACTTATTAACTTTACTCATCTGTCAATTTATGACTTAGGTTATGTTATTGTTTATGTGCTTTTAGGTCAGATTTATTGATGTGAAATTGAACTATGAAGTTTAGTTTAAGCTTAGGGAAGTTTATTGTTGTCATCCCTAATAATAAATGATAAGATGTTAATGATAATTTGTTGTTAATATAAGTGGAGATGGTAATTGTCTGTTCAAAGCTATATTATGATTTCGTATATACAAATAGGGTAATTAGGCTCACTGTTGTTAGAATAATATCTGAAATTTAGGAGTTTTTAATGATTATATTATTGATGATAGAAACTAAAGACTGTCTGTTTTATCATGAAGTGACTACGTTTCTTTGCTCTTGATTGTCGGAGAGTATGCTGGGAATAATGAAATGATATGTATTAATCATTTATTCCCAGATTATCTATTCAGGGTAGGCTATATATATATGAAAAATGGTAATAACAGCCGTGAATATGGAACTAGAAATATTCTACAAAACTTAGGGTTCCCAAATAATTTAGATACAGGACATTTTGATGTAATCAATTTTGACATAAATACAGAACTTATCACAACACGCAATTTAATAAAAAAGAGACCAAAAACAATAAATAAATATACAAAAGCAAAGAAAAAAATAAAATTACTTTAATATTCCTACCTTTAAAATAGGTATGTCTTCAATGGAGAGAGCAAATTAAAATCTGTCTTCACTATACAATACACAAGACTGATGTGATGGTCGGTACAAATTTTCTACCTGCTCCGGCCAATGGTGCCCCCTTCAGCTCTTATTCAAATTGCGTATGACGTAAACATTCAGGAATGACATTCGACCAAGAGTGAATCCCACCGGACATTTCAGAATGACATCCGTGTTGAACGTGTTAAACACATTCTGTGGAGGAATGTCTTTTTAATAGACTCACAGTCATGTTATCAAAATAAAGGTTTAGTATCTTTTCATTTGAAGAGTAATGTTGATACACTTCCTAACTGTCAAAGCCTTTTATGTCTCTTGTAAAAATAATGTGCCCAATCACTACCTGGTAAGTTATTCTTAAACTTAGGCACTATTTTCCTTGTTTATGTAAGAAGAATTTACTTATATGCCTGAGGTCATCATATGTTAATGATACATAAATAGCAACAATTAACATGCCTTAATTTGACATTTTTTAATAAATGTATTGATCAACTACAGATTGGTTGAAACCAAATATTTTCAAACGTGAATCCAAATTTTATGTACCCTATTTCTTTAGACTTGTCTATTTCAAACCATAGGATGATGTTTTTAATTTTTATTGGAACTCCTGAAATTTTCTGGCTAGAGCATGTATTTCCTCTTCTTAATCCCCATGAAGAAAATCTGTCACAACATCCATTTATTTGATCTATATCAAAATCATGTTTCTTAACCAAAGGCAACATAAATCTAATGGTATATTATTGAAATCTAATGTATTATTGGTGAATATGTTTCTTCATAAACAATACTTTTATTCTATGCATAACATTTAATTAATAGAGAAGTTTTCTGTCAAGTAAGACTAGCATCACAGTTTTATTTCTTAACCCAACATAACCTAACCTAACAAAATAGATCTGAGCGAAACAATCATGTTGACTGTGGTTGGATCTATTACAGTTGTTGTTCATCCACAGTTATAATAAAATTGTCAAGATATACTAGTGACTTCTTCACTCTTGTTCACCCCTTTAGATCTCATGTTAATTATTGTTGCGAAGATGGAGAACTGTCTGAAATGTTTTCTTGAGAATTTTTTACACCAAAATTATTATTTTTAGATACATTCTCTATTTTCACATATTGTATCAATTTCAATTTAATATCATCCCAGTAGTTTTGATTCCAAAATTAGCAAACACCATTATCATTGGTTTATATTCTTCATGTAACTAGATACCGTAATAATAAAAAACCAAACTGTTTATCACTAACATTCATAAAAATTCATGAGAGTTTATGTACTGTGGAAATGATTTTATTGATGTAATATTCAACAGAAATGCTATATTCTAACTTAGTTGTAATTAACAATCTTAATAAACCAACTCTAGTGTTAAACCAGAATTTCAAAAGCTTTCTTTTGATATTTCCAAACTTTAGCTGCTGTTTTGTAGGCTGAACATAAACAAAATTGATAGGCTCAATAAATAAAATTACGTTTGATTTGGTTTTGTTACCTTTTCAGTTTCAGTTTCATTAGCTGTAACACAGTTTAATAATTCTTCAATTTCCAAATATGTTAGACATCAAATTTACAAGTAAAACCGTATTCCTTTATGTTTCAACTTTTAAATTGGAGGCTTAGAAGCTACAGATGACATGACTGTTTATGTCAAATACTGAGAAAACCGAAAATCTCAACCATATTATGAGATCTGTGCTATAATTTAATAAAAAACAGTATTTGATACAAATGTTTTATTAACAGAACTGCAATATATTAAGTTTTATTAGCCTTTACTAATTGTGGAACTGCAATATATTCAGTAAATTCTAATCATGACAATGAAATCAACTGTCTGTATAAACCAACAAGGCCACATATGTTTGTATAAAGCTAAATGTAATTTTTGTTTATACATATTCTATTTTCCCTATGGCAGGCTTGGAAGATATACCATGTAGCTTTATTGTACACTGTTGCTAATTTATATTCAACTAATTAATTCTTACCCTTCATATAGATTGAAGCCAGAACTTTTTACATACCATACAAGAACACTAGTCATGAGATAGTCGAACAATCAAAAATTAATTAATACTAACAATCTTCTCTACACTCTTCCAAATTTCCCATTTGTTCTGGTTATAAAATCTCACTAACACTTTATCACCTCGTTTAAATTATCTTTTAATTACTCTAGCTGTAAGATTTATATGAAGACTGGGTCTTTCAAAAAAAACTGTGACCTAATATTTTTTGAAAGAAAAAATATTTCTGGAGGTAAACTGGTTATACTATAGTAGGACCTATTATATTGTTTCTTTTAATTCCATACCATATGTCATCCCTTATTTTTTTAACTTAGCATAATTTTATAATAATCATACATTAACATGATTATGGTGTACAGAACAGGAAAAAAAAAGAAATATATAGGCTACTCATATCATCATTTTTGTGAAATATTTCACGAAAATTTTTATTTAACTAAAGTTTTTTACCATTTAGTGGTGTAATAATAAAATATTGAGTAATTTTAAGAATTTTGTTTTGTATTTCTTTGAGATTACTTATTTTGCCATATTCCTCTACTTAATGACAGAAATGACAGCTTAAGAAGTCTATACTCCTTAACAGGTTAAATATATAAAAAAAAATTCAAAATATTAAAAAAATAAAATTACTCATATCCTATAAGAAATACACGAGAGAAAACTCAGTAATAAAGAAAAATAGATTTTTGTTTTCTCACTTAAAATTATAGATAAATCTTTAGCAACACAGTAATGAAATATTATTTTTAGTATTGTAGATGATTGTTTGACAAAGTTAGATCAATGTTTTGCACCGTTTATTTTTAGACACACATTGATTAGCGAGTGTAAATTATCAAATATAACTTATGCTAAGTTCGCAGTATTTTAATGGTTATGCATGAGATTAAGACAAAAGACCCAGGTGGCAGACAAAATATTTTCCTTTGTGACTTCCTCTCTCACATCCAACCAAACCTGTTATTACCATGGTACACACCTGGCCCACATTTTATGACATCATAAGTAGAAAAATTGTGTGCACTATATATTCCTTCACACTGTCTTTATTGGTTCTTGGTTGTTATATTTTGTAGGAGGGAAATGAGCTGAAGTTCTAACATTTTAGATATTTAACAACAATTTTCCTACTCCAATTTTTAAAAAATTTAAATTTTGTAAACAGTTTTAAATAAGTTATTTGTTTCGTTACAGATTCGAAAATCACATAGACTGTGGAAAACCCCTAAATTGTTTTAAAAAAATGATCAAAAATAAATTGTTTACAAATGTTTCCAAATTATTGTAAATGTTACAAAAAAAATCTAAGACATAATGCGCAGCATTAAAAGACAAACTAGTTTGACTTTTCTAATTTTTAATCATGTCAATACCTTGATTCAAAAATGTATTAAAAATTTGAAATTATGTCTAAATCCATGTTAGAAAGCAACATAGACAGAAAATAGTTTACCATCTGAAAACATCTACTAATTATTGCTATTCCTCTCCTCTCCTGGATTTCACCACAAATATGTTTTTATAATATATTTATAAGCAGTATTATTATCATGGTACCCTAATTACATGTTTTTTCATCTACACAAGAAGCATGCTAGAGGGGCATGAAGTCCAATTCAGATTCTTCCAACTTACCTCAAAGTAAATATAGTTGAAGGGGTCACTCTGTGGTATCATTATCAGTATTCATTCCACACTCAATGACATTAATTCAAGGAAAATTCAGGAGTGAAAAATGTGTTTATGCTGGTGTCTCATTGTCAATGTACTCATTACTTGTGCCTTGGATTTATCTCAAACAAACTATGGAAAAGATAAGTGTCCACTTTGTGGTATTACTAAAAATTGATGTATCTATTTCAAAATCTATAGATCCTACAAAAACTATAGGACTGAATGGTAGGTCCACACTCTGGTATCATAGATAATATGGATTGCACACCATGGAGTAAACTCATGAACATTGGACCAGGATGAACAGGTTTGTTTAGTGAACCATTTAAAACAGATATTTAAATTTAGTGGATAAGAAAAATATTGTTTAATTTATAGCCTCACATTGAGGTGTCAAATTTTACAACAAAACAAAAGACCTACCTATGGTGCTAAATTTGCAACAACTCTGAAATGAAATTATATGAAATAGATAAGTTTAAATTCTCAATTTTATTAATAACAATAAAATAACTTCGTTTAATAAAAAATAAATAAAATAAAATTTAAAAAAATAAAAGTTACAAAATTATTTAATTACAAAAATTAGAATTGAATAAATAGTTCTTAAAACATTCTATCTTTCGAAAGCTTAATGATATATTTATCGACGAAAATTGTTTAAAATTTAATTAACATAATGTTTATATGTAATTAATCAATTCCACATCAATTCTGATCACTTGGTAAGTGAAAATTAATACTTGTCATTGGATAATTTTTATAAATTTAGTGTAAGAAAATGGTTGGATCTCACCAATAATTCTGTTCAGCTTTAAGTATGTTTTTCTTAATTATCTTTTCAAGATTTGGAAAAAATTCAACTATATATTGAACATGCACTATTTAATACTTCTTCTAGTCTTATTTGACAAACTTGTACTTGTTGATGTCCCTTTTAAAATCTTATTCAAAATCTTCAGCTCTGTAGGAACATCCAGTTTATCTACAAGACGCCAACAACAATTCATTCTTTTGAGAAAGCGTTAGTGGGTTTCAAATCGCCCGCCTTCTATATCACCTGACCTTTTATGTATGCACTTTGTGTGTGTGTTTTGTATGCTAAGGGAAAATTTAGATAATTATTAATAAAATGTTTTCTAAGGTTTTCAATGATTCAATTTGGAAAAATGGGACTTTAGGACTTTAAATAAACTAAATTATATTACTAAATAAACAAATAACTTCTTTTTTACATCAAAATATTAATGGTAAAACTAATTACTCTAATTTATACAAATTGTATTCCATATCTATGTCCCAACTGTCCTAATTTAATTCACCAATCAGAACGCGAGTTTAGGAGAAGTCCTTGTGATGATTGTCAGCTTGAAGTTCGAAATAGATCAATTTGTCGGCCATATTTAATTCGGAGACTTAGTTTAGTTTTAATTTCTACCGATTGACTGGTATGTTCTTCGTATTTTCCTAAACAACTTTTTCTACGTAGAAGATTCGGATCTATATGTTAAAATTACTAGTTTCTCCTGATAGATTTTCATTTTCTTAGTATCTTTGCAATTCTGTGATGGCCTGTATCAGATTCTCAAATAACTATTTTAGAAGGTGATTTTAAAATTTAAATATTTCGTTTTAATGGGTCGAATTGTGTCTTTATAATAATTTTCCTGGATTAATGATTTAATTTTGATTGATTTTGAAGTGGAAAACATGGTCTTAAAATAGCAGGAAATATTTTTAAATTTTGTGATATTCTTTTCGGATTCCTAGGCCTATACCTAAAATTATTCAGTTGACGTGTCGGTTATGTCCATCAGATCTCGTGCGTGTTGTCTCTGGTTTGAATGGCTTTCCACAAATATTTATTCTGCATTGTTTTTTTATTAAATGACATTTTTAATTGTTTTACATTAAAAAACTATCCAATTCACACATAATCAAGTCAGCAATTAGATATTTAGAAGCGTTGTGAAACAACTTCTCTTACTGTATCTATTTATCCATTGCATAATATATGAAGTTGATCCAAAGAAAATTAAAGGGCTGAGATGAAGTGCTCATGGTGTGGTACCATTACTGAAGTAGCTACTTCACTTGTTTAAACCTTTGAGTTTGCAAAATGAAATATATTAGGCATAATGAAACAATCACTCTGTATATATTATTTTAGGTATCCATTTTATTTACATACCTTGGAGTCAATCCAAATAAAACTATGGGCCATGCAGTGTTGGTCAATATATATTATCATTAACATGGTATCCAATTCAGTTATTATGGAGTCACCTCAAGGAAAACTATGGGTTAAAAATGAAGCATAGCTTCTCTGAGAATTCATTGTTGTAAGGTATAAATTTCAAGTGTATTAAAGTTCATCCATGAAAAACTATGGGACTAGATTGAAAAACCAATGTGGTATTAATATGAAGATAAGCCCCTATACTTTCACTTGCCATTCATCTCAATGAAAACTATGGGGCCAATATGTAGGCAACTACACTGCAATATTAGTATCAAGGTATAAAATCCATTTTATGTGCAGTTGTGTTGACTTAAGGAAAACAATGGTACAGATTGGTGAGCCAACTCTGCAGTATCATTTTAGAAGTTATATAATTCAGGTGCTATATATTTAGAAGTTATATATTTCTATTAACATTTAACTGATTATTAGGAAAATTATGGACAAGGATTTAGCTGCCACTTTGTAATATCATTATCAAGGTGTTCTTTTGCCTTGACAAGGAGGAAACTATGAAACAATTTTGCACTTACATTGTTTAGTTATAAATGAAATCATAATGATGACACTATAAGGTGGGATGAAGATACATTTCAAATGTTCTGGATTTTTTAATTCATGAAAAAGTTTGAGTCAAAATGAAATATCATTTCAAGGTATTCATTTTAAATTCCCTAGAGTAAAATCAAGAAAATAGAAATGGCAGGTGAACTGGTGTTTTTGAAAAATATGGTTAATATTTCTATTTCATGTCTCAAGAACCAGTGAAGCCAAGAAGAAATAATCCACTCAGTGATAATGTTGTCGAGATATTCATTTAAAGTCCATAGGAGGTGATTCAAAGAAAAGTAAAAGGTATGATGAAGCAATAACTCTGTGGTATCATTTCACCCTAATCATCTTAAGTGCTATAGAGTTGACCCAAGGAATTGTATAAATAATTTTCTAGTTAATTTTTTTGGACTTAGTTAAATAGTATGCCCCAAAATAAACAGTACTGAAATTGTAAGATTTTATTTACATAGTTTTACCAACTAATACAAATAAAAGGAAGCAAAATCGGTTAGACTCGGGTAATAACATATTCAATATGACTTCCGTTAAGTTTTAGGTATCACTCATACAGTTTTTTAAGGTTTTACATCATTTTGGTGAAGAGGGGTTGTTTCATGCTCCTTATACACATGGTTATTTTTTCTTGGAGTTGGATGATGGTAGATGGTGGGTCTTCATGGAAAATCTTCTCCTTCAACATTCCCCAGACGTTGGCGTCAGGTTGTGCAAGATCGGGGGAGTGGACTGGGTAAGGAAAGTTTCTTCTAAGGTAGATGAGGCAGTTGCCAAAAGTTTCTTGAAGGATAGCAATGTTGGTTAAGGCAGTGTAGCTGGTTGCACCATCTTGCTGGAACCATTATGAACGAAATTTCCTGAGGTCTCCTCTAAAACAATCAAGAATGACACTATATGGGTCCTGATTTACAGTAAGAGGATTTCCATTATTGCCTTCAACAAAGTATGAACCAATTATGCCTCTCCCTGACACAGCACACCAAATGGTTACACGCTTACTATGCTGTGGCCTCGCTACAACACTGTCAGGACATTCAAACCCAAAAAACGTGTTGTCTGCTGGTTATGAAACCATTAAGGTGCACATGATATTCATTTGAAAACCATATATCACTCAGAAACTCAGGTTCTCCATAGCACATTGCTAACATTGAAGCGCAGTACTGAACTCTGACCGTTTTGTTTATACAGTTCAAAGGTTGCCCAGTTTGTATCTTGTAGGGAAATCCACCATTGTTTTTAAACATTCTTCTCAACGACGTATTGCTTATATTCAGTTTCAAAGATCTTTGGTTTAGGCTTCTTTTAGGTGACAGTAACACTTGCTGCAACACTTTTCGTGGTTTTCATTTGTACAGAAGACGGTAGTTGGGCAACCTGAATAGCCCTTCCACTGCATCAAAACACTACCTATTCTTCAAAATATTTTAACAACACTAATAATCACAGCATTTCTAGGCGGGTTTATTGTATATAAATCAACATTAAGTTTTAAAAAAATCTTTGTAAAATTTTAAAAATATTAAGCATTACAAAGCCTTTCATTGTTTATTACATACTATACATTTTTATTGAAACTCCTTTCTTATAAACAATATAAGAAGTTTAAAAGACGCATATGCTAAAGAGTGTACCTAAGAATATGTGAAATTGTTTTTCATTATTCGTCAAAAAAAAATTCAAAGTTCCATAAAATTGTTAAAAATTTACATAAAAAAATAAATTCATTTTGATACTTCAGTGTATTACTTTTTGATGAATTCATTACCATCTAATTTAAATACATTTTACTTCTCTAATTGTGTTTTAATAGTAATTATTGTACTGTTTATTCAGAAAAGTTTTTAAAAAGTATAAAAAATTTAAAAAAATTACATTACTTCACCTCTACTTAATACAAAAACTGTGGCTCGTATAATTGATCACCACTTATCGAAATTTTAACTTAATTATAAAAGTAAAAAATGGAAAAAAACCTAGCCAACTTTGCATATTCTTTCATTAAAAAACAATATATATACTAAAAAAGGTTTCATATTAATAATTTCTAACAGATATATTTACATATAGGTGACCATATTTGTTAATTAATTTTCCCCTATATTCCTTATATAAGCAAGTAATTTAAGTAACAAATATATGTATATAAAGTAAAGGCTTCCTCTTTAAAATGTTTTGTTTTTAATATACAGTTTTAAAGAAGCTATGACAATTTTTTTCACTCGGAGTTTGGCCATTTTTGACTATATTTAAGCTTGGCTGTGCTGCAATCGCTTTTATAAATTCGGAACATTCTTACATCGCATCGCATTTGCGCAAAATTGGTTTCTCCTACAAACTTGTGTGTTTAGAATGTATTGGTATTTAATTTGAAATAATTACTATTTTTCTCGCATGTTTATATACTGTCTCTACTTGATACTCATAGACATTTAAAAATTATTAATTACAATACTCAACTCTCCCCTACTTAGTTTTAGTCGGCTCAGTTAGCAACAGAGCTATAATTTTAGTCAATAAAATAAAGGAACAACACAGAGACTATAACTTCCAAAGTTTTTTTGAGCTAAATTACTTCTTTGATTGACTTTGTTGTTCTTCTTCTTTTTATTAATTTTAATAATTTAAACTATACCGTTAATATTATTTTCAACCCAAACTATTTTAAAGTGTACGGAAAATGTGTGTCAGTGTGACAGTTGAAGTAGTGGGGAAATGATTCTAGTAAAAGTACTTCACAATTTGCTTAGACAAGGCGATGTTTTCCCTAACGACAAGCAGTTATAAATTTAGTGACCTGTCCCTAATTCCTTTTCTTTAGTGTTATGGATGCATAAAAAATATTTAGCAACTAGGGCGGGTTAGGTTAGGACCTTTTAAATTTAAAAAGGTTTAGATTAAAAATTAAAAACCATAAAAAACAAGACTGTGCAAAGAATAAAACTTTCAGAGAATTAGAGGCTTCAAGTCTTCGGAAAACTTCGGCTGGCCAAAACAAACTGTGAGGTGCTTCTACTAGATTCTTATAGAGTGGGGGAGAAGAGTAGTTGCTGTTTCAGGTGCTTCAAGTTTTCTTCAGTCTTGTAGAAAGCTCGTGCTGGTGTAGACCTCGTAACAATGACCTCAGAAATCTTATGTGTGGTGTTCATAGTTGGGATTATTTCTCCGGCTTTGGTTTTTGGTAAGTTATTGCGTTAGTTAATTACTCTTCAGATTCAATGAGTTATATAATTTGAACCGAAAAAAGAGATTATACATGTTCCCTATTAAGAAGTGCAATAATAAATACAGGATTCATGACTATTTACGGTTATCACTAAATACATAACGTTTATTGTTTTCAGTTAACGTATTAAAAACAAATCATTTTAAGCAGTTATAATAGTGAAACGTTTCTTGAAATGTTGCTAAATTATTATTATTTATTTAAAATAAAAGTTTCCTACGTATGCAATCGTTCAAACGAACAGAAAAAAATGTCCATAGGTGAAAATATAATAAATGTATACTACAGTAATTGACTTTAATTGACAGTAATATTTTTATTTTTTATTTTTTTTTTTTTTTTTATTTTTTTTTTTTTTTTTAATTGGAACTATTCTTATATTTAATTGGACAAGCATTTACATTATTTTATTAAAGTAGATATGCACTATGAGTAAAATAAAGAGGAACACATATATTATTGCTGCACAAAGAGAGCTAAGTACAATTCGTAGCGAGTTTAATAACTTAACCTAATGTTCTGTTTAATAACTTAAAAGTCAAATGTTCCTATCATTCACACGTTCGCTTTGTTATACAAAAGTAATAAATGAAATCTTACGAATTTCTCTTTTAGATCTTACAACTCTCTCCACTCGGTCGTATTTGTAGTTGTATATTAAATTAATGGAATTATAGGGGGTTAAAATATACATATTATTTTATAAGGGACAGTAATTACTGGGAGGCCTTTAAAATGTATATGGTCTTTATACATTGGACTCCTGGAATTAAAAACGAAATTGAGTTTTTATCCAGAGCATACACAGTTCAAACAAGTTGTTTTAAAAAATTTATATTGTACTCTGTATGTCCCATAATGACAATTTGTAAGAAACTAGATTTAGTTTATATACCTAAGGATTATTAGTTTCTATTAGGCAAATTATAATCGTCATAACTATTATGATCACATTTTACTCAAATAATTCCTCCAAGAACCCTAAACACCTTGATGTTTTTTAAATCGTCTTTAGGTCCTAGCTATAAAATCAAAAAGATTAATAACTGAAACTGCTGTACCAATCAGCAGTAAAAAAAAAAAAAATTGCTATTAAGATTTTTGTGGGTAAATCTGCAGTTTGTATTTATTTTTGGTAATCTAAATACTGTATGTACCAGCAATATGTTTTGTGCATCGCTATATTATTATAGCCTATTTCAATTTATAGGTAACTGCAACCCATTGTAATTAACTACCTTCTTAATAATGTTTCCTTTAAATTCTCTAGATAGGTTTTAAATTGTTTGTTTTATCTTTTTTCATTCAAACAACAACAAAAACAACCCCAAAATCAGTAAAAGATTATCGGAAAATAGTATTCCTCTACAACCAAATCCTTACATGTAGTTTTACTTAGGCCTACATTGTTGAATGTAGGTCTATGTATGATATTTGTAGCTCTTTATAGAAATATAGTATATATGGCCATGTTTGATCCATCCTTATATCTCCAACACATCTTTTACTCGTCTTGAAATTTAAAGGAAAATTATGTTATGCAAACTTAAGTTGCGTTTGCTTAGCAGCAAATTCCACACATTTTTCAAAACAACAACGCAACAAAATCTGTAAACAGTCTAATCTCAATTAATTAAATCGTTGACTACAAACACATGTAAAACCTATTGTTCATCATCTCACTGAAGTGTTCTAATAGCTCAACATTTGGGATAGATCTCTAAAATTGGCTTTAACAAATGTGATAAAATTTTTTGACTATGGGTAGCTTTTATTAATTAATTGTATCCCAATAAACCTATTGTTCATCATCTCACTAAGTGTCATCTCTGAAGTGTTCTAATAGCTCAACATTTGGGATAGATCTCTAAAATTGGCTTTAACAAATGTGATAAAATTTTGCCAAAGTGTAGCCTCCGTTAATTAATTATTGTATCCAACTAGTATTATGACACCTTTTTAGTTTAACTATAACGTTTCAATAAATTTCCTTCAAAGCCCAAACAGATATTTTAAAGTAATAATACTAAACGCCCCCATTTACGTAAAAGTAATCCCATTGACGTGAAATAATACTTCATTTCATTTTTTATAACTGAATCGCTATAAAAATCTTAAAAATATAATTTAACTCATAAAAAACAAAAATAAATATCGTACAATTTGTTAAAAATCAACTTCTGAGATTCTGATTTCCCTATTTTATTATTTTGTAACTGTAATTTAATAAATCTATTCTTTGGAAGTTATTGTTCAGTATTATTAGTATCAGTATCTGTTTAAATAAAAAGTAATTTATTTGTAAAGAAATAAACCAGCAACAACCCATAACATAATGTCTGATATTACGTCTAATCTTGCTATGGTATTGTACATGATTATTAGTGCATAACCACTAATGGACGTTTATTAATTAATCGTGTATAATTACATTGTCCAGCGCTGTACTGGTAACATTAAGCTTCGAAAGAAATTTTAGTAGCGGATATTTTGTAAAGAAAGACCTAAAAAACACAGTTTTGTAATATTACGCTGTAATTTTTAATAGAATAACCACAAAAGGGTAAGTACACATACAACGCTCTATTTCATTGATATTTTATAAAGGTGATTAATGCTATGTAGTTTGTTTACATAAAAAATATAAAGTTGATGATATACTCTTAGTTATTGAAATGTCGTCTTGTTTCTAATAAAATGTTTGATGTGGAAGTTTGTGTTTTATTTGGCGAGTTTCTACAAGTGTTGTTTATTTCAAGTGAACTTCAAATGGTTTTTGGTTGGATTGTGATTGAACACACCGTAAATTATCCTTGTATTGAATTGCTATTGTAATCTTCACTGCGTACATGTTGATATCTTAACATAATTTCAAACTGCAAACAAACACAATTATATAATAATTATGTATAAATGAAATTACTCATAGTGAATTCAAAAGAAAATTATTTAAATAAGTTTAATTTGTAATCTCATTATCTCTCTATACAACTGCTTTCAAACTAGTCTTATGAGGAATTAGTAGAGGAAAGATGAAAGAAAGATATTAGAAAGGCTGTTATCAGTATTCTTTATTAGGAGAAGCCTATACTCCATCGCACCTCCATCTCTTGGCCCATTTTATAACAAACTATGTAGATGTAACTAAATCTTTTTAATTAGACTTTTAATTAATCTATTAACGATTACTGAAGCCACAGACAAAAATACTGTCATTTCTGTGCTAAAGCTTATGTAGTGGGCGTGTATTAGCCATTCAACTCTGCATTCAATAAACTTTGATTACTTTGTATTGATACAAAACTTTGTAACTTGAAAACAAATCGTTAAAAACTTGTAACACTGATGACACCAGTCTGAATTTTACAGGATCAACGCGCTTAATTGTTAAAAAATTCAGCAGGATCGTCTCTTCGTAGTCCTCTTTGAATTGAATCAAATCAGTACTGCTAAAGAAAATGAATGTTCAACACAATCATACGTTATTGGATGACAACTTTCATCGCGTTAATCAAATAAAAATCTAACCTTGGGATCGCTTTGTAACAACGATCATATCTAGACAAAACACGAAGAATCCAGCTCAGAGCCATTCATGGAAGATGAAATTTAAAATTAACTTGTCAGAGTGAATATAAACAACCACAAGTATAATCGTTGAGACTAAATATAGAGCATGTCATTTTCTCAGTGAACCAGGAAACTTTTATTTAGAATTGTGGTTAAACTTGAGTTGTGTAAAACTCCCATCTAACATGATATGTGTAAATTATAACACAATTTAAATTAAGGATAAAAACAAAACTTGTGACTTTTTTCTATGAAGCAGCTACTTTTTTTGAGAAGTTTGGTTTTAGGAAGAATTTTACGTACCTACTCATGTACCATAATAAACTGATTTAAAATTTTCTTCTCAATTTAAAAAAAGTAGTGGATAAAAATAAACGTTAGAATAATTAAGGATAAAATAAAGCAAAAAAGGTTAAAGTTTCAAAATATTTTAATAATATAAATGAGCTACAATTGTTTCGTCTTACGGCATCATCGGGCAACTGAAATCTTTGCTGTATTTTATCCTTGAATATGGAGTCTCAACAAAAAATATCTGCTATTACATTAAAATTAGTTAGAATAATTATTACATTTATAAGCAATAAAATGGTTAACTTACTAATAGTGAAAAAAAGATCCGGAAATAGTTATTTGTGTATTAAGAGTGAAAAGCACGACTTTGTCGGTCAGAGAAAAAAATTTAGATAATTTTTCGAAGGCGACAAAGTAATTTTTCATCCGTATTATACACAAGATTTTTCTACAGCTACAATTTTAATAAAATTACTACACCAATATTGTGATGAACAACTTTATTGAACAGGTAAACAGGTTCTGTCATCAGGATATAAACATGTTACTTATGAACTATTTAAAGTAGGCCTGTACAAACTAATGTTGGTATAATTATTTACAGCGATAGTCCTGCTCCTGAGAAGCACTGATGTTTGTTGATACTTTTTTATTGATAACCGTGTTAATTTAATTTCCGAGGGACTCGTCAATATAGCCTTATGTAACTGTTGTACTTCTTCACCCACCATGAGGTTATCAACTAAAAGTGTGGTAGATGTCCACCGGAAGCAATGGCCGGTGTATAGACTAGGTGCAGTCATTCTAAATACGGTAATACGCTTTTTCTTTTGGTATTTTTCCTAGTGTGTTTTGGCCAATAACTTGTCTGAAACCTTATCCATTGCTGCATTTAATAAATAAACAATTTGAGGTACATATTTTTGGTCTGAAATCAATATATTTCCTATACAAAGACAAATAATCCAAGTCCTGTGTGCTATAATCTACCGTGAAACTCTGAACTAGGTTTGGTATTGTAAAGATAAAGATGGAATTCTTATCTTCAATATCCTCTACAATTCTGTTTAATAACTCGTCCTAAGACAAGCGCCGTGAATTCCAAAAATCGAAACTACTTTTTTTAATAAATGATGTTCATCCGGAGCTTCCTGAACAAACTTTTTTATCTGTTTGCATTTTAGGCTTTTTAACTGGTATCCTAAATTCTTGCTTTTAAAAACTCTACTAATTTGATGAAGTTGCTTATAGTTTATATTTAATTTTATTGAATAGTACTTTTTAGCATTGAATATATACTCTAAAAAGTGTTTTGAATGCAATTTTTTAATATATGATAAAAATATGCTAGCATTAGATTTTCCGAAATTCTACAAATGCTTTTACCGTGACACGAAGACATCAATTGTTCATACGTTATTTTTTTTTTCAAATCTCTCTCTCTCTTGATTTTTCTGGCAAGAGATTAGCAGTTCCATAATTAGCATCTTGAGGAGTATAATGTTGAAGGAGTACCTGTTACTATAACTACCATAGTGTTTTAAAGTAATAAATTTTCAAAATGTTTATTTTAATTCAAAAATTAGGTTATCATTGTAAGAATGTAAACAATGGTTTCTTGTCGTCTGTTGCCATGACAACAAATCACAAATTATGTTTATTTCATTTAACCCAAACAGATGATTTATCAGTCCAATGGCTGGAAAGTAAAACCAATGATTTTTTTATGGATCTTCCTGCCCTAGGGTGGAAAAGTGAGAAATATCAGCTCTTTGTAGAACGGGAAAGACTATTTTTAGTGCTAGCTGGAGGAAAAACTATTCGATAATTTGACAAAACATAATTTCCGAGATATGACCGTTTGAAAATGTCTAAAAAGATGAAGGGGATATCCAATGAGATAAGGAAACTTGAAACAATTGAAAAAAGTGTAAGATCAAAATACAAGACTTTATTACCTTTATGGCTTTCTTGAAAAACCTTAAAAATACCCAACCCGAAAAATGAAAAACGTTTTATAAAAATGTAGAAAATTTTGTTTAGAGAACAAAATCTGACTCAAGATAACATTTTTGACTTTTGGAATGTTTTGGGGGAAACGCTAATTTTCCAACTTTTTCTAAACGTTACATCATTTGTGATTTTGTGCATGTTTAAAATGTTAAGAAATTGGGTTTTTCAGGGTTTATATAGATGTTATTACAAAGCGATTCTCCGGGTTAGAGTTTTATTTCATTCACTTTGAAATTACAGAAACTTGATCCCAAAAATAAATCATTTGCTGCAGATTTTACATAAAAAACACCATGTAATGTTTCAGAGTTAAAAAAATTATAGATATAACAAAACAATTAGGCATATCTAAAATAAATAACAAAACTGAAAGATATTTGGAAAAACTAACACACTTGTATCTGTGGTACAATCAGTTCAACCAATTTTTCATGCAGTTTTCGCTAATCGGTTTCTTCATGGTCTAGTTGTGCACTACGGAGTCAGATTTTGAAATGTTTTGTTAAAGCTTCGAACAAATTTACAAGACTTTTAAAAACCACCAAAAGTTGATGTAGAGGACTCTTACACATCTATGATTACTTTCGTCTATGAGGAATACACATAGAAGAACGTGACCAAACAAATCTTAGCACTTGCACCGGAAACCAAAAATATTCAAATACACTGAAGTGTAATACACCAATCTCGAATCAAATTACCGATAACCAAAGATTTATACGAGATCTTTTGGGTTTTACTTTATGACTAACTCTAATAATATATACAAAAAACCTTAATTATTTTCAGAATTAACGTGGAGGTTTTAATTAGGAGATTCCTAGTTTTCCACATTAACAGTGGTCTGTTATAAATTCATCTGCAAATGATCACGTTATACTGACATACCATAAAAAACTAACAATTATAAAGCTAAAAGGATATAGTATTAAAAATAATAATCGATCTGTGCACAAAAATAGGTATTAACTGACGAAGACGGAGCCAAGACCTTTTTCTAGTTTTTGAACTTTAAATTCCAATTTGAAATTTAAATGGATTTATTGCTTTATAAAACCAAGGACATTTTGCTATTCTAGTGTCCCTGGACTACATTTGAATAAATTGACTAGAAACTATTGAACATTTTAAGATAATAGAATATTTGTATGTTTTTTAATAGTAGAAAACTTTAAAATTTGAGGAGTCAAAATGCATTAAATTTTTATTTGCATTTCCAAATTGACCTTTAAAAATATCGTTATAATTTTGAATAAGATCGATTGGCCATTTGGTCTTTAGTTGGTGCCAAGTATCGGAGATGGGGGGGGGGGGTGGACGAAATCAAATTTTTGTAGACTTAGGTACACACAGTTTGGATATATCTCTAAACTATTATTTTATTTTGCTTCTATCACAAATTAACTTAAATTACGTTTATAAGAGACATAATTTTTAAAGTACCAAACATCGCTGAAATATTTATCAACTTTCAAAATGTTGTACTTATAAAAATAAAATTATTTTTAAGATTTTTGTAAATTATATAATACATACGCAATAAATTATCACTAAATTTCTCAGGCATCGACCTACAAAACTAAAAATAATATTTGTCGCTATACGATCCTAAAAATTGCCTTTATACTACTTATACCTGACAAATTAAAAAAAAGTAATTTTCTTCATTACTGAATTTTTGCCAATTTTTTCTTATTGGAAAATAAATTGGTATATAGAACCATATCACTTTTTTGCGAAATAAAAACACTAATAGCCTGTATTTTAAAGATATCTACTTATTCAATTAAAGCCTAAGGTTGCTTTGATTGTGCCATACCTTGTTTGATTCTTTAGAGGCTATATTTTAAGCAAAATTTGAAGAAAATTAGAATTTTATAGTTTTGTTCCTATGGTTTTAGTTTTAGAAAAATGCGGGAGGAACACCTTAAGGAATGGGCCAAAATATGTCCACATATAAAATTTTATCAAAATTGATCACTTCTTTTGGGCTGTAAAACACTGCACAGACACAGACAAACATCATTTCTAAAACGCTTTTTTTATTTCCAAGAAAAACTCATCATCGATTTTTTGATCCATCATACAACTCTTTTTCTCTATATTACGTGAAATTGTAATAAAAATAAAAACGTCATATAATTATTAATAATTTTAAAATGTTCTATAAATGATAAGTTATTGTAGACCTATCAATGAATATATAATCTATTTATTTATAATGAAAGAAAGATGTCTCATGGCTAAACTGTATATATTGATATTTGTGTCAAAGTATTTGGGGAATGAATGTTGCAGTTGAACGGCCTTGAACGCGGACAACCTGACCGGGAAAAAGATTGAGGTTAAGCCGGTTCATTATCCTACCGCCAGTGGCGTTGAATATTAATTCCAAGCCTTTGAAGTGATATCTTCTAACTATTCGTTTTTATTAATGACTTTTCGTGATATTAACATATAAAGTGATCAATATGATTAATATAAACACATTTAAAATATGATGAATCCTGGATCCCCACGAGGGATACCCTTACAATTGACAGGGTGTCAGTTATGTAAAAAAAGAAGTAATTTAACGATCTGCATTCGTCAGTTATTTGATTAGGATTTCATTATGATTTCTTAATACTGAAAATAAAAAATATACACATCTGACACAGACTTCTATTTTTGTAAAAAAATAATGAAGGTTAGGTTAGGTTAGGTGAAATAAATCATAAACGTAAATGTGAATCTTGAACTAATTCATTATTTCTTATCCACTGATTGAGAAAGCATGAAAATCTGTTATATAGAGAGGTACTTTCACGATCAAAACGCGATAGAAAATACGAGAACCAGCGTGCATCAAGTTTTATTAATTTCCAAACAAACAAATATTTTGTGTGTGTGTGTGTTTTTTTTTTAATTTGCAGAACACAAGTCGTTAAGAATATAATTTAGAATCAGATTTGGTGATAAATATCAGTTTTTTGTTAAGAAAAGTTTGTTGTCAGTTCTTGGCTAAGTACCATGTCGCATGGTACACCACTGGCAAGTAGTTGCAAACCATATAAGGAAACTACTGATTGACAAAATTTATGTTCTTGTAAATTAGATGAAAATCTGGATAGAATTTTCATATATCGTTTTTTGTATTTTATTGCTCAACAAGATATTTTTGAATTGATCTTTTGCGTGTTCAATAGAGGGCCCACAAAAGATGTAATAGATCTTAGTTCAAAAGATAAAGATCCCTACATATAAAATCAACTGGTTCGTTGGTACAGTCATGTTCATAATCAACTTAAGTTAAACGAAATGTTATGACTTTTCGATACAAGTTAGTATTTACAGGTACTTTCAGAACTGTCTATTATCCATTTTAATTGTTTAGACAGCTCCAGTAAAACCGTGCTCGTCGCATTCATTCTTGTTTCGGTGATTTTGTGCCTTTTCATGCCCCTATGTACATCAGATATTATTTCATAATCAGGATTTCAAAAACATATGAAAATTTTGACGACTTAATTTATTTAATTCGGCAATTTTTTTATTAGCATTACAATTGTAAACAAAAGTACCGCTCTATGCACTAGTATATACTAAATGTTCGGTATTAAGGAATTATAATGGATAATACTAATTAAACAAACGAAAAATCGTTAATATTTTCCACCTTATAAAAAAATCCTTTCAAACTTTTCTATTAACAATAGTACCCTTATATACTAAATAGCTATAGGTTGGTTGTGAGATAATAATAATGAATAGAAAAAACAATTATCTTTGAATGCAGATGATTTAGTACAATTTCGTTACTACCCTTTTAAACATTATCAAATGTCAAAGTACCCACGCCCCGGTTTGTTCCCATATCCTATTATGAAATACAGTCGTGTGTTCCGACAAGTTGTAAATTCCAAGCAATAATGTTTCAGTGTAACCTTCAGTCGGTTTTCCCGTAATACTTTAAATGACACTAAAAAGTACTAAATTTAATGCAATGTTCTAATTTTAAATCATAGGGCCTATTAATTATTTCCTCAATAAAACATAGAAAAATATTAATTTAAGTAAGAATTTAGGTATCAGTCTTTCTTGTCGTGATATAATAAAGTTAAATTAACAAAGCTAATTATTACAAAAAATAAATTATATTTTGTGATGAAACTGTTCTCGTTCATAAATAATTATACTAGTGACTTCAGTTTGATTGGAGACTTTAACGCACGGATAGGAAAGCAACAATATTTTATAGATCCAAATTAAATAATTCAAAACCTATTAGAACATATTTAGTTAAAGAAAATTATATAACGTTTAAGTACTCATTACATGTAATACATTAATGTAATTACATTCAGTGTAATTAGTAGTTTTCAGTTAAGAATTTTAACAGTTTTGAATAACTACATTAGTATTAATTATGTATAACAGACAGAAGGCTGGGAGAACACCGGGACTCGCTTCTAAGGTGCTTATTTTGTAGTAGACAGCACCGTGTATACTAAAACAGTAAATGCTCACACTAAAAGGCATTTCAACGTCGGTTCCAAATGAACCGAAGGCCAGTGCGTTGTTGTAACTCCGGACGTTTCCTGATAATATCGTGAAAGTGGTGTAATTAGATTTTGTAAGTCTGGGAAATATCTCCCTTTGTGATAACACAGTGGCATTCTAGCATTCTCACAATGAAACATCAAAGCACTGCAATATCTACATTCGTCAGAAAGATAACCTTCATCAAAATATGGATTGTTAATATCAAATTAAGTGCAATTTTTAAATAATTTCGAGGTCTGAGGTTCATGTTGACATCAAAAAGTTGAACCTGTAAGTCTAATTCACGATTCAGTGCTCTTCGATTTCTGTCACTGGTGTTCTCGTCGATCAGTGGAGTGGTAGACGGTTTCTACGCGTCTTCCTGCGGCCGGCAATTTGTTTTATATACTGTGTAAAACTTAGTTATTTTCTGTTCCAATATAAATTTAATTTTATACTTCCTTGGCTATGAGATCCTAACCTCGCTATTAGGTGCGGTATTGTGTGTAACAGACACATCCTAGCACGAAATTAAAAACCTTTAAACTTCTATATTCCGGAGTAGAAATGTAATCAAAAACATCATGAAGCCCACAATTTCATTTTATTTTATCAACTGTTGTAAAAGATTTTAAACTAGGAAAGTGGTAATTTACTTTTATAATTATGCCTAAATTTCTACTTGTACTTTTTATTCTTCAATGAAAAATATAATTAATTTTGTTTAATATATTCAACATTATTTGCAATTTTAGTGTAAGGCACTAATTCCATAAATGTTTAATTGAATTATGTATTATCTCAAATTCTAGTTATGAAAACACAACTCAGAAATTAAACACGTTACAGTGTTTTGTAAAATATTAAATAGAAGAACTGAATATTGTATTGTCTTCTCACCTTTAAACATTTTAGTCATCTAAATGAAGCATCCGGGTTCTTGTATACCTGTTACATTTAACTAGTGTTAGCAATGTCAAACAAATGTAAAGACTGCGTTGTAACAATCGGGCTCCGTTGCTAACAACTAAACTACAAAAGGGTGAACAAATTAAAAATCCCATTAAAATTACTCTAGCCGTCCAGATTGTGGCGATAGCAGCGAGCTTCGATATGTATAAAACGAGTTGTCGTCCAACCTAAATGAATAAATAAGTAAAATGATATCATAGATATTCCTAAACTGTGGTTGTTTTCTTTCTGTATAATCTGAAGAAAGTTAGCAATAAAGTAATGATGAAAGTATTTGCAGGTAAAGTTGGATAGCGGAACGTAGGAAACGCCGCGGATTTGGAGCGCAACGTCAACCTACATCAAAAAGTTGTTTACATAAGACGGAGTCTTCCACCGTGTCGCGACCATATACACTGGGAAATTAGGAAGTAAATAACCGGCACTGCATGGCTCTGCCCTAATAACACAACTAATGTAACAATAACATAAAATACGGTGTTATTTTAGTTTTGATTTAAGCTTATAGTACCTTAATTTATCCAACCTGGTATCTAAAATCTTGGCAATCTAAAATCTATTTATTACTCGTCGTTCAAGTCCATGTTAGGTTTATATACTCGTGCACTGATTGTTTCATGTATCAATATTAAGGTCTAAACATGTTTTGCGAGGTGGAATCAAGGTGGTTTATGCTGAAGTTGCATCGCTTCCCTCTAAGTCGTAACGTTTTCTTTCAGTGAGGTTGTGATTCTATATATAGTCTTGACCAGTAACACATACGTTGAATAATGAATAAAGAAAGTACACATATTCTCTCAAGAAGTAATATATATATATTAGAGAGAATTCCATTTTCAAAGGGTTGAAATCGAAACAAAACAAACGTTGTATCCGAATATTACTGATGGTAGCGATTGCTTGCACATAATAAACGGTCGTGACGAATGTGGATTTTTAATAACTGACCAAAAATTAAAAATACACCGAGGATTTACAAATCAGTTGTCTATATTGAATATTTGAACATTCTTTACCATAATAACGCATTCTACAAATTTAATAATAACTAATATATTACAATAACCTTACAATCAATTTGAGGTTATAATTGATTTTGTGGATTTTGTTGCTTAGTGTAAGCAACAAAATCCACAAAATGCTATCATCACAATAAACAATACTTCTATTGTATTACATAGTATGTGTTTTCCTCTTTTATATGACAACACTATTTTTTACACATGTTTACTCAAACTCTCTTAAGGAAATATATATTTTTTAAAAAGGATATAGGATTTTTGATAGACATGTCGATATATATTATAAAAAACTTGCTCCGCTCCAGTCTTTGCCATTTTATGACGATCTACATGTTCATAAAATGCTTGAATTATACACTTATATTTTATAGAGTTATTAATGTATAATGTATAATAAACTCTTTCTTTGAATTTATGTTTTATTTTCCCATATATACTTTGTATTAGCTGTTTACTCTATCACGGCTTCCCCCGTGATAATTATATGATATATAAATATCCGTGCTTCGCAACGTACAAGATATTTATTTAAAACATGCTGTTTAGTTGCAACTGCGTTACCTTTAATTAAAGCTTTTCTAATGTCCTACACATGCAGTAAAAACTGCACACAATATGTGATGCATGAAACTACGTTGATTATAAAGGACTTTGTATTAGATTTTATTATTGTGCAGTGGTAATGAAGTACTCATAACTGGGACTACCAGAATTTTTAAATACTTCTTTTAAACAAAGTTTTTGTTTTCCCTTCTGGCTGAGAGGAGAGCTAACTCTTGAACAAGCTACATATAACTGTCTGTGAGAGAAACTGTCTTTCCTCAGGTCAACCCCAGCCATTTACAAAGACTGCCCTTGAGCTTTGTTGATCGTCATTGCGAAACAGACTTTGATAGGAAATTGGAATCTTTTAAAGTGGAAATGGTAGTCTGACAGAATCAAAGGAATGCGAGGTATGAAAACTGTTTCTCCAGAACCACAGCCAGTAAATATAGTTGCCTCTATAACGTTTCTGTTTAAAAATTTTACCTGTAGTCTGGTACACTGCATTACAAAGTTTCAGTGGTATCAAGTTTTTCATCAGCATAATTGGAGCCCCAACTTTGACATGAAGGTTGTGAGGTGGGTTTAGTGTTCAGAAGGGTTAAGTGTGTTGAGGAACTCTACCGGATAGTGAACAGCGTCCTCCACCTCCAATACGGAATCTACCGGCGGATATTTTACAATCTCGTACGGTAGTTGTTCCAATAATATGTTATTGATGACTGCTGTTGTGTCATTTTGGGGGTTTAGAATAGTTCTTTCTCTGATTCAAGTTGGATCATGTGAACATGTAATTAAGTCTTGATTTTTTTTCAGTCAATGTCTTCAGGTCTTTTAGAACTTGACATACTGTAGATTGTTTGGTATGCTAACTTTTCCATCTTCGTCTTTGAACTTTTCATCACCAATCTGTAGTAGCAAGTTTGAAAAATCCTCCGCTCTTAAGTATTGTTTAAGATGCATTCTCGTGTTGACTGTTAATGAACGAACTTGAACTTTAGGCCACAGGTAAGACGACTTTAGACAGACCTTAACTTCATCTGCTCTTGTTCCTTGAGACACAATAGGTAAAGTCTGTTTAAGGTTACCAGCTTGTAGTACTGTTATTCCCCCTATCAGTTTTTTACTGCCATAAATGTCCTGTAGAGTTCTGTCTAGGGCCTCTAATCCTCTTTTATGAGCCATAGTGCACTCATCCCAAACTATCATTTTGCACTCTTTTAACACCTTGGCTGTGTTACTTTGTTTTAATATGTTGCAGAGATGAGTTTGGCAGACGTTTAAATTCAGGGTTACTTTAAAGGTAGAGTGAGCTGTTTTGCCTCCATCCAACAAAGTAGCTGCTATATTTGAAGAAGCAACAGCAATAGCAATCTTGTTGTCTTTTCTAACGCTGGCAAGGAGTAGGTTTATTAGGAACGTATTTACAGTCCCGCCTGGTGCGTCGAGAAACAGCAGATGACTAATTTCATTATCATTGTTGTCAATAAGTTCGTTATAAAAGTTCTTCTGATCTACATTGAGTTTAGGAACATTGTTAGCAACAATCTCAGAAAGGTGAACTATATTGTATGAAAGCTCTTCAGGTATTTGCGATTAACTGTAGTAGTGTTTGTGACTGGAGTTTGTTGAGGGAAACCGAAGTCTTGTAGAGACGGGTTTGACATAGAAAATACTAAATTTTCTAGACGTTGTAAGCACTTGTTGATGATTGTCTCTTGGTAAAGTTCAACTTCTAAGCCAGGCTTTAACTCTTAATCTGCCGCCTTATATCTTGTGAAAGGCTCTCTTTGTGTTTCTGCCAGAGTGGTAAAGGATCTGCAACTTCTTGGCAAAACACCAAATTTACAGTAAACAGTTTTCGGATCTTGTACGGCGAATCTGGAATAGAAGCTTCTTCTAGGGCGCGATTCCAGTGCATGTCATCTTCTAGCAGCCCCAGAGCTCTACAGGCAGACTGGTACGTAGGGTGAACGATACCAGATACATTTTTCAGATCACTATAGCACGTAGGTCCCCGAATCTCGTGTAGCAGCAGACGCAGATAGTAACACTCATTATTGTTAGGATGAACAGTCTATACCCTCCGAACCCGAAGTACGTAATCTTGCTTTGCTCCTGGGTATTCTGGAACGCCTTTTCCTTCATTTCTTTTGCAAAACTGGTTATTTTTCCATACGTAGTATGTTGAAACATTGCAGTAAGAAGACTTCTGTCAGAGGAATCAGTTTTACAGAGTTCAAAGAATGCTGTAATTGTAGTTTTTGCTGGATGTTGAACTTTGTCAAGTAGATTATCATAAGTGACAAATACTCTTTTGCCGTTCTCAAGGTTGACTACTAACTGCACTACCTTTCATGTAGGGGAAAACAGAAAATACGCCTACATATCTTCTCTTTATATCTGGTATGTGATATATAGTATTATATATTACAAATATATAAAAAATCTAGTAGAGGTATCAAATACTTTGTGAATACGTGTTTTGATAAGATATTTTGTGTGACAATATGTGCACAAGTTTATTTGTACTTATAACTTTATAAAATAATTTTTAGCATGGTTAATAATCTTTAGAAAAACCAATACTTAATCACCAAAGAAACCTACTTATGTTTAGATTTTTCCAAGTTTGTAGCATGACAATAAACAAAAAATAAAAAAAAAAATTGTCAACTTTCAGACATATCTAAGATTAACTCACAAACATACAAAAATCCGAAAATATCACCTCTTCATTTCAAATAGTTGGACCTATTTTCATACAGTTTTCTTTATTAATCTTTTACTTTCCTAGTCTAGTTGTTCACAACTAAGCTGGATTTTATAATTGTTGTTTCAACTATTAAAAACATACAACTACTTATCTCATAGAAGTAACCTACATGGATCAAAATAATTATAACAATAAAACACTTAGCTATTCACCTACATTAAATTTAATATTTTCATGATCAATAATATCCTATACAAATTGTTTAATTTTACTAGAAATATAGCCCATAAGTAATTGTTAAAACTATTGCCGTCTAGGTCTATCAATAAATGAAAGTGTACACACAGAACGATTGTTTTAAAAATCACACATTATTTGAGAGAATCATTACAAACATTTTAATTTCACTTTATCTTATCACATCTCGTATTCTACTTAGTATAGAGAACTATTTGTGATAAATAATAAATACAAGAAAACGTAAATTACTTTAAGAGAAATATCAGTTTTTGATCCTCTGTGTCTAATCAAGTTTGTCCATACAGTACAAAGACAGGTAATGTTGATTACTCAAGCTACATGGATGTATTTTGGCCCTATCCCCGAGGCGCTTTTTAAATAACTCAAAATTGGAGTCAACTACAAAAAACTAAAACACAAAATTACAGCTTTTTAAAATATATAGAGAGAGATATAAATAGCTAAAATTATATTAAAAAATACTTTAGGTTGTCTATTTTAGTCTAAATCCAACAGAACAATAGAAATGTGAACGTTATCGAAATGATCTTCTCTGAATATATAACTTTGTCGAAAAATAAATCTCAAGACTTGAGCATATAGATAAATACCTTGAATGTATAAAATTAGAAAGATTTATATAACAGTTACAATAGATAACTACAAACCAGTAAATAAGAAATTATTCTTTTTTATATAATTAAACTTGTTGTTGGGTAAAATTGTTTATTTTGTAGGTTTAAAAAATAAAGTAAATTTATAAGACGGTAAATAATTAATTTAGTTAAATAGTCGCTTGTCAAAATTAACAATTAAATACATTTTAACAGCTTTCCTTGTTTCTAATAAAAAAAATAAAAAAATCGACGGAGAGTAATTATAATGTAAATATAAATACAGGTAGTTTAAGAATCTAATATTTATGAACTAAATAGTAAGTATAATGTTGTAACATTTTTAATAGGGCTTTGTAAACTATTTACAATGAACTGCACAAAATCATTGTATACTCTTTATCACAAACCCATACATAAAACCGAATACCAAACTCTTAAAATCTGAAGAAGAATTTGTTATAACCATAACCAAACCTCAACAATGGTCTAACAATTTTTATAAACATTTGCAAAATAATGTACGCTATAATGATCCAAACGAAACATCGCTAATTCTATAAAAATGTCATTTCGTAAGTTATCGCTTAAAAGGTAAAATGAACAATGGCCTCCGGATTCATAAAGGTTCGAATATCTCAAAATCTTGAGAGTGGATCCCGATCAGTGTCCATTGACATTTTTTTGGTGAATTTCCAAAATGTGCCTACATATATAAAACTTTATCCATTCGTTTGGGCTGTAGACACTACACAGATAACGGACAGACTGTATTCTGAAAATCGTTTAATTAGGGTCCAACCCAATTTTTCACTAAAAACTTTGTCTATAGCCTACTATCTGTATATAAAACATTTTGTAATTTGCAAAATCAGCTGAAAACAAACTTAGTATTACAGGCTACAGTATTACATTATTCAAGTCAAAGACTCGACCTTCACAGGCTGTTGTACTCCTACATTTTTACCAACAATTTGGTCTTGGAGGGGATCGATATCAATACCGTATGAATATTACTTTTTTAGAAGGTCTAAAATGCACAAATTACACATTTTAATTAACGGTTTTTAAAAAGTTACTAAAAGATAGTTGGGGTATTATATTGTAAATGAATGAAAAATAAAATAATGGGGAAACCCTCATTGCAAAATTGCGTGTTCGCTATCGTACTTGCATAGTTCATAGACGTAGATCTATGTTAAAAATCACATTTCACAATTCCATAGCTCATGAATCTGTGTCTTTATAGTAAAACGAACGTTTAAGAACATGACTGAATGTAGCAACAAAACTAAAGTCAACAATTACTTTTAGAGTTCGGTTGTGGTCGGATTGCATTAAGTAAATAAGCAAATCATAAATGCCAATTCTCAGAGACATTTCATGTAACATGGTCTCAGGATTATTTTTCAACATCTTTTAAATATATTTGGAGTAGCCTATTTGTGGTTTTTATCTAGATTTGAGCTTTTCTACTTAAAAATGGAAAGTGCTTTTACTTTTGAAGAAATTAAGTCGCACACAGCGCGTAAAACTAAAATATGAGACTAATCCGCGTTAAAAATAAAAAAAACCTCAATTTGTCGCATGAAAAAATTATTGAAAGCAAAGACAATGGGAAACACTATTGAAGCTGAAAGTAAAGGGAAAGAGGATTTTACCTCCCTCAACATAGATCAACGATAAGTAGACACAAAATCCGAAATGTTATAGCTTGTAATTTCTAATATAATTGTTCATGAAAAATGCTCAATGACCAAACATGTGAATATTCGGTTCGGCCATGCTTTTTAAGCCGTTAGCTCTGATACATTAGTATCTTATGAATATACTAATTAATTTATACCTACTTGACGTATAGTGGCAAAATAATTTTCGACACAAATGAACATATTTATTATATTCACCTATTAGTTTAATTTTTTTAATATTATAAAATCATATTATTTTCGTACACACATCCATACTTTAATTTCTATAAATTATACAAAACAAGACTAGATATTAATTTTTCGTTTTTATCAGTTATTTTTTTATGAAAACTTTATTAAAATTAAGACCACTAAATAGGCTACTATTCTCCTAATTATAATTTATATTGTCTTATCGTCATATTGAATATGAACACAATATAATCAAAATAATAGAGAAAAATTAAGTATTTTACTATTTGAAAGACTATTGCTTCCTATTAAAAGATTAAATGCAACTTGATTATATATACAAGATAAATAAATTAATGTAGAAATTTTCAAAACTCAGTACTGGTAAAATGGACACAGTCTTTGCTCTTGGTGGGTATAATTCAGCATAATCGACCTTGCATTATAATACATGCAAATTGAGTTTGCATATAATATTATAAAACATCAATCATCAATGTAAACAATTTGAACATGTTTACATGTTGTT
This sequence comes from Aphrophora alni, assembly GCA_963513935.1. Classification (NCBI taxonomy): domain Eukaryota; kingdom Metazoa; phylum Arthropoda; class Insecta; order Hemiptera; family Aphrophoridae; genus Aphrophora; species Aphrophora alni. Next base: position 80,937,292 of record OY740766.1, read on the forward strand.
GGGATAAAAGTCCAAAAACATTAGTCGCAGTAAGTTTGATGTATCACCATCCGATTTTATAAGCAAAAGTGCAAATTGAAAAACCATTTTGGTCATTATCGCCTTCAAAAAATTGAGCAAGATAATGCTCCACCATAAAAACTTAGAAGTGAAACATTAAAAACAATAACAAAACACAACCTAGATAATAAACGTAAATAAACAACTACATAATAATAATAATAAAATAAAAGGCAATTTGTACTTCCAGTTCCACAATATATTTTAATGAGCCATGCTGACCAAGGTTTCGCCAACTACGGCATTGTCAAAAGCAGCTTACAGACTAAGCCGACTAAGCTACAAGAATTTTACAACACAATAGGCCAAGAGAAAGTTGGCCAAAATTACTGTTATGTTAAAAGGAGAGGCGAGAGAGGGAAGATACCTAGGCCCAAATAGGGGTTGCAAGAGTAGTGAATTACTAAGATCTAATTGTTCATTTATAACTAAGCTAGAATCCTTATTGATTATTCTCCTAATTTCTAACATGTCTAAGTGCGTTTAACTTTTTACCCTTACCATTAACATGTAGAATATTAAATTCTTTATTAGAATGAAAATCTGAAATTTGATGAGTTTTTAGATGGTTAGAAAAAGTAGTTGTCGGTTGGACTATGCAGATTCTAGTTTTATAATATTATATTATTATAATATTCTATTTGTGTGTTCGGGGACCTCAAAACACATTTCCTTTTTAATATAAGATAATAGTATAATCAAAGATTAACTATTGAGCTGAGAAGTTAATTGAAAAATCTGTAATCTTAACAGTTGTATAAGTTTACATATATTGTACTTGTTTTATCGCTTTTTAAGTTGGTTATTTTTTTGAATGTCAAAGTTACTAGTGTTTGAATTTTTTTTTAATATATAACAGCCGCCATTTTGAAATACACGACAGAATTTGAGGTTTCGAATCTAAACTGTGCATTCGTAAGAATGATTTTTCATGTTCAATATGTCGTGACATGTCACAAATATTCAGCAATTCTTCTATAGTAGATACAATTACGATAGTTCTTCTTAACCCTTTATGAAACCTTTTTTGATCGCGTCTTACCAATAGTATTATCTATAGCTTGCTAATTCAAAACCTGACACGGATATGTAGGTCTGCTCGTGGGTGCCAATGGAATGCACTGGCTCGCGGATAACTGTAAGGAACTACTATTTCGGCTCAACTGTACAGTTAGAATGGGATATAGGTTAATGATTCAACTATGAGTCATATTTTAACGCCTCTTACATTACAATGACTAATTACATAGTTTTAATAATACTTGTCTACATACAACTGTTTGCTGTAACATTAGTGATTGAACTAATATCTTCTTCGTTTTTGATTTGACCTTTGGACTTTAGAAAAATTATTAGTATTGGTTTGTTAGGATCACTCTGTTATACATTGAAACTTATTATTTTATCACACAATTACAGTGCTTTCAAGAAATTTAAAATCTCTCTCTCTCTCTCTCTCTCTCTCTCTCTCTCTCTCTCTCTCTCTTTCTCTCTCTCGTTATTGTAATAGGAATAGGTGAGAAAGTATCTTACTTATAATATATGGGGAAAAGTATTATTGTTATGGATCCTTTTGGTAAATAAGTTTTTTAATTATATGTGTGTCTACCCCTCCACCCTACCCAATTTATTAACCTTTTGCGAAATTTTATGTTAAACATATTTATAAATATAAATATTGCTTGTTTCTTGACAAATGAATTAACAAAAAATTGATCATATTGGACAATAAATTTAAACTTTTTACATTGTATTTCGGTTACTCGTTTATTTAAATTAGTCATGTCTCTCTTTTTTTGCAGACAAAGGGAGGAGTCCATATATAAGCAAAACAATATATTAAATTTATTATCTATACTCAACTATGTTCATGATTTTGTGAAATCTTATATTATATATATTATAATAATTCCATTACTGTCATTTATGAGAAAATAACCAATTTGTTGTACTTGGATAATAAGAAGCTACATTGAGTATTAACAAAATTTAATTTAAAAAACGTTACACATAGATTTCAAAATTCCTAACAAATTTGAGTCTTCAGTCTATTGCCCATATTTTATTTAGACAAAATTAAATAATTGCCTGGATATTCGACTAAAAGAATTCCATATACAAAAAATGAACAAAATTGATGTAATTGTTTATGCCAAACAATATCGCTTCAAAAACAGATGTTTTCAATACATGCATTGAGTTGCTAAAGTTGTTCTTTTTAGTCCTAGGACCTAAAAACATCAGCTGAGGTCGAGGTCATCAGCTGTTACTTCGTTTATACGAATTAATTAACGATTGTAAAGCATCTATAAAAACAACCGATACTCTCGATTGTAAATAACCGTTAAAACAACTGTTACCATCGATTTGAAAGTAAATAGGTTATAATATTTTAGTTTTTTGAATTTTTTAAATATTGTTTGCAGTATAACGAAAAATATAGTTCATCACTTGGACCAAAAGAAGCTTTTCGATCCTCGCTTATTTTCCGAAGTCTAAAAGGTTAAACTTAAAGTTTAAAAGGCTTATATGGAAAAACTTCACTTTTGGTCCTAGTGATGAAATATACTATATTGTAGCCAGGAGCCCGATATCAGCAAAAATCTGAAGTGTTGTAATTTTTTCTTACTATCACTATACTTTCTTTAAACTACGTTTACGTGGGAAAGTAATAAATAAAATACGAGCGCATAAAACACATTACAAAAAAAATGTAGTTATCAATGTCACATTTTTTTTTAATGTGTCTAATTGCATTGTACTATTAACTATTTTTTAAAATTTACTTATAAAATATCTCGGTGAATTGTAATTTGCTGATGTTCTATTCATATAGCAAACGCCGATCACTAGTATCGCTTTCAACACAGACATAAAATTATGCGAATGCGTTGCTTGATTGAGTCATTGCTAGGTTTGACATCGATTAGAGTCAATTAATTGAAACTTGAAGACACGAATGAAAGTATCTATCAGTATTCGTAAATGTCTAATATCATTGGCTAGACACATATCATTTATGTTATTGGTACAAATATGTTTTCAATATTATTTAATTTATATACTTATTTTTAACACTAAAATTATATTATACTAAATTACGCTATGCTAACATATATACTTTCAAACTGGGGGTGAAAATAAGAATTCAAATCGATAGCCAGAATTGCATATCCAAAGGAAAACCTGTGACAAAAGACAAATCAAATAAACTGTATGCTGAACATTCAATCGCTTCCGGCTGATTTAACACTTCCTCCCGGAGGCTTTTAATTGTCGATTGTCGTGCTTTCTCTATTGTACCGTTGAAACAAGAGTAATCTGTATCTAATTGGAAAGTCAAGTCCAAAACTTTCTATGGTCAATAAACAAGCCTTTCTTTTCACTTGAACTATTGTGACGTGATTTGAATAACTGGCCGCTTCTTTTTTATTTACCCAAACTGTTCACGTCTCCCTGGTTCCTGGACTGTTATGTAGTCGTGATTGAACAATCAATTGTCAGATTTTCTCCACGGAAGTAAACTATGTAATTTGATTCAACCTTTCCACAAGTTCTCTATGTCAATGTTATGGTATATCTTGCTGAGAAAGAATTGACAAAGTCAAATTGTGAGCAGATTAATTTGATTTTTTTTTAGTATTAGAGTAGTCTATTTTGTTAAAAGTTGTTTTTTATAAAACTGATAATTTTATGGTCGAATGTAAATATGTAAAACAAACTCAAATCATACAAACATTTAAAATATTAGTACTTTCTTAATAATTATTGTAATTAATTGTGTTATTTCCGTACAGGAATAAGTGGATGCCGATTCCCAGGAGCCCCTGCACACTCTTCTGTATTTTTCTCCAACTCCAGTCTTCCTGTCGGTACTGTGGCAACTTACACTTGCGAAAGAGGTTTTGAATTGTTGGGTCCTTCTCGCAGAGTATGCGCTCAAGACGGCCAGTGGACACCAGAAGGAATACCTTTCTGCGGTAAGAACTGCAGATTTTATTTACTTTGCTAATTTAAAATTAAGAAAAGATTAATTCAATTTCTTGAAATTACTTCAATCGTACAAATGAATTTAACATATTAAGCTCGTAAAATCCCTCATTCTTAAAAATGTTGTATCTTTCCCCCTCCCCCCGTTTTGAGAGTTTAGGGTCTGCAGCGCCTCCCAAGAAGACAAGAGCTCCCATATAACTATCCAGGTACATGCTGGTATTTTAAAGCTGATTTGCCCATGTTTCATCTGATATCAGATAGAACTAATTTCTTCTGCATGGTAATTCAATTCTAAATATAGTCATGTTTTCGAGATTTTTCACAGAATCACTATTTAAAAGGCGAAAACAAAAACGCAAAAAAAAATACTATCTTATATTATCAGGCGCCTAAAACTTGTTGATACAAACTTTTCATTAAAACAAACATCCTTGTCTTAATGTACAAGAGATTTTTTTTGTACTTTGAAACTTTATAAGAAAGTATAAAGACATGCAGTGATAATTTTGCAAAACAATTTTCAGTTAATAAGGGTTCACGAGAAAAAATAAATAACCGATGTCCTAGAAGTTTTGTTGCTGTTTTAAATGTTGTAAAAATTATGATTTTCTAGTAATTGGTAAGACAGTAAGTTCATGTTTACAATATTGTTATTATATTAAAATCAAAGATCAAAGTAAAGTAACCCGGCTGAAATTACTAAATTGCCATTTGTAATTGATGTACGATGCTCCATATCCCAAAATTTGTATTTTTAACTTTCTATGTTAATGCCATGGACAAGGACATCATCTTCAACAAAATCCGAACTATTTTACAGGGTTTTTACACGGGGAAAGTAGACATTATAAAGGACGTACATATGAATTCTTAGAACAGTGAAAGCAAACAGTACGGAACTACGTTGTGACATCGCATTTCTTTGAACTTGTCTGATACAGAATCGAAAAACGGTTTAAACCGAAATAACGTGGTTTCGTGACCATTATTTGGGTGTTTAATATGACGTGTTGGCGATAAGAAAGTAGGATGCTCCATCGTGAGTTCCTGGAAACGAGTTATGAGATAATATAATCTTGAGTCATCATTTTTTGTATTGTCAGTTACTTAAAAACTTTCGTTTCATAGGTGTTAGGATCAATGACTCCTGATCCATCAGACCAGGATATTCAATACTCTCATTAGCACAGGACTAACGTCTATGTCTAAGAATGTACGCTTACTTTATTGCTGCCTGGCTGTTCCATTTTACGTCATTAATTAATACCAAAGGTCTTTTTTAGGAAATCCTGAATAATAAAATCTTGCAACATAACTCCATTTTCTGTTAATTTCTTTTGTGTTGTTATTAACTTTATTTATACACGAATCTCTATGTAATATTTTCATATTATTGTGCTGCTCTCTTTACAATTATTCAAAAATGTGTAAGTTCTGATCAACAACAAATAATTCCTAACTATTCACATTAATAATTGCTTTTCAAAACAAGTCACTAATGTTGTATTATATTACATAGTGGATATACTTTATCATATAATGGGTAGAAAAATTATTTTATTGTTTTTAGAGTTTATTTTTTAAATATATTGATGACGTGGTGTATATTATGATAATATACATAGAAGCTCAAAATGGGAAACTTTTAAAGTTATGCACTTTTAGATAAAATAATGTATTTTTCGTTGCACTTTTCTAAAATGGTATCGTGACAGTATAATCGCTGTTTTTCACGGTCAATAAACTAGCATATGAAATTATCATTAATGAAGTGGATTATTTAGGCTTATTTGTTGAATTTATTATGACAGAGATATATTTATGTTTCCAGTAAATTATCTGGGTGTGTTTATAACTTGATTTAAACCAAACGTGTTTATTTACCAAGTTGTACGTGTGTACAATAAACCAACTTTTATTTTAAAAAAATTATAGACTTGAGATATCAGTCAAATTTAAACGTATTTAAAATACCAGTAATGCTGGATGCAATCTGCAACTGCGTCCCCATTTTTAATGTGAACAGTTTTACTAATTCCATTTCTTTGCAGATATTGTAGTTCAGTAAGATAAATTTGTACATACTAATAATTTAGTGTGTACCTATTGAAGATGTGCAATGTAAAGTTTCAAATTAATTAATTTGTACAACAGTAGGTTGTTAGAATGACCCAGATAGTTTGTATTGAAATTAATGCTGCAATGAGTGAGTACAGTAAAGCGCCAATGCCGGTGTTATAATATAGGACGGAATGCCGGATGGGTAACGGCTTACACCTGCTCCATCTAACGGTACTTCAGAAACACAAGGTCATATTAAGACCTTCATTCAATCCGATGCTTCATGAACGGCCCATCATATGTTTAATAAAGGGTCACGCACTTTGTCACACACCCATAGATTAACAAAAAAAAAAAAAAATAGTATTTGTCACCAAACCGCACGAAAAGGAAGTTATAGTTTTCGAATAGTTTGTAAAACACCAAAATAAACCCAGTTATATGGTTCATTTTGGTATTTAGCAATTTATTTGGGAACCATGATTTTCTTTTACGTGTACGTTGGTCTGTCGTCTGTGGACAACAAAAAAGATGTCTGTCGTCTGTCAATCAATTAATTTGAGCATATCTGTTTGTCGAGTTGTAGTCCAAACTCTGGGAAATATTTTCATTTTCATATCATTATTTGAGAATAACTCAAACCTTGGAAATAGTAACCGAAAACAAAAACACGTTTTTCCACTCCAAAATTCGCTTTAAACAATGAGTCTGGTCTATAACATACATTTCTCTTTTGTTACATTGATTTACATTACAAATCTTCATATTTCACCAAAATTTTAAACAAATCACTTTCGTCCTCTTTGAGATATTCAAACGTACAACGACGCCCTTAATTCTTCATTCGACATTTATGGGGAGATGGCGCCCAATACGTTAGATCGTAAATTTTAGGAAAATTTAATAAAAATCGTTACAAACAATTATGAGAAAGTTTCAATTTTGAGTTTTATTCTGATGACAGATTCCCTTATAAACTTTGAACTTTATTGGTTATCGGTTTAGAATACAATACAGGTTTGTAAGAAAGTTTGTTCAACGTTTATGTACAGTTTGTTTATATCTTATGTATATTCACGTTGAAGAAAGATTTATTTGTATATTTACAAATGTATAACATTGTATAACAACATTTACAATTGTTGGTGATTGTAAAGTTCAAAGAGCAATGTATCCTCTTGAAGAATCGTATCATATATAAATAGAAAACAAAATATTAAAATCTTAAAGTCGTAAGTAAAACTCTATGGCTTAAAAGAATATTAAGCTTAAATAACCTGTGGAAAAAACACTAAATTAATTTTCTCACGCAACCAACCACAAACTAAATAATAACAAAAAATAACAATCATAACCTTTCCAAAAATGTTTCTACACTTGTACTTAAATCTACATCTGAGAAAAAAGAAATGTAATTTTCTTTATTAATGTGATTTCCGGAGATAATTTGGTTCGGAATAAACTTTATATACAATTTAAAAAATATTGATATAGAGCCTAAGCTGGCTTCGCTTAAGCCATAGTTTGTTTACAAATTTCATCTAATCGGCCCTCTCGTTTGTACAAATGACAGACAGATAGACAGGCATTGTTCCAAAAATGTCTGTTATGACGAAAAGAATGATTTTTAAAACAATTAATCTATTTTTGAGCAGAACACAATCAGTTTAGTAAGTTTTCGTACTACTAATTAATTAGGTAACAAAATGATTCTACTAGCCATTTCTTATAATTTTGAAAATATACAAACAAACATAATATTACGAATACTTCAAAGACTCAGTTGCATATACTCGTTTCTCTTGCATGTACGAAAATACGCACATTTTCCCTGTTGCTAAACAAAATAGAAAATCTCTTATAAAATTATATTATTTCTGTTATAATATCTGTATTGTTAAGGGTTTTTATTCTTTTCGTATTAAACATTTTATATTTTTACTATTTTGTATAACAGAGTTTCATTAAATTACAATCGGTAAAAAATTATAGTTTTCCCCAAAAAGTAGTTACGCGCCATGTAAAAATGAAAAATCATATTTTTTTGGAACAATGAACTAATCGTCTCCAGCCAAATACTATAATAGTAGCTAAAATGACAAGTTTTCTTGCTGATATAAACATTTTCACGTTCTTCCATCCATCTATCCACGAAACAGCTATTTTCACTAATATTTAAAATTTATTTTGGTGGTTGTTTTTTAGTCAATTTTGATATAACTCCATACACTCATATGTTAGTGATTTCCATAATGTGCATTGCGGGACTGATACCATACAGGTAAATATGGAAATATTCCAATATGTTCATTAAAGTAATACTTAGTTTTGGCGTTATAGCGACAGATATCAAGGAGGAAGAGAGGCCGCAATGTACACTGTGATGAAATGTTTTGCTCCTGAGTGCATATTTACAAATGAGCTAAAATGTCATTTACAATTAATCAATCATCTAATTATTGTTGGAAAAATATCTAGTTTCACCTCGCAACAAAATTAAAAGAACAAAATTTTATTATTTCTTTACAAGTGTTCTATACATTCTTAAGATTAGGAAATATATATTTTTCTTGATGAGGGAACGTGTCAGATATCTTTGAACGTTAAATGCGATTAGCATTTACTGCAGAGAGCAACATGCACATTTTAAAATTAGTCGAAATTTCAGCTTTCAAAATATAAAATTACACCAATAAACATGAAAAATTAGTAGCACAGATTGTTTCCTTTGTTGGAGCAGTTTGTGATCTCCAATGAAGTTGTTTCCTTTCGCAATAAAAATCTCTTCTTGAAAGTACTTATTACAATTTATTAACTTTCAGAAAAAATCATATTTACAACTTCACACGAATTCAAGAACATTACAAATTATTATGAATTTACTCATGTAGGAGACAAAATGTTCTTCAATTGTTTTGCGACAATACAATAAAGAATTTTTTTTTCCAGAATAACATGGAACTAACTGACTTTTGATATTACTTGCTGCTAAATGGTAAAATGAACTGAATTTTAAATCCATTTCTTATGTCATTTGGCGGGGACTGCGTTTTTGGTGATAGCTGTGATAAAAAAAAACAAGTAGCGTGCGAAATCAAGTAAGACGGGAAATCAGAGTGAATGTTTACAGTTTGAGTACAAGATTTCTGGAACGATTTATTTATTCAATGATATGATTATTCAAACAAAATTTTTATTTAATGCTTTTTACGAAGTATTTGTGATTTTGAAATATGTATTTCTTTGTTTTAGACTAAACCACATAACTCATTAAATCTGCATTGCAAATGTTAGGTAGGGACATGAGTTTTGACTTTAGGTGTTGAAAAATTCTGATACAATAAGGATCTCAAACTGAAAAGTTTGAGAACCACTGCCATAGGGGTTGAATGCCGAATTTGATTTCATAATTAGTTTTCTCTAATAGCCTATAAACCAAACGAACTTTCATTTAGGGTTTCAAACGAATTTTTAAAGACATAAATGAATAAATCAAATCGTATCTCAAAAGTCTTAAAGTTGACTTTCTATATTAGAACTTTGTCTAAAAGAAAAAGACTTGATAATAACCGTAGAACGTTAAGACCGATTTTGAAATATAGTTTGTCAATGAATTTTTGTGCGTTTTCTTGTACATTCTATTTATAATGTTCAAGTGAAAATTGCTTTTTATTAATTATAACAAGAAGTTCATAAAACTAAATATATTTTAACCTTGTACATATTCGCAATGTAGAAAAATATATATAGTCTGAATGTACTGGAGAAAGAAAGATCTTGTAGAACCTGTTCTTCGCGGGAAAGTACTTGTCCACTTGCCACTTGCCCTGCCCTCTAAATCTCATTTTGTGGCACCATTAATCTCAACAATATAAAATAACATACCTTACGCCAATGAAGCGCTGCCAGAGTGAAATGTTTCTTTATTTCTTCAATATTTCTCTACTTTTAATTAATTGTAATTGATACTCTTTCTATAAAATCGCACTGTCTTTTGAATAATCACTAAAATTAACAATAACCTACATATAGGATAAAGATTAGTTCTTCATATACTTTCATATATCATAAACATTCTTATATTTTTCAATCTTGATAGAACCAGTCAAATATTTCTTAACTCTCGAGGATATCGACTTGTTTAAAACAAATTTGTATACACTTCCTTCTTTCTCATCAGCAAGCCTTTTTATCTTCCGTTTCAAAATGTGGGATACTATGAAGAAAATATTAGTTAAGTTTCATTTCATCCATACAAAAAGTCCTAGCATTTGTCATAATTTGCCAATTTCTAACTCTTGGCATTTTGTTTTTGTGTTCATCCATTTAAGTGGCATATTTTTTATGCCCTATTGTTGTAATTAATACATTAATTTATTGAAACAACAACAATAAATGTTCAATATTTATACCATTTATATATAACATTACACGTTGTAATGCATATTTGAAGCCCTCTTTCATTATTACTTTAATATGGAACGTTATAATTAATTGTAAACCAATACAATATCACAGCTCCATTCAGATCTAAAGATCTTCGTAATTTTGATCAATGGTCTCTTTAAAAAACTTTCATAGACTGTGATTTTCTTTTCATACGTGGTTCAATTGAAGATTACTTTACCTATTTGATCATTAACATTCACCTATGAAAATTGTATATATGAAAGGTTTCATAAAAGTCCGATAGAAAGAGAAGCTACTACAGACCTGTCTTGAGCATCCGGTGTCTGTATACATGTTCCTGAAACCTGTTTCAAGTAGTACAACTAGAAAAGCAAAATCACCCAAGTTGTTTTTACCTTTTATGATCTTTTCAATACATAAAACATAACTTAACTCTCTTCGACATTTCGACAGTTCTTTCTCACATTGCTTTGTATGTTTTCATTTCATTCAATGAATGAACTGTGTTGATCGTTTCTGCATTAAATGAACTACTCGGAATGTAGCTGAAAAGATATACATCTTGATTTTCTTCGGGTGTTTTTTGTGAATCGTCCTCGATCGTGGTATTTATCAAACTCCATAAAACGAGTTTCTAAAGGCACCTAGATAAGAAGGAATTGATTGAAACTGCAACATTTTGAAATTGTCCAACGACACCATGTAAAACCAACAATTCAGACCCACATGTTCCTAAAATTCAGGCTACTAGAACTATTGTTTTTGTAATGAACATCTTATTTTTATCGGAAGTAAATCATTGCATGCATGTTTTGAAGCTGAATAAATAAGATATTGTATGATCTACCTTTTTCGCCAATCGAGAATGGCGAAGAACTTTTCAAAGATATACAATTTTCTAATGGAATTGAAAAACCTGACGAACTTACTCTCCATCTATTTACAGTACATTAGATACAAAACAAAGCTCTCAACTTACACAAACCTTTGACCAATGTTTTTGGTTTTTGGACAATGTCTGTCGGTCGTTTGTACAAACGAGAGGGCAGTTTTTAGATCAAATTTGGTAAGTACAATAAATTATTGCATAAGCGAAACCAGCTTAGATTTTATATAAAGATCTTGTAAAATATGTTTTTAAATTGTACATAACGTTTACGGAGAGACCTTTCCAAACCAAATTGTCTCCCATATGAAATATATGAGAAAAACACATTAATAAAGAAAATTAAATTTCTTTTTCTCAAATGTAGACTTAAGCACAAGTATAGAAACATTTTTGGAAAGGTGAGGATTATATTTTTTGTTACTATTTGGTTTGTGGATGATTGAGTAAGAAAATAAATTCAATGTTTTTCCACATTTTATTTAAGCTTAATATTCGTTTAAGCCATAGAGTTTTACTTACGATTTTATGATTTTATAGTTGTTTTCTATTTATTTATGATACGATTCTTCAAGAGGATACAATAGTCTTTGAATTTTACAATCACCAGCAGTTGCAAATATACAAATAAATGCAAATAAATCTTTATTCAAACGTAAATTTACGATCTAAGAACCACCAAAAAACGTATAGGGCACCATAAATGTGAAATGATAAAATCGAAAAAGGGAAGATTAACTTTGGGCGTCTTTGTAGGTTTAAATATCTCAAAGAGGGCGAAAGTGATTTATATAAAATTTTGGTGAAATATGAAAATTTATAATGCAAATCAGTGTAACAAAAGAGATTAAGAAATGTTTTTTACAGACCAGACTCATTGTTTAAAGACAATTTCGGAGAGGAAAAAACATGTTTTGTTTTTGTTTATGCCTACTACTTCCAAGCTTTGAGTTATTCTCAGAGTTTGGACTACAACTCGACAAACAGATATGCCAAAATTAATTAGTTTGGACTACAACTTGACAAACAGATATGCCAAAATTAATTGATTGACAGAAGTTTGGACTACAACTCGACAAACAGATATGCTAAAATTAATTGATTGACAGAAGTTTGGACTACAACTCGACAAACAGATATGCCAAGATTAAATGATTGACAGACGACAAACCTTTTTTGAGGTAGATTTTGAGATATTCATCTTCTAAAATGATATTCATGCCTACATTTTATTATCAATAACACACGATCCAGAAGTTCTGTGGCTCGGCGATATTTTCCACAACTTGGTAATATTGTTAAAATATACCTAACTACTAAATAAATAAATAATGGAAAACATTACACCTACTTGTGTTTATCTTACACAAAACCAAAGCCTGAATACAACTAGTATTAAATGGCGATGTCCCAACAAAATGTTGGTGTTGAACCCAATTTATTCGGTGGGGTATTATTTTTTTCAATTGCCTTGCCACATTAGTATGGTCATAAATTTTCATAATTTAGAGAAGAAAAAAATGGAAATCCCTTTTTAGATTTTGATAAATTAGACATAATCCAAACAACTTTAAAAATTCCAATTACAATATGAGTCCAAAGGAGTTACATAAAGTAAAAATTAGATCAAATAATTGTATAAATCTAATTTTGATCAAAGCGAAATTGTTTTTTTTTTTTTTTTTGGTTTTCTAACAAGTAGTCCCAAATTTTACATATTTGACCACAAGAAATAGCCAAAATACATTATCAAATTTCATAAAAAATGAAGCCGTTCGTACGAGCTTTACTAACGACAAATAGGCTACAGACAAAGAGTTACATCATACAAAAAACAAATTAAAATATGTTTTTGACAAACGAAACCTCCAAAATAGATATTACAACCAAAATTGAATATCGATTTACTGACACATCATATAAATTTCTCTGCGCACGGAAAGTGAGAAAATAAAAGAGAAAGATTCTTATGTATATCATCATAATTTCTTTATACTCAAAACTGTGTACTGCTGTGCAAGAGTTTCGAATCAGTGATGGAGGTCGATGGGTGTAGAGTAAGGACCAATGCAGAATAAGTCTGACCATGTAACAACAATAAAAATTGGTTTGTTGAGAAGGATGGATCATGTACATGAGTGGGAAGCCACAAAATTGACATTAAAGTGCCACCATAGTGGGTGATGATTGAGAGGCCGACTCAGATTGCGATGGCTTGACAATGTGGAGGAGAGCCTGAAAGTGAGTAGGTCGAGACAATGATTGCGGAACCGGTGATGACGGAACTCTGAGATGCAGGAGGCCCAGTATAAGATAATATTGTTTAAAGGTTTTAGATTGTCAAGTTCTAGAGAAATTTAATAACATAAAATGGAGTAGTAGTACCATACCGCTACCGCAAGAACGTGCTTGTGGACCATATAGTCTATAGAAAGTAATTTATCGGTCAAGGTAATAGTGAACTACAAAATTGACGGTAAAGAATTCACAAGATCTAAGGCAACAAATTGTTTTAAGTTATACAATTAGACTAGGTTGGGTTTTAGTAAACAACTACTTTTAGTGTGAAGACTCCACAAGAAATAGAACAACAAATTGTTTTAAGTTATACGATTAGACTAGGTTAGGTATTAGTAAACAACTACTTTGAGTGTGAAGACTCCACAAGAAATAGAACAACAAATTGTTTGAAGTTATACGATTAGACTAGGTTAGGTATTAGTAAACAACTACTTTTAGTGTGAAGACTCCACAAGAAATAGAACAACAAATTGTTTGAAGTTATACGATTAGACTAGGTGAGGTATTAGTAAACAACTACTTTTAGTGTGAAGACTCCACAAGAAATAGAACAACAAATTGTTTGAAGTTATACGATTAGACTAGGTGAGGTATTAGTAAACAACTACTTTTAGTGTGAAGACTCCGCAAGAAATAGAACAACAAATTGTTTTAAGTTATACGATTAGACTAGGTTAGGTATTAGTAAACAACTACTTTTAGTGTGAAGACTCCGCAAGAAATAGAACAACAAATTGTTTGAAGTTATACGATTAGACTAGGTGAGGTATTAGTAAACAACTACTTTTAGTATGAAGACTCCACAAGAAATAGAACAACAAATTGTTTGAAGTTATACGATTAGACTAGGTTAGGTATTAGTAAACAACTACTTTGAGTGTGAAGACTCCACAAGAAATAGAACAACAAATTGTTTTAAGTTATACGATTAGACTAGGTTAGGTATTAGTAAACAACTACTTTGAGTGTGAAGACTCCACAAGAAATAGGGCAGCAAATTGTTTGAAGTTATACGATTAGACTAGGTTGGGTATTAGTAAACAACTACTTTTAGTGTGAAGACTCCGCAAGAAATAGGGCAGCAAATTGTTTTTGGTTATACGATTAGACTAGGTTAGGTATTAGTAAACAACTACTTTGAGTGTGAAGACTCCACAAGAAATAGAACAACACATTGTTTGAAGTTATACGATTAGACTAGGTTAGGTATTAGTAAACAACTACTTTTAGTGTGAAGACTCCACAAGAAATAGAACAACAAATTGTTTTAAGTTATACGATTAGACTAGGTTAGGTATTAGTAAACAACTACTTTTAGTGTGAAGACTCCACAAGAAATAGAACAACAAATTGTTTGAAGTTATACGATTAGACTAGGTTAGGTATTAGTAAACAACTACTTTGAGTGTGAAGACTCCACAAGAAATAGGGCAGCAAATTTTTTGGCTATACGAATACTCAGTAAACAACAACTTTGAGAGTTAGGAACAACATTATATATAGCAACAAATTGTGTGACGTTGTACAATTAGACTAGTTTAAGTATGAAGGTACGATAACTTGAGGGTAAGGAAACCACAAGATCTAGGACAACAAATTGATTCAAGTTATACGGTTAAACTCACTTTGAGTGTTAGGAAAATATAAGTTCTAACGTAATAATTGTGTTGGGTCATAAGATAAAATAGCTAGAGTACGGGGAAATTATTTAATTTAAAAAATAATTTAACAAATAATTTTTAAAAATGCTTAATGTTTATTTTATAAAAATATACGTCGAAAATAATGTAATTATAAATGTTATGAAACCTTATTTGTACAGTACCTCCTAGTCATTAAAATAAAAGAGAAAATTGAGTTCTTAGCGAATTACTTAGAAAATGTGAGTTATTGAGCTATGATAAAGTGAAGTTTGGAAGTGCGAAATATGTGTATGTGTGTGTGTGTGGATGAGGGGGGAGTTTATGGATGTTTGTCTTCCTTCTGGTGCCCTGGGGGGGGGGGGGTAGAATGAGTAGATCTATTTTGATTCACAGAAGGACGGATTTTTAATTTAGAGCTTGTGAATTGCTCAGATAGGTTTTTCACCAAACATTAGAGTCAATGACTTTTTCATACTACAAAGCAGGTTCAGAATGAAAAAATAAATTCTAGCAACATTTACAAAATTTTATTCTAATCTTGAAAAGTGATAAAGATTTGTTCGACATTTTTATTGTAGACTAAAATTTCTGTAAATCTGAAACATAAAGTGCATAAGATGCAATATGGAAAAAATTATATAAAAGTTGCATCCATAGAAATGTTGCATAAGCTACGACAGTCTGCTTGAACTGTGATTTTGTTTTGAAGTGAGTTTTGGGGTTTCGTATTTCTACCTTATGTTTCGCTCATCCCTCTGTTCGATGCATATTGTGACTACTATGTTTGACTTAAATACTTAAAATTTGCTTTGCATGCTGTGGACATACAATAGGAAAATAATTTAAATTACGGACATCATTAAAATGTTTCTGTTTTCTTTTGTTCACATATGTTTAACCAGATTTACTCAATAATTTCAAAGTCTGTTTCAGAGTACATTAGGATGAAAAAAAGCATTCTCACGCAAACCTTTAAAATAGAGTTTCTTAAATATTGGTAGGGTTTCAACTACATTTTGTCAAAATTCGTTGAGAGGGTGTAAAAAATAGCAGAAAATTGAATGAGATTTATCCACATTTTCTCAAGATTTTTAGAGCTAATGATAAGTTTGTGACTAGTAACTTACAGGAAAAATTATTGCAAAGTGAGGTCAATTCAGTACTAAATGAAGAACAAGTAGGTTTTCTTAAGTTTTGCTTAATTGTTTCAACAATGTACATAGTATTTATTTGCTTGTATTTTAGAGCACATACAGTATTTAACTTTATAAATCTCTAACTAGTATTCCATTGTAATTAATTGTAATCTATGTACTCATTATAAATATACCCATTGTAAATTATAAAATAACTATCAAATTTAACTAAAACAAAAATAATAAACTTATACAAATAGCCTATTAACTACCTGAACAAAAAATAAAATAAAATAAACTTAACAAACAGCCTAATAACTACCTGAAAAATCAGTTTTAGCTGCCAGGTAAATTTGTTTTCACATTTATTGTCTGGCATACGTTAGCCACTTTCACTAGCTTATTTTAAATTCGCATGTTACGATTTTTTAAATCAACACAAATTTTAGCATATCGGGACAAAGTCTTTACCCAAAATGAATATATCACGCACCAGGTAAAACTTATGCCACTCCGATATGCATCTTCATTGCGTTAAAATAGAGAATATTTTCACGGTAGAAATTCATCCGTAAGTTTCTAGTCATAAACCGTTTCCAGTTTTTAAGGCTGTCACGTAATGTCTAAACCAACCATGCAAAGTGTATAACTTTTACACGCTTCTAAAGCATCGGCATCATGGTTTACTTTCGCACACTTTATAATTGTCAGCGCATTATCCTAACCAAATAAAGTTGCAATAAAATGACTATAATCCAAAAAATAAGTATTTGTTTGTTGTGGGAAAGTAGTCCGCCTTAGTTCAGCTGTCGGTGAGGTTAGTCATTGAGTAAATCATCGGAACAGAGTGTAAGTTGTGGCACTTCATTAACGTAATTTATAAGTAGCTACACTATAAAACTCTATAGTTTTCAAAGTTGTTTTCAAGTAAAGTTTCTACTCCTATACATTTTATAAGTTCACTTTTTCTTCTTTGTTTAACTAATTCCACTTCTGTCTGTAAATTATTTTTTCCTAAGTGCATTAATGATCTTTTTTTCGTACCCAGAAACAACACTAGAAAAATGCGGAACAGAAAGGGAAAATTGATATAGTTCTGTTTTGTTTGTGTTTCTCACAATTTCATACTTTGATGGCTCATAAACTACAGTGTTTTGTGTAAATAGAACAACTTTCTAAGGTTTTACACTGTTATTTTACCGAATGCATTCATAAATTCAATGATTCGGAAAAAATACGAGCGAAGTGAAGCATGCTGTTAACTCACCTTAAGTTTATATTTATTACAACAGTTTACCACCACAACAAAAACAGGATTATTACTTTTTATTTCTAGATGTGTTAAACATTATAGAAGTACTTAACTTTCTATTTTCATTATTCGTTCTATATTTAACGGTTGCTTTGTACTGAATTATTGGCAATAAAAATACTATTTACTCGTAGATGACAAATAATCGAATTCTGGTAGATTTATAGGAACTTCCAAAGATAGTCTTTCCATGAATTAAACTTAGGTTTAAGATATTTCATACAAAAAAATTTTTAACGTCTAATTAAATGATACAATAAGAATTTAATTATACAGTCAGTTATGTAATTACTTATATTAATCTGTCAAAAAATGTTATCCATAAATATTACATAATACTAGGTTGTCTATTTTTGTTTTGTTTTTTATGCGTGTTTGTCAGAATCAGCACAACAATTCTTTCTTGTACAATATTAATTTCTTGATACCTGTTCCTTTCATGTGCTAACAATGACTTTTTTTACCTTTTGTTCTTCAAAGTTCCTTTTATTGGAATATTTGACGGCTCGTTATTTAATGCCCCGATAAATCTGCGTGAAGTTTCGAACTGTAAGGGATGACACAACTTTGACAGAATTAATCGCCTACCGAATGAAACACTAATTCTAATTCTGATGGGAACTATCAAACGAAGGCATTATTGTCATAAATACTGTTAAACAGTAGATAGAGGTGTAACATTGCGTTGATTATACACAGACAAATGAGTTCAGTCACCCATTTGTTCTAGTCCTAGTGGCCTTGCTTTTGTTTACATAGTCGTGACTCTCGGAGCTAAATAATTAAATAAACTACAGTAATTGTTTAACGATTTTAGTCTCGTTACAACAGTATTGGTTTTTGTGTACTCCTACACGACAGGAACGTACTTTCATCTCATGAATTATAAAGCTCATTCGACTATTTTTCTCTTTCTTAAATTTCAATGTGCCGTCTACACTTTCACAACTAAAAACATTCATTTCAAGCTGAACTGAAATTTATGATTGTTTGTTTATTCACGCTTTTCATTTCACTTTCACTTTTCTATGATGTTTAGATTGAGCGCCGGACCTCTTCTCTATTGATAAATGTCCCATTTCATTTCCCAGTAAAACAAAACGCGACTTGCTCCAAAAGGAGAGTTATATTAATGAAGAGTTTCGTTACATTGACGGATATGACCCGCTTTGGTGTGACAATGTAGGCCTACAAGAGAAATAACAAACTATTGTTAAGCGTCTATTGAATATTTCATCAAAGGTAATATTATCCAGGATGTCAAGATGGAATACTTTCCCGTGACATTCATCAGCGACATCTACCGGATATCGTGTTGTAGTGTTTCGGAATGTAGTACATAGATTGGTTCAAACTTGTACAATTTTTAAATTAATGTCAAATTTTCAATATAGTGTAAGAAAAATTCTACATAAAGAAAACATTCAACACTTTTCTTATAGTATTGACAGTAGACACAAATTTTCAACTGAACATCAGAACAACTTTCACAATATTTATTGAACCGAACGAAATCGGTTAATTAGTTGTGCTAAACACCGAATCGATAACTATATCTTTGGTAACCCTCTTATTTCACCTTTGATATTTGTCTCATCAAGGCCCTGCAAACTTATTTATTTGTTAACCGACAACTAACAAAACATGAAAAGATCAATATTGTAAAATTTAGAAGTATATATATATATATATATATATATATATATATATATATTACATTAGTTTACAAGCTTGGTATCAAAGTTCTTTAGTCTTTCAAAGTTTTAATTTATTAAAATTAAATTATAGATCATTTATATTTTTAGAAGGATGAATAGAATATGAAATGTCATTTTTTGTTTCTTTTTACTTATTTACTTTGTTGAAATTGTTCAATATTTTGAATTCTATGTTGATGGAGATGAAATGTGCACAACTGCAACATTAATGTTTTGTGTTGTAATGAAATATATATACAAGGTGTAAGAAATCCCTGGGACAGTTAAATAACTTTTGAACTAGAAAAGGTAGAAAACTGAAAGTTTAGCAATTTTTTAGGTGTAGAAAAATATTATTTGGGAGTTTTTGTTATTTGAGATATTTGAAGCGGTTTGCGCATTCTATTTTGGAGGTAGGGGAGACTTTTCATGACAAAATAATTTTCAAATTTGGGTCCCGGGGCTAAATTTTACTAGACCATTTAAGTGTCTTTTAAAAATAAATATCCTATCTTTATCCGCGAACGGGCAAACTCAGTGAGTACAGGTGTGGCGAGCCCGAGGAACACAGCTTGGGTTAGAATCCTCTCTTTCATGTATCCTACCGGGTCTCTTTTGACCAACTTTTGTTCTATTAGAGTATCGAGGGCAAGGAATCTTTGTTTTATGCTCTTTTTAGCCATAAGGCGATTTTTCACCATTAAACAAGGTAAAAAAGCACAGGTCCGAAGTTCGGATCCTGGAATGCGTCAACTAGCCGACTCAACCCGAATTGTGTTGGACTGCCTGTCAGGTGTGTCGCAGATTTCGCAGACATGATTAGAGCTTGTTTTATTCAAAACTGATACTTAGTATTTTTTTTCCTACGTCTAATACAGGAAAATTCGATTTTTCTCAAATATCGGTTTTAACACTTAGGAAAATGTTAGTCCCATATCAAATTTTTGAAATAAAATGTTTAAAATTGATGATTTATACCAGAGTGCTAAATAAGAATTAAAATTGACAGAACCCTATTGTAAAAACGAAATGATTGAGTTTTAGTAAGAAACCCAGCATCGTCTTTTCCTGCCAAGTAAACAATTTTCGATTCAAAGATGAACTTGGTTTTCTGTCAAGGACCAAGGGCGGCGGATCGATTTAAAGCTTGATTTAGAAACGGGTCGGCGATCCTCAATAAATCTAAAATGTAAAATGCTACAAAGAATGGCCCAGAAAATTAAGAAACGAGATAAGCAAGTGGAAGTTTTTGCTTTCTATTCCATCTAAAGAGAAATTATTGTAATGGGAAAAAAGTCGATGGTGGAATTTCGTTGATTGTTGTTCAGTACTTAGGATCCCATTAGACTGTGCACTTGAAGATGATTACGATAAAAATGATTCAATTATTGTTCAATTTATTTCTGAAGGTTTTTTAACTTTAACCAATAAATTATTACAACAAAATTACCAAATGATGAGAAATTACACCGTAATTAGTTCCCCTTATGTTTGTAGTCAAAACACTTGCCGACTGTAATAAAAAATAAACTTCGTGTGCACTTTCATCATTTTCTTCTTTAACTTTCAGATCTTGTTTAATGGAAGCCTTTAAATAGTTAAAAGTATTTAGAAAGTGAATTGTCTATTGTCTCACTTTACAGAAACTTGATATCAACTTAAAGTTAAGTACATATTTATTAAATGAATTATTTACTTCAATAGCTAAGTTGAATTTACTGGCTTATGATATAATAACTTACAATTATATACTAGTTACTTTCTACTTATTAGAAGATTTGAACTTGCTGTTCTTTACAAAATAAATTATGCACAAACTTTCTCACTCCTTAAGTATGCACAGAAACATGAAATATAGGCTACATTTTTAGATGGTTGGATGGCCTATTACTGAGTATAACAGTCGTACTTGATAGGGCGTAACGTAGTATTTTTCAAAAATATACTCATTTTGATCGTCTTATCACTGGCACGATGACAATCCTTCGCTCGTATCCTCGTATCACAAAACTCGTCCTAGACGTACTTTGACGGACAGTCGATGTTCATTTAGTTTATTCGAATGTCTTCTAAAAATAATTTTCCTTTATTTCCGTTCTGAGACACTGGGTTAGGATATTAATCTACATATTATTTAACTAAATTTTGTGGAAATCACTACAGAAGATTTTTGAGACTTTTTGAATAAGTGACTATGACTTTTATAACAGCTCCGTAAATCAGTATTTTGCTTTTCCCGACGTTTTTGGGGGGATTAGATACAACTATTCGTTTAGTTAATTCCATAACAATAACAATTTAATTTGTTTGAGACTAAGAAATTCATTTAGCAATTATTTATCAAAATCGCTGAAGTTTGAGAATCTTAAATAGAATTTGAGAAAATATATACTTTTTATTGCAGGTATCCCCAAATTTTAAGTTAGGACCATTATTTTTTAAGTAATTAATTTGGAGTCGGAAAACCTACTTAGTAATTTTTTACATAATCGACCAAACTGTTTCTGAGAAATTACTGGGACGCACATACAGACAGGCAGTTTAAAAAAATAAACTGTTAAAAACATTGTATGAGAATATTTTCAATACTCAAAATTAAAGTCTAAACTAGCAAAATATTCGTCCGATTCAAGAATTCTTTAGCCAAAAAGTTGAATATCTCAAAATCAACCCGAATATCAGAATAGATAGTTGCTATCTATTTCTATAAAATGTTTGTGAACAATTAAATGAGAAACCACATAAACCTTCATATTTCACTAATATTCAGTTAAAATCCTTTTAAATTCAAAATTTAGGACGGCGTCCGCAGTTTTTCTCACATTTTGATCGATATTTTCTTATAATTTTTAGAGGTTTATAATTCCTTACAATTTTTGGAGGATTATAAATTCTATTAATTTTTAGAGGGAAAATGTTCATAACTTTCCCTTTGAAAATAATTACAAAACGACATTTAAATGAAATTTAATAAAAATGTTCAGAATCGATTTTGAGAATGTCATTTTTTTTATTTTACGTCAGATGTCCTCAATTTGCATGCTGGGATTCAGAAATTTTTGTCGGCTCACCTCATTCCTCTTTATACAAATTTGAAAAAAAATCTGTCCATTTGTTTCCCTTGCTAGTGGAGAGCATAGATGACAGACTGCTTTGCAAAAACACTAGTTTTACCTAAATCTGATATATCGAAGGAAAATAATTTAATCGATTTCTCATCCATTACATATACGTATAACAGAACTCACTAAAACGGTTCAGGTAGACCCAAAACCAATATATCGACTAAAATTTCAGTAACGATTATTTCCCCATAACTATACATTCTCTTTATAAAGAGTGGCAAGTAAAATGTAATTATAATCAATCGGGAAAAAACAATTTACAATTGTTTTTCGTTGCAAAAATGAAAGTTTTAAGAAAAAGTAAGTATTTATTATGTAGTATTTAAACAACTGTTTAAATAGAACAGATTTTAATCTATGTATGACTGTAGTTTATTTTTCGCTGAGAAGTGCTAAAATTCCAAATCGATGTTAGATCGAAATTATAAAGAGAGCTGATTTAAGTATTTCTGATGAGCCTGTGGAACAAATTAAGGCTAGGTTTTCAACCTAAGCTCTAACAAAACGTTAGTTTGTTTTCAGAAACGAATTTTGTTAACTAACTACTGATTGCAATGAATTGCACACATTATATAACCAAAAAGTTCAATTTTATTAGATCCAAGTTAATATTTAGTACATCAAGTCAATGAGGACCGACACGTGAAATTCTTTATCAAACTTTACGAAGTAGTACATTCAGCAAAGTCAACAGTTTAGTATATTTTACAACTTTTCGTAACTATTTCATAACGGGATAAATTCATTACAAATCAATCAAAACTCTGTAAAATCATCGTAAACTTTTAATTAAGAAATCTTCCAATCCCGTCTCTAAAGTTAACGGTGAATTAACGAAAGGAATCATCGCATTCCACAACCAGAGCGGTATCGGTATTGATCTCGATGTTTGTGGATTTGCCTTCTGTCAGAAATTAATTACTGTAGTGACGAATTGCGTTTAGGGTCAAGTCCTAAATGTTATCCGAATGCAATGTTTTACTAGACTATATTGAATAAATATAACCTGTTTAAATTCAACGACAGAACACGTTATGGTGTTCAAGAAAAGATATTTTGCTAGCTAACGAAATACATTTAATTTCTGATTGTTATCGCCTATTTAATTTAAAAGTGTTTAATTTTTGTTTATTTTACCAAAAACAGTTATTTTACCAATTCCTGAAATTCAAAGAGTAGCCTACTGCTTGTTGCCAACATTTGTGTTGTATTAAATTTTTATTAAATTATCACTTCCTCTACTTCCTCGAGTTCCTACGACTTAACATATCTATGTATAACATCTACCAGAGTGGTAAAGGTAATAAAATGACTACTTTTCAACATCTCATTCAGAAGAATTTCTAGATTTTAGTACCGCTATAATGTGCCATATGCTATTCCTCTTATATCTAGCGGTGCCGCTGTATGCTCCCGATGAAAAATATGTTACGTTATACTCAATATAACAGCTGACTCTAGATTCCAATCAACTGTGTTAATATGATAGCTGACCTCGACCAAAGCCAATAACCGAAACAAAATATCAGCCAACTAAAGTTTCAATTTAAGCTCTACAACTGGGTAGAAATTATCCCACCTTTATCAAAGTTAACCCACTTTTGAAGTAGGTACCATGCTATATAAATGCGTTTGATTAGAAAAAGTTTAAAGGAAATCCCAAAGGAAAATTAACTTAATTAAATCTTAGTTCTTATAGAAATGTTAACTTAGGTATCTTTTTACAATTAGTTGTTGTCATTTAAAAAATAGTAGATTTTTAAGGAAATAACAGTTGAAGTTAATGTGATATAACGTTAATTTCTTTTCCATAAGCTAACTCAAGGTTCTAAAAATGTTATTTTTTTCTAAACTTGGGTCTAACCACCAAAACTTGAATCAGATGCAAACATAAATTATTCTCTTGCTAAATATTAGATAATTTCTTAAAATAAATTTAGTTTATATCGTCTTAAGAATTCATTTAAAAGACAGTTTCAAATAATGGATTTAAAAGAGCTTCTTTGGATCTTAGTATGTTAGTATGGTTTCAGTAGTGCTTAGATTATTATTATTGGTATAAAGTTATTTTTTATTTACAATTTTATTTTATTAACTCTTATAATGTAAGTCTTATAAAGTAGTACACTTCTATAGCTCTAAACAAAAACTCCAAATGTATATGCCATACTGCTGTAATACATTACAGGCTTACCAACATACTAAAAGTCAAAATGGCAGGACAAACTTCTTAGCCTACAGGTCAATATCATAATGAAAAATTCACGAATTATTTACGTATAATTGGAAATAAATATAGAACATTAGAGAATTACCCGAAAACAAAAATTAAATCTTGATGTCTGTCAAAGGAGACTAAAGTATTATATAAGTTGGTACTTAACAAGAAGCCACTATTTCACTCCAGGTCCTCATTTCATTAAACATTAAACAAACAAAATCTAATATTGCTATGAAGGCAATAGTTTATATGAAATCATTGAGTTATATTAAGGTTTATAAAATTTGCTTGAACAATTTTTATTAAAATGTCAGCTTTATTTGCAATATCTACGAAAACATTGCTGTGTGATCGGTTTTAAATACTAATATAGAAGCGGTAAAAAAGAAAAAGAAATTATTTTAGTATTATATTATTGTGGACTGGGTTACATTAAAAACCATTTTCTCATTATATCCCACATTTCTTCTATGGGGGAGAAAATAAAATAGACTTGATCACGAATGTTGTCGAATGTGCCCGATTCATAAAACTTGAGAAAGTTACTCTTTTTCAGAGTTTCTTTAAAAAAATAGTAAAATAATTTTGATAATATAGTACTAATATATAAATAAAATAGTAAATTAGTCGAATTTTGATTTTAAAAAAGGATATTTTTCTATATATATATTAAAGGATATATTAATGTATCATTCTAACACTTAAGCCATGTATAATGTATTTATTAAAAGCACGACCAATATTGGTAAAGTTGTTATACGAATCATAAACAATTGCGTTGGGAAATGTAACATTTCTCACCTTCGACAAGTATAACATTGCAAATTTGTGCTTGGTCTTCTTTATGTTGAAACAGCAGAATAATATCCAATTGAGAAACATGTGAAAGAAGAAGAAAGGGAAAATATGTCTTTCTAGAAAATATGACTTTAGTAAAGTGAATACAACTTTGATTCATTACATAGTTCGTATTCAATTAAATGTTAAATATAAACAAATTGTACGAGTAATACAATTTCTTATCTCGATGCATATTTCTAAAGATTGGTACAAAATAAAGAAATTTTTAGTAATACAAGAGTTATATAATTCTTTTTTCACAATGGTAGTTTTAGTTTACTAAGTCGAGGTTTGTTGTCTAGCAACAAATTAAATAACGCCTGACTTATTAATCACAGAAACAGAGATGTAATAAGCAAGGAGTATAATGAGTTAGTGGTTAGGGAAATACTTGATTTCCTGATTGTATACAACAGGCGATGAGTGAAAGCAGAGAGGCTGCGTCAGATATAGTCGGAAGTGGTAGTAACATTTATTACCTTGCAAATATGTAAGACCTACCAGTGGGACTTTCCGTTGTCAAGCACGTGCATTTTTCTACGTTTTATAAGTTTCTAAGTTCGTTTCATTCTACATATTGGAGAAGTACTCATTTAGTACTCATTTAACTTTTGATGCATTATCAAAATACATATATAGTATTTTAGTCGATAAGGTTAATTTATATCGTGTATTTAAAATTGTATGTGGTACTGTGCACCAGTACTCGAACTAAAATATTAAATAGATTTATTTGGTGTTTTAGTCTATCTTCAACAGTAGTGATTTACAAAACATATTAGTCATAATTATAATATTGTATAGAATAAAACTCGAACACAATATCTCACAAAAATTATATTTACTTAATCAAAAGCGTTTCAACTACAAAGTCGCCATCCTCAGTGATACATGAGCCACAATAACTAAACTATAACTACAAAAGTCGCCATCGTCAGTGATACATGAGCTACAATAACTAAACTATAACTACAAAGTCGCCATCCTCAGTGATACATGAGCTACAATAACTAAATAATAACTTTGTAGTTGAAACGCGTTTGATTAAGTAAACATATTTTTTGTGAGATCTTGTGTTCGAGTTTTATTCTTACAATATTATCTCCCAAGTCAAGCTTTATATTTATTTATATATAATATCAGTTGAACCAAAGTAAAAAGTGGAAACACTTTTGTTACAACTCGATAGTAAGAGAGAAAAACTTAATCGCCACTCTCTTTGACTTTTTTTATTAACGCGTGAGCATTGAAAGTTGTAAACTGTGTAAACTGTTAATGAGAAAAACAGTCCATCGTTATCATAAATAGAAAGTACTGTTACAAAAGAAATATAATAATGACGAGATTTTTAGTAATATTCAAAATACAAATTCCTTTTGATTGTTCTGATTTTCATAAATAGCTCGCGTCTTTAATATCCGTGATTTTTATAAAATAAATTACTCTAAGCCTGCTATTTTGAATGGTTTATTGTAAGAATATAGAACCTGATTTCTTGGAGAAAACCAGGAAACAGAACGTAAGAAAACCTACATTTTTTATACGTTAGGTATTTTGTTGTTGTTTGTAACTATTTTAAAGATTATGATTTAGTTTTTTTTGCTTTTATGTAACAAATAAAAGCTGTTGATTTTGTTGGCAACGACATCACTTGTTGCACATGCCTCATTAAATAAGGAGGAGTAACCTAATTTATTTCTCTTTTCTTTTCATGCGTTTTCAAAAGACTCACCAGCTCATCTAACATCAGTCGAGCTGTGATTAAATATTCCAAATTAATCTTCAAACAACTTCATATTAGTTGGTCGAATCTGTAGTAACTGTTATGGTATCTGGTAGTCAAGTATTTATCCTCCATTTATTTAAATTCCTCATTAACCACTAAACGGAAATTGTTTTACCGGGTCATAGGTTACTTTAGAAAGTAAACATGATAGTAGAAATGATTAAAGTCTTTTAACACTTCACACAAAATCCTTATTCATGTTGAAATGACTGTTTCCGTTTATCAATTTTTCAGGGTTACAACGCGACAAGTCACTCGGTATCCAGGGAACTGATAATTTGCATAAAGAGAAAGGCAGTACGATGCGATGGGAGAAATGTTTAACAATATAATCGTAGTTCTCAGAGTCGAAGTTTCACTAAATAATTAGCAGCATGAACGCAATGTACTCGTTTCCTTCAACTTTGAAGATGAACTCTTAAAGTTAACCTTGACTCATGTATTGGCGAAAGTTTACTTCTAAGGAAGGCCCGGTTTAACAACCACCGGTTACATTTCCAGTTAGCTATATTCCGGTTAAAGACTAGGAAAATAAAGTCCGGGCACTGTAATATGGGTTTCGGAATAGTGTGTAATAATTGCTACTTTGAATTCCGTGTTCTAATACCTCGCAACAAATTTTAAAATTTTGAGTAATTCGGACCACAAGTTTTTAATAATGCGCAAACCAATGTAACTATCAAAAGAACTGGTAGACAAACGTACATCATTTCGAAAAATGATCAAATGTATTTATAGGATGCAGACTGTTAAGAACCATTGAACGCAATACTGTAAATGTCGAAAACAAATTAAATATCCTACTTTTATTTCTGTCTAGTTGGAAAATCAAAAGCTGAAATTTGATTTATAATTCTGTTCCCGATTCAAATTTGCAGTCAAATACCTCCAACAACCTGACCCCATCCGAAACTCTGATTTGGCTTACAAGATATCTAAAACAATTATTATTGCTTATTGGTATCTAAGTGCAATCTTAAAACCAAATAAAATCGGACGATCCGATCTTGATTATGACGATTGTAGACCCAAAAAATTTTACACGCATTATTTTATACTGTTTAGAAAAACATTACATAAAACAGGAATAAATATGTACAATAATTAGTCACTACAGTTTAATAAGTACATTATAATTTGTTTACTTTTTAAAATGATGTTCCAAAGTTAGGTCTACACTGCATTCAACGCCACAACTGTTCTACTGGCATGACCTCTTGCTCTATATACTAAGCGTATTTACCATAGAATTAGATTCGACGCAACACACTTCAGTCAAAACTAACCTAAATGTACAGTACGCCTCATTATACCATTACAGGTAGTGGTTTATTTGATTAAATTTTAATTATTCTCCCCAGTGATAAGTACTCATAAAACTGAAAGTAAATACAAATACCACCTGTATTTACATTATTTTATTTTTACAATAATCTATGTGAAATTACTTGGTCATAATTACCAGTGGAATTGATTAGTGCAAGGATACAAAAATAAGAATAAACCGAACAGTCTAGTACAATTTCTGTTGTGACATATATACATTGCTATATTTGTATCTTAAATGAAGAAACTAATTAATTACAACTATCATCATGAAGATATTGTACGTTTTAAAATAATTTGTTTCGGTATTGTTTTTAAAATTAAAAATTTTTTTTGTAATTATTTCGTATTATTTTACTAAATAGTTATTAAATAACAATTAAATTCATACACCATTTAAAATTCAAGGAGAGAAAAATTCTACCATTTCATAACTGAAGCGGATTGGTAAAACAAAGTTCAACACTAGATTGTTTAGATACTTAAAAAACAAAAAGAGAAGAAAACATAAAACAAATAAACAATTAGGATTATTTCTAATATTGAAAAATTTATTTATTTTTATTATTATTATTATTATTGTTATTGTTGTTATCCTTTAACTAAAAATTTAGTTAGTGAATCGTGTACAAATGTTGAAAAAAAAATTTCTCTGATTTACAATCCTATTAATAAACTTTAATTGTAAACCTAAAGAAATTTAGTGATTACAGAGTCTCCAATACATTGGAAGTGAGTGGAATTATATTAATTTTTTTTTCGAAACTTTTAAAAGATACATTTAAAATACAATAAAAGTAAATATCTCACTCTGTTTTTCGTTAAAAGTGCAAACATCTTGTATTTACTTTTTATTAAATTGACAATTATATAGGTTAAAATATTTTAAATAGACACCATTTTGAAACGGTTTCGAATAAAATTATAAAGTTTTGTAAGTACGATCAAACTTTGTTTTGAAGGATACATAATTTGAACTCAATATTAATCCGTTCCTTAGATATTAGGTTTTTAGGTTTTTTTTACAAACTACAGAAACTAACATACAGACGCCAAAATGAAGCGTTTACGAACATTAGTTCTTTAGAACTGTGTTTTATTTAAACTATCTGCATCAAAGGTTACCATTTAAATAAATTTTCTATCCCCCATTTTGTAATAAAAACAAACATTTTCTGTAATATTTTTACAAAAATGTAAAGAAACTTCCCCCATTTTAAAGTATTTTGTATCATTAACAGTTTCAGAATTAACTATCATAGCAATATATTAAAACGGTGTTAAGTGGAAATTTATAAAACAAGTTAATGAATAAAAAGTCGTATATTCAATAACTATAAGATCTTTCAGAAAGGTGTAAACATGTCCACACTCTTTGTACACCCTTTAGCATGTTCAATATAGAATTACAGTTACGTGATACAAATAAAACAATCATTGTATTATGGTGTAATATTTAGAACTTTTGATATTTTATTAAAGAGTCAGTCGAAAAATGATCATTTGATTTTACGAACTGTCTACACTAAATGTAAATTAATTATTGACAATTTACTGTACCTATTTCACTACTAGGTTCAATCTCTTCCCAAAAACCAATCCTGACGCAAGTTTTCTGAGTCTCGTAATTATGCATATCACTACTTTCGTCACTTCAGGACCTTAATACATTAAATAACTTCAATACGCTTCTCTCATGTACGTCTTTCGAACCTGGCAGTCCTAAAAAGTTATAACATGTGAAAAACCTTTTCTCTATACGGTCGTGTTTATAACTCGACCCTAGTAGACATCGTAATGAGAATATCAAATTTTAATGGTAGTCAGGGTTTCAAATTACATTTTAGAATAAATTCGCTACTTTGAATAGTATTTAGAGGTTGTTAGTTGAATTATTCACACATTATAGGTACGAAACTGTTTAAAATTACCACTATTTTAAAATTTTACGTTAAATTTCATTAGGTTTCTATATGGATACACAAGAGGCTCTCAAGTCTTTATCTTTATTTTTATGGTCGTTGTCGTGATACGTACAAACTATCACAATTGCAGACGGCCATCAAGTCGCAAATCACCTCTTCGAATTCCTTAAGTGAAAACATTTATGTTCGGTCGAAAACAGTGATCAAATTTTGTGTGCATTTTTATACTTAAGTTACGTGTTACTGGAAGAGTAAAATTTGAAGTTCTTATTAAAAACACCAACCATGTGTGGGACAATAACAGGGCGTGGAACTTAAAGTCAAGTATGTCCTTTGCATTTTGTTATTCGAGAAAGCTGGCATGAGCAATGACAAACCCTGGCCTACCTGTTGTGGAATGCAACCGGCTTGATTGACCCCCATATAATGAAGACCGTGTCAAATCATCACCTGAGATTCCAGGTGGCTTTTTATTAATACACTGTGGAATGCAATTATTTATTGGTTCTAAACAACTAGATATAAATATTCGTTAGCGATTTACAGCGGAATGCGAGTTTTCTACCACAAAATGGTAGAGTATTCATATTTTCATTGTTCTACAAGAAATTTAATCAGATAAAAATTTTAAAATTTAAAGTGGAATTGTAGTTATGTTTGTAGGCTATATGTATATTAGAAGAATACTTGTATATGTGTATCTCTTCTTGTATATGTTTAATATATGTATCCTTGTGTATCTGTATTTTGTGTTATAATTGAGTGTAGGGTTTAGGTATGTATTTGAAAATATATCTTTGTGTATGTATATTATACATAATGTTTGATGTCTACCTTTTTATCTCAAAATTGGCACGATTATTGCTAAAGGCAAATTGAATGTGTGCGTGCCAACTTTTTTATTAGTGGTGATTTTAACTGTCGAAAGACAATATTATTTCCGTTCTGAAATGTCTTTTCCTTCAGCTTTACGCTCTGGTGATCCTCTCCCTTCATTCCTGTTTGTGAGCAGCTATTGGAGGCGTTCACGTCTATCCTTGCGTTAAAGTCTCTCGAGCATAGACAAAACTGTCTACAAAATATTTGGTTGTTGTTTTTGTTCATTTTAAATTTGTATTTTATAGCAAGTTGTCACACAAACTTCAAATATTGGCTAAGCAATTTGTTAAATAAATATTAACGAATATTGGAAAATTTATTAATACGAAAGTCGTTATTGTTTGTAAAATAATTGTATTATGATGCGTAAGATTTATTGAAATTTCGTTTTTGTTTCGCCGTTCTTGTGTTTGGTAAATAGTATTAATAAATCTGTCTTCGGTTATACTTTGTCAAATTTCAATGTATTAACAACAGTTCTTGTTTTCAATGGAATGCGTTATATACAAATTTAGTGGGCCGTTCGGGAATTATAAATAAATGTTTTAAATAGTCTTTATTTATTGTTATTTTGCCTTTATTTATTAATAATTTTCTATTATAGTTTTTCACTACTATTATTTTTTACAGTTTGCGATTTTCGTAACTTTATCTTTGAACTGCATTCGTAGCTCCTTATTTTTAAATGATAATATCCAGAAAAATATATTTACAAAAAATATTTAATGACGAACAGATTATTTATACAGATTATTACGTTTTATATTTGTGTGCAGAAGATTTTATAGTAATCAGGACTTTTAGGAGTTTAAAAGTTCTAAGATCTGATGTTTTTTATTTATTTTTAAACTTGTAGGAATCTGCAGATAAAAACAAAGATAAGTGATATACAGTAAATTGTGTTTGGGGTGAGAGGACGAAGAGAATCATTGGTGTATCATTTTACCGTTAATTCTATTATAATAACTATAATATCTCTTAAATTTTCTAAAAAGTTTACAGTTATTGCAAACTAAAGTAATGTTCAAAGTTTGATTTTGATAGTTCAAATGATGATTTTCCCGTGATTTTTTTCTTAGTGAAAAAGGGGAGTGAACAGTGTAATTGTAGATTTTGTGATATTACAATTTTTATAGGCCAGTTTTAAAATTTAAGAAAAATATTCTATCAGCAAGGGCCTAAAATTTCATTACATACAAAGGTTTTATTTCTTTCAAATCAAAGAAAATATGAAACGAAATAATATATAAATTTGTATTATAAAAAAAAGGAAATAATGAAGGTATATAATGAATAATTTATGTCAGTAATGACAAACTTCAGTAATAGTTGAACTGATTATTATCAACCTTTAAGCTTTTTAAAACTTAATAAGTATAATAGAAGTATTGTAGTGGTCCAAAAAACCCCAATTAAACTGAGATTATTCTAGAAATTTATTTTTATTCCCAAGTTCTTGAATTAAAAAGAGAATGAAGGATATTTATTTTCCTATAAAATGCTTAATTCAAACTTTATTTAAAATTCATATGCAACTTCTGAAGCCCACTCTTAGATTCTCGCAATGAAAGCTAATGGACGCTCAGTCCCTCCATTAAGCGCACGACATTAACAGATATGATGACAGTGCCTAGGACCATTATCTACAAACGCTATACAAGACTTAGCTCCTACTATGACGATATATTGCAGCCCAACTGGACTTTTAGAAACCTCCAAGGATTTAAAATTAAAATTACATTGAATGAACCCTGTTTCCGCCTGCCTTAAGCTCTTGTTAGACATGTCCAAGGAAACTCTTAGGTAAGCTTTTTAACACTGATAAGGGAACACAAATTCTGCATTGCAGTACAAACTGATAACTTTCGGCTTCGTTTCGCTTTGTTGCATTAACTTTCTAGAAACGGATGACTCAAATCGTCGTTTGACGGCGACATCATTGAATTTCAAACTATATAAATAACTAAATTCTTAAAACTATTCAGTGTAAATTTCTGTACAAGATTTTAATTCTATAACTAGTTGTTAAAAATTAAACATTTTTATTTAATTCCTGATAAAATCTAAACTAATGTTTAGCAAAGATACACAGAAACGCTCGCATCTGAAGGATGATCTACTTCCTGTTTCCTGGATTACTTTCCTGTTTGAATATAATTCATTAGAAAGTTACTGTAAATGCGTTCAGCTGTAAATCATCTTTAGTAGATAGTACCGATACACATAATAGAGCGGATTAGTCTAAAACAAGTTTTAGATTTTTACATTCCACCGACTTTTGAAAGTCTCCGACATTTAAGGAAATAATAGTTTTTTTAAATACATAATTCAGTATTTAACTACTGTTTAAAATATTAGTAAGCAACCATAAAGTTTTACCAGTAACAAATGTTTACACTAATGAAATATGTTCTGCTTTTCTGAAACTGTTTAAATATAACAGAAAATATTTTACTTGTCTATCTTTTTTAATTTATCCATGAAAACATTTTACCAGATTTTAGATTATGTGTCAAAATAAAAATTATACTTTAATTTAGAAAGGTTTTTTAATTAAAAAATATGTGCCATAAATAACTAGTGGTTATGTAAACAGTTGATTTACCTTCTCGCTGCAAGTGTAAACGCAAATACACAAGACACATGAACGTTATATCAAGTTTTAGAGGAAATTAAATGGAATAAAACAGTAGGCCTATAACTGTTATGTAAATAATAATTTATTTGAAAAGTCCTATAAAAATTGAAAATGTTTTACTTCATATAAATAGAAAATAAAAAATAGTAGAGTATGCTATGAAATTTTAATTTTTATGGTCAGAGAAAAAACCCTGCAGGTAAGTTTTAGTAAATTGTTTAAATTTCATTTTTTATTTGTGATTTTTTTTACGACTACAGGTTATGCTTCATTCATACAATTATGTGTTACATTTAGGAGCACCTATGTCCGGCATTGAAACCGTGTCAGTACTACTTGGAATGGCCACCATTTTAAAACGGAAAATAAAATAACTATTATGTAATTTATTTAATAACCTTTACTAACGACTTATGTTATAACCTAGCACATAAATTGTTTAGTCCAGTTACAAACAAAATACAACAATATATCATAATGACAATACAAATAGTACTAGTAGTAACAAATACATATACACAGATAATAGGAAATGCAAATGTTATAAACCTAAGTGTATTTGCAAGGTTAGCTGTGACTTCACCGTCTCGTCTCCGATACTATACTATCATTCGCTTGAAACAACACTGAGCTCTCGGCCTCTAAATTGTTTTAGGTACATTGCGATAGAGTATATGTACAAGATAAAACGATGGCTGGGTTTAAAATATCCAAAGTTTGTTTTGTTTTTTGTAGTATAATGATGTGATTGTTTTTCGTGAATCTGTAAAGATTCAACTTTTGTTATTTTTGACGTAAATGAATAGATTTCGAACATATAGTTGTTTAATGTTTATGACTGGAAATTTTAAATATATTAAACGTGTAGGGTATTTCATGCTTTTTTCAAGCCTGTTTTGATTATTGCTTACTGTGTAACTAGTAGCTGCCCGAAGTTAGAAGAGGTATCGTCGCCCGACGCCAAGATTCCATCCTGTAGCACTCGATGATCTGCACCCGGCTGAGCTGTATGAATGCGTAAGAAATAAGCTTACATACCCTTTGCTTAACATATTGTGAGATCCAATTCAACTAAGGATCGATAATTACACCCATCTACTTATTTGGTCCAAACGCTTAATAATGCTACAGGCATAGGAGGCAACAACCGCATCTTCACACTTCGATCACAATGCAACCATAAAATTGATAGGTAGATATTTGATTTTTGTCACAATACTGACACGAGTATTGCGATCAAATCAATTAATAATTTTATAAAGATCCGAAGATGCGGTCATGAACAAAACCGTATAATTCGCAAAAAGGAAAAAGGTTCCCCATGATATTGACTTTTGAAATATATTGGAGATATATAGTCCAATGTTAGGGTTACACTACCTCGACTCTCATACAATTATTCATGAGTGTTTCTTTTTAATCTAATCTTTATTTTTATTTTCAATCACATTCCAAAGCTGAACTTCGGCACTCTTTTATCGAAATTATTGTACAGACAAAACCTGAAATGATACGTATTTTACAATTCTAAATCTATAAAGCCAACAAAACTCCAATAAATAGTTAAACAATTACGCATAATGAAATTAACATTTTTATATTAATTTCTACATCATGCCTATATTGCATAATTCAGGTACAAATGAGATTAAACAAAACAATCTGAATTTGCTAGTAAGGATATAGAATCAACTATAGTAGGTCTATAAACAAAGTTTTCAAGGCGTATCTTAAACACTGCCAATTCTAACTGTACACATTATTGGCAATCACCGCGCTCACTACAGTTATATTATCGTGGCAGATTGTGCTTTACTTTATAATTCGGTCAACTTATTATTGATGGATTTGAGTAAAATATCTTGATTTTAATTTGTACCTTATATCCAAAATTTGGTAATTATATACAAAAAAACTATTGTAAATATAATGTTGACTTAAGCTTAGAGATAAGTTTACCGTTGTCATGTTGAATATGAAAAACGTCCAAACGTTATGTAGAATTTATGTAAATGAAACAACATTTCATCTAGAGCAAGAAAATTAAGCAGAGAAAGTATAACGTTTTTTCCTAACTCGAATGTTTTAATGGCCCATATAAGCCCCACCCTGCCTTCCCTTTAATTACGCAATTATTACAATATGAAGAGATAGCACACTGACAGTGCGTGTATTAAGCGGACTTTCTCTTCATCTAACAATACGATTATGATTTACACGTAACTACGACTTCCCTTCCTGGTATAGAGTCTACCCTCCAATGATTCCAATAATTATCTTTTATATTTCCTTTATCCTAAATGGATTGCTTCTCATTGCGTTTCTATGGACGTTTATAAAACTTGCAGAGTTACGCCTCCTTTTATTCTGGATAATTGGTAATAACATAGCTATTTTTCTTTATCAATATATTTTTCGTCATACTGCTTCAAAAACAGCTGTTTTCAACACATGCATTCAGATGCTAAAGTTGTTCTTTTTAGTCCTAGGACCTACATCAGGTCGAGGTCATCAGCTGTTACTTCGCTTATAGGAATTAATTAACGATTGTAAAGAATCTATAAAACACAACCGATACTCTCGATTGTAAATAACCGTTAAAACAGCTGTTACCATCGATTTGAAGGCAAAAAAGTTATAATATTTTAGTTTTTGTGAAATTATATATATATATATATATATATATATATATATATATATATATATATATATTTCTTATATTATATTATTACACTATAACGAAAAATATAGTTTATCACTTGGGCCAAAAGAAGCTTTCCGATCCTCGCTCATTTTTTGATACTTAAACTTGAGCTTGTATCGAAAAGCATTACTCTAGGTCCTAGTGATGAAATATACTGTTATATAAATCCCATAGAATTTTATGACAAAATAGATATTTACACAAATTTGTTTATAAGAAAAACGCAATACCAAATTAATTAGAAACAAAAAGAAAAAGGTAAACACAAATGTATAAAATACTAAAAGACAAAGTAAAGAAAATATCCTCTAAGACTACAACTGCTCAATAACGGATGAGTAAAGGCAAAGTTTATACTGGGAGAAAAATATTGTTTTGTTAACATTTTAAATCCAGAAGATTTTGATCTAAACACGGAAATTTGTATCGTGTAAAAGTCACCCAGAATGTCCTCTTTAAATACAGTAAGTTTTAGTCTAAGGGCAAATAAAGTTGCATTTACTAAGTTGTTAAATGAATATTTTACTGTAATATTTACACCTTAAAGTTTGGAAAATTCTTTCTTTTGCCTATGATACCCTTTTAGAATTCATAATAGGATAGAGTTTAAAATACTGTGTACGGGATTGCATTTTCGTCCTTTGCAATACCATTAAAATGATGGTCCCAAAAATTTGGTCCAATAATTTGAAAAACCAAAATACTTAATCAGGACTGGGATGCAAAACAAACCATACACGATTTATGAAGCTCTTAACTATGGGTAGGCGACTCGGCTCACACGATCATTATCTGCGGGTATGTGAAAGCCTACATCGTGTCGGCGACTCGGTCCACACGATCCTGCTTTGTAGATATGTGAAAAGCTTACACTCATGTTGGCGGCTCTGCACATATGATTATCATCTATCGATATGCGAAGGCCTACACTCATGTTGGCGGCTCTGCCCATATGATTATCATATGGATATTCGAAAGCCTACACTCATGTTGGTGGCTCTGCCTATACTATCCGATTATCATCTAGGGAGATGCGAAAGCCTACACTCCTGTTGGCGGCTCTGATCATATGATTATCATCTAGGGGTATGTGAAAGCCTACACTCATGTTGGTGGAACTGCCTATACGATTATCATCTAGGGATATGCGAAAGCAACACTCATGTTGGTGGCTCTGCCTATACGATTATCATCTAGGGATATGCGAAAGCAACACTCATGTTGGTGGCTCTGCCTATACGATTATCATGTAGGGGTATGCGAAAGCAACACTCATCTTGGTGGCTCTGCCTATACGATTATCATCTAGGGGTATGTGAAAGCCTACATTCATATTGGTGGCTCAGCCTATATGATTATCATCTAGGGATATGTGAAAGCCTACACTCATGTTGGTGGCTCTGCCTATACGATTATCATCTAGGGATATGCGAAAACAACACTCATGTTGGTGGCTCTGCCTATACGATTATCATCTAGGGATATGCGAAAGCAACACTCATGTTGGTGGCTCTGCCTATACGATTATCATGTAGGGGTATGCGAAAGCAACACTCATCTTGGTGGCTCTGCCTATACGATTATCATCTAGGGGTATGTGAAAGCCTACATTCATATTGGTGGCTCAGCCTATATGATTATCATCTAGGGATATGTGAAAGCCTACACTCATGTTGGTGGCTCTGCCTATACGATTATCATCTAGGGATATGCGAAAACAACACTCATGTTGGTGGCTCTGCCTATACGATTATCTTCTAGGGTTATGTGAAAGCCTACACTCATGTTGGTGGCTCTGCCTATACGATTATCATCTAGGGGTATGTGAAAGCCTACACTCATGTTGGTGGCTCTGCCTATACGATTATCATCTAGGGGTATGTGAAAGCAACACTCATGTTGGTGGCTCTGCCTATACGATTATCATCTAG
Organism: Aphrophora alni; assembly: GCA_963513935.1. Lineage (NCBI taxonomy): Eukaryota > Metazoa > Arthropoda > Insecta > Hemiptera > Aphrophoridae > Aphrophora > Aphrophora alni. Next base: position 80,976,166 of record OY740766.1, read on the forward strand.
GGGTATGTGAAAGCCTACACTCATGTTGGTGGCTCTGCCTATACGATTATCATCTAGGGATATGCGAAAGCAACACTCATGTTGGTGGCTCTGCCTATACGATTATCATCTAGGGGTATGTAAAAGCCTACATAGTGTCGGAAACACTGTTCACACGATCATGCTCTGTAGAAAAATGAAAAGACTACATTCATTCGGAGGGTTGGCGCAAACGACACTTTTCTGTAGATATGTGAAAAACTAAACCTTTGTCGTTAACTCGCACACATAATATTATTATATGTGGTTAATGTGAAAAGTGGACACTAGTGTCAGCGACTTGGCCCACACGATACTTATCTGTAAATATCCGGAAAGCATTAACACGTTTCCCGGTGAGTCATCTACACGAAGCCCGGACTTTCATATACACTAGCCCACAGGTAAATACCGTGTGTTCCGAGTAGCAACTCTACAGACAAGTATTGTGTGATCCCAGTCGTGACACGAGTGTAGGTATTTCACTTTTTCATAGAAAAGGATAGTGTGGGCCGAACCCGCGATTTGACTATTCACATATCCACAGATATGTGTGTCAACGACATAAGTTTAGTTGTTCATATTTATATATATTCAGAAGTGTCCTTTGCGCCAACTGTAGGTCAAAGGAGATTGACTACAACAATCAAAACTAGTCTAACGCCAACACATATATGAATTATGTTCATTTGTATCCATGGAAATCAAGAAAACTTGCTAGTATTACTTAATAAACAAATTAATTGACAAGTCTGCTTTTTTATTTTAGAATTAATAATAATGGAAGTTTGACAAATAACGCACACTGTGACATAAATCACAATTGGGTCTAAGGCACAGCTGCTTAAACTGCACATTAGAATTATAAAATAAAGAAACCAACTACTAATTCATCAAACCATCATTATTACATTTAATTTATATTTTCTTGGTTTCCATAGATACAAATAAACATCTAATCCATAGATACTAATTCAGAAATGTGTTGGTGTTAGAATAGTTTTGATTGTTGTAGACAATCGCCAAGACATTGTATTTTTAGTTTATTGTCGATAACTTGGTTATCCGTTAACCTAAAGAATGCCAGTTTACCTTTTTCGTAGCCAGTTACAACCTGTATATATATATACTTATTGCACATCACACTCGCGCGCGAGCGCACGCACGCACACTTAAATATTTAACACGTATTATACTGCTATCAAACAGTTAACTGTGGTTCCATGTGACCGTATGGTTAATATTAGCACAGATAAGAAAGTATACTTCCTTGTCTGTGATATTAATTTGTAATTAATTTATTGTAGTACCTTGATGCGCGCAGTAAATATGTATATTTTTTGTGTATATGCCATGAGTAATATATATACATGACGGAGATGACGCACATGACGGAGAAACATGTAGCTTAAGAATTTAAATGAAACGGAACTACTCTTGAGGTATTTAATAATAAGTAGTAACAGGCGGACTACATGTCGGAAATCATTTTTCCTGCTTTATTACGTCATGCAAGGAGATTAGTCAAAACAAGGAGTTCAACCATCCTTCTTTTTTGTTACGATTATCATGCCTAACATGTATACTAAGTAAAAGATATAAATAACTTTTAAAAATGTTAGTCACTCTTTCGTTCGTCCTTTAGAGATTCACTGTAGTGAGTTCGGGCGTTGTAATCCTGAGGTCTTTTCTGAATCTACCTCTTTTTTGTTGTAGTCTTAGGTTAGATCTTTCTCTTTCATCCTTGTCTTTCCTATCTGGTCTCTCTCGATCAACTCTTATTCTCTTCCGACATTGACGCTGTATTAGAATATTCGAGAGCAATGGGGGTCTTTATTTTATGTTAGGTCTATTTTCTTCTTTTTTATATTAAACTATGACAACCGAGAGTTGTTTTCGAAATTAAACGGGGGGAAAGGGAAACTCTTTCGTTCACTCTCTCGCCATTTGACGATGTGAAAACACCGAACAATGCTTCGCTTAAATGTACATTCTAAACATAAAACTATAAAAAATTACTCACCAACTATTGGAAGTACACTTCAAATCCTAGAGATTTCGGCCGAATTCCGAGTGAATTATAGTTTTCTAAACGGGAAACTCTTTACAATAACTCAAAGCCTCTTTAAATATTATGATTGGCATTAGACCATGGGAAATAATAAACAACAGTTTCAAACAACTAATTCAATTTTGCTAAACATATTACTATATTACTATATTACTATATTACTATATTACTATATTACTATATTACTAATTAAAGTCTAGTGTAGCTTTTGTTATTGATAATGTTATAAATTAAGGCCCTAATATTTAATTTATTTATCAGAATTTTAAATACTCTGTACTAATATTTTTGCATTAGATTATTGAAATTAAAATATTGGTCCCAAATACATATCTAATAAATAGTAATAAAAACTTAATACTATTTATTTATCAGTATTGGTATAACCATAACCTATAAAAATTAACAGTACCTGTAAATGGCTTCAAGCTTCTATTATACTCACAGACCAAGTTTTGGTTGTATATTGGAAAGAGGCTGTAACGAGAAAGTCCAATCAGGTTATAAATAGATAAACGTTGGATCGTGTCTTATTGTCGGTTCGGATCTAATTATGGAGGAAAAAGCGGAATCTATGGAAGAATAATAGAGGTCACGACGTTGTCGCAGCAACTGTGTTAGGTGTGTACTTTCGTTGACCTCAATACACACGGCAAAGGTACCGATGTTTTGCTACACTGTAAATAGTTCTGTCTTTCACACATACTACTCGATTAACACATCTATAAATAATGTAAACAATAAAATAAATATCGCACAAATACTTCAGTTTAAAATAAAGAATCTTTTTATACTCATTTTACTTATCCTTCCTACATATCGCAAAAATATAGACTTCCGTTTTTATTTTCTCACGTAGGCTATAGAGAAAGTCTTGGGTCAAAAATAGTTTGCGAGTTTTATACTTGTGGATATATCTGTTTTTAGCTCCTCTGAGTCCAAAAATGTGATTTTGTAATGAAGTCTGTCTATCTACCATTTGTCTTATGCCAAAACGCGTGGATCAATTTTAATAAAATTTGGTATTCCGGCGTATTTTGACCGTATCTTGGGATCTGTATTACATATCTTCTATAACAATAAAATTAGGAGTAACTTCTATGTGAGAAAAAACCCACAAAATTGCGATTTTATCATTATCAGATCTAACTATTTTGATCAAGTTTTTCTCAAATGTAGCCAGTAAGGACCCAAGCAAAACTTATTGGTCGCAAGCGTTCCACTAAATGCTAAATCGTGAGTTTAAAACAAATCAATCATGGGACTGCTTCAAAAGCCGTAATTTCCCAAAACAAACATTTTAGTCTTAACATCGATTTGTCGTTGTTACGTACATAGTAGTCGCGTGAATTAGATTTGATGTTGTAGACTAGTGTCTTCATATAAAAACGATTAAAAATCATATAAATACAACTCTTAATTTAAAAATAGCACTGACTTACAATATAAATTGTTCTTGGGTATATTAAAATCAGTTTGAAATGTTCTTGTGGTAGGATTTTAGTATAGGAGAAATTTAAAAATAGCACTGACTATCAATATAAATTGTTCTTGGTTATATTAAAATTAAAATCAATTTGAAATGTTATTGTAGTCGGATTTTAGTACCGGAAAAATAATTTAAAAATAGCACTGACTTTCAATATAAATTGTTCTTGGTTATATTAAAATCAATTTGAAATGTTCTTGTGGTTGGAGTTTAGTAGAGGAGAAATTTAAAAATAGCACTGACTTTCAATATAAATTGTTCTTGGTTATATTAAAATAAAATCAATTGGAAATGTTATTCTAGTCTGATTTTAGTACAGGAGAAATTTAAAAATAGCACTGACTTTCAATATAAATTGTTCTTGGTTATATTAAAATCAATTTGAAATGTTCTTGTGGTTGGAGTTTAGTAGAGGAGAAATTTAAAAATAGCACTGACTTTCAATATAAATTGTTCTTGGTTATATTAAAATAAAATCAATTGGAAATGTTATTCTAGTCTGATTTTAGTACAGGAGAAATTTAAAAATAGCACTGACTTTCAATATAAATTGTTCTTGGTTATATTAAAATTAAAATTAATTTAAAATGTTCCTGTGGTCGGATTTTAGTACAGGAGAAATTTAAAAATAGCACTGACTCAATATAAATTGTTCTTGGTTATATTAAAATCAATTTGACATGTTCTTGTAGTCGGATTTTAGTACATGAGAAATTTAAAAATAGCACTGACTTTCAATATAAATTGTTCTTGGTTATATTAAAATTAAAATCAATTTGAAATATTCTTGTGGTCGGATTTTAGTGCAGGAGAAATTTAAAAAATAGCACTGACTTTCAATATAAATTGTTCTTGGTTATATTAAAATTAAAATTAATTTAAAATGTTCTTGTGGTCGGATTTTAGTACAGGAGAAATTTAAAAATAGCACTGGCTTTCAATATAAATTGTTCTTGATTATATTAAAATTAAAATCAATTTGCAATGTTATTGTAGTCTGATTTTAGTACAGGAGAAATTAAAATTTAAAAAAACCACTGACTTTCAATATAAATTGTTCTTCGGTATATTAAAATCAATTTGAAACGTTCTTGTGGTCGGATTTCAGTACAGGAGAAATTTAAAAATAGCACTGACTTTCAATATAAATTGTTCTTGGTTATATTAAAATTAAAATCAATTTAAAATGTTCTTGTGGTCGGAATTTAGTACAAGAGAAATTTATAAATAGCACTGACTTTCAATATAAATTGTTCTTGGTTATATTAATATTAAAATCAATTTGAAATGTTATTGTAGTCGGATATTAGTAAGAAATTTAAAAAAAATAACAATGAAAATTTACATAGAAGTTGTCTAGGTAGTATATTTTAAGATAGCTGAGAGTTGGTTTTAGGGCAAGAAGATTTTCATTAGGGAGGAGAATGGGTTTTTCTACTAGAATTTTCTCTATTGATTTTAGAGAAAATAGTATGAAATAAAAATATCTAACTCATTTGTGGTTTTTATTATCGTTTTTGGCTAAAATTGACTGGGATATGACAAACATGGATAATTTTTTCATCTTTAATAGAAGTTTTAGAATTCATCTATTGCATTTATAAATAAAGCATCTTTTCATGTATGTTAACTATGGTGATTTAATTTACATTATTTAACATAGTGGGTTATATGAAACCTTTGAATATGATGCACCAGTAGTTCTAAAAATGTAAAAAATACTCTTTAGAAATCAAAGTAGGTTCAGGGTATATTTAGTTCAGAACTTGTAAACACACACAATTTATTTTTACATTTATAATTATTTTATATATTTTATCTTTTTTAAAAAAAGTTTCATCGACAGAACTTTGCATACATATAAAGGAGTGAACTTAAAAAATTAGTGGTAGGAAAAGCTTGACTTCCCAAATATTTATTATATATCTTACAAACCCTGCTAATGTATAATTTTGTTTTAATGTTTTTATATCATTTATTTTATACTCTCCTAATCCTCCACAAGTTTTTCTACTTTCTCAAAGTTTGATGACAACCGACAACACTAAAACATGAAAATTCTCATTCTATTCAATTCTCTTTTATAATACTTGCCAGTTTTGAAATTATGTTTCACTATCTAAAAGTGATAGAAACAAATTCTTATTAATCTTATATAATTTTGCGCATTTAAATAATTTTAAGAAACAATTAATACTTGTACAGTTTAATTGAATTTATATTAGGACTATACGTATCCATCTACCCATGTTTAAATATATATATAACAAATGTGTTTTTGATATAATTTCAAATAAATGAAATCATTTGTCCAGCTAAATTTATTATTTTATTTTTTTGCTTCAGTACTAAACGTAGCTGCAGGGAAAGCACCAATGCAAATCAGTTCGGAACAAGGTGGTGTACCGCAGAAAGCAATAGATGGTAGTACCAGTTCTTTTTTTAATGCTGAGACTTGTACTCTTACAAGGCCAGAAAGAATACCATGGTGGTATGTAAATCTTCTAGAACCATACATGGTACAATTAGTGAGGCTCGATTTTGGCAAAGCGTGCTGTGGTAAGTCAAAATGAAACAATTTATTAACAACAACAACTTGAATACAGTATGACTTATTGGATATAAACTTTTATGAATTTACTGTAAAATAAACTTGTACATTAAATTTATTTATAACGTAATCTCCATTTAAAATATATTGCAATCCTATAATTTTTGTTAATTAAACCAAATGTGACTTACGATTATGTGCGACTCATGGACCATCCAAGGAAGAAAAGACATGGATAAAGTCCAAGACTCTTCCTTCTTCAGGTTTTTCAGTTATTGTTTTTTTAAGTTACCATTTTTTTTTAAATTTAGTTTTAGACTTCTTATATAGTTTAAACCTTAAGAATTAGCCTTTTAATTTCCTTAATAACTTACAATATGTAAAAGATTGTGTATTTTTGGTAAAATTATCTTATATAAAAATCTTATTAATTTGAATATTTAAAGTTGGATAATTAATAATATTTTTAAATATAATACATTTATAATGTAAGTTATCAGATGACATTGTGATATTAAACTCAAAATTGATAACTGTCAGAAAGAAAGTTGTAATTTAATTTTCCATAGAGTGAATGAAGTAGCATTGACACTGTGATATGGATTCTCATGAGTGCCACCAATACCAAATTATTGGGGGGGGGGATGATTCAATAGATAAATTGTACATTACCTGGAGGTTGTAGAAAGTTCCTCTGGAAAATGTTTAAAAAATGAAGCCCTAAAAACACTTTTTGACATTCTGAATCCCTCTATCAACATATTTTAAAGGTACTTAAAACTCCCAAAACATGCTAACTTAAATGTCAATTAAAGTGTATTTTGCAATTACCTTACTCAAAAACGCTATATAATAATAAAGTTAGTAATTATATGCATTATTTCCTATAAAACCCACAGTTTGTCTTTGAAAATTATTTCGAATTGAGTAGCTTTCAAACACAAAATGTATTATTGTTGTCCATGTTTTTTTGATTGAGAATGTAAATAAATATTAAATATTTTATTTTATTGAGTTTATTTAATATTTTTGTCAAATACATTAAAAAACACAGATGGTATATTATAAAAAAATAAGAATAATAAATGTAAATTGTTTCAAAATTAGATTACAAATTAAAGAAGGTGTATGCAAATTAAAGAAGGTGTAATGAGCAAAATTTTAACCTACTAAAGTTAAGAATATAGTGATCCAAATACATTTCCCCTGTTGTCAAAATTGGATATAAAAATCCTCCAACAAAACATTATTACCAACAACTTTCATTAAAAATTTGAATGTTGTTTTTTCAGTGATTATTATAAGTGGATTTACATTTACCAGTATATTAATTAGTACAATCTGTACAACTTTATTCTCTTATTGCACAACAGCTTTTAATATGTGTAATTGGTTAAGTTTGGTTGTCAACTAGGACTCAAAAAATTCTAATTATTTTTCAAAAAAAAGTTGGGAGAGACTTATCTCCTCCCGGTGCTGACACAATTGGGACTATTTTCTATAGTTTGACAAAATTTTGATTTCAAACATTAATTCGGTGATATGGAATATTTGAAATAATGTAGTTGAACATTTTTGTGTGTGGTATTTTCACACAATATGAGATAAGTAAACAGAAATAAGAATTCTTGCTAGGTTGGTTTAAAAAAATCTTGTATAAAACACTGGAACCAATATTGTTATCATACAATTGAGTTTTAAAATGTATATTTAGGACAAAAATAAAGATCTTAGATTATTTTCTGTCTGGATATAGATTTCAATAGGCTATAATATGTATGTATTTTTGCATTTTTAAATTTTTTATTTATATGCCAATTTAGACGAAATAGTAAAATTTCAAGAAATATTAGTAGTGAATTTTTTTGGTTGTTATAAAAATACCATTAATATGAGGATGGAGGGGAGATTTGATCATTTAAAAAACCTCATATGAATAACACGAAATATTTTGTATGACCTAAACTCTGTTAGACTACATGATTGGTCTTTTATTTAGTAAATATTCATAATATAAATAACTAAATTTTAATTTTGGGGGAGGGGAGGGGGTGAATTTTTTATAAAATTTGAAAATTCGAATATTGTTTTATTTTAACTGGAATTTATCCATAAATTTTAGGCATGAGATATGAGTACAAATTAAAATTTTTTTTTTTTTGTATGCTCAATTTCCCCAATAAAAAAACTTGTCCATATAAAAGGACATTTCAAAATAAAACCTTGTATTTATGTGTGGAAAAACTAAATTTGTTTATTTTTTACACAGGTATTTGTATCTTATATTACTGCTTTTCAAGGTTTCCAGACAAAATCATAATTAAAACAAAAAGTAGGACAGTAGAGTAATCAATTCAAATTTTATACAAGTCTGATTGATTGGTTACGTTTTATACGGGACACCCATTGTGTGTGTATATGTGCATGCATGTGCACATGTGAGTTTGTGTGTGTGTGTGCTGAAACGGTTTGGGTTTTTCACCAAAATCGTTCCAAAAACAAAAATTTTTGTAAAACATAAAATTTTAGTTAAAACATAATAAATATCAAGAATACATAAATAAATGGTAATATCCATAAATAATTAATAATCGTGTACAGAAAAAGGTAGTTTAATATGAAGGAAAGTAGAATTATAAAAGTTTTGTCAATTTCATTAAAAAATGAAACATCCAAAGCATAAGGGAAGTGAGATGGGGCTGCAGGATCCAACATGTCAAAAAGAGAACAATAAGACTTGTTGGTCACATGACATTTCAGGTCCAGACTGGAATAAAATAATCTGATTCTACTTGTTACAAAAAATTATTCACATGCAATCTCCTATGTTAAATTTTAAATTGTTTAAATTTTGAATATAAAAGCATAATTATGATAAAGAATAACTGGTTAGCACAGGAATTACAAGAAAACATTTATTAAACTGAATAGTTTAATAGTTATTGCAAAATAACTCTTTCAAATGATGCTCCCTGAGAGTGAGTTTTAAAGTTATAGCAATAAGAGAAAAAAGAGCTAGTTTTGATTAAATAATAAAAGTAATAAAGGAATTTTAAAGTGATTCCTAATATATAAGAATAAATACTAAGACAGTATTTTATTCTTGAGGCATTGTGTTGTTTGGCAGAATAAGGACTTTAATAAATAATTTATCAAGCAGTTCCCCAAAGGTGGGACTTGAATAAAATTAAGGGTTTATTGGAATTGTATAGCATTAGGTTCAATTTCCCATTTACAACCTTCTGTTGTGAATAACGTCAAAAAGAAATAAACGGGTTAAAGCAAACATCACACTGTTTCAATGCGTGTGTGTGTGTGTGTGTACATATGTTTAATTACTTATCCATCCTCTCTAGCTCATCTTGATGCCTAAGTTTGTTAACCAGCAAGGTACACAATTTTTGAAATAACAATAATTAAAATCCTGAAAACAATTATCTCTTAGTTACCTTTATCAGTAAACAAATTTGAATTCCAGTGTCTGAAATAAACTCTTAAAAATACATTTTGAAGTAAATTTACCTGTTTTTTAATTTTTGATAGAATATAATAAACAATAAATGCATTACAGTTGTCCAGTTTGGGATATATTTGTTACCACTATGCCTTCCACACAAATTTTCGAATCACCAGAAACTTTTGGAGAAAGTTTATCTTCTTGAAACATCATTATTAGGTTATTTAAAATGCTAGTTCCTTGCAGGGTTTTAAAATGGTGGCAGATGAAGTAAAGATAAAAATAATATAAAAACATGTTTGGTAGAATTTTCACAAATATATTCTTAATATTATCTTTCAGTCGAGTTGAGAAATAGCAATGTTTCATTTTTGTGTTGATACAAAATTGGATTTCTGGCTTTAAAACACTGATTCTGTTTCTAAAACTCTGTTATACCAGTGTTTTAATATTTTCAGACTCTGAACAAATATTAGCCCCATATATTTTATTTTCTTAGTTCTATGGGAAAATAGTGGCATCAGTAATCTTTAAATTATACTCATCTTGTTATTCAAGAATACATGTATGTACAATCATTTTAGGGCCATTAATAAGTTTTATTATGGCTTAAAACAATGTACTTGTGACATGTCTAATAAATTTTCAACAATAATTTTTCTCTTGCAGGAAAAATGTAAAAGGTCTATATGTGTTACAAAGTTGCATGTCCCATTTATTCGTAAAACAAATTTTTAATTTTAAAAAATTAGGAACCCATTTTTATTGTTATTTATGTTTACTTTTGACTAAATAATAATAATTTTAAAATTTATATGATAAGCTAGTGTTTAAACTTAGGATTTATATAATTAAACATTCAACTTTATCTCTTATTCGTTACATTATGTATCACAACTTTAAATATTTTTTTGTTTTATGGGTTAGAAAAAAATACTTTTTTTAAATTTGTTTTTATTGTAATTAAATGGCTTAAATGTTTTTTTAATTATAATGGAGATTTGCTACTTATTGTTTTAATAGTGTTTATTAAATTTAAATATAATTACAGGTAAAAACAAACCAGCAACAATTGTTGTAAGAGTGGGAAATAATCGTCCAGATTTAGGAACAAACCCAATATGTAATCGCTTCACAGGATTTTTAGAGGAAGGAAAACCTTTGTTTTTACCTTGCAATCCTCCGATGCCAGGTGCTTTTGTTAGTGTACATTTAGAAGGCTCTCCAGGTTCTAGTCAACTTAGTATATGTGAAGCTTTTGTTTACACTGACCAGGTAATTTTTAATATGTTTCTATTTCAAATGCTTTCTATTTTATAATTGATAAAAATGATAATACAATTTTTTAAATTTGTAATGTATATACAGTATAAAAGGGTTAAGGCTAGATTCTTTATTTTATTTACAACATGGAAAGATTTTATACTTTTAAGAAAGTTGATCTTATTTGTTGTCATTATCTTATAGTTTATAAATGAAAAATATCATATTTTATATTATTTACAAAAGTATCTACTCACTCTTTACATTTTTTTTCCCAAACCATAATACAATATATTGTAATTCATCAGGTTTAAATTCAATTGACTGATCTCTGATATTTAATGAGGATGTAAATCCATCTAATATCATTCTTCTTTAATGCCTTCCATAAGTACATGTTAACGCTGTTCAATAAAATCTTATCCAATGATGATTTAGATCTAATATTAACATAATTTTAACCATACTTATAATGGTTATCTACTAGTGTTTCTTGGTTTGAGTCCTATTTGACTGGAATATAAATAAATAGTGTATGAAGTTTGGAGATAAGTAGTCTTCCTGGGACTATATCAGTAAAGGTGTTCCACAAGGTACTGTACTGAGACCTCTTTTATTTAGTATTTATATAAATAATGCATCTAATGTGTTAGGTTATTCAAAGTTTCATTTATATGCTGATGATTTACATTTTTATATTCATTTCAAAATTTCCGATAAGAACGATGCTACAGTACTCCAAAATGAAATATTAGATCATATTTCACAATATTATTAACAAATTTTAGTACTTAAACTTAATAACCTTTGACATTTGCATATTGCTACATGCTATTCTGCATATTAGATAATAGCATTTTTACTCTATTAACATGTTATGAGTGTCAACTTTATTAGTTATTCTAAGGCACTGAACTGACATATTCAATAAATCTTTTCAGCTTGTAGGCTTTGGTACACCTTGCCCAAAAATATTTAAAACATCAATGATTGTACTAAGTTCAAGTTGAAGTATTGGTTTTGTGGTCGTTTTTGGTAGTCTGTAGTTTCTGGATGGTTTGAGGAGTAGGCTTGGATGAACGGGAGTGTGAATGAATAAATTTAGATGTTCTATTTCAATTTGTATTTAAATATATCTTTTTAAATTTTTTGTTCTGTTCATTAATCTTAATAAATATATAATTTATTACTATTATATTAATATATAGAGTATAATAATAATACATAATTAATATTAATGTTAAGTGGAAAAAAGGACCTTGTAGTCCTAACTTTGACTCTAAAAAAAAGAATAAATAAATAAATAAAAGGTTGTAATTTTACATTAGTAGTTAATTATTATTTGTCCTACCAACATTATTGTCTCATATTATAATTATGTAATAATTTTTATAATAAATATAAAACAAATAACGGTAGTCACAAATATGGTACAATTTTAATATTGGCTTGTAGCCTTTATTTAATAACATGAGGGAACTTATGCCCATTTTATTAGCTGTTGTAATTAATTTTACTTTTTTCCTATTAGGAATGATAATTAAAATACTAAACACTCTTGATAGAATGTGAGTTAAAGTTCAGGACTCAACTATTCCTAGATTTTAAACTCATTGTAAATTCCTCCAGATTAGTGAAATATTAATTTCTAATTTATGTGTAGATAATGTCTATTAATCCTCTTGAAGAGGACAATTAATTCATCTGCTAATTCTACTAATGAAAAGGATTAGTAGACATAATATAATCTATAGATGAAATTGAAATTATTATTCCTAGATTTTCATGAATAAAGGCAATCTAGGTCTATCAAAACAATGATCAGGATATTTCTTTTGTTATTTTTTAATAATAACTTATTATTTGATTATATTATAAGTAAATATATATTGTGTTTATGAAGTTGTGTATACTAGAATAAATTTGTATTATTTTTAACACATTCAAATATTTGACAAATATATTAATTTAACATTATATTTGAAGTATGCTGAATCCATCACAAAACATGTTATTAAACAATAAATCAACTATTTTATTAAAATCATAGCTATTCAAAAGGAGCTTTAAGGAACGATTTTCTTTCATATTCTTTGTTTGAGAAGTTCAATAATTGTCTTAATTATTTTCAGTTAAGAATTTCTTACAATCAGAAATAAAGATTCTCAAAATAAGAATTTCTGTGGAATTGCAATCTGGGTATCTTGGTGCACATTTAATGGTTCTTATTTTATATGTTTTTTGCATTTTCTATGCAACCAAAAACTATGTATTTAACCTGTCTACAAAAATATTTTTTTCTGATTTTTGCTTGTGATTTTGTGAACTCCATATATGTACTATTCCATTTGATACTTGTCTTTGTGGACATTGTATGAATTTGATTTATTTATTCATGTAAATTACTTTTTCCCTTGTTTAGTAGTTATAATTTAGTAGCAGTTTTTACTTAATTTTTGTTTGAAACTATGAGAATAATAGTTGTAGATAGTTAAACTTATACACTATTTTAGAAATTATATGATTGTAATTATTTTCTGTGTAGGCTTTGCCAATTGAACGGTGTCCTCAGTTTAGAGATCAGCCACCTGGTAGTACAGCAACGTACAATGGGAAATGTTATATATTTTATAACAGGCAACCTATGAACTTAAGAGAAGCACTGAATTTTTGTCGTAGTAGTGGAGGTAATCTCGTAGATGAAAGCAATCCTGCCTTGCAAGGGTTTATCAGCTGGGAACTGTGGAGACGTCACAGGTACATTATCTGCACAGAAAAAAAATCCTATTTTCATTAAATTTTCTAATGATTTAAAAAAAATCAGTTCAAAAAATACAGTGTCACTTTAAAGATTACAGTTGCTACTTTTAGAGTTAAAGAAGAACCCCCAGGAAGAAATTTGTTTGGTATGAGAATGCGGCAAACGTCTCTACTACAAACTGAGGCGAATATCTGCCCTGGTTCTTCGATTGGTCCAGACGTTCGAAACGCTTAAGGTTCCGGAAGGAGGGTTTGGAATAACGTGTTAGGACTTACCCAGTAAATATATTGGATCATTAATTAACCCTTAGTCTCAAACCCAACTAATCACTATGTTCACAGCCAGCTTATGATGAGGTATAATTTACTAATTAAACTAACTAATTAAATATTAAAATTACTTAACTTATCAATTAGAACTTACGTTTAGGGACAGGCGTGATGGGAGAATTACGTTAACCCTTTAGGTCATAATAATTCCTTCTCAATTTTAGTCGGATGACCTACTAATGACTACTTAACACCCGGGGGTCGATCAGACCCCGCAATTAAGGGTTTAGGTAGCCATTTAGGTTTATTACTAAGAGGTTAAATTGTAACAACGCGCAACTTACGTCCGCTGACTTCGGTGCACTGTGAACGACTGTGTTTTGTCTTGACTACGATGCGCGCGCATCGCATATCTTATGCCGTGATCTAGATACGGTGATCCCTGAGTACCCATGGAATTATCACAAGAATCTATTTGGGCTGTGAATTATGATCAATCAGTTAGTAGATTAGTGTTTCATAGAGATTGTGATATTATTTGTATGTTTACAGAAGTGATATTGGTAGTCAGTATTGGATGGGTGCAGTAAGAGATCAACAAGATCGAAACAACTGGAAATGGATTGGAGGTGATGATGTCACAGTGTCTTTTTGGAACTTGCCTGGAGGAAATGAAGACTGTGCACGATATGATGGCGCTAAAGGGTGGCTTTGGTCAGACACAAATTGCAATGTCAAGATAAACTATATTTGCCAATATCGTGAGTATCAAATTATTACAATTTGTTTAAATAAAACATATTTGTTTTATACAGTTATTTCCATAATATTTTATTATAAGATTTGTTATTCGCCATTCCGAATATTGATATATTAAATAATAAATAAATGTAAGACTCACTGTCCACAATATTCTGTTTGGTCGTTTTTTAAATTTTAATTTTTTTATAAGACGGCTGTTTCGGCTATTCAGCCATTATCAAGTTTATTATTGGAGAAGCTTCTCCGTTGTCATGGAACACTCAAAAAACAAGATAGTTAGGCCTACACAATAAAAAAAAAACACAAACACTGATTTGGAATGAATATTTATTAAATTTAATTAAAACATGATTCATGAGTCGACACGATTGTTAGATGTCCCGATACGTACTGCGTGCGGGTGTGCATGATTTAATCATCGGTACTCACCGATTTTTTCCCCCCCTTTTATAAGGTTTCTAATTGTATTTAATTTTGCTTGGTGAAGAATTGAAATGAAAAGAAACAGTTTCATAAGTTTAGAATTTGGTAAATTTTTATTAATAAATAATTTGTACATATTGTATAACCTGTTATAATAGTGTAGCATTATTTAACTACAAGGATGAATTCATATTTATTGATAAAATATACAATAAAATAAAATTTCTTAAGATTTTAAGAAAATTTATATCTATATAACCAAAATACCATTCACTGACTGATTATGATTTCTCATAAACTACTGAATGGTTTGCAATGAAACTTGGAATGTACCTTCCTCATTGGTCGTAAGAGCTCAGTAAGAATTTTTTTCATTTATGATTTTTAAAAACCCGAACTTTTCACTAAATTTCAGGAATAAAAAAGTGTAAAGAGCTGATACTACTTACATTCCTTCTTTTCGCTTTTTCTTTTTTAGGTAAAAATGGGCCTCAAACATAAGATTAAAAGATATCATAAAAAACAAAATGACTGCTGGCTATTCTTATTGACCAATGTAGTGACTGCTTTCAGCTGATTGGTTTTGAAATGTTTATGGTCTTTATCATTGGTTTGTATGCGTTATTGTTTCAGTTTTCATATAAACTAGCTGACCCGTGCAATGCATTCACACTCTAACCTACTTAATTCCCACTTAATTACAGTACACACTGTATATTTAGTATTGTATAGTGCATATTTAGTGCATCATGGGCATAGGTGAGGGTTGAAGTAAAGAATAGATGTGTTTAAATTGTAGATTATTTATTTTTTGAAACATAAGTTTAAGGTATTTACGTGTTTACAGGACCTCTGTGAACACTATGTTTGAAGTTACGATATGGTCATCTGTGATTGTTTGTTGGTGGGTTTGTTTTACACAAACATAGATGTCACTGAAAGAGCGCACCCTGGAAAATGTCACATACAACTGACAGTGTGAAAAAACAGGGTCAGGCAAGTACAATCCTGCCTTTCTTAGCGTCTGTCCCTGTACCTTATTAATAGTCATGGCAAAGGCGACTTTTATAGGAAATTGCTTCCTACTCAGTTTGAAAGGCACGTTAGGATCAGTAGGGGTGAGGTTAATGACTCTTAATATGACGACAGTTTGACCGGAATCAATCAATTTTGCTGTGATAGTGTAGTTGCCCAAGTAAGTTACAACCAATCTGACGCCATTAATTAAGCCATGCTTAGCGTATAGGTTTCTTATCAACATGATAATAGCATGTTTTTTTAGTATGAGTTTATGAGGTGGCAAATCTGAAGGGTTTAATGAGTTCAAAAATTCTAATGGATACAACTGAGTGTTTTCCGTCTCTTCACAGACAACCGAATTAGAACTAAGATAAACCGTTTCCTGTCCAGGTAACAATTTCGAAATAACGTAATAATTAATTGTGGTACAATCGTCATTTTTTTGGACATAATATGGCTGTTGAATAAAATTGGTTAACATTGAGTTCATTGATTTCTGTGACGTTGAAAACTTTGGAAATGATACTGTTGGTATAGTCACAGTGGCAATGTTTTGGAATTGCGATGGCTTGGTTGGGGTATTCTGGCAAAATATCTAAATCACCGTTCCCTAATTTAAGCAACCATTTTGTGAAAACAGGGTTGCCATTTGCTCACATGTTTTTCGTTAATTTGCGAATTTGAACATGAGCCTACAAAGGAGACCGCTTAACTGAAAGTTTGACAATGGCTGTTCTAGCGCTGTGTCTATGAACTGGCAAAACTTGTCGGAAATCGCCTCCAAATACAATAATTTTGTCTCCATAATTTAGGTTGTTATTTATGATATCACGTAAAAGTCTGTCAACTACGGCGACTGTTTCTTTCTGCAGCATGGACAACTCCTCCCAGATGATGAGGTCTGCTTCACGTAGACGTTGCGTGTCCTTGTTGTGAGTGCTCATCGATGAGACGGACGTGTCTAAGATGGGTACGGGTAGTTTGAAGAGCGAATGTGAGGTTTGTCCGCCTGGTAGAAGCTGTGCAGTGATTCCTGTCCTCACTACTGGCAGAACAATTCTGCCCTCTCTGCGTAAAATGTGGCATAGTGTTTTGTAGACAAAAGTTTTTCCAGATCCTCCATGACCGTCAATGAAGTATGAAGCTGGAATTTTATTTCATACTGAATGGTATGTACTTCATCGGTAATTGTTTTTTGCTCATCATTAAGACTTCCGTAAGCAGTTCTTCCATTGTCCCTCTCCTCTTGGATGTTATAGATGTGTGTTGTGGTTTGCTCCTCGGTAACAACTGGATGTGGCAGATGAAAAGCTTTGCAGATTCTACCGTACTGTGTGAAAATTGCTTGTAGTTGCTGCAGCTTAACATTGTACGCCTGTTCAAGCGTGTGTTGTCTAAGGAAATTTTCACTAAGTGCGTCTTTGAAAGTGTCCCACAGCTCCGGTATGTTAGCGGAAGAGCAGAATATGCAGATGATTGCAAAAAGCCATCTCAATTGTGTAGGCATTTGGTGTCCGGCAGCTTCCAGCAGACAATCTTTCCATTCAGAGTCGTTAATCACCAAGTGGAGTTTCTTTTGCAGCTTGCTGAAAGGAGTGGCATAGGGTTCCATCTACCGTCCGAATGTTCTCAAAGGACTGTGGGCCTCTGACGTGGAGAAGCAGTACTCGTAGGTAATATTTTTTGATATCGGCGGGATTGACTGTGAATATTCGTCCAATGCATTTGGTGTTCTTCTTGCGGACATTCCATTGACCGTTGGACCACTCGAAGTGTTCGGGAATCTCGTGGTAAAGGTATGCGCGTGCAGCAATATTGTTTTGGTATTATTTGAAAAATGCCATGAGTTTGGTGGTCCTCTCAAAGTTGGCGTGAGCTTCGTTTTCAGCTTGAAAGTAGAGTAACTGCTCCTCCGGTAAATGAACAGGGAGCCGCTCGATGGTGTGAAATCGGTGGAAAAGTTTAAATTCAAGTATATGCCACATCATTCGGGGGGGGGCTCACATATCGGCAGCTCAAGAAATAATCAATCTTGTCAAAGTTGATGCACTGTTGCCCTTCAGCATTGGAGGTCACACGTAACGCAGCGCAGTCATAAACCTAATATACATATTTATAAAGATATTTGACAGATTTGATTGAAGAGCAATGTTCCACATTGATGTGAGCACCATATTTCCTACTAAGAAATCTGTTGTAGGGTACAATCCATCAGTTGTCAGTACTAAATGATCGTATAGTAATAATTGTAACGCATACCTTTGGTTATCGTGTCTCCTATAAAGGGGGTAGCCATTGATGTTTAAATTTGTTCCATGGTGGTCTGCCTTCGAAAAACAATTGAAATGTGAGTGTTTGTATATTTTTCCGGTGTAGCGGTTAAGGAAAGCTTTAAAATGATGCCTCATCATGAAATTTGATGAAGTGTTAAGGAAGTTATGGCGTACCGACAAAAAAAAAAGGCCTTGAGAAATAATATATATGATATGTGTATTTATTTAATTTAAGTTATTACATAAACGTAAAAAATATCATTATTTGTATGTTGGTCTGTAGATTGATTCAGTAAAAAACGGTAGTACCGTATGAGCTAATGTTCACGGCTCTATATGAATAATGTAACTGTTGGCCAACGCTATATTAGAAATGGTAATAAAGATTGCATTAAGTTGAAAGTCAAGTACGATACACATATTAACAATACAGTACTACTAACACAACAGTACTACAAACTACTGATATCAAGTGATAGCGATCAGGAAGGCCTACTGATAAGCGCTTTGACCAGACAGAGGTCAGGTGGTCAGTTCAGTCCAGTCACAACCTCACTACTGTACACTTTCCTCTGTCAATCTGCTTTAACCAGCTCATATAATAATTCTGATTCTATTTAATAATCATTTGATTTTTTTTACCACGTTCAACCTTCCGTTGCTAAAATGTTCTACTTCAGTTACGAACACATTTTAGTTTAACGACCAAGTATTGTTCTTTATTATTTTTCCATACTTAGCTAGACGCTCATACTTCACTTAATCCATAAAAACTGAAAACACCCGTTATTGTTGAATTTTAGTTTGTTTTCGTGTTAATAAGTTTGCACGTTTAAAATTTTTTTTACTTGATAAATTTGAAAATTCTTTTACCAATTCAGGAAATTACAGAATCCCTTTTCAGTTTTATAGTACCATAGTACTTTGTTATATATATATATATATATATATATATATATATATTTAGTAATAATAAGGCTTACTAAAACTGCTCCTTAATTGTTATGTTTCGCTTTGTATATTTTTCCTTTTTCTCTTATTCTTTGTTTAACTTTCAATGGAACACATATCCATTATGGTGTAGTGGTGCCTCACCGAGTAGTTCACACAACTGGAGATGGATCATGTTTCTTATACTCCTTATCGTATTTCATGCACGGTACTGACTCAAAAGTTCATGGTTTGTGAGCCAGATACGTACAGCACATTTTCAACAACTAGTGACGGTTCAAACCCTATACCATGATGCCGTGTAAAACAACACATTACAGAACTGAGGCTCAATATCAAGCTGAAATGTCACTTCGAACCACATATGCTACTTGCAGTGAAGTCACGGCTGCTGGTGAAATTTATCCTTATGATATTCAGATGTATAGAGATAGTGTGTTGATCATGAGGTTTGGGGGGGGACCTGGTGAGGGGAAGCCAGTTATGAGAATAAAATGTTTAGGGCCTATTATGACGGCACATTTTGAACCGATCATTCCATAGATGAAATGCCTACGCCTCATGAACATCAACTGTCCCTGCAGGAGTGGCCTCCTTTAGTTGTAGTTAAAAAACAGTTGATTTTATTTCTGAGTGCACAGCACCAATGGAATACATCACCGATGCTACTAATTGCCCGGGGTTATCTGACTCGGCTACCCATTGCCCAGTCGTGTATCTTGATCAGGCGCCTGTTGAACATCATGTGTACCATTCAACATAGTCTCTATTACCCACATTGCTTGACACACAGGTGAATCATGATCATCTAGGTATGATCAAGTCACTATAGAAATGGTTTTAAATGCTGTAAAGGAGTTAGAGGAAAATGTATGTGAGAGGTATATAACAGAATCATGTATATAATCGGCGGCCTATACTTAAAAATGTGCTTCTGTAGACACGAAGACAGGAACGCCGAGAGAGGAAACAAGGATTATGGGGGAAAGGATCAAACACCCCCTCCCTTATCATGATCAGGTATCATCATTGTTAAAGTTATTCTGTTGACAATTTTCCCTCACACTGGTCGCCTATAACTGAGCAAACGATTTGCATTAATTGCCTTGTATAAAACATACAAAAAGAAACAAACTACTCCTCCGTGAAACAAACTAAAACTGCAATACTCAATTTCTTAGTTAAAGACATTCTGTACTCTACATTAGGCATTAAATTACTTTAAAATACATATAAATAATATCTATGTTATATGTTGTAACTATTGTAAATTATGTATGACCTGAAGGATAAACTACTTTATTCATTAACAAGCTCCAAGAGTTGGGCAATAATTGTACTAATATAAAAAACTAAAGGTTTTTTTATTAAAGTTATTTAAATCATTTATGGGCGCCAGATGAATTAACATCAATTTTGAATAAAACAAATGACTCTAAATATTTATGATCTCGGGTGTGAGTTCTTTCAAAAGTGTACTTTCAGCGATTTCTGGTTTGAATGAAGAACACTTAAACTGAAATTTTAACATAAATTTATTAAACATGAAACATTTATACATTATCATTTATCATAAAAATTGTATCATGGAAATCATTTATTACTAACATCCTATCTGAATTTTACTTGCCTTTTGCCAAGGTCTAATTTCATTTTAAAATGTTAAATTTACTTTTAAATTGCAATTATATATTTTCTTTTATGAATTTGAAAATATCAAAATTATTGGTTACTTTATTTATCTGAATGCAATATAAAAAAAAATTAGCTATGTCAGTAACCTACTTGGTATTCTGACTGGAAAGTTTACTTAATTAAAAATGATTAAAGTTATAGCTAACACAACAAAGAACATGATAAATTTTATATAAAATACAAATTTAGATATGGCGTGTTATATAACATGTTTTACCAATCTTTTGGAGTGTCATTGTCCACAATGTAATATAGTCGAGGTCCTATGTCGTGCATGGTAGTTTCACCGTTGAGACCACTTTAACCGCAATTCCGATTTTATAAAAGTTTATATTGCGATTTTTTATCACCATTGTTCGTCTAACGCATGTGAAATATGATAGTCTTTTTGTCTTTACTTCACACCACGTGCTCAATACCAAAAAAATCTAATTCTTTCCGCTATTTTTAAACTAATACTGTTTCAATACGTAAAAATATTGTTCTTAGTACTTATTAGAGTGTCTGTCCACTATAAGTCCTTCACAAAAAACTGTTTCTTATACATTTTACATTTTTAACAAAAAACTTGGTGAGCTACACTTCAATAGGTCTTAGTCTGTCAACTTCCATACTAAGACTGAGAAAATCACATGTTACTACCTTAACTTCCCAACTAAGACTGAGAAAATCACATTTTACATTTTTGTTAAAACACAACTTACAGCTCCAACCGCTGCCTTAAGACTGATGCAATCTCATGTGCTTGTCCAATATCCGGTCTCCTGGACATCTCCCAAATATCACTGTGTAAGCGATATATTTCTCGTTCAGTTCCAAAATGTATTTATTCAACTACCACGTAATTCATAAATTGTCTGATTCTCTCAATTTCACTACACACACAATTTATTAAATTTCTTAAAACTAAATTACTTTAAAATCTTTACATCATTATTTATTTATATTTGGAAATCTATTTTATTATGAATTTACTCTGTTTAACATTGAAAATCATTAGTCACGTTTTTGACTCATGTTACCTCAATACGATTACCCGCTATTTTAAATATTTAATTCAAATTAACCTTTTTCCGGTATTACAATGTAAATCATTTAATAAATAATGTAAATAATTGAAAATGGAAGAATCTGTCTACCAGTTAAGTAATTGGTAAATAAATTTTTTAAAAAATAATTGTTAAATCACTATGGTGACCTAATCTTCTGTATGATATTCCTTCAACCTTGCAACGTCCACTATGTCACCCACCTATTTTCCATATCTACGCACCTCAATTCGTAGTTGAGTGGCGACAACTGCTCCAATACCTTGTATGGCCCAGCATACTGCTGTACCAACTTGTTATCCTTCTTCTCCACTTTCATGAGAACTAACAGGCCAAGAAAAATATTCTTAAATCATCAAAATTAAATTAAATAGTAATCTCCAAAAATAACAACAAAATTTACAACCTAAAAACATACGAAAAATATCATACAATTTTATGCCAAATCATACACAAAATTTCTTAGATTTCTTGTAAAATCTAACTTCTTGTAAATTAACTTTTAAGTGACACTTATAAATCATAAAATTAACGAATGAACAAAAAATATAAACAAATAAATCATATTAACTAATGAACCAAATAAATCATACAAAGAAATAAGTGACGTTTATTTCATTAATGTATGAATCAAAACAAACAAACTGTTAAACAATTTTTTTTAGTAAATACTAAATCAGAGCCGATGTTTTGTAGGAATCAAACTTTTGTTTGTATGTATCAAACTTCCCACCTGGGTTCTTTAACTTTAAACTAAATGAGTCAGTGGTTCAGTTATCTAATTAATGGTTCTTTATTATTTAATACAACTTGACTATTTCTCTTACTGTATATAGTAGTTACAAATATTTTAATCTTCTTAATTAATAAGAATCCAGAATGACTCTAGCAATTGCAACTGATAGATTTGATTTTGCGTTAACGATTATAATGAGTTACAAGTTCCTTTGTATATAAAGTTTGCTCACTCTTCCTGCAACACTCGTAGATTCTCAGAACTCAATACTCCAGCCTCTTCCTCGCCAAGTACGTCTGGCTATTGTCCTAAACTCCTACAGTCGTCAACTTGATTGATTGATCCCACTCCCTGCCATTCCAGAGTTTATATCTTATTGTCACCTTGATGATGTCTGCCACATTTGCAAGGTAAGGAATTTCATATTTTTTTCAAGTCTGTCACAATAATTGTTGTTACTCTGGCTTCTTAGAAAGAACTTAGCCCATATTCTCAACTAAATGTATCCCTAATACCTAAAAGTACCATTGTCAAGCTGTGACGAGAAGTAAAATTTGCTGTCGCTGTTGAGTAGGAGATCTTTCTTTTCCATTGAATGAAAAGAGGTAACCCTTCAGAACTCAATTCCATTTGGATGCCAGTAGAAGTGTTAGGCATGAGCCCATGGCTTCTTCAGCGCTTTGGTTGCAAACACTGGAAACCTAGGTTAAGATATCAGAATGAACCACAGCTTATTATTCTCCAGTCTCGCTAGATTTAATTTTGGTTTTTGTGTTCTTCATAAAAGTCCTACGAGTAGTTAGGGAAAAATTGGTCAACTTGGACAGAGCCCCTCATGCTCATACAAGGCTGGTTATTCTGGAGGGTGTCTGGGTATCTCGGAGAGCTTTATTCGTTAAAGACACAACCTGAGCCATTCATCTCTTCTAGCCAGATAGCCTAGACCTTGAGATTAGGGATTTTTAATTAGGATTTACTCCTCTATATCCGGCGGATTTATTCTGGACTAATAGTCCAGTGCAGGGTCCTCTCAAGCAGGGTGCAGTTCTTTACTGAACTGGGGCACATCTTATTGGTCTCAAGCACAGATATACTGTACCCCTGAGATTGGGGAAGTGACCAGACTTAACTGAGTGATCACATCTCCAACCACTCAACCCCAATGTAATGTTACAAGGACGTCTTTAAATTTCAAGATTATTCACAATGGAACAACTTTATACTTATATGTAAAAGAGTCCAGTAGGTAAGTGACAGCTGTCAGAGGTTGGGCCACCTGTGAGTGTCTATTTGCATGAGGATTAGGGGCAGGTAGAGACCCACCCCCTGCCACTTAAATAGTTGTTAATGAACAAGATATAGTTCTTTAATTGGGATAATGATTAAAAATGCATGGTTCTTTAATTATTATCTTTTACATAAAAAGAATAAAGTTTCATCATGTTCAACCTTATGTATGAAAAAGGTACTAAACCGTGTAATTTTGTTTTCCCCTTTTCTGTAATTTTGTTTTTTAAATTAGTGAATATTTAAAACTCAATAAAAATTTAATTTTGTTGTACTAATAAAATGCTTTTCATATTAATAATAGGCTAGTAGTATTAGAAGAAATAATACAAGGCTCATTATTTATTTAGCTGTATAAGTATAACTAAAACAATTCAATTTTCATGTTTTTAAAATTATAGAACCTAAAGCTTGTGGTAAACCTGAACAGCCACCTAACTCTACAATGCTAGCAAAGAACTTCAATGTGGGTGCAACAATAGAATATGCTTGTGATGAAGGGCATTTACTAGTAGGTCCAAACAAACGTTTGTGCTTGCCAACTGGGTTTTATAACGAGTTTCCTCCTGTCTGCAAACGTAAGTGAAAGATCCAACATTTTAAATATATTTTTTTATGTAATTGGAGTTTAATTTATTGGCACTGTTGTAAATATATAACTATATTATATTTATTTGGTATAAATGACACCACTTTCTCATATATATATATATATATATATATATATGAGAAAGTGGTGTATATATATATATATATATATTTAGTCTAATGATTATAATAAAGTAAAAATTTATTTAGTTTAAATTGTGAAATATTTAGGATAAAACAAAATAACCTAATGTTCTAAAACTAAGTTGTTATTGATTTTTATAGGTATTCAGTGTGGTTTCCCTGCAGACATTGTTAATGGTAATTACCAGCTTCTCAACAGCAGTGTTGGATATATGAGTGAAGTGTTATATTCTTGTAACGAAGGCTACAGGATGTTAGGTAGAGCTCATCTTACTTGTGACTTAGATGAAAGATGGGATGGCCCTCCACCTAGATGCCAACGTAAGTTTATTCTATTTTAGATAAAGGGAGATAAAATATAATTGCATATGTATACATAAACCTAACTGAAATAATTTTTGACACTATTTTCTTCAACAGCAATTCTCTGTGGTGAACCTCCAGAAATAGAAAATGGAGAAGTTTATTTATCAAGCAATCAGACTGTAGTAGGAACTTTAGCTGATTATTCATGTATGTCTCGTAAATTTCGTTTAGTCGGAGCTAAACAACTTGTTTGCTTACCAACTGGACAATATGACAAACCTGCTCCACAATGTAAAGGTAAAATATTAAAGTACTATCAACTTGTTTACAGACAAATATACAAAATATAACAAGCAGCTTTTATATACATGCTGTCATGTAATGATAATAATATCTTTAGTTTCTAAATAAATTTCCATTTTATTTAAATACATTTTCTTTAATATCTAAGAAAAGAAAATTATTAATTGTATAAGGGTTGAAATGGTGTATTTATGTGGTTCTGTTCATTTAAAGCTGAACAATAACATTTGGCACACGTAAAAACTAGCAAAATCAACAAAAATTTGGAAAAAAATTAGCTAGGACAGCAATTTTAAATTTTACCATCTTTCAGTATCATTATTCTTGACATTTATTTGTAAAAGTCGTTTTTAGCAAATTTGGTGGTAATAAAAAAATGCATTTACTAAAGAAGCTACACAAATATTTATAAATAAATAAACATGAATTCGATAAACTCTCTTCCCAGAACATGTTCTAAAAATCTTGATTAGTGTCCCTTTCATGATCCTAGACTTAGGATTTACTACGAAGACAGTTTTAATAACTTCATTTCTAAAATGGAAAGTAGTTGAAGGCGGAAAAAAATAATAAAAATTGACATAAGAATTTCATTGGGTCAAAATGCTCTTGTTAAATAATAATTTAATTCTTTGCTTCAGAAATTTAAAATGTATTTGTTTAAAATGTGTCATTCAAGGCTGTTTAAATCCATTGGTTTAATAAATTTTCTTCAAAAACAAACGCTGTTTTGATTTGATACTGTAAGTATTAATAAAATGCTGATTATTGGATTTCTTTTTGCTCTTTTAGATCTGTAGTTCTGTACAACTAATTTGATTAAATAAAAACTTTTATTTGATTTATTTTCAAGCATGCATTATGATACAAATCTAAGAAAGACTCTGTGTTGGGGATGCGGAATCTCAATAGTTAAAAAATCAATCTAAAGATTCTACACAAATGACCATATCTCATTACAACACTTTAATGATTTAAACACTAGGGAATAAAAAACCCTTCAAAATGATATGCCACATGATGGGGGTTGCTATTTGAAAAAAACTAAAGTCATCCCCTCTTAAAAATGGGACAAAAACTTGTTTACCCCATAAAAAGTGAAAGGACTCTATGAGTACCATATATGAGAGCCATATCTCTCCCAATTCCCAAAAGCCAATTTATTACAATTTTCTTCAATGTATCAACCATACACAAGGCAGAAAGGAGATTTGACATTACTGTGTAATTTGGAATAAATCAAACTATCAATATAAGAGGAACTCGTTATAATGATAGTATTATTATAAATTAAGTATTATAGAAACTTCTTTAAAACTATTAGAAAATTGTTGATGTTTACAATTTTTTACAGAAACACGAGCAGTAGGAGGACCTCTAGTTACCTTGCCTAGACCTCAGCCAACAACAACTCGAGCTCCAACAATAATCAGAGAGAAGCCACGCCCATTCACTCCACGTCCTACGACACCAGTTCCAGATGAAATTGATAATCACATTAGTGATACTAGTCGTGTACCCCAAATTGTTGTAGCTTCAGCGCACCCACAGGACAATGAAGTGCCAGATTCAGTCCATGTTCATAACAACTTTGTTCATAATGGTGCTGACCTTCCAACTCATTCTTTAGAAGATGACAGAAGGGATTATTTAGGGGCAAAGTTAAATTTAGGTATGTATTGTCTAGAAAACGGTTATTATTACTGGAAGCATCTATTGTAACAAAACATTTATTTAGATACTATTTCATGTTAATGTATTTTAATTAGTGGCTTTAAGAACAAATATTCTGATTATCAGATTTTGGTATTTTTTCATGAATATAATGCAATCATGGTTTTAAAAGGGATAATACCTAACTGTTAAACATATATTGAAAACACTCTACAGGTAGTTAGTGCAGGTGTTCAATGTGGCCACTATTCTACTTTTGAGCAAGAAGCAATCCTTTTTCTTTCTATGGTGTGAAAGGTGTTTTTAAGAGCTTCGACTGCAATTGCTGCTACTTTTTAAATTTATTCTTTCAAACCTTTAATGGTTGCCAGGCTCTTAAGGTACATCTTATCCTTTAGGATTTAGGTCTTGAAACAATTTAAAAAACTAGGGTTGAAATTTTACTTCAAAATTGCCACACGTTGTGCGACAGTTGTAACTATTTTAAAAAAGAGGGGTTTGAATTTAATTATTTATAAAAAGATAGCAAAGTGCTATTAATGTTGGGCGCCATGGCAACTAAATAATTACCAAATTATTATATACAATTGAATTTAACTTTATTTTATAAATTTCTCGGATCGCAAATTCTTTCAACAGTGTACTTTAATAGGATATTTTAAGAAATTAGAAGTCCTTTTTTATGCTGAAATTGTGCATAACTTTATTAACCCTTAAAAAGTTGTGCGTCGATTAGCGTTTACTACGATTAGCGATTACTGTACAGACAACAGTAAAAAACTCTGATTTTGCAACTGGACAATAGGCCTACTCGTATTCATCCTACAGAAATAAATTTTATACCATTGTAAAGCTGACGTTTCGTGGATGCATATACATGTAATCAAAAGTTCATATTACGCTATAAAAATATTAAATTAATTGGTAAAGTTTGGTGTGTTTTAGTCGTAAAAATGGCGACTCATCAACCGCACAGAGATAGAAAATATGGCGTCCTACTTTGCCTAAATGTCAGAAACTGACATTTGGTTCAAATAAATGAAAAATTGTACTGTTTTTAGTACAAATCTTTACCTATCCAACAGAGTTCGCCACATGTCTCTAACCCATATTGTATTGAATCTACAAATTATTTATGACAAAAACTCGGTTTACAGGTATATTCAACAAAAAAAGTTGTTTTCTTCAACTCAACTTTTAGCCTAATAAATGGAGTCGTGAAGAAATGAATTATACACCATTGAAAAGCTCGTGTTTCAATCTTTCAAAGCTGTGTAGCCTGAATTTCATAGAGAGAATTGAAAAAATATAAATATTTCTCATAATTCGGCAGTTTGGCGACAGGGGGCACCATGTTACGGCACGTCGAAACAGTGACAAGTTTCATACTTCTTTATTTTGATTTATTTGTAAAAATTCATCGTGTCTAAAGAGCACAAGTTGACACTATTTTATATTATTTTTCTTCCTCTTTCAAACTACGTATTCCAAATTATCCTAGCTTTTATAGTGTTTGTGTTATATTATATTTTATAAACCAGTAACCAAAACTCTAAGATTTTTTCAGATCTGGAACAGTTGACTATACTTGAAATATCGATTAGTTATATTTATCTTAGCTCACAGATTTTTATCTCTTTGTATAGAAGAATATCAGACCTTTCCAATGCTATAAACCAATACCTCATAGTCTGTCATGATGTAGGCTTACTTTCGGATAAAGAACAGCTCAGTTTTACCGTTGCAAAGTGTATGCAATATGGCGTGTTGTGACTTTTTGAGTATTTTCTTGTGATTTATCGAGTGTTTTATTTGATTTTACAAGTGTATAAGTGTTATATAAGTGTATATGTGTGTTATTCTTTGTAGAGTTTATTGTTTTAGTGAAATCTAGTGATATTGGTTTAGGCCTAGGTAGGTTTTAGGCTTTAGTTACAAGGCTTAGATGCCTAGGCCTTGTCGTTTACCACTTTTTACGGGAAAGTGGTATTATTATTTTGAAAATTTTAGAATTTGATTTTTTTTAACCAATTGTTATTCATATTTATACTAGAAAACGTTTGTAATACTCGTAAAAAATGTAAAACTAGATTTTTCTATGCTCTATTTGACTTTCAGTAAAGTTGTAAGTTACCTTCGATTTTTATATTTGCTTTTTGTTCTTTGCAATACTGAC
This sequence comes from Aphrophora alni, assembly GCA_963513935.1. NCBI lineage: Eukaryota > Metazoa > Arthropoda > Insecta > Hemiptera > Aphrophoridae > Aphrophora > Aphrophora alni. Next base: position 81,005,432 of record OY740766.1, read on the forward strand.
TCCAAAATTATTTTTTAAACTTTTTTTAAATTACAGTACTAAATTCTATGAACCATTCTGAATATAATAATATATAGAAGTTAGTTTTCCATAAATATTACAATTTTTGGTGATTTTTTGAAAATAAGCTGGCCAATTTCCCTTTCTTCGTAAAACAATTTTTTAAATTTTGAAAATGTAACAATTCCCCCCCCCCTAAATATATTCACAAATATAACAAGAAACTTTTGTATATCTTAGAAAAAGGTGGTAAGCTATTGATTTAGGTAAACTGGATGATACAGGTTTTTCTGAAAAATGTTAACTTCATTTTTTGACATCTAACTTACTTACTCCAAAACCGTTTCAAAAAACTTTTTTTTTATTACATAGATAAATTCTTTGCATCTTTTTGAGAAAAAAGATGTCTTATAAGTGAGGTTTTGTGTAAAAATAATATATTTTATTAATTTTTAAACAAACGAAGAAAATTAACATTGCTAAGTTTTGCCTTTTCAAGGGTTAATACACATTTATGATAAACACAATCAAATTTTGGATAATTATATTCAACATTTTATATTAAGGGGAGGCGGTAGGCAAAAAAATATTTTTTTGTCATTTTTTAAAAATATTTTTATATGAAAGTAGAACTTTTTCTGGTTAAAATGATTTATAATAAGTGTACTTTATATGAGTATTTCATTATACAAATAAATAATATAAGTACCTCTGCATTAATATTTTCAGATATTTTACGAGTGCAGTAACTGGGATTTGCCTGTCAATACATTGTTATACTATATGTTATGTGTTTCTATATATATTTTGTTTTGTTCTGTTGGCAATAAAACACATCTGTGTTCATTACTTTTTGTAACATTATTTTCAGCTCAGCTGTGTTTTGAAAGCAGAATAACATAACCCAATTTTCAGTTTGTTTGGATTTGTGAGTTGTGTGGTTACTAGTGTATTGTGTTAGTGAATTAGTGATATACAATGCCTAGATTTACAAATAGAGTTGTAAAAAAGCGTAAAGGTATTGGAGGTAGAAAACAACATAGTCAAACTTCTGAAACAATTTTAGAATCTAGTTCTTGTTCTACTCCAAACAAGCATAACCTGACCAAAAATGAGTCTAGTTCATCAAAGACGTTAAGTTAGCATAATCCTAGGCCTGTCGTAGGCCTATAGTTGTTATGATAACTATCCACCAAAAGATAATTATAACCATGATATAGTAGATATAAGCTTATTATCTGAAATGTTATTTAATTCATCTTTGTGTAAAAATTGCAAACAAAATAGCCTTCAAATACTAAACATCGGAGTTCAAGTAGGCCTAGTATCACAGCTAGAGATATTTTGTTTTTCGCGTTTCTCCGAAAGTTTATATTTTTGGCAATAAAGGAACATTTTCTCAGAAAGTAATTGTCTGAATTCATTGAAATTTTTACACAGTCATTTAACTATATTAACACATAAGCTGAGTTTTTTTTATTCTTGTGTTTGAGAGAACGTTGAAAGGTCGAACTCGTTTCGCATGCGATCAGATGTCATTTCCAACACCAAGTTCTTCAGTACCTTCTTTACGATTTCGAAGTACCCCACCTCACTGTAGCCCCTCCTCCATTCGCTATGGTTGTGTAGCCTATAGGCAGCCATTCTTGCCTCAGAGATTATGAAAAAAATATAGAGATAGAATCATCTATAAGGCAGCTGTTGGTGAGCTCGTAAAGGCATTTGTGACCAGCATGCATCCTAGCCGATGCAAGCTCGCAAGTTTGCTGCCTGCTATGGCTTGTGTCTCTTTTGTCCACCATACCAGGTAACTGTACGTCATTTGAAGTCTGAAAGTCGACTTGTAGATCCAGATAGCAACCTTCAGTTTCAATCCCCCTTCATATCCTATAAGTCGTCTTGTCACCATTAGTGATGACTCTGCCTTTAATATAGCATGGCCAGTGATGAGCTTTCAACGTCAGTTTCTTATCCAGGATTACGTCTAGATATTTCACCGTTTGTGAAACACCCTATTAGTTCCCTCAAATCATATCTTCTCATAGCCCATATTCTTCTTCCCACTAAATGGGACAATGACCATCTTAGAGGGATTGACTCGAAGTCCCTCCCTCCGACACCAGTCACCGGTGAGTTCCAGATAGTAGTTAAGCAGCTCCTCAAGTGAAGTGAACTGGAGAATTTGCCTTGTACCATGATGACTATGTCATCTGCTTAACCCTGCACATATGACTATGACCCATTAAAATCTCTAAGGGGGTTATCCACGACAAAGCCCATAGAAGAGACAAAATGACAGCTCCCTGCTGACAACCTCTAGTACCTTGTCAAAAAAGGACTGTACTTGTCTACTGTGAAGCGTAGAGCCTATCCACCTGCAAACGGTATGATCAACTCCATGGCTTAGCGCTGCCCTAACAATTGTGTTAAATTAGACGTTAAATGTCTAAGAAGGGGCACATTGGCATCTCTTTCCTCGCTAAGGCTTCTTCAAAGCTGCTTATTAACTGATGTGGAGCAGATTCACAGGACTTCCTAGGCTGGTAAGCATGCTAGTTCCTATGAAGTGGATTTTCTGAGAGAACCCACTTCCGTATATATCTACCAATCTGTCTCTCCAGAGTTTTCAGGATAAATGAGATAAGACTGATTGGCCTAAATGATTTTGGATGAGTATGATCTGGACAACCACATTTTGGAATAAAAACCACCCTGTTGATTCTCCAGGCCCACTGTATATACCTGTAAGCTATACTGGCCCTGATGATGTCACAGAGTTTGACAAAAACCAAGTCCATGCCTCTATGCAACAAGACAGGGAATTTGCCGTCTCCTCCAGATGATCTAAAAGGGCTGAATCTCTGTATCTCCCATTTATTGTTTGAAACTGTAATGTGTCTAGCTAGCAGCCACTCTTTTTGAGCTGCCTTTGACAAAGGGCTATTCTTGATTGTCTGACGCCCTCTGTCAGCATCATTACCCACCATACAATTGGGAAAGTTAGTTTTTAGAAGAAAACCCAACATTTCCCTTATTCTTTGTGTATATTCTCTTGTAGGGTTCATGAAAGTGCCTAAGGAATTCAAAGGCCTAGTGGCCAAAACTTGTTGTAACCTTGTTGAATACTTAAAGCTCTCAACCTCTTCAGTAAATGCCCTCCAGGATTCTTGCTTAACCTTTCTGATTACTTTGCCATCTCAGTAAGAGCTAAAAATAAACCCTCCACTTCTGGCTGTGTTTTACTTCGTTAAAAGACTTTGAGTCTGCCTTCTCAGGTGTTCTAGACCTTTGTATTGTACAAGACAAATTATGTCTATAATGCTAAATCATCCTTCTTACACAAAAAGTTAACATCTAATTAAGAGTCATAGAACTTTATAATATGCTTTTGAATCAGATTGGTATTACTTGTTATGATATGTTCAATAAACTTGTTGTTCTAGCAACAATTTAACAACTAACTGCTAAAATAACAGCTGGTATTTAATAAATAGAATATTATCCTCCTTTCTAAAATTGTACCAGAAATAGCTTAAACATGGTCACATCAAAATATAACTTACTTTAAAACAATAATAAATAACATTTCCAATGCAATCTCCTGCCATATGAACTTATCAGTTAATATATAAATTACATTAAATATTATAGGTTTCAAGTAAAATCTAAACTTAAACGTACAATTTAAACAAAACTGTTTGGTTTAATGTGTTTAACAATGTCTAAAATGTTTAAAATTTAAATACAGGTGCCATAATAGCTTTAGGAGTGTTTGGAGCATTTGTCTTTTTGGCTGCTGTTGTGACAACTGTAGTAATTCTAATTCGAAGGTAAAGTAAACATTAAATTATAACATTAAGAATATTTTTATTTTCTAGTTTTAAGTTTAATAATTAACAACAAACATTCAGGCACTTTTCTTATAAATACGGTAACAACTAAGTTATTCCTTTGGTAAAAACCGGTATGATTTCATTTTATATTATTTTGTTAATCAAAGACTTTAATTTATGAAACATGTTGGACACATATTCATTTATTAAATTAAGTGATAAGTAATAAAGCCTAAATCAGTGGCTCCCAAATTTTAAACAATTTTAAGTATTAAAACCACCACCTTCCCCCTTACCCAACATACATAATTATTATTATTTGTGTGAATAATTTAACTTTCTGCATTTGTGTAAATATTCTTTCTGCATCTTTTTGAAAATTGTACTTTTCTGATCATTGTCTTTTTCTTTTTAGTATAGATTCATTTTAGTTTCATTTTACAGTTTTGATCTTTATTTTAATATTGTATTTTATGGTATACTTTATTTTAACCTCTTGAAAATTTAGAAAATCTATGGTGGAAATACAATGGTGTTTTCAATCTTGAAAATGAATTCAAATGCAAAGCATAGTGTTTCTAGCTTTACAAAATTATATACAGTAGAATTATGACTTTCTGGCCTTAGACTATCTGACCTGGGCTGTAATATAAATAATATTAATTTGGATCCACAAATTCAATCTTATAAAACAGGTAATTTACAATACTTTTTGATTCTAAGACCCTATAAAATTCACACTATACATACAGTACATGTTTTCTACTTTATATGTGCTTGCAAAATAATTTAACTTGATTTTAAATTAAAAGTAATAAAAAGCACAATTTAGAAATAACTACACTTACAAATGACGACCGAACACTTACAATTTGTAGTTTTTCTACAAGAAATATGATATTTTACATCCCTAAAGTAAAATGGATGTTTCTTTTTTCTCTCTTTGATTTTGTTATCTACAACTTAACTACATTCAGTTGTCATTTTACAAAATAGGTTGCAAAGGAAAAAAAGAGGTTGTTAGAGTCCAGGTGAATTATAAACCATATTATTATTATATACGTTTGGCTATTATTATCTTCCATAGCCAAATCAGCAAGACCCTCATATCCAACCAGATATTACATATTTTTAATGGAAGAGGGGACAATAATTTTATAAATATGTTTCCAAATACATTTTATGTAGTATATTACAAAAATTAATCTATTCATATTTTGACACATTTTGAAAAATTGTACATCATTTCTTGGAAGCTGAGGGTGATATATGTCACAAGATTCGTGCAAACTTTAGATAATGTTGAAAATTAGTGTGTATCTATTATAAGTGTATAACTAATGTGTAACAGATATATAATTGATTTGCAAATCCAAAATCTTAAATTAGGTTCAATTGACAACAATAAATAATTAAAAAAATTAACATTTAAAGTACTGACTATCAGTTTATTACTTTTAAAAAATGATGGATTTAAACTGTACATTAATTTTACAGCAGGAATAGAAAGTTTTTTCTTTTCTTTGTTTTTTGTTGCATCATTCAAGAAAAGGTTGGGCAAATTATATCATAAACTGATTTTGAAATTTATATATATTTTTAACAGTATTCAAAATATTTACATGTAATTTTATTCTGGTGAAAAACTTTTGTCTATTCTTTAACTATATTTTACTCTTTTATATTGTTCTTTGTTTATCTTTCATTTATACCATAATATGATACTACTTTTCTTGCTCTATTCTATTCTTCATCTTATTGTAACACTTTTGTTTTTCATACTAAAAAACTTCTTCTCCTACTAGAACTTTCATACATGTGTGTTATTCTGTTTAAATTTATATCTGATGATACATTATTCTATATGAGAGTTCAGACAAAAATTTGGTATTTAATTTGTTGATTGTACTTTTAATTCTCATTATTATTATAAATGTGGTTAAACTTTAACAATGAAACACTAAAATAATGATATATAGATCTCAACTCTATATTTATTTGTAAGAGTAAGTAAATAATAATAATAGTAATAAGTAATACATAAATTTTAACAATATAATTATTAAATTCAAAATTTAACATCTATCATTCCTTATTATCTGGGGGGGGGGGGTAACATTGGTTTAAAAATACTGTATACTTCAACTTTATGTAAATAATAATAGTTTTTTTAAATGAAATTCCTGAAATCATTCATTTTTCCATTTATTTATATTTTTAACTTTTAAAGGAGGTTGAAATATGTTATTTTAGGAATTTTTTAAATTTTAAAATGGTTTAAATGTTAGTATTTGTAAATGTGTGTTATATAATGTCTCGGTCAATATGTTATTCTTTCTTTTTAAAATTCCTTTTGGTAAAAACAATAATTCTAACAATAACACAGAATATATCATTGGCTCAAAAATAGTACTTTCAAGTTTTATCATTCTAAAACCATTTCATAACTATCCTTAATAAACAAACAATGAAGATTCATACAAATTTCCTTATGTGATCTTTACAACCTGCTATTTACTAAACTCATGTTAATTCTGTGTTTTTTAAATGTATTAATACAGAATGTCTATAAATGATTACCCTAATTTTAATATGCTACAACCGTACCTACATAGAAATGATAGCTGTTGTTTATGTATGATAGTACAAAGTCTGGAAGTGAATTCCGTGATAAGAAGTTACTTTACTTAGTTAAGTTATGCCCAACTTATCTTTCTGTAAGATACTTAACTAACAATCATGAAATACATACTGATAAAAGATTTTTAAGGTAGCAGTACACTATCGCCGAACATTCACCCGAATGTTTCGCCGAATGTTCGGGTCAGATTTCGACCACGAATGTGCAACACGAACCCTCCCGAATTAACCATGTACACCATCGGCTACCTTCGGCCGAACCATGCCGAACCCAGTACTGCGTAGTTCGCGCCAAAATTTGTGCAACATGGACGCTGACATCGAAGTTGCCGCGGTGTTTCTGTTTTATAGTTATGCTTACCTCAATTATGTATACACATACACCAAGACGAAAATTACGAAGCCATGGAAACGTAGAAGATGGTGGGTTAAGGAAATACACAGAAGAAGAACAAGGTAAACCCAAATATATTTGTTAACTAGCTAGGGTGAGTGCACCAGTGAATGACCACCCTCCAGTGAATGACCGTTTCGTATAAAAAACATCATATTAAGCTTTACCTTTTGCCTAGTCTATCACAAACGGTCTTAAAAGTAACTTTGGAGTCTGATTTGTTTTTTCATCTTCAAGCTTCCCCACTATAGCGTATCGTACAAACAAGGTTAGCTGTAGATGAACATTGTGCAATTAGATCTGTGACTAGAAGAGGACGCAGACCAACAGTTAGTGCTGTTAAAATTCGTAGTGAGTTTGCTGAATACTTCTACAATAAATCATAAAGTGTGTTGCATAACAAACAGTTAATTGTCCGCATTTAATAAGAATTGCGATTTAATTTTCACCAATAAAACATGTAATTTATTGTAGTTTGCTCTGTTTTTAGACACTTTGTACAACTTAATAATTTTAAATCTATGTTTAATTTGTATTGCTATGTTTGTTTTCTTATAAGCTAATTAAACTTTATACAAGGTGAGTTTTAAATGCCCCCCTCCCTCCAATATTTCCTTAACTTCTCAGGATATTGACTGCCAACTACCACCGATCATTCGCAACTGAAAAGGGTAACTCTTTTTATTAATTGTAAAAATATTTTAAAACTTATGTTTTCTTGTGTAATGTACAGTAGGGGAAAAATACAAAATTAAAAAAAATATAAATTTTTATTTTCAACCCTGTGACTGTGTTAGGGGGGGACTCATTTAAAACTCTCCCTGTATGTATAAATTTAAATATTGTATCTATAACTTACCTGGTTTTGTGTATTGATGCTTTTGTGTACTTCATAAACCTGGGCTAGGAAGCCCTCCATGTATTCGTATGCAAACCATACTGGCTTGTATACATCTTCGGCCCCAGCTCCCGATCTAATTGACGCTTTCTTCTTGCGCAAGTGGGTGCGAAATGATGCCATCAATGAGTCTTTCTTTTTCTTCAGCTCTACAACAGTGCGGTGGTTAAACTGTTCATTTTCGCGTATCCGATTCCAAGCGTCAATTACGAACTTTTTATCTTTATGTCTCTCGTGGGAAGGATCCCACAAAACAGGCTCGCTGTGGTATAGTTCCAGAAACAACAGCGTTTCCTCATTAGACCACTCCATTTTAATAAATAATTAAATCGCACAACTCACTGCACTGAATATATACACAGAGTGCGTATCGCACCACTCACTGCACTGAATATATACACAGAGTGCGTCCGTGACAACACGAATGACAGCGAGTGTGTACTGGCTCAAGTTGGTGCCTGTCTGCGCTCGGCATTCGCCCTCCTTCGTCTCCATTCGTCTCCTTTGATCCGTGGCGGGAGACCGCCAAAATAGCGAGCGCACCCGAACACGAATGTTGGCGATGCGAACTACCCCGAGTGTTCACGAGCACACCGGGTACACTATCGCGCTCGTCTTAGTTCGCCTACATTCGGTGATAGTGTACTGCTAGCTTTAAAGAAACAGACTTTACCCGTAAACCACACAATACACTATGTTTACTCTATCAAGACATCATTTCTAAAATCTAAGGTAGGTCTATAATCAAAATGTTATACCTATGATTAGTTATTTATAAGGATAAAATACCTTGAAAATCATGGTTACCGGTAACTATTGTTTTAATCTCATAATCTGTGAATCACTTAATAATATGCCAATGTAAAAATAATTTTTGAATGTTAATGTTTTACATTGAGTTTCAAAATTTTACATTTGGTTTAAAAAATCTTATTCAATTCTATTATTATTTTTTTGTAATGACAAAAAAATCTTTAGGTAATCAATCGTCCTGACCTCTAATAGTGTCAAAGTCAGAAGAGAACAAGATATAATAGAACAATACCGCTCCTTGTCTGAGTGGGAAAAAATGGAGTAAGTCAAGAGAGACTTGATAAAATGTTAAAAGTTATAACCCAAGACAATAATCAAAAAAAGGTGAGAATTGAGCTAGGAATGCCACCCCTATACTCACTATAAATGACCCCTACAGGGACATTTAATTATAAAGTTTAGTATTAAAAGGAAAAAAGTCATAATTTGTGTCAAACATTCCAGTCACAAGGGAAATTTTCCTATCAAAGCTCCTAGTTGTAAATGTAGTTTTAACAAGACATAAAATCAGCAATAAATTTGTTGGTGTTTCCTTTTGTAAAATAACTGTGAAACAAAAATAGATATATATGGTTCATTATAAAAAGGTTGTAGCATATAAATCATGGTATTCATTTATAGTAATAAGCTTTCCAGAGTTTTTAAACTCTTAACATTGCTTGCAGAGTGCACCCTATAGTTTATATAAAGTGATTATACAAAATTTATTATAGCATTCTTTGTATCAGTTAGTTCCTTAAACTTTGTAATTATATAAATAAATACAGGTAAGATGTTTTTAATTTTAAAAAAATGTTCATTCTAAATATTTAAAAGAGTTAAAAATATTGTTATACAATATAAAATATTATTGACATTTATTGTTTTGTGAGACTTTAAAATTATCAATAAAAAATAGTCCAATTAATATTTTAAAACATATTTATAAAGTTTAGTTATCAAGTTTTAGATTAAATCTATCACTTAAAGTAGTATTATTAAACAATATACCAATCTGATATTGGTATTTGAGTCAGTCCTTCGTTATAAATTGAAAATATTAACTAATAATGAATAAAATAATATTGGAATGACCTTACACTGAGTTGAGTTAAACATAACTTTAGATGATACTATACCATAATATAACATTACCTTTTAATAAAAATAATCATACTAAAATACGATAATTCATACAAATATCTTCATAAATTATTTTTCATGTGAAATTGTGTATTTAGAAAGTTTTATTTAACAATTTGACTTAAGTAAAATATATTTTTTTTTTTAAGAATACAACTTTAAATAGCGTCATGAAAATCATTTAAATTAAAACCATACGTTTAATTAGAACAACTAATAACAGAATTAATATCAACAAATTAGTTAAATCTTATTTGAATAATGTGACATCAGTATTAGTGCATGGAAATAGGGTTAGGGACTAACAGCCGGTGTGGGCTTGCTTGTGATTGGTTGCAGTGGGCGTGGCAAGAAGCACAAACTGCCACCAGCCCGAGCTATGCCCTCTCGCTGGTACACACTTCTCGCTTTGCCTTTTCCTGATCAGCAAGTTGGCAGACGTGAATTCTCTCGAGCCTATCATGGCAGAGCTGGCTATTTCTCTAACCCAATATGAACTGAATAGAGCTTAGTACCAAATCAAAAGGTATTGTTAAAACAACCAACAGAAGCACTTAGTTTCAAAGGCACTAAATTATTATTTTAGTAAGAATTAATTATATTCTAGTGCATTTACAGTAAAAAGATCAACAAAATTAAATTAGTAACACAATATATAATTTAAAAAAAATTTTTTAGAGAAATCATGTTAAAGCAATCCATTGATCTTTTTAAAATTAATATCTTCCTCTTACCAAAGCTTTATTATACAGAACATTTCACCAAGTTCTCCTGGCAATCTCAGAGTACATTCTCCAAGTGAAAACAAAGACAAAAGTTCAGAAAACATATGTCCGGAAACGCTTCATTTTCCGGGTAACATTTTGTTTTTTTATAAAAAAATTATAACTTTGCTAATAGTTAATATTGATTTGTATACATATTTGTAATGTAATGGTTTACATGGGTACCAAAACCAAGACTTTATTTGAAATATTATTTTAATAGCTGTCATTTAAAATTTTTAATGTCCCATATCTCAAAAACCGTTAACCTTAAAAAAAAAAATTAAAAGGGACAAAATATTTGACACATTTTTGAATATTAATGATGGACAAAATATTTTAAAGAAATTTTTTCTGTAAGTCAAAAGATAACAAAAAACTAAAAATATTTTTTTTTTTAAATTTAGATAATTTTATCTCCAAATCTCTTTTATGTTAGGTCTTATGAATCAAATAAGGCTACTTAAAAAAAAGTTCCTATTTTTAAGTTGGGGGAATAACTTTGTAAAAAGATAATTAATGCAACATAGTTTTAGATAAAACCTGTAGAGGATTTATTTCCATAACCAAAATTAATGCCAAAACATAAATACAGATGCAGAGCTGGGTTTCAGTTTAGACTCAGGTAGAGTGAGTCGGGATCAACAGACAGACCACGGTAGGAAAGACAGTAAGGAACAATAAAGAAAACAAGAGAAATTAGGTAACAAGAGCAGCATGAGAGAGAGAAGTGCTCTAGGTGACTCTGTGAAATAGAATGATTTCAAAATCGATACATCTTGTATTTATAGGTCGCAATGCAACCTAGTGCATGCGCATGTCCCCCACTCTGCACGGCCTTGAGTAATTCAGTATTTCTCCCTCTCTGCTGTGAGTTATTTATTTACAACAATTTAACGTAACAATACATAGGGGTAGCGTGTCGCTACAACAGAATACTATATATTTACAATAACCTCTCAAAAATGAGTCCATCAAGTTAAAATCATTTCTCTGCATATTTATGGATTACTTTTGTTGCTCTTTTTAATTTTGCTTGATTGTTCTTTATTTACGCAGCTATATCCATATTTGGGCAAATAATTCCTCACAGGAGCTCACTTTATTCTTGTACCCAATACTTTTCATCCATCTCCACAAACAATAATTTAATGGTGTTAGATATGGTGAACGTGGGGGCTAGGAGTGTGAATCTCCACGACCAATCCATTTCTCAGGGAAACAATGATTTAAGTGGGTGAAAACAGCTCGTGATAAATGGAGAGATGCTGAAAGTACATTCAGCATTTCAAAGCTAGAGGAACTTCTCCCAACAGCTGTGGCAATTCTTCTTGAAAAATTGTCAGTAGACTTCAGAAAATAAGCGTCCAGGAAATATGAATTGTTTGATCAGCTGATTGTGAATTTAGTCACACACACATTCACACTAAATCGGTGTTGAAAATTACATTCCACTGTTTAATTGGGATTGATTTTAAACCAAGTATGTTTGTTGCGTAAGTTGTTGACACCATCCCTAGTCAAATATGACTTATTGGTACATAAAATATTTAATTAAAGCAGAGGATTTGCATTTAACCAATTGCAGAACACCACACGATGTAGACCATCTCCTGGATGTAGAAGGGGAATTGGTTATTTGTGGTAAGGATAAAACTTGTTTTGATTAAGTGTTCACCATACCATAGAATATAAAACTCCTACCCTTCTTGAAAGACGTCAAGTACTGATACCAGAACTATGTGAATTGCATCAATTATAATTTTATCAATATCAGCATGGTATTGTATTGAATGTTCATAGCTGGAATGAATACTGGGAAGTGAACCAGTTTCCTTAAAGTTTTTGGAATGTCACTAATTCTTTTAAAATCTGAAAACTTGTGGGTGGGGTAACATGTTTCATATTATACATTAACCCATTGCGGGCGGAATAAAACTGTGCCGTGCGGCACCCGCGGCACCCAGCAGCCGGAGTTATTTCGCCAGCACTACACGCATCGTTGCGGGCGAAAGACGTTGCATTCACGTCTTTTTCACATATTGGTATTCTAACAAAGCTATATCTTTTTTTATAAATGTAAACAACTATAATGAGTAAAACTAAACTTTAAAACATCATCTTGGTTTGAAGATTCAACCACTTGTAGCTCGTCGAAAGATTCGCACAATACTGGATTACGCACGAGCAGACAAACACAAACTAATAATAACTCATTCCCATCCAAAAACGAAGGCTCAGTATCATTATAACTGTCACTACCACTTTCTAATAATAACCTATCAAGTTCCGATGAACGTAAGTTGTCACCCAACTCGCCAACAAAACATAACAGACCGGCACACTCATTCACAAAATGGCGGCAAACTGACAGTATAAAAAAAAGGAGGCTTTCGCAAACAATATGTTGGATATTTCTTGAAACACATCGTTAGGCATCCGTGATTAAAAACACAAAATGCACAACATAGCAGAGTTATCATGAATCACAACTGTTTCGGAGTTTGGCCCACCTAACGTGAGGACGTGAACGAAACATCTTTCGCCCGCAATGGGTTAACAGCTGTAGCATTACCATGCACACACCCAATGTAAAAACCATATCAGTGTATTCCCCTATCATAAATAAATGTAGCATTATTAGAATGACTAGTAACAGTTAAATTAACAAAAAATCACAGAATACTTTCACTATTCATACAGGAACAACACAAGCATACACAGTACCTGATAAACTTCTGTAGCTAACCTAAATGTACAATTCAAAAACTTAAATTGTTAATCAGCTGTTATTACTGTATTGTCAACCTATGAAATAAACATTTCAAAAATAATTACTGTATTTTTACTTAAAATGTATTTGAAAATTTTCAAAATTTTGTAACTTTATAGACAATAATTATTGAAATGATTAGCTATTATTTATCAACTTTATTTATTTTCTTTTTTGTGTTGTAAACAATTACCAAGATATAAAATTTTTAGTTTTTGTCAATAAACTCTGTTATCTTTTGAACTACACTTTTTTTTTTTTTTAATATCTTGTACATCATTAAAATACAAAAATATTTTGTAAAGTTAACAATTTTTGAAATATAAGATGTTAACAATTTTCTAAACAGACTCCATTTTGAAAATATTTAAAATAGTCTTTTTTGGTACTTATGTAAACTGTTGCATTACAAATGTGTAAACAAAATCTGAACTCAATAGCTTATTTATTTCCAAAGCTATAAATTTTAAAAATTAAAAAACGAATTGGCAGATTGGTGAATAGCCGAAAAATGAAGGATTTCCAGACATATTGTTTTTATAAACTTTTTTCTTTGGAAAATAACTTGGAGTTTTAAAACTTTTTTTTTACTTGGAAAATGAGTTCTGTGAGTGCTGAGATAACTTCATGAAACACTCTGTGTTTATTGTATTATTATATATATTTAAAAAAATCATTAATAAAAAGATTGTAGTGCTTGTTTTAACACATTAAAAATAATAAATATAGATATCAATTTCTAAAAATGTATAATTGTTAAAGATAGAAGATTGAGATGTCCATTTTAATACAAGCTTTTATTTTTGACAATCATTTTAGGACATATTAAATATCTAAGTACAATTTGAATTTGGTAAATAGTATTACTCCCTGATAATTGTACAAAGTTTTGGATATAATTTATAGCTAATCACTAGTGTTTTTTTTTTTTCCTTCCATGGCATAAAATATTTCAAAATCGTTGTATAGATGAAAAAGTAACAATCTATTGAATCTTAGTGAAATAAATCTTAAAGAATTGAGTTTTATTTCTGTTGTGTTATTAATTTAATTCTCCAAAAATAATGTTCAATACTGTTCATAATTCTCATTACTTATTATATTGTATATCTTTAGAAGTGTGTGTCTGTGTGTGTGTGTGTGTGTGTGTGTGTGTGTGTGTGTGTGTGTGTGTGTGTGTGTTGGGCGTGTGTGTGTGTTAGTGCGTGCGTGTGTGTGTGTGTGTGTGTGTGTGTGTGTCTGTGTGTGTGTAACTATATTTTATTGAAATTTTTACACTTCAGGTCAAGTATATTTGAAGTTATACTTTGAACATATTTTGTGAAATCCGTTAAAATCTAGAGTAGTTAACAACTAAACTGTACATCCTTGGGATGTATCAGTAATCTCATTGCTGCATTCATTATGAAAATTGGTATAAATAGTTATTAACAATTTTATGACTAATATTTCTATTTGTAAAACACAGACAATATTGGCAATGGGTTTATTCTATAAAAATCATGCAGGCTGAATATATAAATAAAAATTTTTACTGTGCATAACATTAAGTTTGTAAGTAATTCATAAAATAGTTTCTGTATATTTCAATTTATAGAGTTTTTATTCTTCAGTGTTTTATTATTGTAAACATACATGTTAAAAAAAATCAAATATATAGTGTGAAACTGAGTTAATATAACAATCTAAAAATAACTCTAGCCAAATATTTTATTATTCTCAAACATGACAACATTAATTAATTTACTGTAAATTTAAAATTAATTCATACATGATAAAATTAATTGAGTACATATTAAAAATTAAATCTCCAAATATATTATTAGAATCATTTATTTATTTCACGATATATAAAACAATGTCACTTTTTAAAGCGCCTTTTAAACGAATATTGATTTGAAGTGCACTTAATAATCAAAGATATTAAATAAAATTTAAGATTAAATTCAAACTTAGATATGTAATTATAATACACTGTATTTTTTTAACTTATGAATAAAGGAGTTATTTTTAGAGTTTTTTTACTTACAAATTTGACATAGGTCTTCACATAATTGATTTTTCAACTGTTTCATTAAATTTGGACAACTGATTTGAAAGTTTTCATGGTATCTGAGAAATTTATATATACTACTTATACCACAGTAATAGTTGAATTTCAGGACATTCACATAATCTAGAAAACAATGTAAACCGTATCAAACTTTATTGTATTATGTTTTTTAAACACAAATCATTTTTCTGTAAATTAGTTGTGTTATATTTTTACAATTATTTTCTATTGTTATAAATCTCTTATTGCTATTTTTCTCTGTAAAGGAATGTTTATTAATCTTCCTCTTCTGTCCTTTTCTTTTTCTTGTTGCTTGACATTTTTCACCACAATATTTACACATGTTATTTATTAATTATGTTATTTGTTTTAAATCATCTCTATAAAAAAAATTAAAATTTTTTAAAAAGCTGAAAGTTTATTTTTATAGTACATTATGTTAATTACTTTGAATTCTAGCATCCCTTAATTTCTTGTTTGGTAATTCTTATAATTAAAATAATTATGTTATGTTTATGTAAAATGTCATACATGTTTTAAAAAATTGCTGATAAAGAAACCATCTTTAAAGAAACTTTAAACAATCTGAATATCCTAATAACAGAAGTTGTAAAACAATATAAGCTATTCCTTTCAACAATGAAAGTGATTTCAATTAAAATAAATATCTTAGTTTTTCACTAAGAGATCCATTCTTGATAATGTTTCACTATCATGGTTTTAGGGGTTTTAAAACATCCATCTTTAGTTTACTCAGTACTGTCACCACACAATCTAATGTTGGGTCCCATAATTTAAGTCATAATGTGAAAATGTTTAATTTGGTTTTTTAAATATTTTTTAACATTTTTAAAATGCTTTGATGACCTCATTTGATGAAACTATGTTATTTGTTTAAGAATAAGCAATCCTTAAAATAAATTCTTTGAAACATGTGAAACCACTTTGATGAAACATTCTCATATTCACTTGATGGAAAACTATGGTCTCTATATTAACATTTATTTTAATCAGTCCCAAAATGTCATCATTTTGCGTTTACCAGTATATTCATTCATGCAATGCTCCAGTTTTAATAATGAGTGTGGTACAGAGGTCATATGGTTGAACAAACTCTGAAAATTTTACTAAGATTAGATTATGGATATTACTGTACCAATAACAGATTTTATACTAGAGTGGAGGAATCAGACAAACCTTGATACCTCCCAAAAAGAAAGTAAATTGAGTTCTAGACTTATTTTTGTTTAAAGCAATATGTAATTCTTCACAGCTATCACCATAGAAACAATTGTTAAACAAATTTCACACTCCCTGTACAAAAAAGGCCAAAAATCTTTCCCTCTCTTTTTATTAAGATATCACTTTCACTTAAATAAATTCCCTATAGCTAACCCAAACTAGTCTAATATCTTTCTAGGATGCCCCTGTAAACCAAATAATTCAAAACACCGACAAAAAGACCTAGTCCAGTAAAATAAATTCCCTTATATTTGTTTGCATTGTACATTTATTTGTTATAATTAGGTATTAAATTAATAACTGTTGGACAAATTGTAATATAATATTTGTCATTCATACTCCTCTATTCAGAAATGTTCTGAATAATTACCATAATTAATTGTTTGTAGTATTTTTATATAGTCCCACATAATTTGTATTATGTGGGACAGGATTCAATGCATATACCTAGGACTATATTTACTTTTTAATTATTATAACCCTAGACTTCACATCCTTAACCCGAACAATCACAGACCTCTGAACAAAACTTACAATTTAGATTGTTTGATAAAATAATAATAAGCTTGTTTATAAAAATTGTGGTGAAAATTAAATTGAAATATTTTTCTGATGTTTACTATTTATATCAAAATTTCAAAAAATCTAATATTTAAAATGTTGATGATTAAATATTCTAAGAATCTTAGCTTACCTGGTATTTGATTCTTTCCAACAGGAATCGAAGTGCCAAACATTATCGTCATCGAGCATCACCAGACTGTAATACTGTAGCATCATTTGATTCTTCTAGTTCAGAATCACGAGGTGGTCTTAATCGTTATTACCGTCAAGCTTGGGAAAATCTTCACCAATCAGCAAGCAGTAAAGCAGCAAATGCTCATCCACCTCTACGGCGAAAGGAGACATTAGATCGTGAAGGTCTAAGAGATGGTAGTGAGCTTGTTGTTAGTGATGTCTACCCTCAAAGATCAACACCCGAGAAGAAAAGGCATCATCATCACCATCATCATAACCATCATGGAGAATGGCGAGCACACCAACACCCTCGTTCACCTAACAGAAACAGATACTAAGCAATAACACCCAACTTTCTTTGTAAATATATAGTTACACTGAGCTCCTTTAATTTAAATCATTTATAAACAAATACTGTAAATGATTAGGCCTGAACATTTTCATTTTAATTTTTCATTTTGAAATTCATTAGCAAATTTCTTTTGGAATTATAGGTACTGCAGGTGCCCTAAAGGTCTGGGAGAATCAAATGAGAATTGAATAACACACACACACACATATATATATATATATATATATATATATATATATATATATATATATATATATATATATATATATATATATCTGCTCTAGGCTGGAATTTTTATGAAATATCTTCAATTTTAACACAATATATTTTTGTAATTTTTGCACACAATTGTAGGCCAAATAAATATCAAAATGGAAACTGTTTTTGGGAAATAAATTTTGGAAGAAAACTTCTCACCTATACATTATATAATTTTTCACAGTAGCTTTATCATGTACAGCTTTAAGATTTGAATTGATTGATAACCTAATATGTTTTCAGCAATAAAAAATATGACAGTTCTGCTAAAATTTTTTTTTTAAACCATATAATCTATTATTTTAAAAAAATCAGTAATTACTTTTCAAATAGTATGAATTTTAGTTAAATTTGGCCCATAAGCTCAGATTAACTATTCATTAAATATATTTGTTGCTAAAATAAAGGGAGGGGATTTTTTTTTTAATTTCAGCTATTTGAAATAGATTTTTTACATGTATATTACTGTTTGGCGATCTGCATGTAGTAAGTAATAAAAGGTCAATGTCATCAAGTAAATTTAAATTATCTTTTTATTGTATTTGAACATTTAACTGTCATCTCAAAACAAGACTCTATGATTTATGTATGTAGTGTTTATAAACTAAAAAAACACTTTTATTGTAAATTGATTAAAAGAAATATAAAACACTATTTCAGTATAATTAGGAATGGAATGTGTTTTGATTTCACATTTGTGAATATGTGTAGCCTACTAATCAGAAATAAAAGTCAGAAATTTTTTTTAACAGCAGCTGTTTAAAACAGTTTTTTAGAAGGTCCTTCTTATCTATATTCCGAATTAGTTTAAAATAGTCCATATAGGCTAGTTCATCTTGGAGATTTGCAGAAGTTGATATCAACTTGTCAACATAGTACTAAAATCGGATTCTCAAATAATATAAATTAACATCCAATTACTTCTGTTTATCAGGTTTATTCGTCATTTATTTATCTCTTTATTTAAACATTTTGTTTTATCGCAATGTTATTTATGTAATGTTTATAAATAAAAAAATATCAATCTTAGATAAAATCTCAAAAAGAAAAGGTAAAACCGTATTACTGAAATTTTTATAAATAAATTGTTCACACATATATTAATTAAACATTAGACAAGTATGAAACTGAAAGTACTGGTGTTGTACTTTCAATTTCATACTTATAAAATATATCTATAAAAAATATTACAATTCAATAAATAGTCATAGTTTGGATTATATTTATTATTATTATTATTTTAAACAAGTTAGGGATACTACAAAAAATATCATTTATAGTACTTTGTTATAAAATATTTAAAACAAAACCAGAAATAATTTGAAGGTGTAATGTTTAAATCATTTATATAAATTCACAATAATTTAAGATATAAGTATTCTAATAATATTTAAAGGAAATTATTTAATTATCATTATCTTATTCTCCAAAAGAAGTGTATTCATTGTAATAGCAAAATGGAACGAATGTAAGTGGGATATACTTTTAAAAATGGTCATAGAGTTATTTGTGGAAAATATACGGCATAACATGTAATTATTGAAATTTGACTAAGAAATGCCTTAGCCAGACTTTATTAATAGTCAAAATCTAAATTTAAAGTGAGGCTGATGCAACTCTTATCTAAACATCATTACTAATGATATAATATATAAATAATTAATATTGTATGTATTTTAGAAGTAAGGTTAATAATTTAAGTTCACT
Source organism: Aphrophora alni (assembly GCA_963513935.1). NCBI lineage: Eukaryota > Metazoa > Arthropoda > Insecta > Hemiptera > Aphrophoridae > Aphrophora > Aphrophora alni. The sequence goes on from OY740766.1 coordinate 81,025,019, forward strand.
GATTATTTATTTTCAAATACATCATATTATTGCCATTAATTATCATATTTATTGCAGTCATTTAAGTACTTTTTTTTATTTTTGAGAATTTGCCTCAAACTTTGAAAAAAGTGAGGACTGAAATAAATCCAGAGTATGTAATTAATATAATTTAGACTAGATTGCATCCTTGCATAAAGAAGGAATATATGTAAATGTTATGTATAAATTTTAATAAATATTATTACTTTAAATTGTATTAGTGTTGTTTCATATTATTCATAACTTTAATTTGTAATAGAGATGTGGAAGAAAGGTAGTAGTAGCAAGAAAGCTATTAATTTTCATTTGTTATAATATTATGTAAAATTGATCAGATCTGGTAATATGGTTTAAAACACATTTGCTAAAATAGCTGAACACATAATTTTAAAATATTTAGGATGTATCCAGATATTCAAGGACAATGCTTATGAGCTAAAGTAAAAAAAGATATTTTACTAAAATTGTGCCACCACAAAAATGATCCATTAAAAAGTGAACAGATTAAATCATTTTGATGAAATTTTATTTGGAAGTAATGTGCTAATGGGTTAACATCGGCCACCCCAATTTAAAAAAAAAATCTAAAAAAGAGATGGGTAAAGAGGTTCATTCTCTTCACCACCCGGGTTATAACTATGCTGAAAGAAGGAAATCCAGATTTTGTTATTTTATTGAATGTTTTCTTTAAATGTTCAGTTATAACATATATTTTTCTCAGTGATAAAAATGTGAATGCTAATGAGCCTGAATTGTTTTTTCTTTAATCGATGCAGTAGTTTCTCAGTTATAACCCTTTTTGACTGCTGAAAAATAGAAAATCCATATTTGATGACATCTTAAAATTTCAGCAACAACATAAATTATGTATTGTTAGTGACAAAATTTATGTATGATTTAAACATCAATTCAAACTGAAAAACTGTTGAATGGGTGGAAATAAGCAATTTAAACATTGTTTGCAAGCAATTAACCCTTTGCACTCGTCTGGCCAGCACTGCTGGCCAAATAGTTATCTGAGTTTACCCGCCATTGTTTACGATGTCGCCGTGCGCACAGCTCGGGTGGCCAGCAGTGCTGGCCACGTAACTTTTCTGGCTAGGTCCGCAGCCATATTGACTGTTCTGTCGCACCAGCTCGGAATTAATTTTAGACCATTCACCACAATTGGTACATAGGATGAAAGAATGACAAACGAAAGCATATTTTATTTCTATATAGTTTTAATAAATGAACTTAAACACATTTTTGCAGTTTTTATATTAAAAAAATATATTTGATATACTTTTATTATAAAAACAAAATTGCATGAACTGTTGCTACAATGTGAGTCACAAACTACTTTTTAAAACTACTACATCCGTAAGCCATTGTTGACGATAATGGTTACAAAAATTAAGATAACGACAATATAAAAATATGGCAGCAAATTTAACATTTATTATTACATTTTTTTAAATGTTTGTAATTTGTATACCAAATGTCGTTATTTGATATACAAAGTACAAACATAGCAATTCTAAAAAAAAAGTGTTCTCAAAAAGTGGAATCGAATTTAAAAAAAAAATATCTACAGTTTATTTTTTTTCAATTTTAGAACGTACTTTTAAATACATAATTTTTGTGTTATTTGCAAAAAAAATTGTTGCGGTTAATAATAAATATCGCGATTTTTCGTTTCATTTGTAAATTGTAAGAACGCCGTTGTGTTCAATATAAAAATAAACAAATGAAAATAGTAGGTAATCAAATTCTCTTTAATATTTAGCATCAGGATAATTTAAGATTGGTGAAATATTTTCCGATTTATCAAAGGAAAAAGTATAGATCTCCAGTAAACCGCGATTTTACATTAAGAAGTTTTAATATTTTTCATGATCTGAAAGTATCGTACAGTCGCCCCCAAAAAAACCCATGTACTTTCTAAACAATTAGCGATTATAGCAAACATTTTTTCTTTGAAAAACGTTTATACAAATTGGACCCATTCTTGGTCATTTTTTAAAAATATAAACGATTTATAAGAAATTGTACATTTTATGCTATACAAAAATGGTGTCTTAATTATTTTAAATTAGATTCGTATTATGCGAACGTATACAAAATTCTCAATTTATTTAACTGATATAATTTATTTAACAATCTATTTAACTGATATAACTACACAATAGAACTCAATTGAGACCAACAAATAACCTCACGACGGCGATGCTCAAACAGAAACATGTGATCTTTATTTGGCGTTCTTTTTACATGTTTATTTAGATCACTTTCCACTTCATAGGTTGCAGCACATACCAGACACTGTACCTATTATGTGTATATAGCTGCAATTAAAAAAATATATTTTTTAAATGCTGTTTATTTTCGTGGCCAGCACTAGTGGCCTCCCGAGTAATTTCATGTTGGCCAGCACTGCTGGTCATCCGAGCTACGCGTGCCTACGCAAGTAATTAATTCTGACTTGAAGCGTAAATGGCTGCGGCCAGCAGTGCTGGCCACCCGATCTGTGAGTTCAACTTATAGTAATGGTTACCGAGCGCAAAGGGTTAAAAGGAACTTTATATTTTTTCTTATATTTTTGACTTTCATTTCAACAACAACATATTATATTTTATCAATAACAAAAGTGGATGAAAGTTAAAATTTTATTTAGAATTATTAAGATCATTTGAGATTTCATAGATATAGGTGGTTTTAGTTTGAAAACTGCTACATTATAATTTGAGTTATGTCACTCATGTCAAACTAAAGTAGCTGGTGTTCATCTGCAGTCCCTATGGCCATGGTTTTCACATGGACATGTGACATGTTTGGATATGAGTTCTAGCAGCAATATTGTTTACAGACTTTTTTATTTATGTCTTCCCTTCTCTACCATATTGTAATTTGAAAACGGTAAACAAATAATAATAATGTTAATAAATTTATTCACTAAAATGTTCTGTACTTTATCAACCTAGCTACAAGAAGTTAAAATCGAATTCTATAATACACAATCCTCAGCTTCTCACACTAAATAATACAAATTGTATATTCTGCATAAGCAGAGGTGAAAGCATATTTGGGTATCCACATAAATTCCAATTTCAATGTGGAAAGAGCCATGGGCAAAACTGTATTGAAATAAATTTAAGCTTTAGTAAACTCTAATCTCTAATAAGCGCATCATAGTATAATTTTATAATTATTAGGTATGTAAAAGAAAATAGTTTGTCCTACTATTTGTATCATAGTATGAGTGTTCGTATGGATGAACTTTCTTTCTCTACTTACAAATTAAGTGTTCTTTTGAAATAGCACTCTTCACTACAGTCGTATCTCCTCCTCTCCAACTGAAACAATTTTTATTTACGCAAAAGTTTTGAAATGCCCCACGTTATATATATATATATATATATATATAATATCCTACATATTAAATTAATCAAAAATTACGTTCATTAAAATTTAATCTTATATATTAAAAAACTATTGCAAAACTAATGACAGCAACCCTGTCCGTTCTACTTGACCGATTTACATGCGGGTTGTACCAAAACAAAGGTTAGCGGTCCTATATGTGCAGGTTTTATTTATATTTTGAAAATATTTATGTTATTTGGGTCAAAAATGAAAAATAAACTTTTCTTATGGAGATTTAACATAGGGAAAAATTTAAAGCTTATGACAGCGAACCTGACCATACTACTGGACCGATTTACACACGGTTGGTACCAAATGAAAGGTAATTGTCAGTATATTTGCCCATTTTGCTTTGATTTCAGCTATTACCCCACTAAATTTTGTAAAAAACGGAAATTTTAATCTCTTATGGCAATTTAACATGGGGTAAAATTTTAAGCCTATTCTGAGTGAGATCTGGAGTTCTATTGGACTGATTTACATGCGGGTTGTGTTAAATGAAAGGTAATTAACTCTATATATTTGCCCATTTGCCTGAAAAGTTTACTATTTCTTCATTTAATATTATAAAAATGTAATTTAAAATATTTTCTATTCATTAATATTGTTTTTACTGATCAGCTGAATATAACAGCACAGATCAGCTGATTATAACAAAACATTAGTTTATTATCATAACCTGGTTTGTTTTGTTGTAATTTACTTCATTTAAGTAGGTTAGTGTTGATTTAACGTGTAGAATTGTGTTTCTAAGTATATAACAAATAACATATTTAATTTTCTAGATGTTATATTATACCTGGTAAATTTTTGTTTGGTTAGCATTGCTTGATTACAACCACGATCATGACTACTTATAAACATTTTGACATAACTCCAATTATTGGAGATGGAAACTGTTTATTCAGAAGTGTTTCCTATTGTTTATATGGACATTTAGAAAATCATTATGATATTCGATTAGAGTGCGTTAGTAACGTAATGAAACAATGGCATTGATACAGTGATTACATAATAGGCGATCCGACATATGCACAAAACTTTAATCAGCTGAATTCCATATATTAAAGTTTTGATAATTTCAAAAGTGTAATTGAGACACCACAAACAAGCGCAATTACAAAAAATAATGCCCGAGAAAACCCACACTTACTGGTCGATGAGAACAGTCAAGATCCAATCCATACTGGTTCTACTGTTGATGAAATAATGCAAGAAATAGACCCTTCTTCTTCTTTAGCAGCTATCAATGAAACAAACTATTTTAACAATGTTGCAGCAATTAAAAAGAAACGACCGAGAAAACCCACCCTCACTGGTCGTCTAGAACAAGCAAGACATAAAATAACTAACAAAAGTGACCCTCCTACTGATGAAATAATGCAAGAAATAGATCCTCCTTCTTCTTCAGCAGCTATCAATGAAACAAACTATTTTAACTATGTTGCAGCAACTACAAAAAACCGTAAAAGAAAATCCACCCTCACCCGTCGTCTAGAATGAGCAAGAGGTAAATTATCTAACAAACTAATAATCCTGCTGATGAAATAATGCAACAAATGCACCAAAAAATATCAAAACCAACCTTCAAGTGTGCCATTTCAAAGTTTACACCTACTCTTAATCCATATTCTATAGGTGGTCTGGTGGGAGTTTGTCAGTACTGTTCTGCACTGTATTTCCAATCTGAAGTAAATACATCAAGACGCTTTACCCTTTGTTGTTATGAAGGCAAGGTAAAACTAAAGCCAATAACCATAATTGACGAACTAAAAGATCTTTTTACTGGTAACAATATTAAATCTAAAAATTTTAGGGAGAACATTCGCCAGCACAACAATGCAATGTCTTTTGCTTCTTTCGGTGCAAAAATTGACCTTCCACCAAATTATGTTCCTTACTGATTTAATATTCATGTTATAACTCATCATCTCATTTCACGTTTGTATGCTGAGAATGAAGAAAATAGTTCATATGGCCAACTCTACATTCTTGACTTTGCCAAAGCTAATGATATCAGACTATTAAACGGTTAAGTAATTATAAGATGCCATCAACAATTCAAGGTCAATTAAAATTTTAATTTGTTGCATATTATCAAAATTTTACATATAAATAATTTAGCCAAACAAAAAAATATTTTTATCCCAATCTCCCTCCACTAATCTTTTATAATCTTCAGATTTATTAAAAACTAATAAATTCAATATGAAGACCTCCTTCTTATGAGCAAAGCAAGCATGCGGCGCTTTGTGCTACACGGGGTTTGTCTAGTTTATTATTATTTTCTTTTATGGTTGTAACCTACTTTCAAATTAAAATTTTTATATATTGAGAAGCTAATATTCTTTATTATCTTTTATAAATATTTTCATAGAACTTTAATTCTTTTTCAAATTCAAAAACATCAAAATCATAACTTTAAACAAGGAAAATCTTTTATTTATAAAATTACACTCAAATAACATATCATCTCTCCTTACAAAAAACATGAGACAATTCTGTAGACACAATATTCAAATTTCAATAAAAAGATCACAAGTTTCAATTAATTATATTTCTTAGTTTATATAAAGAATAGTTTAGGCATGTTATACCAGACATGCATGAATATTTTATATAGAACTTTTAATTAAAAACACATTTTCCGGGTTGAAGTCACATGGCATCGTTTCACTGAAATCACGTCACCGTTTTAAAATGAACTTTTTTAGTTTTCTACTTCACTTTTATGAACGTAACAATAATTGTTAACTTCATCGTTAGTTCAAAACATTCTATTCAAGTTAATTAGTTTTTGTTTAAAACACAATTGCTTATTCTTTGTTATACGCGTTTTCCGGCTTACTTAATGCACATTGTCCATTGCACAATATTACATAGTCGTAACTTTTCACTTTCGAAAGTTTATTTTTAGCCAATAGAAACTAACTCATATTATTATATAACAGTACTTGTAAAACAACTCTTAGTTTTCAAGAAAACACTTTCTTTCTATATTTCCACTATGTCTTGGCAAACATTTTTATCGACTGAGCGTACTTCTTCCTTTCAAAGTGTCACATCAACCACTCTGTAATGTTCTGCCATGCAAACCTAACATTTCTATAAGGCTTACAGTCTTTCGCTAAACTGTAAGATTATCTCTAATGCATAACGTCATCATCATAGTTTTACAGGTATTGTACTAAATAGGTAAAGAGAACCGTAAAATTGTTTCACTTATTTTTTCCGCAGGGCTCACGGATAATCGGGAGTACACTGTATAATGAAAATTTTTCAGTAATTAGCCAAAATTAGAACACCACAAAACATAAATTTAAATTGCCTATGTTAGAGAAAACCAATTTGGGAGTGAAATATAAAATTGGTTAACATTTTGAGGTCAGTTTAGGAAAATAATCGATGGCAACACAAACATTGAAGATGATTTCAATAATTGCTTCAAGATAATTCAAGAGCAAGTGAAATTGTAGCAAGTTACCCACCAATTGGCAGTAATTATACTAAGGCCATAGATAACCTTATATTATATTAGAGAGTTACCTAAACACACTCTAATTATAAATTCTAGCCAATCTAAATTTAGTCTATCTACTCTTTATTATAAAGTAGAAAACCAGCTTAGATCATTAGAAATTTTAGGTGTAGCAACTGAGAACTATGTATCAATGTTGTTTCCATTGGTCAAATCATGTCTCTCAGAATAAATACCGAGAGCATGCATATTGGTAACTATATTGTTCTTAAATCTACAAATAAATTAAGTAGTTTGATGGCTTTTCTTGAGAATGCGGTAGAAAATGAAATAGTTTAGCAGTAGAAAAGTTTTCACTTGACAATAGGCCTAAACATGTACCAATAGATAAAGATATGGTCTAGATCAGTCCAAATCTAAAATAGAAGTAGGCCTACACAAAAGTAATCCTAAGGCAAGCACAGTACCCACCGCATTTAATGTCATTAGTCTAAAGTTGATTACATTTTGTGTGAGTGTTTTCATCAAAGTTCAGATTGGTTTAGAACCCAAGAAATGTCTTTCGAAAACAGAAAAGATATATTAGTTAAGGTTAACTGTTGTTTCTTATGCCTTAAACTAGTGTATATCAGTAGTATAATAAAGACCTTCCGACATATTTGAGTGGTATTTAGATAACAAAGACCCCTTTTCTGTTAGGTGCAGTAATTGATTTTCATTTAAAAACATGTTTTGTACTAGCTAAAGAAAATAAATCATATGCTAGTTGTACTACAATAAAAAAACTTTGAATAGGTTTTTATGTTGTAATATAACCTTGTGACAAATTTATAGTTACCCCATAAGTTGAGACAATTCAACAATGAACCCATGAGAATATTTGTATAGGGGTTGCGAACACTGTGATCCAAATCTTAAAGAGTGTACTAATACCTCTGTTTTAGGCATTCACTCTTACTATTAATACAAGTTGTTTGAATAATATTGATACTTCCTTAATTACTTGAAGAACAATGTTGTCTGTTGCACAAGGATTTTTAACCCCAAAATAATTAGTCCAATTTCACTTTGTCCTAAAATTATATTACAGCAGAGTTGGTCATCAATAGGAGGTTGAGATATAGAGGTTAGAGAGGAGAAGAGGAATATATTTTTAGCATGGCTTCACGGTATTCAACTTTCGAAGAACTTCAGAATTTCAAGAACGCTGATGGGGGTAGATACTATTACAGTAAATTTTACCAGGCATACTTTTTATGATGCAAGCAAAGATATAAATGCAGCTGGAATTTTTGTCAGAATGGAATACTTAGGTGATGAAGTAACAGTTTAATTGATTCAGGGAAAATCTTAAATAGCTCCTGTTAGGATTGGCTCCTCTAAACTGCCTGGGTTCTTTTTTTTCAATATAATCGAATCAGTGATTCAGTACTTTTTATTAACCTTTATTAATAATTACATCCTATCTTATTACAATACTACAGTATTCTTATTATTACTATTAATCCAGAATGGTTCCAACCATTATGACTCTACTGTTTACTTTAAGTAATAAACAATTATTACAAGTTTTCCAATACACAATGATTTGCTCACCTTTCTTGCAAAGTTCTTCCAATGTTGCTCTCTCGACCTATCGGGCACTCTACTCTTACTCACCAAGTATGGCTATCTTCCGAACATGCCTCGAGCAGTGATTCCTCCTGTGATCCAAAAGACCCCGTCTCCTTTTGCCCAAGAGCTTATATAGCCCCCTCTTGTTTGTAACGTTGACTGCCATTGCAAAGTAAGCATTTCATCATAATTATTGTTCCAATTTTGTCTTTCGCAACAGTTGGTCTCCATTCTAACTTTAATATTATTTTTATTTATCTATCTTCTAACTAAATATATCTTAATTCCTAAAACTCCTATAAGAGTATTCCTAGATTAGAATCAATGGCACCAACAATAGGAGCAAGATTATTTGTTTCAGTAAAAAAGAATTCAGTATTGATGAAAGTTATTATTAGGGGAGAGCGGGGCTATACCGTACACATAAGGGAGATTCGTAGTTACTTAGCAAATTACGAAGTAAAGGTAATATAAACACAAGCAATATATAATTTGATTATTTGGCTACTGATTTTACATAAACATTTTGGAACTACTATTGCATTTTTTACATGTAAAAATTGGTAATTAAAAAAAAAGGTACCTTGTAGGAAATAGGGCCGGGGGTGGGGCTATACCCTACAGTTTAAAAATTATTTGTTTAGGAGAGTAATATAATAGTAATGCAACAAATTACTGTACAAACACTTTTTATTACTTATAAAGGTTGTAATTAAGAAACAGTCTATTACAATTTAAACATTTTAGAATAAATTACAATTCAAAAATCATCAGGTTAAACTTTATGAAAAACATGAAGTTTATGAAAAAGTTATAAGATTTCATCACAAACCTAAAAGAGAGCAGAAAAAAGGTCACACGTTAAGCGTTGTACATAAATCACAAATGTAGTTGTCTGCAGACTCCGCAGCACTGCAAGCTGAATGGATCCACCCTGAACATGAGCAGCACCTGTACCAGAGCGCCTTGTCCTTGCCAAAATCACCACACAAAATGCACACATCCTTGGAGCCTGAAGCTTCTCTTGTGAACCCTTTATCAATAAAGGATTTCATTGGGTCCACATCATCTAAATAATCGTCTTCGACAATGTCTATCAAATCAGGTTCGTCTTCTGACGATGAATCTTCAAATTTGATACTTCTCTTGCGAGGGTAGATAAACATTGGTGGGGTGTATTCCCCTGCAGCGCTCATTGCACAGCCCACAGTAATATTTTTTCCACGTTCCCAGCTAGTCGCAGCACCCAACTGCTTTGTACCTATTGGACCAAGAATTTTTCCGGGTTTTTGGACTGTGGAGATTCCTGTCTCATCATAATTAATTATATATCCTGGTGGCTGTGAACTTGTGTTTGTCCATTTCACATTTGAGATTCGAGAATAAAAGATCGACTTCTTCCTTATTGAAAGCAGTTATCCGGCTCAAACTTGTGGCCTCTGGTTTCCGAATGCTGATCATTGGGTTTCCCATCAAAAATCCCTTAAGCCAATCTTGCCCTGCTAATTTAGCTGATTTATTAAATTTATTTGGAATGCCATTTTTCTCGGCATATTCAAATACTAAGCGACAGAGCTCAACAGAGGAAATACCATAAAATACCTTGGCCAAAATTAAAATTTGTTCTGCTATTTCATTTTCTTGCTCTGGTGTGAATACAGGTTTATGTCCCAAGGGTAACTTTGTTGAGTCACGATTCTTATCACTCAATGTCATTACTGGAATGCCGTAAGATCTTGCTGCCTCTCTTAATTTCTTTGTGTTATTTGCTACATCATCAATAGCTGCCTTCATCGCTTCTTCTGTCCATTTCGCTCTTTGGGTTGTCATCTGATATTTACGAACCATCTGAAAAAAAAACTTGCATTCTATACCAAGCAAGTCATAATATTCTTATAACTGAAAAAATCTAGGCCAAAAAATGGGTGTATGGTTTAGCCTCGCTGTACGGTTTAGCCCCGCTCTCCCCTATTATTCAATTGTTATCGCTTGAATTAGAAGGAAGAGCAATGGGAAGTTTGGTGACAGAACCAACAAGATAAGACATATTATTTCTAAAGAAAATTGGCGGCACTTACCAATTGGTGGACAATGAATCCAGCTGATCTCCCAAGCCGTAGATAAAGTAATGAATCAATTCATTGAGTCTAAAAGGTGAGAGGGACATACATGATTCATGATTAAAATTGTCTTCTGAAAATTGGTCTTCGACAGAATCTAAACCTGAAGAAGAAGTAGTACAAAAGAAATAGAGAAAGACTGTCTGTACAACAATGCTGTAGAGAAAAACTAACATTATTCTTTCAGCAATAGTTTTCAGAAAATCGTAAGAGTATTAGCTTGGATTCTTTGATTCGTGACTATCTATTAAAAAAAATATTCTACTACACTGAATAATAACTTATCCCTTCAAGAAAAAGAAAATTCTGAAAATGTATTGTTAAGTTAACTCAACAAGAATGTTTTACAGGAGTTGAATATGTAAAGCTTTCTTCACTTTGTCTCTTTATGAACTCAGAGGGAATAATTATTCAGCTGAAAAAAATCATAGAAAGAAAAGATTCATTTGATTTCAGGTACCTAGCTGTTCTACCATTGATACATTCACTCACCGAAAGAGGTGATATGTCGGTGTCACACGACTTTTGAATTTGTTAAGGGAAATTTTTTTTAATTTACAGGGTCAAAGAACAGTTTGTAACATTTTGTCAAAGTGCACCATATGCAGACGCCATGATTCAAAACCTTTTGAACAATAATTACTCCACCTTTACCAAAATTTCGAGTGAGAGATTCAGCCATTTTTGAAATCATTGAATTAATTTTTGTGGACCTCTATAACTGAGAGATAAGAGAAAAGTTTAAAGAATTCTACTTCATTGTCTGCAAAAACATTTGTCCAAGCAATTGAGATTTATAGCTCGGAGAGGAAGATCAGCTATGATTTACAGTGATAACGGAATAATAAGCCGGCAGCAAAAAGATGGGGATGTAAACCATTTTCTCCACTTTTGAGGTCATCGGGAAGTAGGGAAGGTGGGATCAGACCTACCTTCAAACCGGTCACAAGATGATAATTGTGACCGAAACCTACCCAGAAGTCGGGTTGACAGACGAGTAGTAGGGTTTTTGCATTGATGCTTGGTATGTTCATAAACACAAAAACAGTGCTTGTGGCCTGCATCTCGTAACCCTAGATACAGAGTACGATGCACACATTTTATCGCACGTGTAAACTCCACTCTTAGTATTGTTGTCATCTATTATTACTTCCGGTTAACCAGTGTCTTCAACAGTTACTTTTGTGTCATGCATGGTTGACAAAAGTATAACCCCTTTGTTCTTTTTGATCATATAAGAAAGTAAAGTTTTAACATCATCCTGGAATCCAAATATAGAACTGCCAACTTCTTTAGTTTTATTGGGTAAAAACTAGGGTGGTATAGCTGCCTTGGTTTTTTTTAAGTAATTAATCAGCAAGTGGGATGCTTGTGTACCAATTTTCAGTCGTTACTTTTTTATCGGATTTTTCAATTGGTTTTACCAGCCGTTTTACTATGTCAAGGGCGCTATTTGATCCTTCATACAGACTTTGTGGTTGTATTCTACAGTAAACTTCAAAGTCACTGCAATAAAATATTTTAGCATCACATATTGCTGGCATTTTCAAACCATATTTGGCCGGTTTGTTGGCATGTACTTTACAAAAGAACATCGGCCTCGAAAACGATGAAGCACCTCATCAATTGTCACGAATTCAAATGTATTGCATTGTCACTCCAAATGGCATAATCTCAGTTTTGTTTAACTGTATCCAGTCTCGTTCTCTAACAAATTTGTGTGAAATAGAAATTATATATTATTGTTTGTTGCCATACCGACTACTGTTAATTATAATTTATTAAATTACTCACCGTCCAGTAGTTTTTTTTTTTTTTTTTTTTTTTTTTTTTTTTGGACGGTGAGTACTACTGGACGGTGAGTAATTTAATAAATTAGAAATTATATACTTATTACTTAACTCTAAAATTTCATCAATCTTTCAACACTTATCATTGATAAAAAAAACTTCAATTTCCTGGCACATTGTTTTGGTCCAGGAAATTTTTTCACTATTGTATGTTTTTCGCTCTTGCTAATGTGTGCTATTTCGGATTTACACCAAATTGTCTCACCATCTTTAAAAGAACAAAATCACTGTCAAACCTAGAAAAATCGGTAACTTTATCGCTGATAATGGCAGAAAATTGGTTTTTGCCAAATGGTCTAAAACTGAATAAAAATAAAACTCGGTTAATGCAGTTCAGTTGTAAACAATTAAAAAACAAAATTTTAATCAATCATTTAGAACCAAATACAGACTCGTCAAAATTTCTGGGAGTGGTAATTGATGAAAATATAATTAGTCACATATTACCTTTATTTCAAATAACTTTAATTCAGTTTTGTTATGCACTACACACTATTTCATATTTCCTGTTCGGAATTACAATTACATGTACAATTAAAACAGTATATTTTGCATATGTGTGTTCTCTCTTGGGATATGGTGTTTCCCTTTGGGGAAACTCGGTAAATATTTCAGTCTGGAAATATTTTTTCTATTCAAAAGAGAATTATAAGAATAATTTGTAATTTAAAATGTAAGCAATCTTGCAGAAATTCATTTACGAAATTAAAATTTTTAACTCTTCCCTGTAAATACATTCTGAATGTCCTGCTCTTTTTTAGAAGTAATTATATGGGTGTCGATCAGTACAAACATGGATATTCTATAAGACAGCAAATGCTTCAGTACCCAGTACATAGATTAAAGTTGTTCAAGGACAGGGTGCGCTATTCTGGTCTCAAATTGTACAACAAATTGCCCGATAATGTAAAAGAAGTGCCTAGCAGTAAAGGCTTTAAAATGAAACTTGAGGCTTTCCTTGTAGAGCGGGCATTTCACTCGGTGGAGGAGTACCTTGACCTTTAAATGGATGTTTTGTTGTATGATAGATATAAATAGTTCATATAATTGGGTCTTATTTATATTGCTTGTATTGTATGTTGTGTGTTATGAGGATATGTTTATTGTGTATTGTATATATCATTATTGTGACAATTCAAATGTTTACTGCAGCAATGCTATTTATACACCAAATGAGGCTAATAAATAAATAAATCAATCAATCAATCAATTACTTAAGCTATGTCCACACTCGTGCGCTTTCCCTTTCCCTTTCATCTTCAACATGACGCATGGTGGAGGGAAGGTGAGGCTTGCGGAAAGGAATACCTCTTCCCCCGTAAAATTCGCAGAATTCAATAGCACATGCCTTATTGAAAGTGAATCCATCACCTTTGGATCTTCTTGCCTCATTCCGTTCGTCTTTTTGTTTAAACTAGTAAAATGTCGCAGTCTTCGGAAGAAATTTTAAATTTTATTGAAGAGTACAGACTGCTACCGGCGTTGTGGGATGTCAACCACTCTGGTTATACGAACAAAATTGTTAGACGCGATAATCTTAAGTTGTTGGCCGACAACCACCAGTTAACAGTTGAAAAAGTGAAAACTAAAATAAAAAGCTTGCGATCATATTTTGCCAAAGAACACGCAAAAGTGAAAAAAAGGAAAACGGGTTCTGCCGCGGAAAATGTGTACGAATCACCATGGTTTGCATATAAATCACTACTGTTTATTGTGGACACTCTAACCCCAAATCAGACAAAGGAAATTGGAGGAAATCTAACCGAAGAAGAGGAAGAAATGAGATGGAAAGAAAATTGTCCGGTAAGTTGGTTTTGTAATTAATTCTAGTTATTATTTATTAGAAAGTACGTATTCCATAACAATATTTTATCATGTGAAATGAAGTATCACTACCTTTTTTTTCTCCTTTTTTTTAGGGGCGGGGTTATCTTCTTGAAAAATAAAATAAAATTGATCATCTCTATTTCATTCATCACAATAAATTATTTTGAAATGGCAAATCATTCATTTTAAAATACATTAGCCCTAATCCCTCAACATTCCTGGGTTTGATATCAACGAGTTTTGATAATCCGTGAATATAAAAAATAGAATTAGTTTTTCCATGAGTAAAAAAGTTTATAAAAACACAAATATGTTTGTAAAAATGAATCGAAAAGGGGCCTAATCTTGTTATAAATTACAAACATTTAATACACAAATTATTTAGTAAGTAGGGAAAAATATGTTCTACAAACTAGAATATGGTAAGGAGGCGTATTCTAATTTTTAGCCAAGTTCTTAAAAACACAAAGATGTTTGTAAAAAAGAATCAAAAAGAGGCCTAATCTTGTTATAAATATACAAAAATGTTAAACAGAAATTATTTTGTAAGTAGGAAAATTGTTTATTAAGTAGGAAAAAAATGTTCTACAAACTAGGATATGGTAAGGAGGCGTATTCTAATTTTTAGCCGAGTTCATAAAAACATAAATATGTTTGCAAAAAAGGAATAAAAAAGAGGCCTAATCTTGTCATAAATATACAAAAATTTAATACACAAATTATTTAGTAAGTAGGGGAAAAAATTGTTCTACAAACTAGAATATGGTAAGGAGGCGTATTCTAATTTTTAGCCAAGTTCTTAAAAACCAAAACACAATTTACAGTTTCAGTCTAAAGAGCTACAAAAAGAGTGAGCTAACTATGACATATTTAAATATTACTTTAGATGCTCATACTTTGATTTTTAAAATGCTTTTTAAAGAGTACCTTTGGTACTGTTTGCCAGATAGAGGATTAATAAATATTATGACCTAAAAGAGGGAAAATAAAACACGAAATGCACTTAATAATCGATATATTTTTATGTCATTCGTTTGTTACAAGTACTTGTATTGGAAAGGGATAGATCCTTCTTTTGTCATGAAGTATTCTAAAAATTCTTGGCGTATTTGTGTTGCTGCTTTAGAATGGTTTCTTGGAGTAGGCTTCAGTGCCCGTAAACCAGAATCACCAGATGTAATCTTTCTCCACGTCCCAGGAATGATTTCACCGGTGCTTGCATCTTCATTATTAAAACACCCGGAAGGTGAATAATACCTTGTTGAGTCTGATTTTGATCTGAGGAAATTATGGAGAAGCACACAAGCTAAAACTATATCAATTATAGTATCAAGTACTTTTATCTCTATTGGTTTACGAAATATTCTAAACACCGACGCTAACAAACGGAAAGCGTTTTCAACTATATGTCTTGCTCTAGAAAGTCTATAGTTGAATACTCTCTTTGGTGAGCCTTTATTTAGAGCGGTTGAAAATGGTTTCATGAGATGTGGTCCAAAAGCAAAAGCGTCATCAGCAACCATAACAAAAGGCGTTGATGATGTACGACCAGGGAGAGGTTCATCTTTTGGTAACTTCAAACTGTTATCGTCTATCTTCTTGAAGAGTGAGGTATTTTTAAATACACCCCCGTCAGAGATTCGACCTTGACACCCTGCATTCACCCATGTAAAGCAGTAATTTGCATCAACAAGGGCTAGTAGGACTATACTTTGTGTACCCTTGTAATTGAAATATTCGGACTCAGTGTTTTCTGGTCGTTGTATAACAACATGCTTGCCATCAAGAGCGCCAACACAGTGAGGGAAATTCCATCGACGATCGAAATTTTCTGCGATCAACTTCCATTGGTCTTCATTTGAAGGCAGCTGAAACAAAATTGAAATTTGAATCGTTACACCAAATAAATAAATAATTTAATAAAAATAAAGCAACAACTTTTGAATAAATTGGAATTAATATAATTTATACGGTTTTTTATATGTAAATAATTCTATATATTGCAGAACAAATGCCTAAATATGGTAGTTTATTTAATTGATAATAGTTGATGTTAATTAATTTAATTGAATTTTAAGGTATTAGTCATGCAGTCATGCAACAATACTGATTTCTTGTTATCTTTTTCAGGATGTGGCCGATGAAGTTACTATTTCTGAAGTCATCGATTCACCTCATAATGATAGTTTGTTTGCAAAGCCTTCTACTTCTAGAAGGAATGTGAAATCAAATAACTCAGATCCTAAAGAACTTGAAGTTTATAAAATTATGCAGCTAGCTGCCAGTAAACTTATAAACAGCAGCAAAGATGAAAGTGCCAATTTTGGCAAAATGGTAGGTGCCAAAATAAGAAAGTTGACCCCACGTAATAGGGCGATTGCTCAAAATAGGATCAGCAATATATTGTTCAATCTAGAAATGGAAGAGATTGATGGTTCCTCAGACGGTTTAATGCCTGCTAAATCACCAAGCCAATCTGAATGTTCCAATCAAAGTGACATCACATATCCTTCTGCAACTGAGGACATTGACGGACTAACGTCTGCAGCGGTATTAGGGGAGTTTTTGAGATTTCCATTGCAAAATTAAGTAATGAGCTAATTTAAATTGTTTTAAGTGTATTTTTTGTTTTGAGAAAGATTTCATTCTGAATCTGCATTGGCCTTATTAATCATTTTTTACTTTTATATTATTTGTACAACTTTGTATTTATACTGTTTTCTATTGATTTATATTTCTACAGTTCAATTAAGAACTATTACTTTTTTGTTATTCTTTAAGCATTATTTGTTTAAATACTTAACTGTTATAAAGTGTTTAAGTGTATTTTTTTTTTTTTTATGAAAGACTTCCTACAGAATCTGCATTGACCTTGAATTTAAAAGTTTTTTACTTTTCTATTATTTGTACAACTTTGTATTTATACTGTTTTTATTGATTTATATTTCTACAATTTAATTAATAATTATTACTTTTTTATTATTCTTTAAGCATTATTTGTTTTTAAAATAAAAATCATTAATGGGAAGAAACAACAAACTTTACTTACCTTGACATAATCCTTTAGTGCTTCTATTATAGCTTTCAAAACTTCGGGCAACATAGCAGAAATGCATTGCTTTGACACTTTATATAGATATGATAGAGAATCGCCGGTAGCCAGGAACCATAACACAATCGCCAGCCTGATTTCAGGAGAAACAGAATCTCGGAAGCGAGTGTTTTTTTTTTAATTGCTGGCTCAATCATAGTCAACAGTTCATGAAAGTTACTCTCCGACATTTTAGTAAAATTCCTGAACAAACCATTATCTACGTGAAGTTCCATTAATAATTCTTCATTCCTTTTTCTCAAAAAATGTTTTGTCCAAATCGCTCGTTGACGTTTTCTTTTTCTCCTGTTACTCCGCGAAATCACAATGACAGCAGAACTAACCGCAATAAGCAAACACGCGTCCGACTCTTCCATCTTGTGAACTGTTGAACAAGTGTGGACAACAAATTGAATGCCTCTAGAGGAAAGCCGCAAGGCATGCGCTAAAGGCAAGTTGAAAGGAAAGATGAAGCGCAAGTTGAAGATGAAAGGGAAAGGGAAAGCGCACGAGTGTGGACATAGCTTTAGTTCCACATCACTCCCACCACTACCCTCGATTTTACTTTCATTCCATAAGTAATTATTTTCAACCAGTTCATTACTATAATCTGTAATCTGTTGCATTTTGAAAAATAAAACCCACCAATATCATCGTCATCATCTGAAATTTCATGAAATATGCGGTCAATTTCACTTCTATTAATTACATCAGAGATAATGTATACAGTTCCTAACAAAATTCAAAGAATAAACAGCACAATGTATAACATAACCACTAAGCTAGGACGTGTGCATTTTACATATTTCAACAACCCCATGCGACTTGTTTCAACTCCCCCTCACAACTGGCTGACCTTGACCAGAAAATAATTATGTATACCTAGAAGGATTACACAGATTATAAAAAATTTTTTCGTCATACTGCTTCAAAAAGAGCTGTTTTCAATACATGCATTGAGTTGCTAAAGTTGTTTTTTTGAGTCCTTGAACCTAAAAACATCAGCTGAGGTCGAGGTCATCAGCTGTTACTTTGTTTATATGATTAATTAACTAATGTAAAAAATCTATAAAAATATAAAAACAACTGATACTCTTGATTGTAAATAACCTATAAAACAGCTGTTACCATAGATTTTATAAATAAGTACCACTAACAAAAACTAAACCGCTGTAATAGGTGCAAACTTGTGTAATTTGTGCAAACTTTTGATGGTAAATAGGTTATAACATTTTAGTTTTTGTAAAATTGTTTACTTATATTGTTTGCTGTACAACGAAAAATATAGTTCATCTCTAGGACTAAAAGAAACTTTTCGATCCTAGCTCATTTTCCGGCCTTGGCTCCGCCTAATATTTAACGTAGTAATGGTTAAATGGCTGGGATTGAAATAAATGTTTTGCTATTATAATGTTTTATTCATTTATTTTTGAATACGATTGGGAAGTGTAGTAGTATGAAAACACAATAGTTGTTAAAAGCTATTTGGCTAATTCAAAAATTAATAAGTAAAATTATACCCAATGGATTCAACAATTACCATAAAAAATTTGAAATAACACAGCAAAGAATTCAGTTGATTAAGGGGTGTAAAATATTTAGAATTTCCTGTTTGAGATTCATGATTTAACTGAAAAAGATTCATCTAGAAGAATTCAATAGTCACTATATTATACAGAATGTTTCGGAACTCTAGTCGGATATTTTTGAAACAAACTTAGTTGTCTGTCGGTCCGCCATTTCGTGATTTGTAAAACATAGTTTTGGAAATAAATTATGTATCAATTCCTAATTTGATATACATTTTTGTATGTAACCTTTTATCAATGAACCAAAAACCACGACCTTGTTTTGTATTTTTTCAAAATGGCAACAGTTTAAAATTTTTAATGTCAAATATTCGAAAATCGTTAACTATATAAACAATTCAGGAGACAAAAAGTTTCCCTTTTGAATGGCAAACAAAATGGTTTTGGAATTTTTACTGTAGCTATATATATATATATATATATATATATATATATATATATTATTATTATTATTATTATTATTATTAGAATCTATATATGATATATTATTAAAATATATATAGATAGATAGATAATATATATTTCCTTTCATACCATATTTGATTTTGTTATTTATAATACAGGGTTATCATAAAAGAATGGTGGGGTTTTGAACATGATTAAAATGAAAACAGAATTACTTACAGCTGATGTTCTTTATTTATCTAAATCATCTTCTGAACAGGTGTTTTTACATAACTAATAAATTTTGATATATGAGTCATTAGTCGGTCGGCAAATGTCCAATCAATAATAAAGTTCTGCCCAAACATAATTTATATGTCTTTTTTAACAGTTGTCATTGCTTCATTATTCCTGTTCCAAGTGATTTAGGTCACAAATTTTTTCTGGATAAACAATGTTTTTGATGTACCCCCACAAAAAGAAATCGCTATGTGTCAGGCCTTGGACTCCTTGGAGGCCAGTGTATAGGTCCTAGCTGCCTATCCATCGATATCCAAACTTTTCATACAAAGTGTTTGTGATAAATGCTCTAAAGTGTGGGGGTGCGCCATCTTGTTGGAAATGAAGTTGTTGAATGTTTTCGAGTTCATCCAGCTGAGGAAAACAATAATTGATTAACATATCGAGATACATAATTTCATTAATTGTCTTTTCAGCAAAGAAGAAAGGCCCTATCAGACAATTTTTCATCACACCACACAAAAATTAACTTTAGGCAAGTCGTATATTTTCTCAAAAATTGTATGTGGGTTTTCAGATCCACATATGCATGAATTGTGTCTGTTAAGAGACCCTTGATAGGAATGTAGCTTCGTCTGAAAAAATATATATCTTCTAAAAATGATGGGTTTTCATCAATCTTGTTCAACATTTCAACAGCGAAATTAAAACGTTTTGCACCATCATCAGGTTTCAATTCCTGCAATAGCTGGATTTTATATATGTGTAATTTCAGTTTGTGTAAAAATTTGTGGATTGTTGTGTTGGAATACCTAACTCTAGGCTCAGTCGAGGTATTGACTTCTTAGGACATCTGATTGCAGATTGTATAATAATAAGTTCAACTTTTTTGTTTGATACACTTAGCCTGCCAGATGATTTCTGCTTTTGAACTGATCCAGTTTCTTGGAATTGTTTGAACTAATATATATGTTATTTTCATATGGTGGATTTGTGTATTCATGTCAAAATGTATCTTGCACTGAAATTTCAAACTTGAATTCAGCCAGCAACGAAAAACACTTTGCTTTTTTTTTTTATTAGAGATCATAACACATTCCACACAGAACACTCCAGAAAACATGAAAGAGTTAACAGTAGTGATGTGTGAGTTCGAATTAAAATACTCGGTGATTCCGAGTATCAAAATCCTCGGAAGAGTCCGAATATTAAAATCCTCGGTTTTGTATTAAAATATTCGGACAAAATCCTCGTAACTATGAACAAGGAGGAGGTAATGTGCGAGGCTGCGAGTATCCTCGGTGTGCGAGTATCCTCGGACAACGATATTTGTTAGTATTGTGTCAATTCCAAACAAAATACTCGGTGTTTCTACTTTGGTTACATTAGTTTCTAAGCTGATTTTTCACTTCACGTTAATCTAAAGTCCATGCAAACATCTGACAATATCAAATGGAATGAGTTCGACTTCTCATTACAAAGAGCCTTGGGAAATCGACACGACATTTCATTGGTTAAACATTACGATTTTGAGTTATAATGATTTAGATTCGGTAACAAGTTCAATTTAAAATAACAATAATATTCATTTATTTCCACATTAACAAAAAGTAAATTAAATTATTACCGGTATTTAATTGTTATTACTTATATTTAAATAAATATTTATAGGTTACCATCTTTATAAAGAATATAGTAAATTAAC
This sequence comes from Aphrophora alni, assembly GCA_963513935.1. NCBI lineage: Eukaryota > Metazoa > Arthropoda > Insecta > Hemiptera > Aphrophoridae > Aphrophora > Aphrophora alni. Next base: position 81,046,343 of record OY740766.1, read on the forward strand.
TTATTTTAAATAATAACTAAATTATTAATGTTGGTAATAATTGTACTTACGTTTAATTACTGAATTTGTGTCTAGGCAGGATAACATTTAATTACGTATTACAAGTGTCAATCACATATTGCTTAAAAAAATAAATATTTGGTGCTCTTGGTGGATCAGTCTAACAGATAGAAAGAAATATAACACACACACACACACAAAGCGCATAATCATTCTGCGCAGATACTCGATGTCGAACTAATAATAGGAGTATTGAAATCATTCGAAGCCGAGTATTGCGAGTATCTATTTCACACGAGTATCAACATCGCTAGTTAACAGTACCACAACAATGCAAGAACTAATTTGAAAGTTACAAAAGCTGTTTAAACAAACTTTTGGGTTATAAGCTATCAACGATACCAATACAACACCACAAAATGTCTCTATTGTCTTAATATGAATTAATGAAACCCCAATATTCATTTATGGAAGTTAGAACGAAATAAATGGTAAAGACTACAAAATGCGTTAATTTATTATGTATAAACTAAAAAAATTAATAAATGCTTATTATTTTTTTTTTTTTAATTTGACTCTGAACAATCACAACTTAGCAATTCAACTCATCTCTGAACAATCACAACTTAGCAATTCAACTCATTATTATAAATAAATATAATATATTACGGTCAGCTGACGAACGGATATTTTGTTGTTAGTTAATAAAAAACACACCTTTTATTAAAACTTAGTATTACACATTTTTTGACGCAATAAATAATAAAATTAATTTATTTATTACTAAAATCCTTATGATAATTTAACTATATCTATCATCTTTTTAAAGGGACCCTGACGAAGCCGTGACACCCATCAATATTATGTACTATAAAAAATGTCATTCATAGTTGTAATATTGGTAGTAATGAGATTTTAAGCTATGCTTCTTCATCATCATATTAAAGAATATTTATATGATGTCTACAACAAGTTAGTTTAGATTACAAAATGACCATTTTTAGTAAAATTTCATTAAAAACTGTGAAATAAAATAAGATTAAGAATTCTGTCAGAAAATTTGGAACGCAAATTTAGAAAATGTATTTTGATTTCCTATTGGTAAAATATTGCCACAAACATAGAATTATACCAAATGAATATTACGAAACAGATATCAGTGTAGCAGATTGCCCAATTGTGTTTGTGGTTTTGCAATGTAGTGGTAGTTGGTACTGTGGTAGTGGTACTGGTGTTGTATGTTGATGTTTACTTGTTTATTATTGATTTGAATGTGATAGTGAGAATAGAATTTACGGTGTTTTTCACTATAGATCCACCATTTTCCTGCTAATACTACTACATTTAACAGAGTTGTGTGTAATATTAAAGGTGAAATTATAAAATAATCAATATGTCTGATGTAGTGGACGTCAATCCTCTCCCTCCTGGATGGGATAGCAAATATGACTTCGTAACTGGGAAGCGGTAAATATACTTTGTTTTTCCTAAGAAAAAATATTTTAGAGGTTATTTTTTCTATAAGAGTTACATTTGAGCAAATTATTAGTATGATTCACTTAAATACAGTAAATTCTGTCTTCATATACATATTTACACTGTGATATAGCCTAATAAATTTCAAAATACTTCTTGAAAATAATCCAATCAATACATAAGGTTATGAACCACTTGTGCAAACAAAATATGAGTGTTTGAACTATTGAGTCTTGAGAATTACTAATGGAGTTATATTTTCCATATAATAGGAAAAAATATCGGTAATTGTTTAGATAAAGGTAACTTGTAATTTTCGGAATTTTTTTACTAATTGCTTAATAAATAAAATCATTACTATAAATACGGTACATCTTCTTAAGAATAAATAATGTTATCATTGCAGAGGTTACTATTTTAAACTGAAAAATTACAATTTACAATCAAAGTTTTTATAGGTTACACTGGTAATTGTTTACAAAGAAAGTTAGGCAACTGCTTTTTTTGCGATTTTTTAAAACATGTTCTACATAGGCCTACCTTATTTCTTAATAATAAAATAAAATAGTTTTCAACATGGAGTTAACTTTTTCACAGAAAAAACATAATTTCAACTTTTCTAGGCTAAGGTCCATTAAGTGAATTACGTGTTAAAATAGGTATGTATGGGAATTTTTACCTTACAAGGTTAAATAACACCATACCTGACCTACGCATATATTTGTAAAAAAAAGAAGAAATTGTGCGTTATTTTTTAAGCGGCCACCCATTTCAGTACTAACCGTGCTCGATGTTACTAGACTTCGGTGACATATAGGGCCTAAATGCATTGAACTCTGTATTTAAATTGAGATTTTTTGGTGAAAAATTTAGCTCCGCATTGAAAACCTATTTTTTTTACTAATAAATAAGGGTAAAAGTTTACTTTAAGATAACTTGTAATTTTTGGAGTTTTTTTTAACGTCTACAACATGCCTTCCTTATTAAGAATAAATAATGTTTTCCTTGCGCAGATCACTTTTTTTCACTGAAAATTCACAATCTAAAAATTATCATTAGACATAATGGCAAATGTTCACATTTACGTCTCATATTTTACTAAAGATATTTCAATCTATAAATCCGTGATACAGATCACGTGATATGCTGTGAATCCTCCATATTAATAATTTAATTTCAAATAAGATTCGGCCAGGTGTATATATCTTGTGTGTATATATCAGGTGTAGCTACCTGGCCAAACCCGTCAAGATATATAATTGTGTCGCAACAATAATAATTACAACAATAATAATTTATTATGAACTTAATAAATAAGTAAATTATTAAGTTCAATAAAAGTATGAAAGGTTTAGTCAGGTGATTATATTTAGCCACCTGGCCAAACCTGTCGTGACATGAAATAGTGGTCATTGTCATTGTGTAATGCACATTTGGCAAACCACACGATATTCTTATTTCTATTATGTCTTGCCATTAGGCTATGTGTAATCTATAAACCCATTGATTTGATAGTTTTTAAATTGTGATTATTCAGTGAAAAATAGTGATCTACGCAAGGAAAACATTATTTTTATTCTTAAGAAGTAAGGTATGTGGTAGATGTTTAAAAAAAAAAACTCCAAAAATTACATGTTACCTTAAAGTAAACATTTATCGAAGTAAGCTATGTAGAACATGTTAAATTAAAAAAATTTAAAAAAAGCAGTAACTTTCTTTGTAAACAATTACTGGGTAATTCTGTGCAATTTCTTGGTCAACCCCAAACTTTTTCATATTTTACTACGGTCATAAGGATGTTCTCAGAAAGCAAGAAACATAATTCAAAGCCCGCAAGGCCATCGTACAGAGCGATAAGAAGGTTCAAAGTCCACGCGATAACAGTGGCTTGCGGGAGACGCGCGGAAGGCCAGTTGTGACAGTACCGTTATATAATTATATATAATGACAGGTTTGGCCAGGTAGCTATATATATAGCTACCTGGCCAAACCTGTCATTATAGGCCTTCCGCACGTCTCCCGCAAGCCACTGTTATCGCGTGGACTTTGAACCTTCTTATCGCTCGGCAACCTGTACGATGGCCTTGCGGGCCTTGAATTATATGTTTCTTGCTTTCTGAGAACATCCTTATGACCGTAGTAAAATATGAAAAAGTTTGGGATTAACCAAGTAATTGCACAGAATTACCAATTACTGGTTACATATAATGGCAAGATATAACATCAATGGGAATAGCGTATGGTTTGACGCATGCACATTACACAATGACTACGATAGATCGCTATTTATATGCCACGACAAGTTTGGCAAGGTACCTCAATATATATTTATCTAAAACCACCAGGCTAATAATGTTCTTACTATAATACATAGGGCGATATTATATGTCATGAAAGGTTTGGCCAGGTGGCTATACAGGGTGACAATTAAGTCTGGAACCGCTTTCCAGCTTTTAAACAACAACAGATAAAAATAACAAAGTTCACACTTCATTACTGGTGACAGTAACCTACATTTTTGTGCAATTAATGACCGGATGACACCTTTGGGGTACGGCCCACAAGTACTCAAAAGAAAATCTTTAATCACAGCCTATGTTGAGTTGTACATCAATTAATTGAAAGGCATTGTTTTATTGAAAAGAGTGCTGCAAACCGGACTTGTGTATTATGAGACTTGTGTACTATTATAGACTCCTTTTTTTTTACATCGAACAGGAACTAATTAAAATAATGCATTTTCTAAAGATTTAATAACTTACATTTTAAAACCCATATTAGTGTTATTGGTAAACTAAAATGTAGATTAAATTAGTGGTAGGAAGAATCACCCCACATATAGGTTATGTTAAATTAACTTGAATTTTGGGACTTGAAACGTTTCTTCCGACAAATAATGTGATCTGATCCTTTAATTATAAGATAAATACTTTACGTTTTCATATTTTTTTATAGAAAAATACGAGGACGAGGTACAACCGATAATTACCGAATAAAGATACAGAAATTTAAGCTAACCTAATTTATGTTTTAGTTATTATTATTTATGGCATAACCCACTTTATGTGACACAATTCAGTGCAGGTATAAATTATGTCGAATGTATTTAAATATTTCAAATTTATTATTTAGATGAGATACCATTTTTTTTATTATATTACTTTCTTAAAGCTACCCATATTACCCCCAAAAAAAGAAATGTGAAAATAATCATTTTAAGGGTGAAAATAATATATTAGGGTTATATTGAGACATTTATATTTTCACAACAGTGTCTGCTTGTTGTTAGACCACTTTGTCAATGAAAAAACATGGTTTCGCTAGTTACAGCATTGTAAGATACCTTGACAATGCGCTAACTAGCGAAACCATGATCAACAAGTTTCAATAAATTTGTGGTAGGCTATATACTAAAAAGTTGTTGTTTTATTATTAAAATGGAATATCAGCAAGTACCCAAGGTCTTTAGCATAAATATATTAAGTAATTACTTGTTAGTCCTACTAAATTTGATTTCTATTAATAATTTAAACTAAACTGTTTATATGACCTACTACAATAAAATACAATTTCTTATACTTATATAATTTTATCATTCATATTTATAACTTTAATAAGTAAGAAATGATATATATCATTTTACAGCAAACAAATTTTATTAAAATTATTTTAGGTACACATCAAATTAATATATAGGTATTTTTGATTTTAGGTATTTCATAAATTACTTTACAAGAAATACTTCATTAGAAGACCCAAGGTTGAGGCAGCGACAATTTACTGAAACAATTCCAATGCAGGTAATAATTATCTATAATTTTACGAGTATATTTCTTATGGAAAGTTTTTAGATTATGATTACATTATTGTATAATAAATGTATTATCTAATAGATGTTTGTACATTAGAAGAATATAAATTAATATTATTGTCAGTAATGAATTCCTATGGTGGTATAATTGTTCACCACTAAAGCAGCTGATTTTTTAATGTTATATAACAAAATCTTTGCTATGTAAGTAGTTTTGGGTTATCTAAGTTAAATATCAAATTAGATTGTCTTTTATATTGATTAATGATACAAATTTTAAATGATTTTTATACGTCAAAAAGATTCTTTATTTCAAAAATACACTATCTCGGGGAAGGGGAGCTCGTGCTGGCCAAGAAATCCTGTTTTACACGCAAAATTTTTATACAAATGAAAAGTTATTTAAATTTTAATTTATTATGAAAATAATTTAGTCAAATTGTTCACTATGTGTTTCCTTACCACTATTTCTATGTTCAACTTCGGTCGATATGGCCGTGAAATTCACTCTTCCTCGCACACACAAAAAATACACATCTTGTTCTGTCGGCGTTTCTCTCAGCACACACAAAAAAAAAAAAAAAAAAAAGGACGCTCTGGTCTCTTCAAGCTTGCCGGCTACAACTGCACTGATTTGAGTCGTCCATTCTCATTGGCCGGTGAATCCGTTGTCAAGGCAACGAGTTCGTTGTGTCGTGAAATTATTTTAAGTGTTTTAACCTTTTAGCTATGTTTTAATTCCAAAAATGATTTGTAACAATTTTAATTATTCAAATAAACACTTTATATCGAATTTTTACTTTACATAATATTTTTTTAATATAGGTCAAAATTTTACCACGTATTCTACACTCTGGCTTGGCTACAATTAAAATTCAAAATGTCTAACTTTCTGATTATTAATTATTTGATAATAATGGCCTAATTTTACAAATTTATATATTTTACAATTACCAGTATTTCTATGGTTTCTTACATTTTTTCAGCCCAATTTTTAATTTGGAAGAGGTTATATGTATTCCCTATTTGTTTATTAGACTTGCTTCTATTAATTTGTACCATTATAGTTAACATTATTCTTAAATTAAAATTTTATAATTCCACTTTTTATATAGCCTACATTAAAATTAGTAGGCCCACTATGGTGATAAAACAATGACATCATTTTCAATTTAAGCTACATTTATTAGCCCAATAATTTAAAATAATGGCCATAATGTTAATCTTCAAAATGTTAAAATTATATTTTTATTTTTATAAAACTCAATTTCTACTAGTTTGTAGGAAACAAAATATAATTTTGTGACTTTTATGTTATTTTGTTGATTTTTCGTTGTTATGGCAAAATTTAAGCAAAAATGAATGATTAAAAATGGTAACCCTTAAATTTTACTTTACAAATTTTAAACCTAATTTTCATGAAACTAAACTTGTTTTTTGGGATGTTTTGATCGTTTTATACTTTATGTCTGTATTAGTGAAATTAGAGTGCAATAATTAATAGTAATGTACAATGTGTATAGAAATCAAGAAAATCTATGAATTTTAAAAATGATTTTTTAACAACAAAAGACAATTAAACTATTTTATATAGGTTATAGGCAAATGAGATTTTCAGTCATTAGGATTTGGTTATTCTAGTATTAATTTTTAAGGTTAAATTTATGTCAAACAGATCTAAACTTATTGTTCAGGTTTTTTTTAACAAATTAAAAAATATCCTTATGTTATACAGAAATATTGAAGTATCTTATTATACATGAACATAATAAATAAGGAGTATACTTTTCTCTGGTTTATGCATATAATATACCAAATGAAAAGCAGACAAATTCCATAGTGATTGATTTTTAAAATAATTCTGACATATTGTTAACAGTGCATGTGTATGTGAGCTTATGATGTGGAAACTTCTCTTTCTTGTTAATTTTTAATTATTTTATTTATATAATATCGTGAATGCAGAAAATGTGACACTAACAAATCTTACATATCCATTTCAAGTTAAAAAAAAAATTAAAAAAATAGTGATAGTGGAATCCACATCCAAGATGTAAAAAGAAAAATGACTTTTAATCGATAGCTCTATATATATATATATATATATATATATATATATATATATGATAATTATATATATATATATATATATATATATATATATATATTTAAATTGGAAACATTAAAAAAATATATGTTATTAAACTTTAATAAATTGTTACAATAATGACAACTTTGTGCTAAAGAAATGGAAACAAACTAATAAAAATTGAATTTTTAGTTATTTAAATTTGTAGGTTAATGGATTTATCCAAGGAATTGAAAAGAGGATTTATATACAAAATTAGTCTGGGAATATTGTATATATAAACATTAATAAACTCCTAATTTTCCTGACAATCTGGTACAAATTTAATTGTAAATAATATTAGTTTTGGATCTGCAAAACATAGTTAATTTACTTTTCGACTGTAAATACTGTCTGAAAATTACACATTTAGCCTTAGTTTGTACATTCCAAGTAATAACATTTATGAGAAAAACAGACTACACTGAAATACTTTTCAACTACTAGTTTTTTTAAGTTACCACATTTGTTTATTTATGTTTTTTTGTAATTTTTTTTCATTATTATTATTATTATTAAAATTATTATTATTATTATTATTATTATTATTATTATTATTATTATTATTATTATTATTATTATTATTATTATTATTATTATTATATATATATATATATATATATATATATATATATATATATATCTGCATTGTCATTAAATATGTAAAACATACAATAGACATTGTCAGTAATGATTATAAACAAAGGTGAAACTTAATATTAGTCTTACAAAGCTACTACATTTAATTCAGCATCAATCACAATGTTTTTTACTGAGGAATTCATTTAAATCATAAATTAGATATTCCAATAAAAATGTATACAATTATTTCCAAAGGTAATTTATTAAAACAGCTTTAAACCTAAAAACATTAAACATTTTTTTGTGTCACTTAATCTACTGTACAGAACCTCTATAGTGTGACTATTTCTAGTATTGTACCAGTACATATGAACTTGTGATCTGTATTTAATATCAGATTGATTTAGTTTAATATAAGTATGCAAATCAAATATATATATATATATATATATATATATATATATATATATATAGTTCTCCAGTATATATACAGGATGGCTGAAAATAAACTTGCACCCCCTTTAACTTTTTTACCATTCGAGATATTTGAATTCTGTTTGCGGCAGTTTTTTCAGATACAATGAACAATTTTGAGCCTTTGGGGGATGAGTGGTGTGGGTAACTCAACATTTTCAAACAGGACCTGTTGTCATGTGGTACGTCTCATGTGGATCTCTTGGTCTTGATGAGATGAGAAAAATGACAAAGAAATTTACTTTGAACCCCCCGAACCAAAATGGCAACCAAAACTGTCATTGTACTTAACATTAATGGTTGTCTGAAAAATCACTGTTATGTAACACATACATTTTAAAAAACCTTTCCAAAGTGTTGTTCAAAAAAATTATTTTCTGTTAAATATTAGTGGTCAATGATTTTGTGATGTAATATTGTCTCGAGCTTTCCTGTGTCTTGTTTTGTAGGTCAACCTTTATAATCATAGTGAAAATATATATATAATCCGGAAGGGATTTTCTTAACTTTCCCTTATTTGTTTTTTAGTTGAGTGATTAACCTTTAGTAAACTACTTTTACAGTGAATAAAAAATTGTGTTTATTCATGTTTTACAGTGTATTTTATGTTGATTATTGTTGATGTTACTTTAAATAAAACATGGGTTTTTCAGTTCAAGAAAGAGTAGCTAAATCTTCTAATTATTTAGAGAGGTTAGGACCTACCAAGGTACTGCTACCACCTTTAATGAAACACATCCTAATCTTATCATATCGAGAGTTGCAGTCACCAATTTAATAAAGGAATTTCAACGTATTGGCACTGTTGTAGATGAGTGCAAGTTAGGTTACCCCAGTACTGATCAATTAATTGAAGAAGGCATTTTAGCAGAATTTTCTATACAAGCTCAACAATCGGCAAGAGGAGTTGCTCTTAACCATAATTTAAGTAGTTTGTCGGTTCAAAAAGTATTAAAAAGTCATCCTTATAGAATGAAATTATTAAAAGAACTCACTGAAGAAAATTTTGACAGAAAAATCAAATAATTTTGTGAAATTATGACATAGAGACTTACACCAAGAACTATCTCTTCTTTGAACATATTTAGTGACGAGGTTTCATTTTCACTAAATGGAACAGTTAATCGACCTAACTGTAGGTATTGGTCCCAAGAAAATCCTTACTTGTATCGATAAAGCCACACTCAGCACCCTTATGGGCAGGAATAATAGGTAATATTATTAGACAATTTGTGATCAGTGGAAATTTGAAAGTGAAAAAATAATTATCAATAAAAGTTTTAAAAAAACCAACAACAAAATTTAACTCAACATTTAATGTAATTAAACTAAACAAACTAACCAATTTCTTTATTTTAATGATATTTTGTATAAATACACTTAAAATTTGTCAAAAACAATATTTATTCATGCATAAATAATTATTCTAATAATTTCTGTACATAACAACACCAATTTCAATCGAAGGTACTTAAATTAATAAGAACTATCAATTAACTTAATAACAATACATCTTGCGATTTCCCTATAGTTCAAGTTCTGTAGGACACCTGGTATTTACCACAGTCATAATTTTTAACTTAACAAATATAGGTCTACAACTTTCACTATAACCAGTATAACTTATTAATCTAATAACTTATTTTTGAAGTTTTAATAAAATGCCAATATTGTTAATGTTCCCCCATATATATATAGCCCATATCTGAATACACTTTTGAAAGAAAGGAAAATATGTTCCTAATATAATTTTGTTGTAATTGATGCTTTAGATTCGTAATCAAGAAAACAGTCTTTGCCGGTTTCTTTACTATATCTGTGATGTACTACAGCCATGAAAGACTAGAATCTATGCTGATACCCAAAAGCTTAACTTCATAAAACATATTTTTTGTATTGAACCACAACTTTGCTTCTTCGAATGTACTCTTTGAAATATTATTTAACTTCTTCAAATCATTATGACTATGTAGAATTGTAGTGTCATCAGCAAAAGAATAGTAGATGACAGTGGCGGCTGGTACTGGAAAAACTTGGTGGTTGCAAGTGTTTATGACAGACCTCTAACATAATCTCAAAAAGTCCATTTTGGATGGTTTTAGATGTCCCCTTGAACACTGTAGCACTGTCTAGATTTCTCTTTAGGACTGCATCTAATTCAGCACTGAAATTAATCAACCCCTTAAATACACCAGGATTACTTGACTCATTTCTCTCATCACGACCTCTTAATGTCAATTCAAATGCACCACAAAATCGAACACAATTTATAATAAGGTTACGCAGTTCGTACTTTGTTTATGATATGTGTTTTTCCATGTGTTACTTACTTTCCTGTCTTCATAAGACATGAAATAAAGATGTTAAATACTATATACACATATGTACACTTAAACAGACACCTCAGTTGATTTTATTTTGTTTTGAAGCCTGTAAACTTATATGCCATTTTACTTTAGGATCTAAGCAACATTGGTATTGCTGTAGAACGTCCTATGATGGGTCTGAATGCAATGCATCATCACACTATTTCAAATAACCAGAATCACTTGGAGTCCCAATTGAAGACAACTAGCATGGAACAGTCTGTCGCAAAAATTAGTGCTATGTTTCCTACAGTTGGAGAGACACATATAAAAACTTTGCTTCTAAAGTAAGTGTTATTGCATCACTTTTTACAATTATTTAATGAAAATTGCATTTAATATATAATTCCTTTGAAGTATAATTTAAATAAAACTTGTGTTGATACATATTATTCTTTGGGTAAAAGTGTATATCTAAATTAAAATAATATTATATGGCATTTGATTTAGTGGGTATCCAGAAGTAATAAATTTTATATTCAGGTATGATCTAAGGAAAATATTATGATGGTGCTAAAATTTGTATATATCGTTTTCAATGGTTCTCTAGGTTTTGACCCTGTGGAACATGTCTAGATCATTTTTAGATGTACGTTTGTCTATTTTTTTATCATACATTATCTGTTGGTCGTTTGATTAGCTCCAAATATGACATGAGCATTTTATTAATGGTCCGATTTTGAAAATCATCATTTTTATGGGTTTGAAGTATTGAATTAAAATTCAGTTTGTACGCATATGGTCACTGTATATTACAAAATAAAATAAAAATTGTATTAGTATATTTTCTAATTACTGAGCAATTTTTATGACTTATTAAGGTGCTGAGTTTGAATTTAACATTGGTATTTAACATAAGTAATTGGAAAGTCATGTGCTGGGCTCAACTATTTTTAAAGGCCTATTTAAGATTTTTTTAAATATGTAATTGGCTTTGAAGGGTTTTTAATTTCATGCCATATTTGCAATGCTTGGCCTGTCATTTAAAACAACCCATAATAATAAGTCTTTTAAAGTTTTTAATACAAAATTATGTCAGCAACTGCTGTTTTAAAAATGTCCTCCACGGTATTTTTGATGTCTTGATTTGTTGCGACTTTTGCCTTTTAACTCTTTCTTGATTGTAGAGAAAGCCACACAGAGCAAGGTCTTGGCTGTAAGGTGGGTGGGGAACAGTAGAAGTACCCTCGAGTCTAAATCTAAAAACTCTTTCACAACATTGGGCTGTACAATTTTGTGGTGCAGAAGAAACGTTCTGAGGTCCGTGTTTAGCCTATTTGCACATATACTGATATACAGGGTGATCAACTAAAGATGGTTGTTCATCATTGGGATCTCGGACCCTATCAGTTTCTCGATAAACTTTAAATTGGAAACCTTCCCTGGATTTATACCTACATTAAATTTATGGTTTTACCATATTTTTAATCTGCCATTTTTCTAATATGGCCACCATCTTTAATTTTTTTAATACCAACCATATTTTTATTGCATTTTTTGGTAAAACATATTATTTTATGGCACTTTGTTCTTTGGTATTTTTTCTCTAAACAGCCGTTTCAGAGCTTCGGGCTGTCATGTGTTAAATCAACTATTACCGCTATATGATTTTCATGGTAATTAACATAATGTATTGCGTAACTTGTTTCAATACATAATTTTAAAACTAAAAGTAAATACAGTATACAATTACGACCTTTAACAAAGTTGTTTGATTAATTATTGCTTTCATCAGTGAGAATTTACAATAATAATTCTAATAGATTTTCAAAGTGTTCCCCATTAGTGTAAATGCACGCAGTTGCTCTTCTGAAAACATCATTAACAGATTTCCACTATGTGTTGTGATGAATGTTGTGTAAAATCTCTTCTACCTTAATTTCTTTCAAGGAAGCATACCGAAATTTATACAACTGGTCATTTATGTAACTACAAAAAGTAGAAAGATCTGAACTTTTCGCTGGCCAAGCAATAGAACCTTGGTTAGAAATCCACCTATTATGGAAATGTACATTTAAAAATTCCCTTACCCTGCCAAAGTTGTGACCTGGAGTTCCATCTTGTTGAAAATAAATTTGCATTCGCTTACTTAAAGTCAATTCATCAATAGATGGCAGCAGAATATCTTCCAGCAATTCACAGTATCGAAAGAATTATATTCTATAGTGTACTCTCTTGTGGTCTAATTACTCACCTCGTAAAGGCTACTGCGGTTTCGAAAACTCTAGGTTTCCATCACCAGGCCGTACAAAATAGTCAAATCACTCATTAAAGGTCATCACATAACAATGAAACACTAAAAACACAACACAACATAACACCGTTAACAGCACAAACATAGTTATTTTGGCCAAAATATTGCATGTGATACCGATACCGGGCAAATCTAGACTACACAAGACAGTATACTATAGAATATAATTCTTTCATATAAGCATGTGGTTCGGTGACTATAATACAGTAATGTCACAATATCAAGCATCCACCTGTAAGAGTTCCCTCATAAAGGTGCATAGCTAAAATTTGATTGTTTAAGATAGTGCACCAGCAGTTTATTGAAAATCTGACTTGATTGTGCCATTCTTTAACAATTAATGGATTTTCTTTTGACCAGTAATGGTTGTTTTTCAGATTGCACATTCCGTTATTGGAGAAATTTGTTTCATCAAAATGTTACAGAAAAAATTACGATAATTTACAGCCTGTTCTACAATCCAACTGCTGAAGTCAAGACTTCTTCTTTCGTCACCGGGCTTCATAGTGTGAAGATACACAGGTTTTAATGCACTGTATTTGTACTTCTGCAATACACCTGCTATTGAGCCATAAGATACTAGAAACAATTGTGTTGCTTCCCCTATGGAAGCTGTAAGATTTACTTCGAAGGAAGCCAGAATATCGATATTAATATCTTCCGCAACAACTCGAGTCTGGCAATGGCATTTTTTCTCAAATGATTCAGCCATCCGTAAATTGTCAACTAATCTTTTAAATAATTTACGATGAGGTGGATGTCTATCGGAGTAACACTGTATGTACATATTTACAAGTAATATGGAATTTCTATTACTTAAAAAATAAATTTCCAGAAAATCCACTTTTCATTATTATCAAACTGCATTTTAAAAATAAAAATTAAACAAGGAGATGGTAGTTGATCGCTTAAAAAACAATAAAAGAATATTAGAGACGTAAATATTCTTGAAACACTTAATTCACGACTGAATGATTGCGGAACAGAAATGTTTTACATTTGCAGTGTTAAATTAAAGCAGTTTTCCAACCATACAAAATACCAGCTGATTGATAAATACAGTTGTTATGCAATACATTACGTTAATTTCTATTAATATCATACAGCGGTAATAGTTGTTTTTACACATGACACCCCGTAGCTCCATAACGGCTGCATTTAGAGAAAAATACCAAAGAACAAAAGTGTCATAAAATAATGTTTTACCAAAAAATGCAATAAAAATATGGTGTTTGTATTGAAAAAATTTAAGATGCGGTCATATTGGAAAAATGGCAAAGAATAAAAATACGGTAGCACAGTAATTTTAATGTACATATAAATATAGGGAAGGTTCCCAATTTAAAGTTTTTCGAAAAACTGATAGTTTCTGAGATCCCAATGGTGGCCATCTTGAGTTAATTACCCTGTATAATACTCCCCAGTTACTGTTGTATGAGAGGGAACAGCATGCACCAGTATGAAATCTTGATGGTCAATGAAGATTTTATCATTACATTCTTAACAACTTTGGCTTTCTTTAAAGTTGGTAAATTCGAGTTCTTCTATGGTGAGCTCTGGTGCTTCGTTTATGAGTTGTAATCAAACATTCGAGACTCATCTACTGTGACAATATTGCTGATAAACATTTACTATATTTTCTTACTCTGTTTTACAGTTCTTGGCAGACTAAAGTCTGATTCTCATTTTGGTTAGGCGATTAGGAGATAACAAATGACAAGCAGTTTGTTCCATCAACAAATGTTCTTTAAGAATAGTATGAGGACTTCCGTATGAGACATTCAACATTTCAGCTTAACATTGAATACATATACAATAGTATTCTTGTACAAGGACAGAAGCTGTGTTCATGAAAACATCTGTATGGGATGTTGACAGCTGACTTGCTTAATGACCTGCTTAAAGGTTTGTCCCACCAAAATGTACTACTTCCCTGCTATAAGCTTCTTACAATAAATTAAAGGTTTCTATAGCTGACATGTTCAATCGACAGCAAAAACTTTATTGTAAATCTTTGCTCTAAATTATTTTTCATAATTACTTGGAGAAAACCAACAGAATTGTATTCTAACCATTTTGTTTATAGATACTTGTCATATTCACTTAGCTGGAAGAAAACATATGTAATAATAATAAATCAAATTAATTTTTTTTTTAACACCACTTTTTTAAAACGGACTAAAAAGTATAAAATAATTGTTCATGACCCTTCTACAATTTTGAGGGAGGATTGTTAGTGGCTATGGATATATTTGGAATACTTGGAGAGAAAAATGTGGGGCGCAGCCAGTAAATAATACAAGTAGACAATCCGGATGAATTCACAGCTAATTCCAGTGAATCGGAAATGAGATTTACTGTAATTTAATTTATTTACTCTTCCTTAACTATCATAGATTCCCTGCGCCCCACGTTTTTCTCTCCAAGTATTCCAAATATATCTATAGCCACTAATGAAAAAATATTTTATACTTTTTAGTCCATTTTAAAAACGTGATATGTTAAAAAAAAATTTTAATTTGATTTATTATTTTCTGTTTTTTAGTCTTATGTCCAGGTGAAAGATTTCAATCGATTTTGTATTTATTGATGAGACTCAATATACGAAAAAATCTCATTGGCCAATTTTTATTTGTTTAAACAACTCGTGTTTAAACAAATGTAGAGACAAGAAACCAACTGAATATTGTATTGTCATCCAATTCTGATCTATGTTCAAAATTTCAGGTTTCTAGCTTATCGGGAAGTTACTTTAAACTATATTGCAAAATTCCACCCAGACAGATATGACGGAAACCTAACTAATAAAAACGTGGTAAAAAGATATTGTACAATGAAATTTTCCTCATAAAATTAGTCTCATAGCTTTTTGATCAGCCTTTGTATATTTGGAATTGATCAGTTCACTTATATTCACATAGAATTAAGTATTATGTGTGGTCATATTTAGATATTTTACTGCAATATTTATTGGTGTATTATGAGTTTTATTTATGTTCAGTTTTTTTTTTTATAATTGAAGTCTCTTTAATGATGAGTAGAAATGACAAAATGCTTGCAGAATTTCCCAATATTCTTGAAATACTAATAATAATGGAATGGAATACTTCCCACAACAAATTTTTAATTTTATGTAAACTTTATTGTGTAAGAAAATGCCAGATCGTTTGAACTCAAAAGAAGAGAATATGCCAGGTGAAAAGACTGTGAACGATATATTTACATTAATGATTGTAGGAAACTTTAGTAGAGATTTCAAACTAAAACCGTTTTTATCATATCATGCTTAAAATCCAAGAGCTTTAAAAACTATTCAAAATTTTTTTTGTCTGTTATTTGGAAATCCAACATCAAGGCTTGGATTTATTTTAGTGGTTTATGAAGAATGCCATCTTTGTAATTTTTACCCGAGGTGAATAATTCAAGGAGTTATTTCAAGGTAACTAAAATTCATTTAAAGATATTGCTGGTATTTAATAACACTCCAGGCCATTCTCAACCATTAAATGATTTGAACCCTGATGTCAAAGTTGTTTACTTTCCTCCTAATAAGCTCTGGAGGTGGGTTGTGATATTATCTTATTAGTTTTAAAACAGCTTCAACTTTTTAATTCCGTTGCAACCTTTTCATTAAATGGAATAGACATTTAAAAACAATTGCCGGTAATTTTGAAATGTAGTGGACAGTCTAAAATGATTAATCATACAACCACTTTCCTATTTGATATTTAAAATAAGTTTTAAGATGGTGAATTAAAGATGGCTGATAACATTGGAAACTACATAAATGAGAACTATCATACTAATAAAAGACTCGGACTAAATTCAAAAATTTATTTCCAATCATATTAGTAATATATTATTTTTTCTCATTTGATTCTCCTTTGATATGAGAACGATTAAAGATATTAAAATAAGTTGTAACATTGTTTTTAGAATAAAAAGTAATTTAAAATTATTTGTCACATGGCAGATTTAAGATAGTTTCTAGAATTTAAACTAAAAGTGGAAGCTACTATATCCATCAAACATTTACCAAATTACAAGTTTGAACTTGAAATTGCTCTTGATATATTTGTAGAATTTTTTACTTAATTTTCACAAATTTTATTGTTTTAAAGTTTTTAATTCCAGATCTTCTATATTTAAACTAGAAATTCTACAAAATTAGTAATGTTATATAACATCTGGTATGGTTTGGTTCAGAGAATGGTACAAACAAGAAATCCTAAGCTGGTTCTATTGTGAAAACTGGACGAAGAAGAAGAAAACAGGGAATATTTAGATAGAGGTGGCATGATTGAAGTCATAAGTCTAAGAGGAATTTAAATTGGAAGAAAATAATTGGGATAACAAAGAAGGATATGGAATGTTATAGACCAATTGTACAACGCTGTAATGTCTTATTTTATATATTCAAATTATGAACTACAGGACATATTGAAGCATTTTCCAGAATAGTGTTATCTGAGTCTGCAGTTTTTAGCAGTTATTAGAAAGTGTATATAATTCTTTACTTTTCTTCTACATTAGGTCAAAACTTGAACACTGGAACCTTAAGATCATAATGATATAAGTATATGGACGATGATAATCCATTTAATTACATTTTTTAATCAGTAGTTTATGATCATTTCTACTTTTAAATGTCTACCATAATCAAACTGATGAAAACGTTTATAACAAAAATTTACACCAAACATTTTCATTCTATCTGTGTATAGGATTGCTGAACTTCTCTTAGGGATTTTGATGCATATGCTTCAGGTAAATAATTTTTCAATATTGGTGCTTCCAAGGTCTTCTTTAAATTCATCTACTGACAAGGTATTTGGTTTATTTACATTACAAAATTATTGCTTTTGATATTAACATTAATTTTTAATTTGTCAAATGCTTTTTGTTGTTCAACTAACTAAACAAATATTTTCAATATCTTTCTTTCATTATATGTAACGCTAGCATTATTTCTTTCTAGCATTCCTGGGTTAGGTATAAATTGTCAACCATAATTAATTAAAATTTAAAACTTAAGGTCAATCGTCTTCTTTTTAAACTTTTATACTGCCAAAGTATGTTATAAAAACTAACAAAAACTAAAAATAAAATGTTTCCTGATGAAAATATCTTTAGTTTTAATATGACCAAGATATTTAATTTCATTTACTATAATTTTACATTTTGCTTTGTTTAGTTTAATGTTTTCTATTCTAAGTTCATCAAACAATTTTTAAAACCGATTATTCAGGTTCATTTTTATCTTTAGTCTGAGATATACACACTAACTTCTCTATTTCTTCTGGCACGTTCGAAATTATTGCATGGAATATTCTGTTAATATTAAACCATTATGAAAATGCAAGCCTTTAATATAATCAAAAGGCATGTTAAATACAAAAGAAATTTTAACTTGTTTCAATTAGTTTCTCTTGTCAAAGTGCATTTTTAAGTGCCTAGTTTGCTTAAAAAGTTTTCATAATTCAGTATTTTAAAATGTTATCCACTGATAATTTCATCTAAATCTTGATGTCTAAATAAAGGTGAATGTCACCATTTGTTTTATTTTATAATGATACCTTAATTCAGGTTATAAATGAACTATCACCTCAGGGTACCACATTTCATCAACCACAAGACCTTGACCACCACCAAAATAGTCACACACCTCAAACTGCCAATCACATAACCTATTTCAATTCTAGTCCCATTTCATCCATCAAACCTAACTACATATATTATATCTAAATGAAATTGTAACTCTTATAATTTAAGAAAATATTCAGTCCACATATATGTATTAAAGTGTAGTGCTAAATATACTATATAATAAACAAGTGAAGGAGAAGAAATAAGAAAAGTGGTTGTTACAAAAGGGGGGGGGGAATAAGGCGAGAGGATTATGATAGGATTGTTGGGTGGACCTAGAAGGAGGAAGGAACACTTTTTAAATCAGGTATCATTAAAAACTGTTTCAAAGAATTTCACATCATCTTGGTAAGTGACGAACACAATAACTTTTACTTTATAAAAAGCTATAAGTATCAGCTTAAAAGAATACACATTTTTTAAGATCAAATTAACATCGATAGATATCTTGCAACAAAAATATTTATCTTGCAGTGGATATAGTTTTGTTATTGTAGCTCATGTATCACTGAGGATGCTGACTTTGTCGTTGGAATGTGATTGATAGAATAAAAGTGGTTTTTGTGAGATCTTGTGGTCGAGTTTTTGTTCTACATAATATTATGTCACAAGTAAAGCTTAATATTTATTTATAATTTATAACATAAAAGTGATAAATAAAGGTAAATAAGGGAAAATGTTTTAAAATCTAATGTTAAAGATAGAATTGGTCTCTTTGTTCTCTATATTGGTCTTTTTTTTTTTTCATTTCAATGTGTTCTTCCAATTGTACAAGCCATTGTGTGGTATGGCTATTAATTAATTTATATCACCTGCAGTTAAAAATTTGGACTAATTTTATTTAATAAAAAATCAAATAGGGTTGACATTTATAAGAAAACAGGGAAAGAAACTGTAAGCATGTTCTTCCCTGACCACCAGTTCCTTCTCAATGATTATAAGAATATACAAAAATAGTATCTAAATAGTTAGTACAATTTATATATTCTTAGAAAGTCATTTTAAACTTTTATTGTTCCTCCTAATAATTGCATACTTTTGTTAGAGTGGAATATGTTTATTTTATAATAATTATTACTTTACTACTTCAAAGTATATTTGTAGTTGTGATCAGCAAAATTTTATTGCACATAAAAATTATGTTGGAAAACTAATTTTGATTTTTTTTTTTTAATATGTGTAAAATGGAAAAGTATTATTTTCAGGTATCATAACAGAGAAGCCGTAGTTATGAGCGCTCTACAAGTTGAGAAACACCCTTTGACAATGCCTGGACCTTATACACCACCTTTAGGAGCACGAAATCTACCAGGGGTTGGAGTATTTGCGTTAACTCCACCCCTTACACCTCGCAAAGGTGGTAGTCCTTTACCCCCAAGACCAGGTTTTATTGGCTCTCCATTCCGTAATGCTTCTCCTCGGCCACATTCATCACCAAAAATGAAGCTGAGGTTCATGTTCCCTATTTATTTTGACCAGAAAATTTGTATATTTATGTTTATTACTTCAGCAATGCATAATATTATTTAATGTCGGTTTAGATGTTTGCATCTTGTTTTTGATCATGCTATCCACCTAATTGAAATATCCTACACATTGGTCAAACCATTGATTGTCATTTTGCTTCTTTTCAAGAGATACTGCAGAACAAGATAGAAACAAACACATTGTGCATTGCTGATTTGTAGCTCCCTGGTTCCTCGCATGATTTATTCATTTTTTAAAAGAATTTCAACCAAGGTTATTGTAATGTATTTGTTTTATTTTGTATATTTATGTTTGTTGTAGCATTACTAACTCTCCTTAACCCATTGATATAGTTTGAAAATAAATAAAACTCAAATCACCTAGTAATAAATTATTGTAAACAAATTTGAGATATAAACCATATATAACGGTTTATTAGAATTTATAATGTGCTATACAGTATAAACGTATAGATCATTAAATAATTTTACAGTTATTTAATAATAAATTATTATTTAATAAATACGCTATTATTAAAATACTTGTATTTAAGATACTAATATTTTAAATGTTCTTAAACATTTAAATAAAGTATCCCAAGGGTTTTTAAGTTTTCATAGAATTCACCATTTATAGCCTGAATAGACCAATGGGTTAAGAGCCAGTTGTAGAATTGGAACTGTAGTAGTAAGTATGTGAAATTGTTGTTTATTGTCGCATGTGAATTGCTAAAGTTAAGTCTACTACAAAAAAAGTAATGATAAAAATGAGAAATACAATTGACATAATGAAATTATTTGCATACATATTCATTGATACCCTGTCCATGGTACATGGTATTTATGGATAGCCTGTCTGGTATATGTGTCTTTCTACATACACAAATTTTAAATAAAACTTGTATGTTACCTATAGAATTTGTGTGTGCATGTGCGTGTTTAGTTAGGCGTGTCTGTATGTTGTTTTTGTGAAAAGAAAAAATGTGTGTGGATTGTGAAACATAAATAAAAATTATTCTATAGCTTTAAAAAAATAAGGTCTCCGCATTTTCTTGTGATAAAACTATTATTTATACAAATAAACAAAATCAATGGCATTAATTTTTTTCCAGTTTATGTAACTTTTGATTTGTGACAAGAGCATATTGTGTTAAACATTATTGTATTTTTATAACATAACTGTCTATATGTAAGTTCCGAGATCAACAATTAGGTTTTGCAGTTTAAAGCTTTGAATGTAGTAACAATCAACCTTATGTTTACAGCACTTTGTTCCATAGTCTACCTATTGATGTGGCATTAAAACTTTCTAAAAAATAATCAACTGCAAAAAATAAAAGAATGCAATTATGGCTGTGTATTGGTTTTGTTAAAAATATATATAATCCTATCTAAGAAATTTTCATTGTAGTTCAGTAAATAAAATCTGAACTACAAAATTTTAGATATATTCAAATCACAATTAAAATCGGTTTTGAAATTTTATAATTCCATATATTTTTTTTATATATTCCGCATATCTCAGGAAATTTTTAGCTAGAATTTTTTTTTTGTATATTATCAAAACAAAGTGTTGACTACGATCCCTTTAAATTTGACTTCAATACTGCTTTAGGCTTTAAAGAAAACTTATATGTGTTAGTCCACCTAATTATGAATGGGTTAATGAAATATACACTTATTTTGCACATTCAAAATGTAAATGTGATTTATTTTTAATGTATGTAAACACTAAATGAATTAGAACTATGTACAAAAATCTCCTTTATTTTGTATTATGAATTAAAAAGAAAAACAAATCTTAAATTTAACATAATTTATGTACAGAGGAAGAGAAATTGTTGGTTAAAACCAAACCATAATGTTATCAAGGGTTTTAATTATTTGAATTGTATTGTGATAATTTGGTACTTTTTCAGTAAAGTTTTCTTCTTATTGTATTTATAACCATTGTTTAATATTTTCCAGATATTTAAAGAGTGTATTTCCCATAGTAGAAGAAACATTATTGTTAGATACATTGTGCAATTCTGATAATAATGTACATCAAGCTACAGAGACTCTAGTCAATATGGGATTTGATAAACGAGCAACACCACCACCTCGAGTGTCATTACAGAAGCGAGATGTACCTCCAGTACAATCTCATCCTCCAATGCCCCCTAGAATGAAAAGTGTAGAAGAAAAAGAACAAAGTAAGTTATTGTTTTTGTTAAAATTTATTAAATATGAACAGGGAAGATTTTATAATTAGGTTTAGGAATAATATAATTGTTTTTCAGATTTTACACATGCTAAAATATTTTTATAAAAAATGAAAATTAGAACAGATAAAATTTTAGCCTAATAAAAAAGTTAATTAAATTAAAAAATATGTTATTTAAATTTTGTATTATTATTTCCTAGCAAATGAGTAAAAATATTATCTCCACTGCACATAATTTCCTGTAATAACTGCATAGGCCTAAAACACTGTGAAGCTATTTTACATTCTTTAGCTCTGGAAAATCTTATATTACCTACTTTTATCCCAATCAGGTTGTATTCCGTAATCATAAATTATATCACCTAAACATCTTATTTCTTTTCTACAAATTTTACTGAGTAGCGCTCGCATGATTTTACATACTATATTATATTAAATTAATGAAATAACAGTCGGTGGATTTGTGTGAACAAATCTTATTTACTTAATTCTTAGAAATTGATGGGCTGTTAAATAGTTTCCCTTGTACAAAAAGAAATATATATATATATATATATATATATATATATATATATATATATATTAATTACTAAAGGAACTTTTAAGTATTCTAAGTTTACAAAATGTATATACAAATGATTAAATTGTCTTTTGAGATACTTTGGTTTGTTTTGCCTCGGCTAGCTTTTACTATTTAAAATCTTTGTATGTAGTATATATTATATTTCTTTTACTGTTAACTTAATTGGAATTCAATGACTTGCCCACAAATGACTTGTGTTTTTTTCACTCAAATATTAAATTTAATTTTGGCAAAGTAATTTTTTACCCCCCAAAAATGCAAAAAGAAATTTGTTTTAATATATTAAAAGGTTTAATAATTAAAACAAACAATTTTTACTATGAACCACAACTTTATTTAAAATTTATCGACCATGGTTTCACCACCAAGCACCTACGGTCTTTAGCATAAATAGGTTAAAAGGTTTATACCCTGCAGAGGAGTGAAAACTATTAAAGGGGGTTGGTGTCTCTCAATAATCTAGTCAAACACATCAATTGTCAACTATACACACAATTCATATATATTTCACCGTTACACTCACATTTTCACCTTTTCTTAGGATTGATTTTTTCATCTATACATCTCTTTCTTATGCAGATTTACCTCTTTTGGTAACCAATTGATTTGATTCTGCCATTCTAATTATATGTTAATAACATCTATGGTTATAAAAAAGAAAGAAAACCATGTTTTTCTCTATTACATCCGGAAGTGGTGAATGTGCCTTCTTGATTGTCTTCGTGGAAACAAATGCATAGATCTTGATGTGTCCTTTGGACTGCCGAGGATCGTAACAGTTCGAGTTCAGAAGCCAGCCACTTCTCTGTGCTTGGCAAGCAAGTGGACATTGGGAGTAGAGGTCAGAATCCATAACTGATGCGATCAAACTGAGTCGATGAAGTTCTACAATAATGACTACATATGTGGCTAAGAGATAAAGAACTGTAATATGATATCAAAACATCTAAACTTATGGAGGGCGCTGAAAGACATATAAATTTCGACTCCCCTTGGGTTTGGATATTGCTTTAATTCTATTTGCCTGCATTATTGTGGGTGTGTCTATTATCCTGTGCAATTATTCATTTAGGAAAATCAAAATCAAACACCAAATCTGTTAACCCATTTGTTTCACATCATTTTGGCCCTAAATAACATTTAATTTAGCCTGTCTGCGTGAGTCAGTATAAACTGTGTTACAACACATAAAAATTGTTCTTTAAAACTAAATTTTTATTATTAGTTTTATAGGAATTGAAATGATAATAAAGATATTTTTTTACTGAAATCTATATTTAATATTTTTATTTTATATAAAAATTCAGATACAATCTTGTTGAGCACTGTGGTGAAATTCACAATAATAATTCGAATTTGCCCCTGAATTTGATTTCATTAGTAGATATGTAAGGTTAGATTTCATCCAATGATATGTCTTTTCACAAGTATAAAGTGTGGCTAATTATTGCTTCAGATAATTTATTACATGGATAAAATAAAGCAAAGCTTAAAGTTTCAAAATATTTTAATAATATAAATGAGCTACAATTGTTTCGCCTTGCTTACAATTGTTAAGCTTTTGCTTTATTTTATCCTTGAATATGGAGTTTCAACAAGAAATATCTGCTTTTACATTAAAATGAATTTATTACATACCTATTCATCTATAATTTGACATTTTTCGGTTTGGTGGTGTTGTCCATCAAATGTAAAAATTTAGTAAAGAATAAAAAAAATCTATATAGAGGCATGACAAAACGAAAGGAAGGAGTTTCATTTCTGGACTAGTATCGAAAAATATTACATTTTTTAGTAAATGATATACAAGACTTAGCATAAAATACCCTTCAATAACTTGGTTGTACAATCAAACCATTCACTATACATTCTGTGTTGGCCTCTGGGTTGTTAAGGAGAAATTTCTTTACATACAGACTAGTTTGTGTATATGTATATTGCCAAATATTATTTTCTAAAAATGAATTCTAATATCTAATTTGGTCTAGGTGCTAAGTGTCGAACTAAAGAAGGCTTAACACCAGAAGAGCTAATGAAATTTATCTTGGATACTAAAATAAAATATTATTATGCTATATATTTTTGGGCAATACAAAATAGGCAGTGTATATGATTACAAAAATTTAAAAAAAATATTAAAATTAACAATTTTTTTCTATTAACCCATTGGCCTACCAGTTCTCCAGGCACTGCACTGCACAGGAAATCCTATTAATTTTGGCCAAAGTGTAGACTTTTACTTTAAATTCTATAAACATTGGTATAGTGATGTGATTGTTATGAAACTTTGGGGTTTTGTACCAAACATATTATATATATATAGGCCTATTATATATATATATATATATATATATATATATATATATATATAATGATAAATTTTTGTTAAATTTATTAAAAAAATACATTTTGCAACAACAACTAAACTTGTTTTATACTATATTTTAATACTTATCAGACAAAAACTAGTTTATTTGGTATAAAATAGTTTTATAATATAATATGAAAACATGTACATTGCATCAGACCCATTATTGGTCTAACAAATAGTTAGGCCTACAATGAAATACAAAGTTTCCATGGAAATAAAGTAGGCCTACCTGGATTTATATGTCCTCAAATTGTTATGAAATAATTTTATTAGTTTCAAAATCATATTTATTATTTATTTAGGGCCTAATTTTTCAATAATCAAATAAAACAATAATTATAATCTGATGTAAAAAAAATTTGGTTACAATAAAACAAACAGTATTGACTAACATTTTGACACAACGTTAGGGTCAATATCATTGCCGTAAGACTCACTTTCACTTGATTTTGTGATAGTTTAAAATTTCTGCTAGGGAATATTTTTTTTATACATAAAAAGAGCCACACGTTGTGCGACAGTTGTGATAGTTTAATAATGTCTGACCTTTAAAAACTGTTCTTTTATGAATACTACTTTATTAAAAAAATGAAAACATGTATTTTATTTATGATTAATATTAAGTAATGCTCATTAGGGCGCCAGGTAAGCTTTCGCTTACCAATTTAGAAAAAAAAAAGAATTTAAGTATTATTAAAAATATCTCGAGGTCACAAGTTCTTTTTAAGACATACTTGGCATAGGTGAATGAAAGAAAGATCCAAAACCTTTTCTGCTGAAATTGTACATATTTATTGGTTAAACATCCTACAATTATTAATATTTTTTATAAGCACATATAGAAATATCTTATAATAGCGATTTATTACTTTTCTTTTTCCATGAAAAAATGTTGCAACAGGAATTTACTTTTTATTTAAATTTAAATCATTATGTAGATCTCGGAAGAGGCTATCTTTATAAATCAAGGGGTGTGAGCTTGTATATCTGGTCAAGGTCCATGACATCATGACTTTAAGGACGTTTTGACAGGTTAATAAAAATTGTTATCTGAACGCTTCCGTTTTAATTTTTATCGAAATTTACTACGCTTTACAACGTTTTTAAAACCGCTTCGCTATTCATGTTGTACCATTTTAAAGTCTATCATATTGTGTCATTCGTTTTATTTTCTATATTTAAAGTGATCTGTGTAGTTTTAAACCCTCCAACATTAACCCTCCAAGTGGCGCATGTTAATATGTCTTAAAAATTCTTCGTTCGTTTAAAAATTAATTAAATATATTATTTCTATACAAAACCTAACTTATAAGATATCATTTTTCTCAGAAAGATGCATAGAATCCATCTATGCAATAAAAACAAAATTTTGAAACAGTTTTGGAGTAAGTATGTTACATGTCAAAAACGAAGTTACCAATTTTCAGGAAAAATCTGTATAATCCAAAATCAATAGCTTACTACCTATTTCTAAGATATGCACAATTTTTGTGTATTATTTGTGAATATATTTAGAAGAAAAAAAAATTTGTTACATTTAAAAATTTTAAAAAAATAGTTTACGAAAAAAGGTAAAATGATCATTTTTTTTTCAAAAAATCACTAAAAATAGTAATATATATCTTATACAAAAGTTCTATATCTCATTATGTTCAGAAAGGTGCATAGAATGTAGGTGTGTAGTGAAAAAAAATGTTAGATGTATCACATTTGGTGTTTTTTGGTCAAATACCAAAAAATCGAAGAGTAATGGAGCAGAAATTTCACAGAAATGGTAATGAATAACATACTAATAGATTTTTAGGATTTTTTCCAACCATTTCTTGAGATTTGTCATATATTTGTGAATATATTTAGGGGGAAAAAATAATATGTTACATTTTCTAAATAATAATACCGATTTTCCCTAAAAAGGTAACTTTTACAAGTGAGGTTAGGTTTGTAACCTCTACAATTTAGCCTCACTAGTACCAATTTGAAGATAGGTCAAAGTCAAAACCATTAGATTTAACTAAGAAAATATATACTTTACAAAGAATAACACACATATTCACTTTTATAATCATATAAAACACTATATATAAGACAATTTGCATATAGCCTAAACTTACCTTTACGGCCTAGGTTATCGCAAATAAGAACGTTCAAAAACTAAACTATCACTCAAAAACATAAGCTTTAGATATAAAAACACATATATTGTAACTTTTATACACAATTTATATACAATTTGTATACACAAACTTTCAAAATAACAAATATATAACCCCAAAACAATATGTGCCACGCCTTTACTTTACGCCAGACATTTCCTTCGTTTTGAGTTCAAAACAAAACCTTCTTTGTAAGTATTTGACACCATCAAGTGGTACCAACTTATAGAATGGAATTTCCCCTACAACTTAGTGTAAAGAAATATAATATTAGAAACCAAAGAGAAATGCAAACCTAATGCCAACCAAATTTCGTCTCGTCAAGTTTGTTCTACGTTCAAGTAGGAATATCTCTGGATCTATGAGATGCAGAAAAATTTGTAATCTACGGTTGGAAAGAGAAACATGTGATCTATAGAACAGTGTTTTAGTTGACATAAATGACAGAAAAATAGAGTTGTAATTATATCGGGAAAAATGGCGTCGCGCTAACGAAAAGGCGCAGAGTTCAAATCTACGATTTTATGCATCAAAAATATGCGAACTTCACCTTTTTTTGGAATATTATTTATAACGTTTTGTGGTATTTTTTTGCATGATTATGCATCTACGGAACATTAGCTTTCCAACGGTATTTTATTTATTGCGATCGGATAATTTTAAGTGGGCGTAACGTTGAATGGCAAAATACGTGTTTTTTAGTTGGTGAAGTGAGCCATTACTAATGCCGCGACCCGGTCGCAGTTAAAACCGGGTCGTCCACCACTTTGAGTGTTAATAAACTGTATCGTAACAAGTGAACCTCAGTGCACTGAAGGAGTTGTGAATATAGGACAACTTGTGACCATCTTTTCAAACCAAGTACGTTCAATTTGTGTTGCTCATAATATGTTACACAGATCATATAATTTTACATGTTGTATGTTATGTCTTTCAAAATTAGTTACGCTTCATTTAAACGCAATCTGTTAAAAACGCATGTATAAACTAATCAAAGTTTATTGGTCCTCCGGATTTATTTCTCTGTGTTGAAAATACACACATAATTTAAACGCACGCAACATAATTTTGGTCCTCCGGGCCGGATTTACGATAAAAATGTACCTAGTTCATTTCATTCGTCGTATATGTTGAACCACGCTAGGATTCAGTTTATCAATTTTCAATACGCCATATTGATTTTATCGATCGAATCCACTTTCGTCTGAACTTAGTCAACTCTGCGCATGCCACATCAAACGCTATGATTGGCTGAAATTGTAAACAACGTCAGCTGTGTTAAAACTTAACCTGATTTCAAAAACAAGCAAAACTTTTGTATCATCACTCATGATATTGAGTTATGAATCAATTTAATTCTGTTTAACTAATTCAATGTGGTTAAACATTTTTCTTTTAAATAAATAAAATTTTAGTTTCTTTTAAAACTAAAATTTACAATTTGAAAAACAAAATTCTTAAATTTGGAATTTCTATTTTTTTTTTTTTTAATTTTTGAATACGCTTCTGGTATTAGGCTTACAACCTAAAATTATTTTCTATCAATTTTAAACAAAAATGATGTGTTACAAAGCTTTTACACGACAAGCTAAACTATTATCTAAAAGATTAGCTAATACGCTAACTCCAGGACATTTCCTGATAGGTCGACCTCTTCTATTGCCTCCTGAAGAAGATGTAACGCTTTTATCACCGAACCGCCTAAAGCAATGGCAACAAGTTCAACGCTATACCCAGATGCTCTGGAAACGATGGAACGTAGAGTATCTACACACGCTTCAACAAAGGTCTAAATGGACACGTCCTTCTGATAACCTGTTAATAGGAGATCTTGTGCTCATACTAGAACCTAACACGCAACCCATGACTTGGCCGCTAGGTCGTATTCTTCACACTCATCCTGGCAAGGATGGTGTTGTCTGCGTAGTCACATTACAAACTCAGTCTGGAATTCTTTCTCGCCCAGTCACCAAAATCTTCAAGTTACCCCTTGAAGTCTAAATCTATTTCATTTTAATTTTTCTTACTTTTCAAAATTAGATTAAGTATGGACATAGTTGCACCCATCTTCCTACCGCATACTCTTCGGGTACCTTATAAATCCCAGTCCTTCTCGCACTCATATACCTTTCCTCATGTCAATACTTATTGAAACGATAGGTTCAAGGGGGCCGCTATGGTCTGTACTCATTTTTATTCTTATTAAATTCTTTATATCGACCCCTCTATATCATTAACTTTCACTTGTTCCTACAACATGCCCTATCGGAAGAGGCTATCTTTATAAATCAAGGGGTGTGAGCCTTGTATATCTGGTCAAGGTCCATGATATCATGACTTTAAGGACGTTTTGACAGGTTAATAAAAATTGTTATCTGAACGCTTCCGTTTTAATTTTTATCGAAATTTACTACGCTTTACAACATTTTTAAAACCGCTTCGCTATTCATGTTGTACCATTTTAAAGTCTATCATATTGTGTCATTCGTTTTATTTTCTATATTTAAAGTGATCTGTGTAGTTTTAAAGAGTAACATTAATAAACTGTATCGTAACAAGTGAACCTCAGTGCACTGAAGGAGTTGTGAATATAGGACAACTTGTGACCATCTTTTCAAACCAGGTACATTCAATTTGTGTTGCTTATAATATGTTACACAGATCATATAATTTTACATGTTGTATGTTATGTCTTTCAAAATTAGTTACGCTTCATTTA
Organism: Aphrophora alni; assembly: GCA_963513935.1. Lineage (NCBI taxonomy): Eukaryota > Metazoa > Arthropoda > Insecta > Hemiptera > Aphrophoridae > Aphrophora > Aphrophora alni. The sequence continues at coordinate 81,076,578 of OY740766.1, forward strand.
AACGCAATCTGTTAAAAACGCATGTATAAACTAATCAAAGTTTATTGGTCCTCCGGATTTATTTCTCTGTGTTGAAAATACACACATAATTTAAACACACGCAACAAAACTTTGTAATTAAGAACTCTACATTTCACACAACCTTACTCCTCAAAGATTTACTAGACTCTCAAAAACACAACCATTCTCCACCAAGCTCTGATCTAGACTGACTAAACCACGAGATTTTCTCTCCCGCGTTTCCTCCAAAAATCCTTTGACACATCAGTTTATTTTTTATTATTCACCTTACATATCTACAACATTTTACTATAAAACCATCTTAAAACTATTTATAACATAAAATTATTTTCTTGGACGTTTTTTACTAATATTTTATGGCATTCTTTTATTAAATTTTACTACATTTGTATGCGCCAAGAACCAATCAGCTTCTTTGACCTATATTCCTCAGAGCCAATCACGTCGCGTCTTTTAACCCTATTATTTACTATGTTACAATTTACGCACATACTCTTCTTCTTCAACGTAATTTATATCATAATTACCATTGACACTTTCACTGTCACTCAAAATAAAGCCATTTTCGTCAATACTTCGATTTATATCACTGCTTTGTAACCTCTAGCGCTCTACTGTTTATTTACTCGCGTCGTCATCTGTCAAGCAATCGGTTAGTTGTTTACTATCCCACTTCCAAATGCAGTATAGCCAACCTCAAAAGTTATATTATTTTATTCCTTATATTTCATAGAACACGGAAAAATCACTTTTGACTGCATACAGCTGGTATCTAGCGTTAAATCGGTGAATTACTTGGTGGCGAGCTGGACTCGTCAAAGTATTTTACGGGTTATAGCGCTAGCGGCGAGCAGGTCTCGTCAGAGTAGGCCTATGGGTTAAAAAAAAAATTTCTTAAAACCCTCCATCTGGCAAATGTTAAAAGTTATTTTTTTATTTTAAAATTCATTAAAAATATTATTTTATGCAAAACCTAACTTGTAAGACATCATTTTTCTCAGAAAGATGCGTAGAATTTATCTATGTAGTAAAAAAAAAATTATATGAAGCGGTTTTGGAGTAAATATGTTAGGTATCAAAAAATGAAGTTTACATTTTTCAGAAAAACCTATCATCCAAAATAAATTTCTTATCACTGTTTTTCAAGTTAACCAAAAGTTTTGTAATGTAATTATGAATTAATTAATTAATTACATTATAATTGTAATGTAATTATTTAATTAAATTTAATTTATTAATTTATTATATTTAAAAAAAAAAAGTTATTTTATGGAAAATACATCTTTAAATCATTTTTTTCAGAAATGTGCATAGAATTTACCTGTGTATTGAAAAAATATATATATATGTAAAAAATTTGGAGTCTAATAAATTTTTTTTTAATATTTTCAACTAATACTAGAGATTTGTAATATATTTGTGGAAAAAAGTTGCTAAAAAGAAAAATCAATTTATAAAATTTCCATTAGACATGGTTAATTTTTATGTAAACAGTGAATATTCGCTCAAAAGTTAGGTTTCAAGTACAATTAAACAAAAACAAAAATTAAATAGTTATTAATTAGACTTAATGACTATATGGATGATTATCTTGTGAAAATATGGAATGATTAATTTATGTTTAATTAATTCTTTGTCTTTACTATATACTTTACAATCTTATGACTTCATTCAAAGTTCACTAAAAGTTTATAACTAACTAGTTTTAATTTAGAAAATATCTTAAGTTTCCTAAAATGTTCTGATGATAAATTTGTGATTAAGTAGCTTAGCTCACTCACCATTAGTTTCTTCTATTTTAAAATGACTAATTTGAAAATGATGTTTACTTTTTTTTCCCTCTTAATCTCGGGTTATTGGTTTAATTAATATAATAATCTTGAATTGGCTTGAGCACAATTTTTATCCAATTGTCTTACTCGGTGTTCTGAGTCCAAGTGATGATTCTTATTGTTGTCTCCTTTGTCTGCTTAAGTCTTCTTACTTCTTTCTTCTTTTAATTTTAACTTTATTCTTATTTAATTATTTACAAAATGATTGAAATGGCAAATGCTTTGTGAAATGGGCTATGTAATGGATGTCTTTTGTTTATGACTATTTTGAACTGCATATAGCCTACTAGGATTGTCTGTGATTACTTCTTCTACACAGTGAGAATTACTATCATTTTCTCATTATCCTCAAAAAGAAATTAATCACTTTTACTGCAATATTCTATATTGTCACTGTCACTATCAAATCCATCTTAAAAACCAGATTTCATTACCCTCAGATGTTGAAGAAAGAAAATAATCACTCTTACTGCAATATTCTATATTGTCACTGTGACTATCGAATCCATCTTAAAAACCAGATTTCATTATCCTCCGATAGGGAAGAAAGAAAATAATCACTGTTACTGCAATATTTTATATTGTCACTGTGACTATCGAATCCCTCTTAAAACCCAGATTTCATTATCCTCCGATGGGGAAGAAAGAAAATAATCACTGTTACTGCAACATTCTATGTTGTCACTGTCACCATTGCCTCCATTTTAAAAACCAGCTAATAAATAACACTCTGTACAATCTTACCTATTCCCACTATTATCATCAAACACTACACTACTTGTTTCAGCCATTTATAAAGTAAAATTATCAAAAACTAAACAAAATATTTTTAAAACTACCAAAATAAAACTATATCACACAATATTTCTTTTGTAAACAAACCAGCTGCCATGACAGTTCTTAAGCGGGCATATGGCCTATTTGAAATGGTTATTTAAAAAATATAGAAAAGTGAAACATATGTTTAGGCTTGTAGAGTGAGCCTTAACAAATACATTATAATGTTTAGAAGTTGAAGACACTGCCATTTGTTGATATTATTAAGAACGAAGTCGGAAATGCAGAATAGTTATCGGCAGTGGCAATTCAACATCAATTTAAACACGTCACTTAATAGACATGACGTCGATTCCTTTCTCTTTACGTGAGTAGGTTATAATGTTAATGTGAAGAAACATTGTTCAGCTTCTTGTGATGAGTCAATAAACAGCTATGGGATATTAAAAACGAAGAAGGTGGTTTCTCAACCACTTGAGTTACCAGCTCCTATATATAAATTTTCAGCAATACGGAGGAAGGGAAAGATTTTTATTATAGTAGACTTCATATAATTCGGCATGTTCGGGACTTTTCTGGTACCGGAAATGCCAGATTATCGGGCGGTACCATGTGTGATCGCTAAATTGTAATGTATACAGCGAATACAGCTGCAACATGATGTTAGAAAGCAAATACTGTATCTTTTACCAGGAATATAAGGATAAACGTTTCAACTCAAAAAAAAATACTGTACAGTACCGGTATAGAACAAAACTTTTTTTTTATTGTACACTGCAATTTAAATATAGTATGTATGTACAACTATAACAATACATTGACATAACTACAGAAGCCCTATAATGAACTTTTAATTGAAATACAGTATATTATAGTTTAGTTAAGTTCAACAGTAATTAATAAATTTACAAGTCTCGTTTTAAAAAATCTCTAATGTCCTTTTGTTTTCTAGAATTATTTTTATTTAAAAAAAGTTATTTCTCACAATATGCAAATCAATGATTTCTGAACAGTTATAACGTGAATTTGCTTCAGCAAAAGTTATAAACTTGTTTAATGCTTTTGCCGTTTCAATCCAGTTGATCCTTCCTTATCTTCTATTTCTTCATCGTCAGACTCAGGCTACAACAACCGCCGAGCTCACCCGAAGGTCCCCGAACACTTTCAAGTACACTTAGCCTACTGCATTGTCAAACCACAACTTACATACAGGCACTTGTTTCTGCTCATAACGTAAAACCACTATATTATGTATGTACAGGTACATAATACGGGGTGTTTCAAAATGAATATAGGGGTTTTAAGGCTTTGTAGTATTTATTTCATTTAACTTTAGGCTTACAATAATAAATAATACATCAAATAAAAGAGCTACTCAAACAGTTTTTCCTACAAGTGTTCAATGTGAGCACCATTCGTCTCATTGTACACATCGAGTTCATCTCAAACTTTGATCAGTGTGTCTGGAGTAATTCTTGCATCTGCTTCAATCCTGTTTCTTAAGTCGGGTAGGTCAGCTGGTAGCGGAGGGACATACACATGATCCTTTATGTCCACTTAGGTGAGATATCGATTCGTTACTGGACGACATGATCCAGAAAATCTTCATCAACATATCTTTTGCAAAGTTGGCAATAAACAGTAGACTATAGCTTTAGAGCTTGTAATAACTGCAAACGATAAGAACGTAGTTGTAAGTGTCTCCTTAAAACTCTCCACACTGACGTCACTGGAATTGCTAGTTCACGACTAGCTTTTCCAAATTGATTTCTTGGGGCTACTCGTGAAAGACTCTCTCACTCTTTCTTTAGTCACTCTTGGTCGTCCTGTACTCTTCCTTTGCAAAAGCAGCCGGTGGTTCAAACTGATTGTACCATCTACGGATGCCATTATCACTTGGAGGATTACATTTGAATTTAATACGGAACGCACGTTGCACTGGAACTACAGATTGAATCCTTGCGAACTCTAAAACAAAAAATCATTCTGTTCACTAGTCACCATCTTTGGTACTAGAGCTTTCTAACGGATGACAGAGGAAACAGTGCATGGGCACAGGTGTACAAGAAAACTGTTTGAGTTGTTCTTTTATTTGATATATTATTTACAATTTTTTAAACCAGATTATAACATAACCTCTATCTCTAGACAGCCTCAATATTTGATGTCTGACAATAACATTCACTCAAAACAATACATTCTACAAACAATAATACAGATATTGTAATTTGTATACACAATTTATAATAAATAAATAAAACAAACCTTCAGAATAACAGAAATATAATCCCAAGTCACATACCACTACACCTTTCACATGTCATTTTAGTACACAAACATCGCTAACTTCCAAGTAAGAAACAATAACCTATAAGAAACTCTAGGACATAGCAAATACTACAATCAGATATAATGAAATCTTCTCTACAACATACTGTAAAGATCGGTTACAAAATATCAATTGAATAATCGATTGTCTTATTTACTAAACTGCGCCGAATTAAAAATGAGATTTGTTCGGTTTGGTTACTACTTTGGTAAAATAGATATATCTCGCGATCTATGACACATAGAACATTTGTAAAGCACAGATCGAAAGAGAAAGAAAATGGCGTCATTTCTATTTACAACCGCACAGTTCAAATCTTTGATTTTACGCATAAAAATATGCAAACTTTACCAATTTTTTAAATATTATAACATTTTGTGGTATTTTTTTTTTTTTTTTTTTGCATGATTATGCATCTACGGAACATTAGCTTTCCAACGGTATTTTATTTATTGCAATAGGACGATTCTAAGTGGGCGAAATGTTGAATTGCAAAATACATGTTTTCTGGTCGTTAGATTAAACCATGCATCACCGAACGACCCGAAATGGGGTTGCACCACAGTTGAAGGGTTAAGATAAACTTCATAAAAAACTACAGTGTTTACACACACACAAAACCCTTGTTAACAAAGTCATTACTGGCAGAGCAGGTCCTGTAGGTTCCATCCAGAAACTACCAATGGAACTCTTTTAGTAAAAATAAGCAGTAATAATCAAAGCTTATGACTGTATGTTTTGACCAAGTCAAAGTATTAGTAGAACTCCACCGATCCTTGAACTACTCCATAGGTGTAGGGATCTGTTCCAGATTACCCCGGAAGAGATTAACCCTTAGCACGCGTATGACGGGATTTCACGTAACCCTCAACTTGACTGGTAACACGTATGACGGGATATCTCGATTCAACACTATTTGACTTCTGCAGGTATTTTTAATTCGTTTAAAGTGCAATAAAGTGCAAGGAAATGTCCTATTGGTGTAACGTGACACTCCCACTACGGTCTTTGTTCTCGATCACCTGTCGTTGGACTTTATTTGGTTTTTATAGCAACCAGGCGCCATTTTGTGTTCTGCCCCAGCGCGTATAACATGATTTCTCGTTCTAGTAAGCTACGACTGTCAGTTGTGAAATGTTTTGTGTCAGCTATGTTTTATCACTGCTATAGCTGCTCTATTTTTATTTTGTGTAAAATAGGCTAGTTATAAAATGGCAAACCCTGACGACCATGGATTTGATCAATTTATCGATGAAATAATGAATGCATCTTTTTTAACTACAAAATACATTTTGAAATATAGACAGTTTCTATGGACACAGTATTATCTTCAAATATTGTTTGTGTGTTTATATGTATATTTAGTAATTTTTTTGATGTCCTGAATGTAGGTAATTATTATGAGGAGTAGAAAGATATTTTTGATACGGTATGTTGATTTTTCTCAAAATATTTTTTTAGTAAAATTTATTTGTTTGATGAAATTCAGGTTATTTTGAATTAAATAGTAGGCCTACTTTTATAATAAAAAAATTAATATGATTTGTTTGTAAATATAAAAAAAATAAATAATCTGTTTCATAGGGCAGTCAAATGTGAAATTAAGTATTTTTTCTTGTTTTAATCTGTAAAAAAAAAAAAATTTTAAGCCCATCTACATTTATTTACCAAATATATCTATAAGAATCCAAAATCAAATAGAACTTTAAACAATTACAAAAAAAAAAAAAATTCCTAATAGCACGTTATGAGTAAATAGCCTAAATTGTTATTCAGCGTGCTAAGGGTTAAAACTGAATTAACAATCCAGTCTATGATTGATGTTATTCTGATTTAGTGGTGGGCATTGACACTAACAACGGTCAACGTCAACACCAGTTAACGTTAAGCATGATTAACTGTTGAAAAAACTGCTAACTTTAACCTGCCAGACAGAACAGAAGACCAAGCATCTTTTTTCAGTGTGCAAATAATAGTGTGTATAAATATTTACACTATTACAGTTACTAACTAACACAAGTTATTTATACAGTTACTTTCCTTTCGCACAAGCACAAACCTAACCTAAATATTTACACAGTTAGTTGACAGCTTTTATCAGCTAAAACTAAAGTTATTTACACCACACTATTTTCGTATTATCCAGTCGTCGTTTTATACAGTTTTATATTTTTTGAAAAACAAACAGTAAAATAGTAGGCTATAGCAGAAACATATGTTGATTCGTTGATTCGCTTTAGTTGCTCAACTAAACTAACAGACGACTGAGAGGAGTACATGTAGCTGGGTGCGTGTGCATCGAGTGGGCCGTTGGTGCTAACAAACAACCAATGATGCGTCACCTGCTAGCACTAAGCAGTTGATCATCGTTAGCCGTTAATGCACTTCTTCGTCAACTGTGTTGAGTGTTGACGATGGTCAAGTTGACGGTTAGCTGTTACCCGTTAACGGACACAGCACTATTTGGATTATGAGAACTGAGAATGGCTAGAAAGTGCCAACTGCTTTGTTGGTGTTGATATTTGGCATAAAGACAGTACCAGTACATATTTATGATACGTACCAGCGGCTAGTGGTTAGACTCTATATTCCTAATTCACGATATTGTTTTAAATGTCAGAGTTATGGACACATGAGTATTCTACCTGGTATATACGTACAATGTGGTTTGAAGGGACACAATTGTGAAGGTCCGAATAATGCCAAATATCCAAATTGTGATGGTGATCATCTTACTTGTTCCTTCAACTGTACCAGATATAAGGAGGAAAAATCTATTTTGTCTATATGTCGAAAGACAAAATATTTTATTCCATTTTACTATTTTTGGTAATGTTTGAGGTAAGGAATCAAGTTTTCATATGATATACTATAAAAAATAAACAAAGTCATTTGATTTTATATTTTTATTAAATATCTAACCTCTTTGTGTAGCAAACTTTTATTATTTAACTTAGTCTCTATTAACTACGAAACAATCAGACAAGTTTATATTTACAATACTTTATTCATTTAATCATACACAATATAAAATTTACAAATTATTTGATATCTCTTTCTCCTCGGGATTTCTATGGGTCAAGTTTTATTTCAATATACTTGCATATTTTTGGTTGGATTATTACATGCATCATGTTTAAAAATAATAACTTATCTACAAAAAAAAAAAAAAAAAAAAAAAAAAAAAAACTTATAAAATTTCAATTAGTATTTCTTCCAAATTTTGAGTCTTAATTATTTACTTCCTTAATGAAATTTTAAACTTAGGTTACTTAAAATTTTGGTTCAAGTCCATTTTCAACACACACAATATCCAGAAATCTCCTTTTTATGTCTTCCAACAAATTATCAATTCTCTGTCCACAAATTATATTTACTTCTAATTTCCATCACAAAAAAAAACCCAAATTTTAACTGTTTTCTGAGAGTTTATTAAAATGATCTACTAAGCGTCCAAGCAAGAATAAGCGTCCCCCTTCTTCAATGTTAACATCCTGCCTTCCAAATTTTTTTTTTCTTCCTCCTCTTATTTCTCTGGTATTTCACCTTGTTTACAAAATTTTCTTATGATATAATTATATTTTAAAACTGCCTAAATTTATATCTATTTAAGTTATTTATAAGATTATTTTAATTTTGTAAATTTTAAAACGATCTTTATTTTACTTAAACATATTTTTTTAACCCTTTTTTATAATATTCAAATAGCTTTGAATTAGCGTCAACAATATTTTATTTACTTTCAGAGCATCTGTTTTTAAATTCACTTAGTTCTGAGTTCTGATTGGCTAACCGTGGAACTAACAGATGGATTTCACTCGCTATTCTTTTCACAATTTTGACTTTATTTATTCAACTTTATGTAAAACTTAAAACTTTATGTAAAAGTTTTGTTTTCTTAAAAAATTAATAAAAAATATTATTTTTATACAAAACCTAACTTATAAGACATCATTTTTCTCAGAAAGATGCATAGAATCCATCTATGTAATAATTTTTTTTTTGAAATGGTTTTGGAGTAAGTATATTAGATGTCAAAAAATGAAGTTATCATTTTTCAGAAAAACCTGTATCATCCAAACTCAATAGCTTACCACCTTTTTCTAAGATATACAAAAATTTTGTGTAATATTTGTGAATACATTTAGAAAAAAATAATAATAAATTTGTTACATTTTCAAAATTAAAAAGAAAAATTTACGAAAAGAGGTAAAATGATCATTTTCTTTTCAAAAATTCACAAAAAATAGTCAAATATATTTTATACAGAACTTCTATAAATCATTATATTCAGAAAGATGCATAGAATTTAGGTGTGTAGTGAAAAAAATATATTTGACGAAAAAAAGTAAAATGATCATTTGTTTTTCAAAAATTCACAAAAAATAGTAATATTTATGGAAAACCAACTTCTATATATCATTATACTCAAGGTTCATAGAATTTAGTAGTGTAATGAAACAAAAGTTTGAAAAATAATTTTGGAGTCAGTTGGCAAAGAACAAAAAAAAAAATCTAAGGCTAAATTTTCCTTGAAAGTCCAATTGATCATACAAATAATTGTTTTACATTTTTTATCAAGTATCACATCACAAACAAACTAGTATAAATGTGAATAACTATTGGTAAAAAAAAATCAAATTCTAAAATTTTCAAAATAAAAATAACGTTTCCTTCTATAAAGTGGTACTCGACAAGTGAGGTTAGGTTTGAAACCTCGACAATTCAGGCGTAATTAGTAATTATCTAATGCTAGGCCTAAGACAAAATCACTAGATTTCACTAAAACAATAAATTTTACAAAGAATAACACACATATACACTTGTATAATCAAATAAAACACTCAATATAAGAAAATTTGCTTTTAGGCCTAGGTTTACAACTTACCTCTTGGTTAGTCCAAATATAAACCATTCAAAAATTAGAACTTCACTCAAAAAATTAAACTTTAGAAATAAAAACACATATATTGTAACTTGTATACACAAACCTTCAAAATAACAGAAATTTGTAATCCCAAAACATAGCGCCACGCCTTGTCTGTGTCAATTTATGTCACACTATCGCCTAAAAATGCCTATGTTCCGACTTGAAAACAAGAAACAGAGAGTAACCGTACCCTATATCAAGTACTACCAACTTGTAGAATGAAATCTCCTCTACAACATACTATAAAGATCGATTACAAAATATCAATTCAAAAATCGATTATCTTATTTAGTAAACTGCACCGAATGCCAAGTGAATTTCGTTCCGTTAGGTTTCTACTATGGTCAAGTAGAAATATCTTGCGATCTATGAGACACAGAACAATTTGTAAACTACAGTTAGAAAGAGAAAGATGTGATCTATAGAACAGTGTTTTGGTTGACCTGTTTGACAGAAAAATAGATTTGTAATCATATGGGAATAAATGGCGTCGCTTTTACTAAAAACTGCACAGTTCAAATAATTGATTTTACGCATAAAAATATACAAACTTTACCAATTTTTGGAATATTATTTATAACGTTTTGTGGTATTTTTTTGCATTATTATGCATCTACGGAACATTAGCTTTCCAACGGTATTTTATTTATTGCAATAGGATAATTCTAAGTGGGCAAAGTGTGTGTGTGTGTGTTTGTTTGTGTGTGTGTTTGTGTTTGTGTGTGTGTGTGTGTTTGTGTGTGTGTGTGTGTGTGTGTGTGTGTGTGTGTGTGTGTGTTTGTACAGTGTATGAAACGAGCAAGTTTTCACGTACGCACTGTACGTTCCGAGGAAGCGCTGCAAAGCGAGGAATGCTCGGAACGCAACCCCCTGTTTTTTCACTTCTATGATACTTCTACATGTCTAAGGAGCAAGAATATATATTTATTTCATACTTCCTCGTTTTACAGGTTTTTTACACACACAATTATACACATTAGCTTAGGATTTCTATTTCCAGGCAGCGCTGTCATCGTTTCAAACACGGCATACTCGTTTCCTACTTTAGACATGGTACCATACACATCACAAAATCGCTTCCTCGTTTCTTACAGTGAGTTCGAGTTAGACTATACACAATGATGGAGTCTGATGTTCGTTACAGGAAGTATGACTTCCTGCTCTTTATGTGCTATGTAGGGTTCTTCTACTCTTTCCATACTGGTATTTAATTCACATTTTAAAAAGTTTTAGCGTTAAATATAATATATTTTCAACAGTATTGGATAATTATATTGTATTAATATTAGGTCACCTACTGTTGTAGATTTATATTTGGACAATGTAAAGCACATTTAAATACAAAATAGGAATTATTACGACGTTTAAATTAATGTATTTTGTTATTGAATAGACGTAACTATGATACTTTTTTTTTATTGGGATTTTGACAATATGTAAACAATGTTTAATGTTTAACAATCCACTAAACCTTAAACAGTCAACTGTCGGTTTTCAAACAGTTAATTTTGTATCATAAGTGGCGATGTCGGAAAAAAGACAGTTACATAGTAGCGTAATAATCGATTTTTCAACAACTATTTGTTATTCTGTTATATCAAAAGCGATACAAGTAAAATCCTGACAATGTGTGCTTCATGTTACAAGTTTTTGCCTATTAAACAAATGACTTCATTTTATTTTGCACATGAAATTAAACAGTGGTATGTATAGTAGGCAAAAGACCCCAAGATTTAAAGGTTTAACTCTTGGTGTTAAATAAATGATAATGTAATACATAAAATATTTAAATATTGAGATAATATTAGATAGAACAAAAACTCGAACACAAGATCTCACAAAAATTTATGTTTACTAGTAAACTGAGGATGATACGTCAATTTTAAATGGACTTCTTGAAAATATAGAAAACATATTTTTGGTAGATAAAAGGTTATATAAAAAATATGTATACAAAATTTTAACTCGATAGGCCTATATATTTAAAAAAGTTTTTTTTAAAAACACAAAATTGTGAACAGACAGAAAATCAAGCATTTTAGGACAATATGTTATAGCAATCCTGGGTTTATATACATCGATGAATTCAGTATATTATTATGTACAACTATAATCCCAATGTGATGAGTGACAAATCACAATCACAATGAAAGGAGCAAGCCACTAATAAATTTTTTTTATTATTATTTCGCCCTGTTGGATTTGTTTTATTCAAGTATACTGCAGGTCTGGTATTTACTTTACTTCAGGGAGCTAGTTACCATTCAAGAATCACTATTAACAACACTGATTGTTTTTATATTTTTAACAATAATATTGTATGGGAATGTGCATAATCTCAATTGAAACAAGTAAAAGTAGCTAAAATTAGTTACTCGAATTTGTTAATGCTCATGCTTAGTTTATGTGATTTCTACATAATAGATAAAAATGTTGTCCGCATCCATTATATACAATTTTTTTTACAAAAAACACAAACAAGAATATAGATATATCTGTATTTATATTTGGAGCAAATTATTAATTATAAGTTGTATTAATAAATTATTAAAGATTAATTATTATTTTAGTGATTATTATTAACGATTATTATTATTAATTATTACTTTAACAACCTTGGTGAGCAATGTTCTTCTTATAAATATTGTTTACAGTATTATTAGTGTTAGGACGGTATTGTATATAGTTCAACTTTTCATATAAAAACCCATTAAGCAGTGAAAATTGTTATAGTTTGTTATATAGAAGAAATTAACTATATCATAGACATGTATTTGGCTTACCTATTTTAAAATTCCACACTCACTATGTGCATATTATGTAACTACATAGTCAATACCTTTTCCCTTTTACTCAATACAACTTATCATGTAACCCAACGGTTCAAAAGTTAAATATTGTAAGATGTAAGGTGGGAATCAATTATTTGTAGTCCTATTAAACTTTAAATTTTCTGAACTTTAAGTGGCTGTAATTCCGAATCGGCTAAAGATTTTTTAAATACTCAAGAATAAAACATTTGAAAAATATTGTTTTACACTCGAGAAAATAATAAAATACAGAGTGTCCCATATCGAATTTCAATGTTCGTCGCCATATTGGAAAAATTTAACATTTTACAAAATTATTTGTAAACTTCATTGAAAAGAAACGAAGGTTCTCCATTTAAACTATTCTATCATATTTATAATTCAAAATTTAGCTGTTGTAACATTTTAGGTGAGACATCCAGTAATATAGCTGTGAGCTACTTGTTCTTTGACATTAGCTAGGGCGTTAGGACTAACCTAGCCTCTCTTAGTTTTATGACAAGTACAAAAGGACGATTATTTAGTTGTTCAAAATTATTTATACCACTTACATCTTACGTACTTAGCGGTAATACGTCTACACAAACTTACAACATGACTTAAGTTTTAATATTTCAAAGACGGCTGATTTATTGCATACAATGTAAAAATTGAATCTTAATTGATTAAAAAAAACTAAAACTACATACATAAAATAAGTGATTTTAACATGGAAATTTTAAAAGTGAACCTTCCTGGTCTTTAATGAGGCCAATTCGTTTATTATTGAGTTCAATTCTAAAGTAGATGCCACACCACTTTCAATTGACAATATAGCTAAATTACAAATTCTCTCCTGTGTCATTGTGAATCTTGTGGATCTTAAATATTTTTTGAATAGTTTTACTTTACTGAATGATCTTTACTGAATGATAACAGCTATGACTAAACTGTTATTCGCTTTAAATCCATAGCAGAGAAGTGTCTTAAGACTCCTTAGGTTATTAAAAGCCAAGGTCTTCACCATTTGATTTTGATCTTCTTAATACGATTATAACATCTTTTAAGTCCATAACTTTTAAATTATTAAAGTTATGATAGTTTTAATTGTTTTTATTTTTATATCTCTATGAGAGCTGTGAAATTCCAATTTTTTATAGTTTAGGTTAGGTTAGTTTAGGTTAGGTTTGGTTAGGTTATGTACATTTCAGTGTATATAGGAAATGACGAAAAAATAAGAATAGAATTAACCAGAACATCGTATCTTGAATAGTTTTTGAGAAAATAAATATTTTATGAAAATCTAACCTATTTTTGGCTTCGAAAAAGTTCACTATTTGGGGGTTAAGAGTTATTTTCTCAGGACCCTTACAGCCGTGGACCTCTAGGATGTACTATAAATAATATGACGTAACTACGAGAAAAACTAGTAGTATTAATAAGTTGCTACATTTTTAAGTGCGGTTTTTGTAACATTGAGCAATATTGTGTAAGAAATTTTCATGTTATAAAATTTGATGTATTGGGTAAGGACGCCGCTGACTTTATCGCGAGGGAACTGTTTAGGCGAACTGTCAATATACGTGTAGGGCCTATTAGTAATAATAAACAATAGACCTGATCTGCTATGATGCGATGGCAGCTCTGCTGAACCATCGTTTCCCCCCCCACTGCTACTTCCAAATTTACCAATAACCATACGATTCTTATCGCTCAGGTAAAACCGGCACATACATTATGTTTGATTTATTATCATGTTATAATGATTAATCAATGTTACTATTAAATAAATCAATGTATAAGTACTTAGTTTGTATATTATGGAAGTACATTTTCTGATATTATCTTTTTGTAAAGACATTTCTCTTGTTAGGAAAAAATATGTATTATTTAAATAATGTAAAAAAGGATTAAAGTACTGCTATTAACACATAACAAATATCATTGGAAAAAATTCTTTGATTGAAAGTTGTTAAACAACTTCGTCTTTTTACTATATATGAAAAATGTTAACAGTTCAGATATGGTTTGTTAGTTTGGGTAAAATATTAAACAAATTATATGGTTGGAATCATTAGGCTACACATTCTCGACACTGTATACAGATTCAGAAGCCTGTAATTCAAATAAACTACGACTATAATATGAATCAGTCAATGGTATGATTTTACCAAACTATATGCTATAGTTCTAAACGTTTAAAATATATGCTATTAGAATAAGACTACATTTTAAGCATACCTACATGCAAAACCTTAATACAATTTAAATACAGGGAATTGAATACTGTGGGTATACATTTAACACATTTGTACAATATAGATTGAGGTAGACGAAATGTGTCTATTTAAATGTAAACCCCACTAGTTTTGCATATGACATCACATAATAGGCTATATTATACACTATAAACAATATAAGATAAAAATCGCAACAAAATTACATTTATAAAGAGTAAATGTAATTTACACATTTAAATTTTATTTTTAAAATTACATTTATGTATAAGCGTTGAATATATGATTTAAAATAATAATTATAATTAATTTCTTCAGCATGCTCGGCTATCTTTACATAGCTATATGCATAGTTACTGATATCGATTAATGAAAATTACCTAAAATTCTCTTAATCCGTTTTTGGAAATGTATATTTGAAGTACTTAAAATGTATAATAAAATGTTGAAAATGGAAAATATGGCTAATCATATTCAGTATCTAAGTAATATAGGCTAACTATGCAATTGAGCACTGCCACTTATTAAAGAAATATAGCCATGAAAAGGTGCTGATCTGTATAATTGAAAAACAGCTGTAATAAAATAAAAATATTATTTCATTGTTTATATGTTATATCGAAACTTTAACCATTTAATGTTACTTATCACTGTACCTATGATTGTGTATATTTATTTATATTACAGAACTGTGCGTTAATAAAATAAGCATCTTGATGAAATAATGTAAAATGAAATAATAAAATAGTAAAAATGAATGTCCCCTTTAAAAAATGTTAACCCTGCAGATTGATGTTGATCGATCTTACTTTCACCAAAATGTTAATAGAGTAAATCTGAGTTGGAAACTGTTGAGAACCGCTAATATGGGACCTTTTAATAAAATGTTAGGTTACGATAACTGATAAACGTTAATGTATCAGTTACGATATTAAAGGCTTGTAAGAGGTCAATTTGTAAAAAATATTTAAAATTAACACATTTAAAAAAAAATACCAAATGGTTTTCTGCCTCAATATACTGCTGGACTTCTACAACAGTCTTGTGTTTTGCAGTCATATGCCTGCCTATTTTTGATTGCATTTCACAACAATACATACACCAATTTTTCTTAATACTTGTTTTCTTTATTTTTCTTGGGGGGATCCTCGGCATTTAAGGGTTCTTGTCTCTGAAAAACAAAATAAAGGCGTACTCAAACCTCTATTCATTTCTAGAAATAAAAATGTCTGAATTTTACGTGGCATAGTGTATGACTTTATAATTTGAGTGACCCTCAAAAATAAGTAAAACAATAAATAAACGTTTGTCCTTAATATTCCAGACCTAATAATAGTATATTTTTAATCAATTAAAAACATTATTAAATACTTAAATATTTGTATAGTTCCTGAATACAAATGTAGTCAAATTTGCTACCGGACAAATATAAGGCGCGTAATCACGGAAAAAGCATTAGAAAGGCAAAAACAAAGTTTTTCAGAAACAATTTAGATACGTCTACGAATGAGAATTAAAATATCTTGTTTGCCCTTTAAGTATAAACATTATAGTATAAATTTTAAGTGACAGTTTTAAGTAAGTAATTTTGAATATACATTATAAATATAAAAGTATATTTAAAGAATATAAACGAGTTATATGATGTATTAGTAAAATCATCCAACTCTTTCGCTCCGTAATAGGCCTAGTTCCCCTTTTCAACATAATTTCATATACCTATCTCACGAAAAGCTATAGATATCTTCTCAAGCTATATAGTAGGGCTTTACTCAGCATACTACTTTCGACAAGATCTGTGAATATTAAAAGAATATATTTATATAGAAACAGTCGAGATATGTCATTAGACGGCAAACGAAAATATTTTAGTTTCGTAAATTTTCAATATTTCGTCTACATCACATAGAGAAATAATCCCAGATACTTTATATTACATACAGTACTTTGGAGTTGTGATACTAACATTTTGTGAAAATTTCAATATGATCGGTTGTAGAGATATTTTTTGTAATAGATAATGTCGCAAATATTGAAATTATATTCTAAACTAATTTTAGAATACACTCTAGTCTATTATGCTAAAATATGTCAGTAATTCACAAAGATACTTTACATTATAAATAAGAAGGTATGCTAAAATTATGACACTAACACTTTCGTCCAATGTTCCAATAAAGGAAGTACTACTTCCTGGCACAATTCTTCTAATGTCGATGAGTTACCTATACACGTGAAGAGACTAACTGTGGGAACGGAAATATAGTTTATTCTCTGATGAGATGATAATTGTGAATAACATGCGTCTTTGATTGTGTTTTGGATGTGGGCTGGGGGGGATGTTTTTCTGTTCTTGTAAAACTACAACCTCTATTGTTTTCACTTTGTCTCATTTTTTTTTTCAACATTGTACTATTTAACACGAATCTAAAAAACAACAAACGTACTTTCGTTGTAAAAACGTAATTACTTTAGTATTATAAATAGCCTTTCCTAAATAAATTGAAAACTTAAGGCTTATTATAAAAAAATAACGAGATTTACATTCAAACTAACTACCTAAGATTTAGAAAAACAAAGATTAATATAGGTCCTCTATATAATAAAAATAAAGTCCTTTTTAGAGTTCACTCTGGCTGTCTATCTTTCCATTTTCAGGATAATATTGTGAACTAGGGAAATTACCAAATTTGTGCTAACTAATAACTACAGTACTGTACTGTAATTCATTTATTGCTAAAATTAAATATAAATATCAGATTACTGTAAACTATAACTAACTTATTATTTAATACCTGGACATTTTATATTATGTAACTTTTAAATGAATTATATTCTAATTAATAAGACACCACAAATAAAGAACCTTTATGAAAGTTCTATCCTTCTGCGCAAAAGAAGCCTATAACTTTCACCATACATAGGTTATTGAAATAAGTTATTGGAATTTTTGAGTTCTCCAATATTCTTCTCGAGTTGTTGTATAGCTATAGTGCGATTTATTCAAAGTTCTGTGCAAAGAAGTATTTATTCCATAACAATAATAATTATAACCTTAAACGGTCCTAATGTGCGATTACTTTTAGTTGAATCTTATGTGTTTTAGATATTGTGTTGAAATTTGATAATGTCTCAATAATATGTGTTTAAAATAATAATGAAATATAAATGTCCAAAATTTAAAAGATTAGGATTAAAATTGGATTTAATTTTTATTATTGAAATATTTTCATACTGATTGTATTGAATTTTTGTATAAATGTAATTGCACTGCATTAAAGACAACAGATACTAGGCATTGGAGCATTAGTCTAAAACCGTTAACAAAACTTTTAGTTTCTCTTATAGATCAACACACTGTAGCCCCTTTGTTTTATTAGGGGCAGAGGCTACCTGAACGACTACTAGACTGCTAACTTTATAGCTTGGTAAATTTTTATGTCTACAATCAATGAAGATGAAGTAATACAACAAAATATAATGTTAGGTAAACTCTAAACATATACTCAATAATAAACATAAACTCTTGATGTTAGATCAATTTGGACGACGATCATATCTGATGTTTATGCAACCGGCCACTACATACCGGCCACCAAGTCAATGCTAAATATTACAAGGAAATAAGATTTGTAGCAATATTTCGTAAAAATTTTGTATCTAGCCCTCATAATTAGTTATAGATTTGGTTGTTAATACATTTTCCTAAGTAGGCCTTTGTCGTTTAAAATAGCAATTTCAATCTATTTATTAATTAATTTTAAATTATATAAATGTTATACTAATCAATGTTATATAATATATTTTTAATATCTCCAAAAAGTTTACATTTCTACTGTGTTTTTAGAATATACACATTTTGTCTGAATAGAGATAAATTTATAAGAAGAAAAACTACAATCTCGATCTCTCTTTTTTTTAAAGTAGAAATGTCTTTAAATTTTTTATTAATAGATTACCATAGGGCAAAAAAAAAAGGATGTGATGTAATATTTATAGAGTAGGTTGGTTTTTATTTATTTATATTTTTAACTTAAATGATGTCAATGAATACGTATTCAAAAGTGACGATAGTCTTGCTTCCTTTTCAATAGATGCAAGGGATAAATCAGAAATAAAGTAAGTACTATACAGTATGTACAGTTAAACCGTTAACTTTTGTAAGATTATAAAGTCAGACCCAATTGTCACACATTAACAATAAGCCAGATAAACCATTATAAACTATTAAGTTTTACTAGATGTAGTGGATAAATAAGAAATAAAGTAAACACTATAGAGTATGTACAGTTACGCCGATAACTTTTGTAAGATAAAAAAGTCAGACCCATATGTTACACATTAACAATAAGCCAGATAAACCATAGGGACAAACTTTAAAGTATTGCGGCATAAGTCTCAAAGATTCCTGTTTTTCTCACGGTCAATTATACGTAGCTTGATCTCGAGTAGGAAATCCGAAAAATTTGTATAACATACCCCCAGATAACAAAATGAAAAATGTTGTTTATAAACAAGAATTTTAAATAGTTAGAATGTTTTCAATAAAAAGCTTTTACTTCTTATATTTTGAGGTTTATCTTTTTATATTCCAACTACCATACAATCCGGATCATCTGAAAAAGTTACTGTTACTGACTAAATTTCTACTTTGTAAAAATACTTTATTTAACTCATTACTATCATTTTTAGGGTCTTGCGCATGATTCTTCAATTAGGTGCTAGAAGACGGGTTTGCGAATATTTTGAAATCAAGATCATATTCAACATTTATTAGTGAATAACATATGATAGAAGTCCCGGGCGAAGCCGGTTAAACCAATAGTAATTCAATAAAAACCTTCTCCTTAAAATAATTCATGGGTGTGCCAATTTTCATGTTAATCGGTAAAACGGTGTCTTAGTATTAATGTTAGACTGGGTAAGTAACATGATGATGTTTATAATAATTAGATAAAAACCTTCTCCATGAAATAATACATGTGTGTGTGTGTGTCAATTTTCATGTTAATCGGTCAAACAGTATCTTAGTATTAATGTTAGACTGTGTAAGTAACATGATGATGTTTATAATAATTAGATTACAACCTTATACATGAAATAATACATGTGTGTGCCAATTTTCATGTTAATCGGTCAAACAGTGTCTTAGTATTAATGTTAGACTGGGTAAGTAACATGATGATGTTTATAATAATTAGATAAAAAACCAACTTCATGAAATAATACATGTGTGAGCTAATTGTCATTTTAATCGGTCATACGGTGTCTTAGTAATAATGTTAGACTGGGTAAGTAACATGATGATGTTTATAATAATTAGATAAAAACCTTCTCCATGAAATAATACATGTGTGTGTCAAATTTCATTGTAATCGTCCAAACGGTGTCTTAGTATTAATGTTAGACTGGGTAAGTAACATGATGGCTTTTATAATAATTATGTAAAATTCTTCTCCATGAAAAAAAACATGTATTTGCCAATTTTCATGGTGATCGGTCAAACGGTGTCTTAATATTAATGTTGCGCTGGGTAAGTTGCGTAATAGCTTATAATAGTTCGATAAATTATCTAATTCAATAAATATGGTATTAAAAAATCTAGATTGTTTTTTATCTATAGAAAAAAAAGTCTAGTTAAAATATTATCGTGTGTTTCCACCCACAAGTCTATAGAAAAAATCGTCATACAAAATTTGATGTTAATTGTTTATTTTCCATCGATTTAAACTAAAATAAACCAAATGTTTTATGCCTATTGCAGAGAGAGATTTAGGGAGATAACAAAAATGAGAATATAGAAGAAGGGAAAATGTTGGGGGCAAGACAATGTTGGCAGCATTTGTTGCAAAAATCCGTGTTATGTTAACTCATGTTAAGGGGACAGTAAGTTATATATACTCTGATGAGAATACACTGTCCTCCTAATATTCAGAGGACAGTAACTGTGCTCTGAACAAGAGTATATATGCGACAAATGTCCTCTGATCAAGAGCGAGAATGTCTTAAACACTAAATGTCTCAAACAAATAGTGAGGCAAAATAGCATGATTTTGAAAAAACACAAAATACGCGACTACAGCCAAACGGTTGAGATCGGACATGGGTCCATATGAACTTTTTTATTCCATTTAGTGAGTAGAACATACTGGCGAAGATAATGGTGTCAGTAGAAACTCACCCTGTATAATATATGGTCTATCATTGTTAGGTTAAACTTTGTGCCTAACTCAATCGGTCAAACTGTTCTCTAGGTATAAATCATTTTAGAAAAGAAACAAAATGGCGGATGTCTGGAAAACGAAGCTTTTCTGGCCCTAGGTACATATGAACAATTTTGATTTTTTTAGGTGGACCCCTATCATCTTCTGAAGTTGTGCCAAACTCTCGCAAAACACCCCGTAGCTAAACAATTAAAGCGTTTAATACAACCTAATCTACTGTATTTGAATAAGTAAGTAAATTCATATGTAACTGAAAACGAGTAAAACTGAATGGTATTAACCTAATATGAACATAATATAGGGTTACTGTAACTCAACTTATTTCCGGCTGGATGTGATAGGGGGCTAATGAACAGCAAATGTAACGGCTTTGTAGCTTAAACTACAACTCCAGCGACAGAGTTAACGAGTGGTTGTGAACAAGTGCGCAAAATAAGCCTTAAGCGCACTAGAATGGTTAATTTCTAGTATAGATTAATTTTGTTGGGCACAAGTTTAGGACTCCAACTTCTCTACAAAGTGTGCACTTGTTTCGTAAAATTCATTGTTAAATTGATATTTTGGAAATTATCAATCTACAACTTTTGAGCTGCTCGTCTCTTAGTATTTGAACAAAAATGTGTTTGTATATTGTTCAAGTGTACATATGTCAAATTACATTGGTGGATTATAGAAACCAGTCAAATTTTGTTTTTACTAGGAAAGTTGTGGGGTAGTTTTTATTTCTTCCCCTCTGTATGTTTTTGGGGTGCTGAATCCGAATCTGAGGTTTGCTTACAAAATTTCGTGACGAAACATTGACAAAAATGCAAAAAAGGTAAAAAATCTCATTCGTGCGGGTTTTCTCTTGTAACTCGTAAACTATCAATTATTCTTTAATAACCTCTCTAGCATATTCAAAATGAAAGAACATAAAATTTCCTACATATTTTACTATTTAGGTTATTTCTCCGACGAACCGTTCGGGCTAAAAAAACTCACTTTTCCACACCAACACTCAAATTTACTATTAAAACTTTCATTTAGTGAATTCCTCCTACTTTTAAGATGAATACATGTCATATAGGTTGGGTTCAACTGTTATGCCATCTCCTATAAAAAAAAAAAATGTTATCTAAGTATCCTAGTACATTGGTACAAACCTTGACCGAGTTTAGGCATAGCTTAATCAATCTTTCCATAAATTATGTTTTTATAAAGAATTAATTTGTTCTTCAGTACAGAATAAGGGGTTCTAGTAAAAAAAGTTGTAATTCCAACAAAAAATCTGGAAACATTATATACCTACATGGGACTATTGTTATATTGTATTGTGTTACATATGATTATATACAGGATGTCCCCGAACTCTCTGGTCCCCTTTTATGGATTTGTTACTGGGATCGAGACAAACATATTTCGCAATATAATAATGGGTCTACTGTGCCTACTTTATTGTCTATCTGTATGTAGGTTCTATGTATTTTTAACAAAATAATAATTGATATCTATCTAGAGAATGGTTTTACCGATTCGGTTCAAACGTGACATGAAGTTATACCTAAATAAACGGTACCAGAAAGTGGCACATACTTTCTCACATTTAAATTACTAAACAGATTCACTGTGACTTCACAATTGTATTAAAGTAGGAGAAGGAACACATTAAAGTAGGAGAGTTTCTAATAATAAAATTATTATTATTTTTATTACCTAAACGAGAATTTTTAGAAAGATGCCCATTTTCGCATATGGTGGGTACATTAAGGGCTAAAAATAAGCAAAATTTTATCAAAATCGTTAGAGCCGTTTTTTTATAAAAAAATAATAACTGATTTTTTTGGGAGATTTTTGGCCATAAAGGGAGTTATTTTTCAAAATTTGTCAAAACCCTTTTTCGTGCATCTGTACAGGCCTAATTGACATGTTTGGTGTAATTTTTTTTGAAATTGATTGATTAGTTTTCTCTCTAGCTTTGTCTACATACAGACATACAGACAGACATACAGACATACAGTCAGACAGACATACATACAGACAGAAATTTTATAAAAACCACTTTTTTGGACTCAGGGGGTCCCAAAACGGATATATCCACAAAAATCTCAACATCGATTTTTTTTTTGCGATTACTATATACTTTCTCTATACTATAGTAGGATAGTGAGAAAGTAAAATGATCTACTTTAGATAAAATAAATGATTATATCCAATCTTGCATTTCGTAATGGCGACTGTTTGGAAATGTCTAACCTAATATACCCAAAAACAGTACATTTTAACAAAAAAATTCAAGACACCTTTTTGTAACACTTTTAATTCCCTATCGGATGTTGTAACTTCAAAACAATCGGATGAAGGATAACAGTTAAGTTAAACATAATAACAGCGTACGTAATCACAATATTGGGATGTTTTGGATGGTTTTAATAAGATTTTTAAGTATATGCAGGATGTTTTGTAATTACTCTGCAATATTCTAGGATATGATTCAGCACATAAGAATGAGAAAAAACATCAATTAGACATGGGTCCGGACAAGCTTTGTTTCCCCATAGCCACCAATTTGTTTTTTCACTAAATAATTTTTATCTAGAGAATTATATGACTGATTGAGCTCAAACTTTGCACAAAGTTTAATCTAACAATGATCTATTTAAACAAATATAACCGATTATATACAATAAGGTGTTTGAAAATTTCAAACCTGAATTGCCCAAAAACCGTTGGCCTACATTTTAACAAAAAATTTTAAGAAATTATTTTTGTAGCCCTTTTCATTTCGTATTGGATGGTGTAACCGCCAAAACAATCGGATGAAGGATAATAGTTAAGTTATGTGTAATAATGGGTTTGTTCAACCCGGCATCTTATACCAACACAGTAAACACAACAATATATTATGTGTACATATTATGCTGTTATAATCCTTAACTTAACTATTATCCTTCATCCAATTGTTTTGATAATTACACTTTCCGATAGGTTATTGAAATTGAAAAGGGCAACAACAAAGATGTATTAAAATTTTTTGACAAAATAAAAGGTTTTTTAGTTTGTTAGGTATGACATTTTTAACAGTCGCCATTTTTAAACGCATGATTGGATATAATCGTTTATTTTATTTATAATAGATCATTATTAGGTATAACTTCAAGTCTAGTTTGAACTCAATTGGTGAAACCGTTCTATAGATATGAATTATTTTGTGATAAAACATACAGACAGACAGACGAAAAAGTAAGCACCGTTGACCTATGTTTATATTGTGAAATATGTTTGTCTCGATTCCAAGAACAAATCCACAAAAGGGGACCAGAGATTTCGAGGGCATCCTGTATATTTGCAATTTATAATATAGCAGTTGTATGTATTAATACCCTGTGTATGTATTAATACCCTATTTCATCTAAAGCACAAATAACAAGATAGGTTAATAAGGTCGGTTCCACCAAAGGGCCTAGGGAAAATTTGTATTACCTGTTTCCCTAAACGTGACGATCCTAAGGTGGCCATTAGCAAACCTTTTTTGTTACATGTAGTAAGGGCGTGTAATTTCGGGAGTGTTTGTGAAAAAAACATATTTACTTATATTTATAGGTATGTCATTAACGCATGCTTTTAACAGAACCAATTAGTGAAAACCCTGTGGTCCTTTATGACCGTTTGGGTTCAAAATCTTTCTATAAATTGGGTGGTTTATGATATTTGTTAAGTAAGTGTGGGTATTTATCAGTGTATTTTGCCGAACATCTCCATTTCTTGTCTTTCAATGCCCAGACAATAAATTTAGGGCTGGGAAAAGTACTATGACATGTGTTTTGTTGTTAAACACTACCAAAAGTAACTGTTTAGGCTGCTGAATTAATTTAAGACACTTTTCTGCTTAATCGCAAAACTACAATTAGGACTGTACAGTATAACATACATTTTAGGGCTCAGAAAAGTACTATGACGTGTGTTTTGTTGTTAAACAAATTTAACAATTTAACAAATTTAAACAAAAATAAAGCATGCCTAATTGACATGCTTGGTGCAAATTTGTTTGAAATCGATCGAATATTTTCTCTCTAGCTTTTTATACATACAGATATACTTACATACAAACATACAGACAGACATTTTGTAAAAACCACTTTTTTGGACTCAGGGGGTCCCAAACGGATATATCCACAAAAAATCTCATCATCGATTTTTTTGGGATCACTATACTTTCTCTATACTATAGTATAGTGTGAAAGTAAAGTGGTAACTAGTTAAAATATAGTTTTATTTATAAACTTGAAAAAATAAATACCGTAGCCTACTTGTTTGGAGAAATAAATGTAACTATTTTCATCTTCTGATTAATAATGTGTAACATATTTTAACATTCTGTTAACTATATTATGAAAACGAGGACAACGAATGGCTGAACGGGAGTTGTACCACGAACAGAGGATTATGTACCCTCTAGTTATATTTAAAATAAATAGTTACTTCATTAGTATTTGACAAACAATAGTATTAACGAAAGAAAGTAAGTGATATGAGAAAATTGTTTATTCAATCTTTTTTATTAAAACTATACAATATTGTTATATGACGCAAAATTTTACTCAAATAATGTTTCTGACAAAGTAATGTCAAAATTAAGTTTATTGGAGAGCATAAGGTCTTCAAAAGGTTCTATTTAAATAATAGCAGGTCTTCAAAAGGTCTCTAAAACACGATGACTTATACCATCGTGATAACAGGCGTCAGAAAATAGAAATTAACAGGAACAGGCGTCAACAAAAGCCTTTAAAAGGTGACTTTTGTAACTGATCGTATAAGACTTCAATAGGTGGTATTTGTAACTGATCGTATATAAGCCTTCAAAATATCGTCTCTCGTACATTTCACACCAGGCACTCTAGGCATCCAAAAGGTTCGTCGACGATTTCGCTTTATACAGAGGGCACAAAATGTCGTTTTAGTGTGTGAAAACAGACCTTTTGAATACCTGAGTTCAAGCACTCCTGGCCTCCAATAGGTCGTCGCCCGTACCGTTAGGCACTCGAAAGGTCTCATACTTAAATCTATATATATATATATATATATATATATATATATATATCAACTAGTGTAACTTAATAGCAATGTAAATAAACTTCAACAACAATAATAAGCTTAAGTAATTATTACGAGTGATGGAAGTGACGGATCGGCGCACATTTCGTAGTAGAGTTTTTGTATATTTACAGATTGTTTACATTGTACCAAAATAAATCAATTTCAGAAATAATAATAAGCTATTAAAATAAACCGATAAATTATAGTCAGAGATGGAAGTGATAGGATCGGTGCACATTTCATAGTATATTTACAGATTAGTGTAATTGTCATCAATGTGAATAATCTTCAACAATAATAATTTGCTTTATAAATTTAACTTTAAAATATGACGAAAGCTGCAAGTGATAGGATCGGTGCACATTTCAGAGTAGATAATTTGTCTACTTAGAGACTTGTTTAAATTGTCAGCAATGTAACTAATCTTAAACAATAATAATAAGAAATGTAACTAATCTTGGACAATAATAATAATCTTTATAAATTTAACTTAAAATTATGACGAGAGATGCAAGTGATAAGATTGGAGCAAATTTCAGAGTAGAAGGTTTGTATATTTACAGACTAGTTTACATTATCAGCATGTGCAATATCTTCAACAATAATAATAAGCTATATAAATTTAACTTTATATTATGACGAGAGATAAAGAGATAGGATCGGTTCACATTTTATTGTAAGAAGGTTCTATACTGACGGACTTGTATAATGCCTGTATGAAAACAATTTTATTTTCACGATCGTGTTTTCTAAAGATAGTCGTGCAGGTGTTTTTAAAATTTAAAGAACCACGGCAATATCCTGTATAATTTCCGGTTGACAAACAAAAGAAATGCCTGGGAATAAACTTACGACTTTTACATATACCCTACTTATAGTAGTGTATCTCACAGGATGTCTACATTTGCTCGCAGTGTATGTACTGTGCATGTTTTAAAAATACCCTTTATTGAAAAAAAAAAGTCATAACTAGTTTTGGTTTAATTTTATTAGTATAAGTAATAAATATTATTAAGATATTTTTAGTATTACAGAAAAGTTGACTACGCATTAACGCTACGCGTTTCCTCGATTCATACAGGAAACAAGTATAGGTGTGTGTGTGTGTGTGTGTGTGTGTGTGTGTGAAAATCGGGTATAAATATATATTACGTTATTGAATCTAATGTGGCCTAAACATGGTAATTATTATTATGAAACATTTGCAAATTTTTTACTTCTACTAAAATAATTTATTCACTATTACTATTATTTTTGAATGTATTTTGGTTGTACGAGTTCCCTAATCAAAGTGTACATTTAATATCCTAAATCCTAAATGATAATAATACATTTTTTTTTTTTTTTTTGTGTGTTATGTTTACTAAGTTAATGAATATGAACAACAATATGCAAATAAACAAAACATATTAAACAACTAATTCTACAGCATCTTAATATGTATTTTGGGTCAGGAATTTGTTACAAATTATATGATATAATGATATATAACATCATGCCAAAAATTTAATCTTGTTGGTTGCTAGACCTATATAAAAGTAGTCATTGTTTTTGTGCAGGTGATTTCTATTACAGTGATTTATTTCTTGTGAATTTACTACTGTCATTTCATTTCTTTTATGACAGCCTAAAACAAAATTACATTTGTATGGTCATAGTCACTTTTAATTTCAATAAATCTACATTAATTCAATACATTCAATAATAAAACGATACAATAAGATTAGTGATTACAAATAAATAGAACATAAAAGAATAAAATAGTACAATATATTTAAAATACCAATTGAATTTACCAGAATAATCACAAATTGAGTAAAAATATTTCATTAAAAAATACTCCACTGAGCAATTGAAAAATTTATCCATGACATTAATAGCTGCTAAAGTAACTCACCAAAGGACTTGAACAGTAAAAGTTCTCTTCAGCATTTTTGAATTTCTTAAAATTTTTATCTAGTATTATGTGGTTTTAAATTTTGTTAATAAATGTTACATTAGTCTGTGAGTGAAGCTTTCTGTAAACATTTAGTTTATGAATCTAGTACCGTAAACTGTTTGTTCCGCTGGTGTTATAATCATAAAAGTCTTTGTTATAAACTGATGTACATTTGATGCAATTATGTATAATAGTTAGTTGTAACATTCCTCATTTTTTGTATTTAATGTGGGATTGATACAGGGTTTGATAGGTGAAATGTGTAATCAAATATCACACAATTAATTACATCATACAGGTGTTTTTATTTTTTTTTAATTATTATACATTTTTCGGACATTTGCCATCATTTTGTGTGTTAAAAATCAAAACACGAAGTTTCGGGAATAAGAATCAATTCCCGTTATCAAGTGACTAAAAACTAAAGAAACATGAAACTAGAAACTAAGCCTATGTGAGAAGTAAAATTAAATAAGAATACCACCAACCTTAATATTTAAGCAATGCATATCAGAGCTAAAACTGAGAAATCAAAAAAATAAAATAAAAATAAAACACAATCACGGTAACACACAACTAACGTCAAATACGTGTTGTATCAAAGATACAGCAACAAGTGACGTAGTCCAGAAGGCGTGACAAACTATTTGGGGAGTGGCCTATTGTTAGTTGTATTAAGCTTCCTAGCCAGAGAGCGGGTTACAACCCCTTGTGGCGATTTAGCAGGTAAAATTTCAGCTTGTTTTTTAGTTGTAGGGATATTATAATCAAATTTTAGTTCTTTTTTAATAATGGGAGCCATAATGGCCTTACTTCTATACTTGATTATCTGATAGGATTGTCCGTTAATTTTATATATGAGGCTTCAATTATTTTACGTTTGTATAAGTTACTTTCCCGGTGTATGATTTTGGCCTCTTCCCAATTAAATTTGTGTTACAATCATGTAATCACATGTTACAATCATGTGTTACAATACAGGTGTTACAATCATGTATCGTAAATCAGGTATAGACAGATGGATAAGTATTGAAAATTGGTAAATGTTACAGAACAACACGTTAGTGAGTTGTTTGAGTTTAGTATGCAGTGAATAATAATTATAAGATTACGTGTATATTTATGATATTTTTTTTTGTAATAAGTGTAAGAAAAATGAAATATTTATGTTTCTTAACCCTTTGGATCCCAGATATTTTTTCAGAGTTTCAGCATAAAATCCAAGGCATTTTCAATGTTGTATATGCATAAAATTCTAACTCGATTATGGTGCTTATGTAAGGTTTTGCAAAATAAATAATGTTTTTGTTATTTACAAAACAAATTTAATGATTTAAAAAAAAATTATTTTTTTTAAAGTTGCTCTATAATAAACTAACAAAATATTAGCCATGCATACATTAAAAAAATAATAATAAAAATAAAATAATTGTACTTGTATGTATTTTCACATTTTTGAAAATTTTTACACAATATCGTTTAAACAAAATCGTATACTGGTATCGCTACGTGGATGATGTCCTATGTCTTTTTAACGGTACTATGAGACAGTTAAAAAATTTCTTTAAATTCATTAATTCTGTTCATAAACGTATTCAATGCACTATGGAAATTAGGGCAGGAAATAACATCAATTTTCTTGATCTAAATATCAACATAGAAAATAATGTTCACTCTTTCAATATTTTTAGAAAACCTACATTATCCAGATGCTGTTATTCCAGCATATTCTAACCACCCCATTAACCATAAGCATGCCTCCTTCCATAGCATGATTCATAGACTTATAAGCATTCCCTTATCTCCTACAGATCTCTAGAATGAATTGAATACTATCAAACAAATTGCAGTCAATAACATGTACAGTACCAAATTAGTTGATAATATTTTTATTTAAAACGTAAATTATGTGATTCTCTATATAATTCTAAGTACAATGAAAGAGAAAACATCAAATATTGTAAGGTTAATTTCATTGGAAACACTAGTTATAAAGTTGGAAATTTAATATCTAATAGATATCATTATAAACCTGCGTTCTATTGCTCTAGAAATATAGGAAAATTAATTATTAACAATAAGGATAAGAGAGATAGTTTAGAAAATAGTGGTGTATATAAAATTTCTTGTAATGATTGCAATTGTGAATACATAGGTCAATCCGGAAGGTCAGTTAAGAATAGAGTTAAAAAACATGTACACAGTTGGAAGTATGGCAAATCTAATTCAAATTTTGCAAATCATTTATTAGACACAGAACATAATTTTGATCCTAAGTTAAATGTTAAACTCTGCATATGGAACAAAAAAGTAGGAAACTCAATAACCTGGAATGTTTATAAATCAGTAGATCAATTTTAAAAAACCATACTTCCAACTTAAATGAACTCATCTTAACTCATCACCACTATTGAGACCTATTATGTAACCTTGTTTTCTAAAACACCCCCACTTCCATCCCACAGGTTAGATCATTGTCATTTCTCAACCCCTTTACTCTAACCTTTCCTTTTGTCTCACATTTTTAGTTTAGACTTGTTTTGTTTTCAATTTAGTTGCTTGAAAATGCCTAACGGCGAAACATATGTGCAATTAAAGCTGTTTTGTGGAATTAAATAATCGTCTCATTATTTCCATTATCATGGAATTCCATCATGTACCGACTGTTGTAACATTAAAGTTAAAATTATTGAAAAAATGGGCGAAAATGACCTTTTTTAAACCGGTCGTAACCTTAAATTCTTTTTTTGTAAACATAATACTCTTTATAGTTCCGAAGAGTTACTTTATATGATTACTCCATATTTCTGATGTGGCTAGGTAAGTACATAGTAGGACATGAGAAGTGTTATTTATGTCTAGTTTTGTAAATAACTTGTAGAGTATATCTACTTTCTTATTCAGTATACAATTTTGGATTTTATATATATATAAAACTCGTTAATCCGAATATTTGTTTGCTCGAGGCATTTGGACTATCAAAAAGTTCGGATTACTGAGGAAATGCAGCTTTTTCTGTGATAATGTCACCGGTTAGCATGTTGTTTTTGGATCTTTACTGAACTATCCATGTGTAAAATGCTTGTTCAACATCCACATTTTCAGCAGTTCTCAAAGTTTGTCGCTTTCCCAGACCACATTCCGTACAAGAACAGTGAGATATGATCTTATCCCTCTTAGTTTTAATGTCAAACACTGTCGATTTTCCAACACCGTACTCTGAAGCGAGTTTGCCTAAACTTTCTCCGTTGTCCAGTCGTTTGATAATCTTGCACTTGTCTTCTAAAGTTAGAGTCACATGTTTTCATTTTGTTGTCATCGTGAAAAACAAAGAAAATCACTTCACAATGTAACCGCACTATCACACAACGCAATCGCAACTGTACGCAACGACGGAACGTATTGTACTAACAGTGAAATGACCTGACTAGTGACTCATCTCAACTACATCCTTTACTTTGTTTACGTTTCCGTTGTTGTGACATGGGAATTCTAAGAAATGGCAACTGAAGGCCGTTCGGAGTAGCGCGGCATTCGGAGTACCGTGCGTGCGTATTAACGAGGCCCATACGTATATATATATATATATATATAATAGAATTGAATTTTGATAACATCTATGGAACTATGTTATGATAAAGTAAGGATTTTTTTCTCTCTCAAACAAATTTTGTTACTGGTTTTATATAGTAAAAAAACAAAACATATATTCCCCCCCCCTATATAAATATGTATTGTGTAGCGTTTCGCCACAATTCGATTTGTCGGGCCAGGAAATCGACACCAGGTGCATCATTTGCCTTGCGCAAGAAGACGGCCCTTGCGCGCCTAGTGTGTGGTAGGCAGCGAAAGAGACCAGTCGCAGTGACTAAACCGGTGATCTTTCATAGTTTGAAATCATATCAACCTGAACAATGGTCAGCTAAGACCATTTGGACGGTTCTAAAGACCCCCAGGAATATAGATAAATAAGTGCTCACAAATTTAACTGTCATTGTATCAGAAATAGTTTTGACAGATAACGGTTACGCTATCTTTGAACCAGACCACGTTTCCCCTAACAATTGTTAATATGTAATTAACCATTAGTTTAGCATATTTGATATAATAATTAATTGTTTAACTCATTGTAAGGTGGCTTAGTGACCTGGAGTGTTAATTGCAATAATGGCTAATTAATTTAAGGGCCCACATGCATTGAAATACCCCCAATATTCGCCCCTATGTAACCATTTCTCCCTAAATATTACTAACTATTAATTACCTTATTTAGAGGTGATGAGGTCGAACAATCCTTATGTAGATGATTACTATATCTTCTTCATATGACGCGTTTCGACTATTATTCAGTCATTATCAAATAAATATACAAAAACAAACTCATAAACAACACAAAACACACGTTCAAGATTTTCACATTTAAAATCACTTTACACAATTTAAAAAAACTTTATACATGTGTACACGGATGACGCGCGTTGCCGGTGACCGTTCTCGATAACGTTCGATCGTCAATTGAATTAATAGGTAGTCACGCGATAAGGGTCTCCGTTGTTGAGAAGGGGTACACAGTTCTATACGTCATGAACCGCAATTATTGTTCTTAACACTATCGATTAGGTCAAAAATGGTGTGAGAATGAAACTGTAGTTTATTATTGAGTAAGTGGTCAGGGTTGTTTTTTTGCATTTTATAAATATTGAACTCCTCTAACGTGTTCATTAACGGACCTTTATTGCAGTGGTGTAGTATTCTTAGATTAGTGTTAATGTCCGTGTAATTATGATTAGTATCTATTAAATGTTCAGTGAATTTGGAGTCAATTTTTTTGGTGGTGGGTCTTTTGGAAGAAGGAATGTGTTCTTTAAAACGGGTTTTAAACGTGCGTCCGGTTTGGCCTATGTATTTTTTCGGACAATCGTTGCACGATAGCTGGTAAACACCGCTGCTGTTGAACTGGTCTGGGTCTCTTGTTTTTTTCGGTTTTAAAATGTTTTCTAAATTGTTGGAAGTCCTGTATGCTATGTGGTAACCTTGTTTTCGAAAAATGTTATTTGCAATATGTTCAACGGCTTTGTTGAAGTCTACAGCAATGTATTTTGGTTTTGGGTGATTGGCTTCTACAGTTTTCCTTCTTTTTAGTTGTTTCTTTATTATTTTATCCACTATTGAGGTGTTGTAGTGGTTAGAAGCAGCTATATGTTTTATGGTGTTGATCTCCTGCTTGAAGTCTTCTGCATTCATGGGAATGTTCAGTAGTCTGTTCACAAAACTGTTGTACGCTGCAAATTTATGTGATATGGGGTGGTTAGAAGAGGCGTGAATGGTGTGGCTAGTCTGTGTGGGCTTTCTATATATTTTAAACGTGTGTTTTCGTTCTGATTTAGTGATGGAGATATCTAAGAAGTTCAGTCTCTGTTCACATTCTATTTCACTGGTGAATTCTAGGTTGGGGTGAATTTTGTTGAGATAGTTCAATAAAAGACCGGTTTGTCGTGTATTGCCGTTGTACAAGCAAATGATATCATCCACATATCTGAAATAATAAATTATCTTGTTGTGGTGCTTGTTGATGTCATTCATGATGTAGGTGGTTTCAACATGATTTAGAAAAATCTCGGCCATAATGCTAGACAGCGGTGAACCCATAGCTAAACCTTGATTTTGGATATAGAATTTTTCATTGAATGCGAAATAGTTCTGTGTTAGGCAAACGTTCAGTAGGTTGATTAATTCATTTATCGATTCATTTTTTAACTTCTTATTTAGGCGTAAATTGTTCTCCAGTATTGACACTGTTTCATTCACTGGAACATTGGTGTATAGATTCACAATGTCGAACGAAACTAACGTAGATCTATCTGGGATGATGACTTTGTTTATTTTATTGATTAGGTCCAAGTTATTCTTAACGCTAAATGTACCGTCAAAGGTGACATATCTTCTTATTATTTTGTCCAAAGTTCTTGATATTCTGTAAGACGGTGCATGCATAAAATTCACGAGAGGTCTTATGGGGTAACCTAATTTATGTATTTTAGGTAAACCTTTGAGGTGTGGAATGGCGGGTTTGATCATTTTGGCAAATCTCTTCTGTGGTTCTGACAATAGGTGGCTACTCTTATTAATTTCTGATTTAATATTATTGTTAAATGTTTTTGTGGGATCCTTACTTATTTCATCGATTTTATTGCTATTTATAAAATGTAATGTTTTGTTAACGTAATCGTCATTGTACATGACTACTAGAGCGTTTCCTTTGTCAGCTTTTGTGACTATAGCATTGTTTTCCGTTAGTTTAATCTGAATATTCTTAGCAGAAAAATTATCTTGTTTAAAAGTAGGTTTAGTATAATATGGTTTATTCAAAACTGTGGATTGTACTTTGTCACTAATTAAACATCGTGTGACGTTCTGCTTATCTAAAGGTAAACATTGAATAGCGGCCTCAAGTCTAATGAGATCTTGTTTACGGTTATCTTTCACTGGGCCTATATTATGTTTTAAACCTTTATTTAATAAGGCCGTTTCCTTATCGTTGAATATGATGTTTGTACAATTAACGATGCGTGGGTGGAAGACATGGTTTGATTTGTACTTGTCCGATTGTTGTTGTTTGCGATCCAAAAGATAGTTCAGTTTCTTATCGATTATGTTCTTTTTATGGAGCATGTATGGTAATGTTAAATTGTCAATGTTTAAAAGTAAATCTTGTAACTCCACATAATGTAAAATGCTAGCTAACTCCAAATGAGTTTTGTATAGGACTTGATTAGTTCGTTCCTTCTCGCCATATAACCATTTGATTTCCCTCGATAACCATTTCTTCTCGGCCATGGTTTTAGTGTATTGCGCGGATTTAGATTGACTTCTAATTATGACGTTAATGTACTTAGGTACAATATTATTGTGTTGACACACTTTGTTAAATCTTATGTTTTGAATGATTCTGTGCAGTCTCAATTTATTATTCTTGTATTTGTAGGCTAGATTAGCTTGACTTGCTGTATATTCCATTTTTATTATGTATGTAGCCCATTAATTGTACAAACATCATATTCAACGATAAGGAAACGGCCTTATTAAATAAAGGTTTAAAACATAATATAGGCCCAGTGAAAGATAACCGTAAACAAGATCTCATTAGACTTAAGGCCGCTATTCAATGTTTACCTTTAGATAAGCAGAACGTCACACGATGTTTAATTAGTGACAAAGTACAATCCACAGTTTTGAATAAACCATATTATACTAAACCTACTTTTAAACAAGATAATTTTTCTGCTAAGAATATTCAGATTAAACTAACGGAAAACAATGCTATAGTCACAAAAGCTGACAAAGGAAACGCTCTAGTAGTCATGTACAATGACGATTACGTTAACAAAACATTACATTTTATAAATAGCAATAAAATCGATGAAATAAGTAAGGATCCCACAAAAACATTTAACAATAATATTAAATCAGAAATTAATAAGAGTAGCCACCTATTGTCAGAACCACAGAAGAGATTTGCCAAAATGATCAAACCCGCCATTCCACACCTCAAAGGTTTACCTAAAATACATAAATTAGGTTACCCCATAAGACCTCTCGTGAATTTTATGCATGCACCGTCTTACAGAATATCAAGAACTTTGGACAAAATAATAAGAAGATATGTCACCTTTGACGGTACATTTAGCGTTAAGAATAACTTGGACCTAATCAATAAAATAAACAAAGTCATCATCCCAGATAGATCTACGTTAGTTTCGTTCGACATTGTGAATCTATACACCAATGTTCCAGTGAATGAAACAGTGTCAATACTGGAGAACAATTTACGCCTAAATAAGAAGTTAAAAAATGAATCGATAAATGAATTAATCAACCTACTGAACGTTTGCCTAACACAGAACTATTTCGCATTCAATGAAAAATTCTATATCCAAAATCAAGGTTTAGCTATGGGTTCACCGCTGTCTAGCATTATGGCCGAGATTTTTCTAAATCATGTTGAAACCACCTACATCATGAATGACATCAACAAGCACCACAACAAGATAATTTATTATTTCAGATATGTGGATGATATCATTTGCTTGTACAACGGCAATACACGACAAACCGGTCTTTTATTGAACTATCTCAACAAAATTCACCCCAACCTAGAATTCACCAGTGAAATAGAATGTGAACAGAGACTGAACTTCTTAGATATCTCCATCACTAAATCAGAACGAAAACACACGTTTAAAATATATAGAAAGCCCACACAGACTAGCCACACCATTCACGCCTCTTCTAACCACCCCATATCACATAAATTTGCAGCGTACAACAGTTTTGTGAACAGACTACTGAACATTCCCATGAATGCAGAAGACTTCAAGCAGGAGATCAACACCATAAAACATATAGCTGCTTCTAACCACTACAACACCTCAATAGTGGATAAAATAATAAAGAAACAACTAAAAAGAAGGAAAACTGTAGAAGCCAATCACCCAAAACCAAAATACATTGCTGTAGACTTCAACAAAGCCGTTGAACATATTGCAAATAACATTTTTCGAAAACAAGGTTACCACATAGCATACAGGACTTCCAACAATTTAGAAAACATTTTAAAACCGAAAAAAACAAGAGACCCAGACCAGTTCAACAGCAGCGGTGTTTACCAGCTATCGTGCAACGATTGTCCGAAAAAATACATAGGCCAAACCGGACGCACGTTTAAAACCCGTTTTAAAGAACACATTCCTTCTTCCAAAAGACCCACCACCAAAAAAATTGACTCCAAATTCACTGAACATTTAATAGATACTAATCATAATTACACGGACATTAACACTAATCTAAGAATACTACACCACTGCAATAAAGGTCCGTTAATGAACACGTTAGAGGAGTTCAATATTTATAAAATGCAAAAAAACAACCCTGACCACTTACTCAATAATAAACTACAGTTTCATTCTCACACCATTTTTGACCTAATCGATAGTGTTAAGAACAATAATTGCGGTTCATGACGTATAGAACTGTGTACCCCTTCTCAACAACGGAGACCCTTATCGCGTGACTACCTATTAATTCAATTGACGATCGAACGTTATCGAGAACGGTCACCGGCAACGCGCGTCATCCGTGTACACATGTATAAAGTTTTTTTAAATTGTGTAAAGTGATTTTAAATGTGAAAATCTTGAACGTGTGTTTTGTGTTGTTTATGAGTTTGTTTTTGTATATTTATTTGATAATGACTGAATAATAGTCGAAACGCGTCATATGAAGAAGATATAGTAATCATCTACATAAGGATTGTTCGACCTCATCACCTCTAAATAAGGTAATTAATAGTTATTAATTATTTACAATCCAGTTGGGCTACATACATAATAAAAATGGGCTAAATATTACCATTACGTTGCAATCGTTATTTAGGTTATTCTGATTATTACCATACAAGACACTTTATAATTTTAAATATATGATGAATGTATGAAATTATACTTTAATACCAAAAACACTCTAGCAGTTAGAAAAATCTAACCAGCAGTTCTAGGGTTCTTGTCTGTTATTTTAACTTGGAAGGTTAACTTTATTTGTGTAGTATTTATGTCTATTTATTTTCATTTTTGTAAGTTTCTAACAATTTAAGTAACTGCTTGATAATCTTAATTAATGTTTGAAGTGAAAATTCGACTTCAAGAAGTGCATCCTGATATTGAAGAAAGAGTGGTATCAATAGCATTGGATAGTGTGGATTACAATGAGGATAAAGCAGATCAAATATTGAATTTTATGAAAGATGAAAAGCCAAAAATAAGGGAAATGTCTTCAAGGAAGATAACAGCCAGGTAAGTAAAAGTAATAATTGGTGTTGGGCTGGATCCCGAAATTTTGGAGAGTTTGTAAGTCTCAAAATTCGGATAAGAGTTATTGGTAATTGATTGAGAGAACATAAATTTAACTTCAATTGTTGCTAAAATGAAAGTCTCCTATTTTCAACATGAAAATTAACTATTTATGACTTACAAGAGTAAATATTTTCATTGCTTTTGTTGCTATTTAATGTAATTCTCTATTTATATTAGAACTTTTGGAGATTTAGGTGAAATATATTCTATATCGGGCAAAATATGGTAAATATAATAAAAAACTTCATAGCAGAAATAAATACCGACATTTACCGAACTTTCTCCAATTGATAGTGGTCTCCTTCCGAAGGAAAAAAAATGACTTGATAATTTTTTTGTGGATTCAGTCTTCTTTTCTTTTTGAAGGAAATGGGTTAAAGGGTCCACAATGGCCAGTCTTCATGTCATCCTTATGGATTCTTATGGCTTTAGTATGAAGTATGATATTGTTTATATAATTTTAAAAGTAATAAAGATGGATTTATTTTAAACAAGTCCAGACTGAGCTTGAGTATGAATCTCTAGTAAAAGAATTATTTAACCTGAATAAAATCTCCAAAATTTCTGTATGGTTCCTAATTATTGAAGTAAATATTTTCATAATTTCTGAGTTATACTATGTATTATTTCATTTATATAATCTCAGAAGAGACAGAGGTGGATTTATTTTAATGTAACAACAGTTGATTTTGAACAAGTTCAAGTTTAGGTTGAATTCAATTTCATGCTGTATTATTTTTATATAAACTTACAAGTATGGAAAATGTTCATCGAACACGGATCTATGTAATGTTACTTGGTTTTCTATATACTAAGTCTAAAGACTAATACAACAGTTACTTTTAACTTTTGTATTAACTGTATTTAAACAATGTAATTCTTATATCCCTGGACTATTATTCATTTATAATAATTTAATTTAATGTATTTGAGCTTAAACTAACAAAGATTGCTGACCTTTGTTGGTTGTACCTTGAGGAACAAGTTTTTGTAATGACGTCATTACCGCCTTCCGTCACCATGCGCCTGTGCTAGTCTGTTAGTTAATCAGTCCGCCATGATCCTCATGCAGAATCAGAGGGTCGTGTTGTTGAAAATTTATTTCACAGTAAAATCTTACAATCGTTATGTTGAGTTGTTTGTAGAAAAATTTGCTGATTCTCTTATTCCAGAGTAATAAAGAAATCAACAGTGTATAATCTTGTATAATGTTAAGTGACACAGAAAGTGTTAATCATAGGCTTAGAATCCGCCAGGATTCAATCATTATGCTGGAATTTACAGAGCATGTTCAAAAGATTCTTCTGCACTCTCCCAGTAAATCATAAAAGCGGTTATCTCAACAGATGGAAGCATCTTATTTAACCTGTCAAAGAGCCACTAAACATCTGAAGCTGTGGCCATAACGAGTTCAGGTAACTCAAGAATTACGTTCTTTGGGTACAGAAAAGTGTGTAGCCTATTCTGTTTGGTTTTAAGAGATTCATTTGTAATGACAAGAATAATCAGCTTAACAATACTTTTTTTTAAGTTTTGACACCTGGTTTTAGTTTTATTTAATTGGATACATTAACAGCTAGAACACTCGCATCTAGACTGCCACTAATCTTCATGCCTTGCACAAGGTTCTACTTCATGCTGCGAAAATTGGAGATTTGTGTGCCATATCCTGAAAGAGAATTGTTGGTCTAATTTTCTTTGACAACATTAGCCATGCTTAAAGATGATAAACGTTATTGTTTGTTTCAACAAGATGGTGCACCCTGTCACATATCTAATGAAAAAATGATTATGCTTTGTGAGTTCTTCGACGATTGCTTAATCTCGAAAAATCTGTAGCCACCGTGGTTGCTGGATCTGTCTCCTCCAGATTTTTTCTGTGAGGTTATCTTAAGGACTCAGTAGACTACAATATTCTTAGAATGCTATATATTTATAAAACAACATAACAAAGACTGTAAGAGGCATCCCAACAATGAGAAGATTTTTGTCTGTTATAAAAAGGAGGACAATTTCAGCATCTTTAAGTAAAGGTATCTTCAAAACTGTAATTTCTATTGTTTTTAATAAAATATTATGTTAAATAACATAAATTTTACAATTTCTATATAGAGGTTCATTTTTCAATTTAAAAAATATATTTTTTACAATATTTACAAAAATAAAAAATATTCAAAAAAACTACATGTAACCAACGTTCTGAAACACAGCTGATGCGGCACTAATTTAATTTTGTCATCTTATTTCTTTCCTAGAAAATCTCACTGGATCAAAAATTATAACACATAATATTGAATGATTTGTGCTGTAGGCCCTACAGAATAATACCAGTTTCAAAAAAATTGATCACTGAAATTTGAACAGCGGTTCTTTTAGTAAACGCTTGTGTAATAGACGCTACAGCATTTTCCAACATTTATAATAAACAGAAAAAAATACTGTTGCATTTACTAACAGGGGAGGGGGGGTTTATTTATTAGATATATTAATAAGACTTACCGTCACAATAGTCTATTTTGTATGTAGTTATATCACTACGGCCGTTTCGGCTATTCAGCCATTTTCAAGTGTTATGCTGGGTTTTCCCGTTGTCTTAGTTTAAAATCACAAATTACGAACACACGACACATAACAAATACACAAGTTCTTTAAACATTTAAAACATGATGCAGTAAGCCCACTGTCACAACGCGTACTTTATTTTTTAAGATTATAAATTTTTTGCTAGAAATTGAATTCTACATAAGTTGAAAATGATATAATACATGTTAGTATTACTAGTTTGTTATTTAGTTAGAGTAATCTACCTTCTAATTATTAGTAAACATTAACTAATACTTACATACTTTAGTTCCAGCCATGTAGTTGGTATAGACTGCACTAATACAAGGAAAATGTGTCCTCCACCAAGTCCTATATCTCCAGTTTTTGCTCTACCAGTTGTTACATCAAATCATCGAAGGCAAAAAGGAAAACAAGATCATCCAAAGTATGTTATTGCTTAAAATATTTGTTTTAAGATAGTTTTTTATTTAGTGTTTATTGAAAATTCTGAGTTTGGAATTCGGTAAACAGATTTTAAAAAACAACAACATGAAATCACCATAGAAGGTTGTATTTTTGTAAAATTATAATAATATAAACCCACTGTGCATTCTGGATGGGCAAGGAATTTTTTCTTTTGCATTTAACATAGTGATTATAGTAGTTTTATGAACTTTAGCATTGTTTGCAGAAAATTACATAAGGATATAACTATTTACACAAATATTTTTTTACCATTATTTATTTTTGTTTTTATGAGCGAAAAATTTATAATTTTGATCTGGTTTATAAAATTTTTATACTTGACACCTTTGTAATTTTTTTTTTTTTTTTTTTTTTGGAAGATCTAAGATATATAAAAGTTTTTAATTTTTATTTGTGATGTTAAATATATCACACACATCAATAAATGTATTTATTATACAAATATATGTATTGTTTTAAATATCAAAATTATGTTTTATCACACAAATCATTTATATCCTAACATTTTTGACCATTCAATGAATTGGGATTTTAAAGTCTTATTAGATTCACTTCTCATCATTCACATTTATTGAACACTTATAAAAACATATACACACATTTCTCACTTATGGACAACCTATATTTGAAACCAAAACCAGTTCATATCATATCATATAGGAGTTCAGGTATCTAGGCTTGACGTGAATTGGTTTTAAATATAAGTTATTATGCATAAGTGAGAAATGTATATATATATTCAAAATGTGATTGTTCAGAGTAAATCTAAGAAGACTTTGAAAATGTGGATTCATTGAATGGCGAAGGATATCAGGATATAACTAACTTTGTATGGTAAATTTGATCTGTAAAAACAAAATATATGATAAAAATGCTGATGAAAAACTAATATATATACAATAGTACATATTATATACAGTAGAGTTCATCAAAAAGGTGGTAATTTTGATAACATTTGGAAAAAACAAGCTTTTTGGATTATATCAGTCAGAAAAAATATGCCCAAAGTTTGTTGTTGTTGAGATGATTACTTCATTGTAATGGAACAAAAGATTATTTGGAAAATTTTTGGTAATTACAAGTATTAAACCAAATAGTTCGTGTAAGACCAGTTTATCCTGACGTTCGGTTGCAAATCAGGTTAGTCATTTTATGATGTAACAATTGGAAGAATGTGT
This sequence comes from Aphrophora alni, assembly GCA_963513935.1. NCBI lineage: Eukaryota > Metazoa > Arthropoda > Insecta > Hemiptera > Aphrophoridae > Aphrophora > Aphrophora alni. The sequence goes on from OY740766.1 coordinate 81,118,845, forward strand.
TTGATTGATTGATTTTTATTGCCTCTTATCAACAAACATATAAATAAGTTTTTACAAATGAAATTAGGCTAAACATTTTTTAAACTAAAACAAAGAATAACCTTCTCCAAATAGACAAGAAACAATAAAAGAAACCCCGAAGTAATAAAACCTGTCTGGGGTCTACACTATATATACAGACACAAAACACAGTCTAAAGATAAAGTTGAGGTCCGCAGCCGACCGAGTTCCCAATGAATATACATAATTTTTTACATTAAAATCTACAATCAAAAATATGACTTCTAGTCTTTTTATAAACAATGCATATTTATTTATAACTGAACTTAATAACTTACAACTTAATAAATATATCCCTGTATGTAATCTGGGATAAACACTATACACAAGCACCCGCATACCCACTTGCAAGGATACAACACCCGAATATAACACCTAAAAGTAAGGTTCAGGATAGTACAGTAGAATTTCTGTTAACCGGCTTTACCCGGTCCTCGGATTAACCAGCCTATATCGTAACGTACTGGTTGGATGAGAGTTTCCGAAAATAAATTTTAATTGAAACACCAAAGCAGCGGCGATATCAAACGACTTTGTCGATAGCGGTATCCCATTGTCGGCGGCATAAAAACACCGCGGCATCAAAGCAGCGGCGAGTCAAACGATTTTGTCGATAGCGGTATCCTATTGTCGGCATAAAAACACTGCAGCATTGGCACCCGTCGGTATAGCAGACATACACCCACAAAACGTTTGATGGGCCGCTTTTTTTCCACGAATCATTTTAGTATACATTATGGAAAATATAACATTTCTTTTCAGTTTTCGGAAGCGTGTGTTGGTGTCGTTTGAGACGCGGTTAATGTGTCAAAAGACTTGACAGAGGGGAATCTGTAAAAAAGCTTTGTAGTGTTTAATTTTTTCATGTTTGATGTATAATGTACATAACATAATATATACGATACATTTATGTACAATAAAATGAGTTGCAATAACATCTTATTTGCATAATTCTTAGTGCTACCTGATTAAATAAGCTTTCTTTGAACGAAAACCGATTTTTCACGGGAACCTCGGATTAACCGGCCCGGGTGTGAGTCCCGACTAGACCGGTTAAGAGGGATTCTACTGTACTTTAAAATACGATTTTACATCTTCAAGCTCGAGCAAAAAATTACGCAGTAAACAAGAGAACTTATGTCTGTTCGAACATGATTTAATATTATCTGGCATACAATTGAATAATTTAGGTGCCAGATATACATAAGATTTCATATAAATTGTAAAATTTGGTTTAGCTACAAAAACATTTGACCTATTCCGCAATGTTAAAGCTCTTGGCCCTAAAGTGCCATCACTATTCCCGCTTCTATCAAAAAAGGTTCTCAATACTTTATAGATAAAAAGGTTTTTAAGATGTAATATATTAAGTTTTTTGAAAAGAGGTGCACTATGTTCTGTTTTGGATTTGTGCGATAGGATACGAACAAAGATCTTCTGCAGCGTAATTTTGGTTTTAGTGTTGTATCATAAGTCCCTCCCCAAATTGCAAGACCATATTCTAACTTAGAACTAACCAGTGCAAAATAGATAATTTTCAATACTTTCGCGTTGCATACATATCTGAGCATATAAAATAGCCTTATATATTTTATTAATTTATTTTTAAGATAGGTTGTGTGTTTCTTCCAATAAGCTTGGAATCAACAAACAGTCCTAAATATTGAATTTCTTGAACTTGTTCAATCGCGGGACATGGTCATAAAATCAATGTAGCAGGCCTCCACGTGGTGCACCCTGGGTAACGCTAAATCTGCTACGGCGAACACATGCCTATATCGCCTTCAAATCAAAAGCATCAAGCAACCATCGTAAAACCAGCCCTTCTCAGGGCTTGGACGACGGGCTCCGCATACTTTTCTGGAACGCCGGTGGCCTTAATAATGCTAAGTTCACAGAGCTCAAGACCCTAATTCATAAATTGAACGCAGATGTTTTCATCGTAGTTGAAGCTGGACCTTCATCGGACTCTCCAGATTTTTTTAACGCTATGAACTTTACTAATTTTATCCTACCAAGGTCAAGACAAGTGGCCTCGGGCATTGTTGTTGGCGTAAACAACAGCGCGGCCAACATCGATACATGTCCTCTTTGTCTCGATGGTATCATGGACGGGGACCACATCTCAACCTGCCCCGAGCTGGACGACCAGCTGTCCAGAATTGGTCGTTACTGGGAAGCTCGACGCCGAATGACCCAACAGTCAAGAGCGGGCATTGGCTAAAGTAAAGTAAGTATATTACAATTTATCTCATGGTACTTTAATGGAACAGAAAATTGTATATTTTTTGTAATACTAAAAATAATATATTTCGATTTTGGGCTTATTACCATGTAATTTCTTGTAAACCACCAACCCATTGCACATATGTCACATTGCATGTAAGTTCGCAATTGTTCCACAGTGTCCGCTTTATAGAATAAAGCCGTGTCATCGGCAAATGCTACCAACTCACCCTTAAATGCACCATTAATTTTAACCATAACATGATAACATATATTAAAAATAATGGACCGGAGAGCACCGAACCCTGAGGAATTCCGAAGCAAGCATTTACCGGTTCACTCAAACCCAAATTCACCTTAGTCTGCTGCATCCTATCAGCTAAATACGAGCTGAACCATTTGAGGGCAACTCCTCTGATACCTGCGTTATACATCCTGGATATTAAAATAGTATGATCAATAGTGTCAAACGCTTTCATTATGTCTATAAAAATACCTGAACAACATTTACCCTCATTTATGCCTTCATAAGCTTGGTTTATAAACTGGAGCAGCGCATCGTTAGTGTTCAACTTATTTCTGAAACCAAATTAATTCCTACTAAAGAAAACATTTTTATCGAGAAAGTTTACCAATCTTCTCTTTACAACTTTTTCTAAAATCTTTGAAAAGATTGAAAGCAACGCTATAGGCCTATTAATTACTCGGATCAATTTTATCATTTTTCTTATAAAGAGGCTTCACTACTGCATTTTTTAATATAGATGGAAACTCCCCAGCACTCAAACTAAAATTAATCAAATACACGAGAACGTCAACAATGTGTTCAGATATTTCCTTAATAATAACAGGCGTTATACCATCAAAACCGGGGGCTTTTCTATTCTCCAATGATTGTATTATTAAGTTTACCTCAACTTTTGTGGTTGGATAGAAAAATAAGGAGTGCGAACTATGAGTATCTTTAAATAATTTAGCATTTCTATCTGCAATTTGCTGAGCGTGATCATCATTCAACCCAACACTTGCCCTGATTTCAGAAGCTACCGTACAAAAGAAGGAATTAAATATATTTGCAAATTTAGTTGGATCAGAAACTTTATGCCCATTGCTGTCTTTTAAATTAATAATTTCGTTACCCTATTACTCAATGACACCGGAGGTATTGGCAACAGTTCAACTAAACCCCCAGGACTCCTTCAGGAGGATAGCTCTCGATTCAGGTATCAGTCAAAGTTCAGTGTTGAGGATCCTAAAGACAATAAAAGGCATTGAAGGATTTCACTTTAACAAGAACTACACGGAGATGATTACACCAGCTCAAGAATTTCAAGATGGATCCTCGCCATACAAGAATTCAATTTCACAATTGAACATTGTAGCGGTAGAAATAATCCTATGGTGGATGCATTGAGTTGGATAACATGTGGCTATGTAGGCACTACTGACACCACATACAAACAAAATATATGTATTTTACATAAACAAAATACAGAACACCATAAGCAACCAACTAATCACAGACTTAAACACCAATGGGAAAATTACGAACTCAGTCCCATCATACACAAGTTAGAAAACATTGATGACACCACCGACATACCACTAATACAAAAATACCAACTTCATTCCAACATATTATTCAGAAAACACAGCGACAAATGGAAAATAATAATTCCAAAACACCTCAGTAACACTATCATCAAAGAAGTACAACAACCACTACTTATATTGTGGCCCTAAGAAATGCATGTGACTGCTACAAGAAGACTTTGCTACGATAGCGAGAGAAGTGCTATTGCCGGGGGTACGATTTGGGTGGTACGTGGATCTACTTTGTTAATGTATTACCGGGTCCCGATCGCGTGGTAAAATTAATATAAGTACACTGAGCGAATCTCAACTTAGGCTAGCCATTTTTGACGAGTATTACTACAGACTAATTAACTAAAAATAAGAGAATTACACTAATACCAATATTAATATTAACTACACTGTATTGCAACAACTTGAACCAGGACCTAACATGGCCGCGTATAGTTTGACTAATAATTTTACGATAACCCAAAATCGCGATGCGCCCTGATATAAACCCTAGGGCCGTACCGGCCCTATTCCTTTGGGTTTAGCAAGGCATGCTAATAAATTACGGCACTATAATAAATTTAACAAGAACGCTGTCAGAGGACTTGACTCACAGCTGTCTCCAGCACAACTCTGGTTATCAGCTCTCCGGGCGGATATATCCAGATTCACGAAGGGGAGGGGGGAGTGGTGACTAATCACCACAACTTCTACTTCAATAACAAGAATAGATGCATCAGACGGTTGCTAGCGACATGTGACATTTGCCAAAGATGCAAACACCCAAACCAGACTTGTTATGGGGAGAAAAAAAATTATCAAAACCGACAGCCTTAACCAACAACTATCCATTGACTACTTTGGCAAACTACTGACTGGCAAGCGTGGCATGCAATAGTTACTGATGACAATTAAAACATTTACAAAATTCGTCAAAACTTATCCACTCAAACGTGTTACCATCCGAGCCAAACTTAATCCATTGCTCAATGACTACTTTCCCAAATATGGAAATCCCGTAAGGATCCAAAGTTATCATGGCACACAATTTACCAGCCACAAGTGGATCAACGAACTCAATGAACAAAATATTACACCAGTATTCTCACCAATCCATAGACCACACACTAATCAGGTTTAAAGAACAAACCGAGAAATAGGTTGTTGTTCTCGAACCTACTGCAGCGCACAACAGAAAAATTGGGTTGATTATATACAAATAATTAATTAATTTTTAATCAATGTTCACCACAGCACCACAGGATACATACCGCTTGAATTACAGTTAGACATTTCACCTCCACGTTTCTGGTCAAAATACTTTCCCAAACTTACACAAGACAACACACCCATAACAATGAAACTAAGAATCACACAAGACAGAATCCAAAAGATAGGAGAACAAAGAGCCAAAAAGCACAACGACATACACAAGTTAATAGAATTTCAAATTGGAGATTTAGTACTACACAAGGCATCAAATGCTGCAAAAGAGGTCACAAACAATTGTTCGAATTGTATGAAGGGCCATATGAGATCACTGAAAAAGTAGGTAAAGCCAACCATACAAATTGCGAAACAAAAAGGAAAAACATGGAAGGGATACACCACATCACAAAAAGTACAACATAACATAAACTTAAAGGCTCCATAACAACACAAAGTATATATATATATATATATATATATATATATATATATATATATATTAATAAAAAGAAGGTGAATCAAAATTCCGAAACTAACTTCAATATTTTTTTTTTTTTTTTTTTTTTTTAATCAAAAAGGGGCATTATAACAATATTGAATTTCACCTATGTAAATAGACATATGGAAATCACATAGGGCTCATATCATAAATTTTAAATCTTGATCTCAGTAAATATAGTTATAATAAAAAGAAATCCATTACATAGCCTATTTCACAAAGCATCTGCCATTTCAATCATTTTGTAAATAATTTAATAATAGTGAAGTGAAAATGAAGTTAAATTAAAAGAAGAAGAAAAAAGGAGTAAGAGGACATAAGGAGGCAGAGGAGACAACAATAATAATCATCACTTGAACTCAGGACACCATCTAAAATAATTGGATAAAAATTGTACTCAAGCCAATTCAAGATTATTATATTAATTAAACCAAGAACCCGAGATTTAGAGACAGAAAAAATAAACATCATTAATGGTATTTTAAACATGGGACATCCTCCAACCAATAAATAATAATAAATAAAAATTAATATATTAATTTTAAAATAAAGTTTCTTACCTTTGTTTCCGTCAAGTAACCTCTTTTTTGCAATCATGACACGTTTCGGGACTTTTAACCCATCTTCAGATACAGGTATATTAATTTAAATTACTCGACCGAGGTCGTCAAACACTAAAATTATTCACAAAACACACATCACATTAAAAGTCCTATTTGGTGTACACCTGGCTACCGGATGTCAACTGACCATCTGTTATCTCGCGCACTCCGAACCTGTTCTTACCGCGGGCTTCTTGAATTCTTATCACCATGTCGTACAAGGTATTTGAGTCAAAATTTAGTTGGTCGTTCAATAGTCGATGTTCGCCATTTGTATCTATTGATTTGAACGCCTTATAAATCTCGTACTCCTCGACTGCATTCATATTCTACCTTTAGAACATATTTTGATTGCTTTCAGGTTATTCTGTAGGTCCGTGTATCCATGGTTCTTGTCTATTAGATGGCGTGCAAAATTCGATTTGTTAGCTGAAATTGTTCTTTTTGGCAAGTGTTCTTTAAATCGAGTCTTAAACGCTGTCCCAGTTTGGACTATGTATGCCTTTTCACAATAATTACATGTCAATCTATACACGCCAGTTTGGTTTTCTAAGGGTCTTGGGTTTTGGGGGTGAAAAAGTTGTTTAATGGTGTTAGTAGTTCGGAAGGTTACTATTCTGTTAAGTTTATGGAAGGTAGAAGTGACTATTGTAGGTAGGATGCTGCCATATTCAGTTGATACATAGAGAGGTTTTGTTTTCTCTTTGGGATGCGATTTAGATCTAACTTTGTGTTTTAAGAGAAGTTTGTCGATTATGGAGCTTCTATATCCGTTTCTTATGGTGATGTATTTGATCATATTTAGCTCTTCTTGAAAATCACAAGGCTCCATTGGTACTGTCATTAGTCTGTTGATGATGCTGTTATAGGCTGCCATTTTTTGAGGTAGTGGATGGTGGGAGTCAGAATGTATAGTGATGTCGGTTGTGGTAGGTTTTCTATATATCTTATAATGGAGTTTCTTTTGTTGTTTTTTTGACAGTTATGTCTAGAAAATTTAAACTGTTATCTTTTTCAATTTCCAGTGTGAACTGTATTTTTGGGTTTATTGCAATAATGTAGTTTAAAATGTTCTATTTGTCTAGTAGTTCCATTAAAAATTATAAATGTGTCATCTACATATCTGGTGTAATATATGATTTGGTTGTAATACTTGTTCGAATTGGATAACAGAAATTCGTTTTCAAAATATGTCTGCTAAAAGACCTGAAAGTGGCGATCCCATTGCTAGACCGTCTTTTTCTACGTAATATTTTCCATTATGGGTGAAATAATTCTGTTTAAGTATTACCTCCAATAAGTTAATTAGTTCCAATATATGATGAGAATTTAGTATATTGGCTTTGTTGAGAAGTTTTTTTAATTATATTTATTGTTTCTTGGATGGATACGTTAGTGTATAGGTTTGTGATATCTAATGAAGCTTTCTTATAGTTAGGCTGAAGTTTAATTCCGTAATAAAATCGATACTGTTTCTAATGCTGTGGTTATTTTCTAACGTTAAGTTGTGACGTAAAATTGTAACTAGTTTTTTTGCAATTTTGTAGCTTGGTGCTGTAGTAAAGTTTATTAAAGGTCTAATGGGTGTGTTCTCTTTATGAATTTTTGGTAGTCCAGTGAATTGAGGTGCTTGTGCATTTATTGGTTTCAAATAATTTCGTGTGGACTGGTCGAATAAATGGGTGGATTTATTAATTGTATTGTTCAATATTTTAACAAATTCCTTAGAGGGGTCCATCATTATTGTTTAAATATCGTTTGCCTGTAGAAACTCACTAACTTTTAAATTATATTGTTCAGTGTACATAATGACTAAGGTGTTTCTTTTGTCGGCTTTAGTGATAAGCGTATTGTTTTCAGCTAATTTGTTTCGTATTTGTCTCAGAAGTTTCAGAAGTAAGAACAGGTTCGGAGTGTGCGAGATAACAGATGGTCAGTTGACGTCCGGTAGCCAGAAGGTGTACACCAAATAGGACTTTTAATATGATATGTGTGTCTTATGAATAATTTTAGTGTTTGACGACCTCGGTCGAGTAATTTAAATTAATATACCTGTGTCTGAAGATGGGATAAAAGTCCCGAAACGAGTCATGATTGCAAAAAAAGAAGTCACTTGACGGAAACAAAGGTAAGAAACTTTATTTTAATATAATAGTGACCTGGATACTGAAAATTAATTAATTAATAAATTAATTGTAATAATAAGTAATTGTAAATAACTTTAAGATAAGGAAATCATAAGTGACAATTTAAATAATAAATACAGAAGTGAACTTTGGGTATTATTTATATAATCTGTTTTAATTAAACAAAAAAACAGACAATTGCGTCATAGTTTGAAAATGGAACATTCTAGAACAAAGGCGTGTCTAGCATATGGTGTGATATCTCCATAAAAGGAGATAAACTTAAAACACTTTTCTGATTGGTTAGAATTATGGAAGATTTTGGAACTGTAGTGAGAGGATGCTTACTTTTGCGATTCTCTCTTGGTTAGAACGTCAAACAAGATAGACGTGTTCTTCTTCTCAGAGCGTCGATCAGAACAGATGTGTTTAAATGTAAAAAACTTGTTTGTTGAATGTCGAGTGGTGTGGACGTATTAAAACGTAAATTTCTCTTGGAGACAGATGTTTTCAACATGAGTCTACAATTATGTGAGGGAAAGTACAAAAAGTTATATGTTTTGAATAAAGGTAGTAAAAACCGATCTAAAAAACTGTAAGTAAAATGTAACGATTATATAACCAAACTTTCCTTTAAAAGATCATTATGATCAATTAAAAGATTTCTAAAAACTTGGATAAATATTAGAATTAAGATTTTGTATTTAGATTTAAGTTAAAATAATAATAACATCAATGCTTTCCATTTTTAATAAAAATTTATGCTTTCAAAATCAGCATGTGTAACTAAACATTTATTAGAGTACATCCTTCCATTTAACGTTTCACAGATACCCGACTTGGTAAGTACAGATTTGGGTCAGAACCTTGTTTTTAATAAATACTAGGTGAATTTAAATAGGTGTAGTGTTACAGAATGAGTGAGCTACTTAATCACAAATTTATCATCAGAACATTTTGGGAAGCTGAAGATATTTTTCTAATTTAGAACTCCTTGTAAAACTTTTAGTGCACTTCCAAAATAAACTCATAAGATTGTATATAGTAAAGACAAAGAACTAATTAAACATTAATCAATCATTCCATATTTTCACAAGATAATCACCCATATAGTCAGTAAATCTAATAACTATTTAGTTTTAGTTTAATGTATCTAAGAACTATTTTTATTAACTGAATACCTACATTGTGAATTTGAAAGAATTGATTTTTAAACAAATAATAAATCTGAATTGGTACTCATATGCATTGCCTATTTTGTATTGTCTAATGTACATAGTGTAATTAGTATTATATTTTATATTGTAAACTCAAATTTTGTCGCTGAAAAAGTTTGGCTAGCCAAATAGAACACAAATTCATAACATACTATAAATTTAATGTTTATTAATGGTTTTCTAATTTTTGTTTCATAATTATCTTAAAATAAATACCGGTACTTAAACAATTTTTTTGTCTATTTGTTATAATTTTTAGTATCTATGAATAGTTCTGAACATATATATAATTCATTCAAGTTTCTCAGTCAATCACACGCTTTACAATCATGTGATATTTGTTGCCATGTCCTCGTGCCAAATTAAACATTTGGGACACCAATTCAGCCTCTGGGTAACCAGTCTCCAAAACAAATCCTGTGTTTGCCCCTATGAAAATCATAGTTGGCGAAATTCTATATATGAGTGTTGCATAAACCCCCCTAATACAGAACTAGAACTGACAGCAAAGTTTGTGTGGATGTGATAACTGAGAATAATAATTTAATCATTGCAACATCGTCTTGTATCGTATTGCACATGAAGTTTTAAATGAAAAATTGTATTTTGTTTCATTTGATGATTGAAGTTACCACAAGCGTTACTAATTACAGTGAATTGATTGTATTTGTTACATTTCTGGAATTTTATCTATGAATTTTAATTTATGTTATTTTTAACTGTACAAAGCAATTAAAATTATATTTTGTTTTAATTGTATTTTTTAGGGTGGCTCCAGAGATAAAGGAATGTAAGACAAAAGAATTAAAATCCCTGTTGTTGATGAAACCTATTGGACCTAACAAAGGACTTCATCAAGGCCCTAATGATGATCTGCTTTTGTAAGAATTACCTGGATTAAACATAATATTTAGGAAACTTTGCTTAAATCAATAACTTTATGTTGAAACCACTTTTTTATTGTAGAGAATTTATAAATCCTTTTAAAAACGACAGGAGGAACAGAGTTGCTCAGTTGGTAGAGTTTGTGCTTATTTTGCCGGACTTCGGACCAGTGAACTATCACAGGTTATGCAGGTTCGAGTCCAGTTAATGACGTTATGTTTTTCCATGTTTTACCTATTCATCTTCATTAGTTTAATGCGTAATAAGTTAAGGACATTAGACAAAATAAATAAATACAAATTACAAGGTCATAAACTTTAATTTGATAGTTGAACTTTTCTAGAATTTACTGGCTGTGGATTATAATGTAATCATAAAAAAAAATTTCTCAATAAAACTAATTATTTCCTTTGAAAAGGCTGGCTGAAAAATGTTATTATTAATGAGAAATCTTCAGATTTTAAGCTTCAATTTGATAGCTATGCATGATCCTAAATACTCTAGTTGTCCAGATGTAACTAACAATTTTGTATTTAAAGTTTGCTGTCAAAATAAAGGTTGGCCCAAATTTATTCAAATTTGTAATAATTTTCCGATTTTCACGAAATTCATAATATTTGAAAACATTTTTATCGGTTAATTTTGATTGTATTTGTGTTTTCTAATGTGTTTAGTTTGAATTTGACATAGGTTTACACATAGTTGGCCACCAATTAAGTTATTAGTGTAATTAAGTTATTATGTTATTATTACACAGTGTAAAGTCAATGACCTTTCTTTTCACTCTGTTAACAAATGTTAACACATAACATAAGACATAAATCCCTTTGTAGGTAGTCTACTGTCATCATCATACGGGAGATAGCGGATGACAGTAGTAGGGTCTTTGCTGAGTTCTCCATCACCAGCTTCATCACCGTTATCTCCCTAGAACAGGCATACAATTTAGTCTATTGCTAGTTAAAATACATGAGCATACACTAATTTATCCCTAATTCCCCTTAGTCCCATTACCTTACCTGATCCAGGGCTCCTGTATTAGGACTGTGTCAATATTCTTTGCAGCAATACCTTGCAGAGTACGGAAGTAGCAGCTCTACTGTGTTGCAGGTTGATCTGAAGGATCCTTCCCATCTCCATCTTCTCTACCTTGCAGAACTTTCAGGTGTATTTTTGCCAGTCCAAGGAATATCCTCCAATTGCTAGCCTTGAGTGTCTTTGCCGATAGACCGTCTATGAGAAAAACGAGGGTCTGACTATCTTCCTCCCTCTTGCCACCAATCATCCTCCAGTCGCTCACGATTAACCCATAGCTTTGATTACCAATCATAGTGATTAGATCTTTTAGCTCCCATTTAGCTAGCCTCCTAGAGGTCCTCAGGAGAACTTTTGCGGTCCGTAAGAGATCTTTATACTCTTCCATTCTCCCTTCACCTCCAAGCTTCAGCTTTAGAACCATACAAGCTAACCACTCCTTAGTATTGACGTTGGTGCATGTAACAATCAGGGTACCCTTTGTCTTCTGAAATTGGAGCTGTGTCCCGTCTTGCACCAGACACAGCATGTCAATCAGAGACTCCTGATCAAACTAATCTCTGGGTAGGTTTTGGGAATGATTGCCATCTTGTGACCGATTAGCAGATATTTGAAGGTAGGCCTGATCCCACGTTCCCTACTTCCCGAAGGTCTCAAAAGCAGGGACATGTCGTCTACGTCCTCATGTGATGTGCCTCGTCTTTTTGCTGCCGGTTTATCCTTGTCTTTACTTGCAGAATAAGTACAGGAAGTGAGGGCCCTGGACCTCTCTCTCTCTCTCTCTCTCTCTCTCTCTCTCTCTCTCTCTCTCTCTCTCTCTCTCTCTCTCTCTCTCTCTCTCTCTCTCTCTCTCTCTCTCTCTCTCTCTCTCTCTCTCTCTCTCTCTCTCTCGGATAAACGAGTTGTATGATTGAACTTTGCTAAATAATTAACAAATTCGTTTAAAATTAATAAATATTGTAAACTTTTATAATTAATATGTATATTTTTTGTTAAAATAAGAAAGAATAGTTCCCCTAAAAAATTAGATTCAGTGTATTGTGGCGATCTATTCAGGTTAACCCTAATTGGCCCAAAATGTCCATCAGTAATAGCATTTGGCAACCACGCTGGAACAGTGTACTTCTTCTGAATGCATTCGCTCATGATCATCCGGCGAGGATAATCTTATTTATGACCCTCTTGCCACCATGAGATCTTCTCATATAACCAGAACGGCTCTACAGAATCTTCCAGAGCAACGCAACAAATGATCTTATTCATATGAATAAACGGTTTATTCTTGATTTTTTAATAAAATCAATGGTTAGCATTGTAGTTATAACAATTCAAAATATATATTTTAATTTCTTTAAGTTTAAATATAAAAAATAAAATTAGATATAAAGTTATATGGAGTTATTTCAATATTTCATTTTATTCAAAATTTATTTTTCATTATTTAATATATATTAATTATACATCTAAATTAATTTACTAATATATATATATATATACACAAACATTACACACACACACACACACACACACACACAAGTACAAAAATCTAATAGGCAAGTGCTAGAGAACATATGAGTGGAACAACAGTGAATCGTGTGATTGAAAAACAACAGTTAAAAAGAAAATTGTATTATTCTGGTGAATTATTTAACAAAGTGCAGTTGCCTAATATGGTATGTGATATAAAAGTGAAGAAATAGATAGTTCAATTGAAATAATATATTAAAGTTATTCAAAAAACAGGAAGAAAAGTTAATTAAATCATTCTAGACAATTACCAAAAAAAAAAAACATTATCAAAGGAAAAGAAACAGTAAAGATTGTGGTGAGATTAATCTAATTATATTAATATAACTTATTAACTTACTGAAAAATTACAAACTATAATAATCTTCATATTGAGAATATTATTACCTGCATAATTAATGAAGATAAATTAAACTATTGATCTAGTGTTTTTTATATACATATACATACATTTTTTATATTTACACATTTAACATTCTATTAATTAATTGTTGTATTGTATGTTTATTTTATTTTTTATTCATATTAATAAAATTTTGGAAGAAGCCGGCACTGACCTAAAACCCCGAGATAGACAATAAACAATTTAAAAAAAAATAATAAAATTATAAATTCATATAAAAGACATTTATTTTATATTGAATATTTTATTATGTTATTAAAAAGCATACTTATTTAAATAATAATTTTTTTTTAAATAATTTATTTAAAATAAAATAATCAAAAAACAAAGGTTATATTACATAGTATAGACGTTTAAGTTCAATTGTTATAACCTATGTTTCACTGAAATATACTAGTTGAAAAGAACTAATAATATCAGCTATAATACTATAAAGTATGAAGAACTTAATATTTGTTGAATTCAATAACAGACATACCTTAAATGTTATATCAAACTTTCTTGACCGTTTGTATAGACTAACTAAAAATTATACAAGTTGATTTGTAGTGGAATTTACGAGAAAGATCGTTGACTTTAGATGCGAAATACTATTAGTGAACTATTAAAATCAATAATATTAAATTGACTATTTTCTTGTTACATATAATTGAAAGTCATTAAAGATATTGTATAACTAGAACCATAAATTTGATCCATAAGGAATTCATTTTTTTTCTGTACATGTATGTATTTCAGGGGTGCCTCTACAAAACTAAAATACTTGAATTTTATGTTTGTTTATAAGTGATTGATAACAAATCATGATATTTAGGTATTCCAGGAAAACTTTAAAGCTGTAGGTATTTAATATTCTAGGTATTCCACATAAAGCTGGTATTTACAAGGATATCTATAATGTGTTTTTGATTATAAGTACATTTTCCTAAAAGAATCCATGATCCCGAAAAAATCATTAAGTGTCTGAACTACCTCACAGAATGGCGCCAATAAGTTTAAATAGCAGAGAAATTCAAAATTCAGTACATTCAAAAATTGTAAAAGAAAGTAAAATTAAATTCACCAAGTAGAGAAAAGTTGCATACCGAACATCAGTCTCTTCACCAGTATCTGTCAACAGTCTTTCTTCATCACTTAATTCCTGGAACTTGTTTCTTCAGGTGTAACATCTAAAGTCAACTCCCCAAATGCTACCGCCGCTTGTTCAAATTCCTCCAAGTCTTTGTTGCTCGGCAGTGTCCTAGTCAATACCGTGCTCCTCCTGAAGGGATTTTGTTCTACTACTTCCTTATCTAAAAGCAATGATTAGTGCCCCCAAAATCCTTGACACCGACCTCCAAAGAGGGTGGATTATCCAAGACCATCCTTGAAGTACCACCTGGAGTAGGATTTCCAATTGGATTGTCCATTGCTCATTTATAACACCATCTTTTTGGATATTTGTCATCAGAGTATCCTACTTCTAGACCGGTTGCTTTCACTGCAGCTTGCAGAGTCTAGTCTACCCATGATTTTATAACAGAGTTTTGTTCTCTTAGTCTTTGAAGAACTATCTTCTTACTGTACAAGACAGCATGGGGCAGTGCATATTTTAATGGCAGCACTTATTCGCCATGTCACAGCATCGTCGTTGGGTTATGTGGGATTTAATTAGTGTGATCCCGCCATAAACCACACCCTGGTAATGTTGCCGCCTTGGTCCGGGATTGCTTTTTTTCCAAACCTTATTTGCAGCTGTCCATCATATCTGATGGAACGTTTGCTATCCGCCATCTACGACCCGCCCAGTAGCTGAGGCTTGCCCTGGGCGATCTTGATAAGATATAATGTTACAAATAGTTATTTTCTTGTAGTCTGTATAGTATTGACCATAGTGGTTATCTTTATAAATGCACTATTCATATTTACTTAACCCTGGAACGGGTAGGCGACCCGGTTTTAACAAATGACCGGGTCGCGACATTAGTCATGGCTTAGTTCACTAACTCTAAAACACGTATTTTGCAATTCAACATTACGCCCACTTAGAATTGTCTTATCGCAATAAATAAAATACCATTGGAAAAGTAATGTTCCGGAGATGCATAATCATGCAAAAAAAAAATACCACAAAACGCTATAAATAATATTCCAAAAATTGGTGAAGTTCGCATAATTTTGATGCGTAAAATCGTAAATTTCAACTTTGCGCCTTTTCGTAAACGCGACACCTTTTTACCCGATTTGATTTCAAATCTATATTTCTGTCAAACAGGTTGCCCAAAACACTGTTCTATAGATCACATCTTTCTCTTTCAAACCGTAGATTACAAATTTTTCTGCGTCTCACAGATCCAGAGATATTTCTACTTGACCATAGAAGAAACTTGACAGGACGAAATTCATTTGGCATTCGGTGCAGTTTACGAAATGGCGTAATCCCTTTTCTAAGTAGAAAAACTTATTCGTTCTTTACAGTATGATGTAGAGGAAATTTCATTCTATAAGTTGGTACCACTTGATATACCAACTGATATTTTCTGTAGGTTCTATTCAAGTGCAAACATAGTCTATATTACGCGAGTCCGTGAAATAAAATACACGCAAAAGGGCGTGGCATTTGTGTAATATTTTTATTATTTCTGTTATTTTGAATGTTTGTTTATACAAATTGTATATAAATTGTGTATGCAAGTTACAATATGTGTGTTTTTATTTCTAAAGTTTATGTTTTTGAGTGAATTTCTAGTTTGTGAGCGGTTTATATTTGGATAACCTAAGAGGTATTTTGTAAATTTAGGTTATAAGCAAATTTTCTTATATTGAGTGTTTTATTTGATTATACAAGTGAATATGTGTGTTATTCTTTGTAAAGTATATTGTCTTAGTGAAATCTAATGATTTTGTCTTAGGCCTAGCTTTAGGAAGTTACTGATTACGCCTAAATTGTCGATGTTTCAAACCTAACCTCACTAGTCAAAGGTACCTTTTTAGGGGAAAACGTTATTTTTATTTTGAAAATGTTTGTAACAATTTTTTTTTCCCCTAAATATATTCACAAATATATTACAAATCTTAAGTAATGGTTGAAAAAATTCCGAAAAATCTATTAGTATGTTATTGATTACCATTTCTGTAAAATTTCTGCTCAGTTACTCTTCGATTTTTTGATATTTGACCAAAAAACTCCAAATGTGATACATCTAACTTTTTTTTTTCACTACACACCTACATTCTATGCACCTTTCTGAACATAATGATATATAGTACTCTTGTATAAAATATATATTACTATTTTTGGAAATAAAATGACCAAATTCCCTTTTTTTCGTAAACCATTTTTTGTTTTTTTGAAAATGTAACAAAATTTTTTTTTCCTAAGTATATTGATAAATATTACATAAAACTTTTGTATATCTTAGAAAAAGGTGGTAAGCTTTTGATTTTGGATGATACAGGTTTTTCCTGAAAAATGATAACTTCGTTTTTGACATGTAACATACTTATTCCAACACCGTTTCAAAAAAAAAATTTTTTATTACATAGATGAATTCTATGCATCTTTCTGAGAAAAATGGTGTATTATAAGTTAGGTTTTGTATACAAATAATATATTTTAACAATTTTTAAACGAACAAAGAATTTTAAGACCCAATTAACATACGACACTTGGAGGGTTAATATGTTAATAATTTCACTCTATCAAGCCCTCAGTGGCCCACTTATAGTCTGTATACTGTTGGGTGGCGCACGGGCACGCCAGCTACCTGAGTCGGTCCTTTCCTTACCCCCCCGGGCGGTCGCGGCTGTTTCCTTAATGAGTCACCAACTAGCAGCTCTAATAGAATTATTAACTTTTTTTTTACTTTCTCATAATATCTCAATCTAAGTAGAATATTTGTAAAGTACTAAAAAAACTAAAAAGAGTGATATAAAACACGATGTGCTTCGATTATAAATAACGAAATGGTTGAAAGTTATTTTTCAGCCGTTATACTGTATGATTTGTTAAATGTTTTATATTTCTCATAATATCCTAATCTTGATACAATATTATTTTAAGAGTACTTTGAAATAAGGGAGAATAATATAAAACGGTGTTATTCCATACTATTTAATCAGCCAAACATGAAATAGGCAACACTATATACTATACAGTTTATTGTATTAATATTTACAAACAAAAGTATAAGATGAGGTCTACACAAAATAAAGCATTGTTTTGAATTTCCATTTATCTGACTTGTTGTTGTGTGACTGCAATAAAACAAAATCACGCTAAAACAAATCTACAATATTTTAGTTAATTCTTTTACCATGCGTTATATTTTATAAATAGTTCTAATGATATTAAAATGTATTAAAGCATACATTGAAATGTTACTGTACCCGCTATTTTGTAATCCTCAACACCTTATTGTGATGATTAATAAAGAAGTTATAATACCTTATACTCTACGTATATCAAATAAATCATTTAAATTTCCGGTAAATTTTAAGATAATTATTTTGTTTTGCTGTACTATTATCATATTTATACCCTTTTTTATAATCATATTACGTTCAATAAAATGTTGATTGCAATTAAAATTATATACTGGTTTTATTATTTTACCTGATTACTCCAGAGGTGACACTCCCAGACCGTCATCGTCATCGCTGATATCCCAATCACTGTCGTCCGATTCACCAGGTGTCAGATTAATTACTAGTTCTTGGACACTGATGTCATCAAGTCCTTCGTTTGTCCAGTCTGTCTCTACTTTTTTCTTGATGTGTTCTACGCATTTGCGCCAATCGTCTGAGATAAAGGAGTTTACAGCTTCCATAAACAAATGCTGAACATCTTTCAATTTAAAAGTAGTATTCCTTGCTGTTACATTCCTCTTCAAAGTTGACCAAACAAGCTTAATTGGATTGTAGTTGCAGTGGTACGGTGGCAGTCTGATTACTTTAAACCCAAGTTTAGAGGCTTCCTTATCTATTATGTACGATTTTGTTTGTTCCTTATGCAGCTTTACAAGACTGTATGGTTCTGGCTTCCGCATGTCAGGTGAATATGCAATGCCGCGAGTTTTCAGCCATTCCTCCATTGCACACTTTTGTGAGGCAGATGTTGGCGCTTTGTTGGCTACTTGAGAATGATATGGTGCGTTGTCCATTACTATTGTTGAACCAGCTGGAATACTTTTCAGGAGAATCTCAAAAAACCAACCCTCAAAGACTTCGGAATTCATTTCCTCATGATATTCGACAGTTTTTTTTTTATTGGAATATCAGAGGTGGCGAGTTGATCCAGCCATTAAAGCCTCCTGCGTGGCAAATTATAAGACGGTTTCCTTTTCCTAAAGGGGCATTTACAGAACACTTTACATTGTCATTTGTTCATCTTGAGTCTATCGAAGTGTTGGCGTTGATCCACGTTTCATCCAGAAATATAACTTTTTTATAGTCGATTTCCCGAATTTTTCGCAAATATCGGCACCTAGCAAGAGCAACTGAGCTTTCTCCATGAGTACTTTTCTGTTGTCTAATTTCTTCCATTTAAATCTTATAGTTTTCAAAAATTTTGCCAGTGTTCATATACAACCATCAAACAATCCCGCTGTTCGTAAACTTACTTTTAACTTTCGGAGAGTAGGGACTTCTCGGCGTCTGTAGTAGCTATAAACGTGGTTTCTAATTGCAGTTTTCTCAAAATTGTCTAGCTGTGTTACTATTGACTTGTATTGTTTTCTTCTTCAAGGGGTTGTAAGATTAGGGGTGATAGGTCTAGAAGTAATTCACTACTTAGAGGTGATCCACGTATTGGTGATTGATCCGTTTTTTTCAAAACTTTGATGGTTGACACTAGAGTTTTCTTCATTTTCCACTGCTTGTTTTAGTTGTGACTTGATCCGCACTAATGTTCTTCGTGAAATGTTACATGCGGCGACCACTGTTTCAGACAATTTTTTCACATCTAACAATGGACCTTTGTTGTCACGTTCTCGCTCAAAGTAATGTAAAACCGATGCAATAATAGTTCTGGCTTGAGAGTTGTAGGTAAACCCACGTTTTTCACTTGATGGCGGTATAATCGTTCACAAAATATTAAAACATTCACAAAACAAAACAAAAATCACTTGAAAAAAAATTTGAACTATTTTGAACCTTAAAAACAGCAATAAACAGACTATGTGTAATGTATTCATTACAAGTTACCTTGGGAAGCATCCACATCCAACTGAAACCTGCCCTTGCACCTTGGACAACCATTACTGCTAAGAATGATGAATCACCTATTCCTTCGCGGAACAACATTAGAGCTCATATTACACTACGGTTAGTCATCAACAAGTTCAATGTCTAACCAGTCTTGTTGTCCCATGTCCCTATTATGTTATGAATAGGGGTAGTAGTGTAATATGAATTAGTAGTTTTCAATAATAAATATTCAATAAGTAGTGATAAGTTTTGACGAAATTCAAAACAATGCTTTATTTTGTGTAGACCTCATCTTATACTTTTGTATGTAAATATTAATACAATAAACTGTATAGTATATAGTGTTGCATATTTTATGTCTGTCTGATTAAATAGTATGCGATAGCATCGTTTTATATTATTCTCACTTATTTCAATGTACTCTTAACCCTAGAAGCGGCACCGATTTTTAATGCATGGTCTAGTCTAACGACCGGAAAACATGTATTTTACAATTCAACATTACGCCCATTTAGAATCGTCCTATCGCAATAAATAAAATACCGTTGAAAAACTAATGTTCCGTAGATGCATAATCATGCAAAAAAAATACCACAAAACGTTATAAATAATATTCCAAAAATTGGTGAAGTTCGTATATTTTTTATGCGTAAAATCGTAAATTTCAACTCTGCGGTTTTTTGTAAACACAACGCCCTTTTTCCCCATATGATTACAAGTCTAGTTTTCTGTCAATTAAGTCAACCAAAACACTGTTCTATAGATCACATGTTTCTCTTTCTAACTGTAGATTACAAATTTTTCTGCGTCTCACAGATCGAGAGATATTTCTACTTGACGATAGTAGAAACCTGACGGCACGAAATTCACTTGGCATTCGGTGCAGTTTACGATATGACAATCCATTTTTTCTATCGATATTTTGTAATCGTTCTTTATAGTATGTTGTAGAGGAGATTTCATTCTACAAGTGGTAGTACTTGATATAGGCAATAGATACTTAGAAGAATTTCTAGTTTGTGAATGGTTTATATTTGGGATAACCTAGAGGAATATTGTAAATCTAGGCTATAAGCAAATTTTCTTATATTGAGTGTTTTATTTGATTATACAAGTGAATATGTGTGTTATTCTTTGTAAAGTATATTGTTTTAGTGAAATCTAATGATTTTGTCTTAGGCCTAGCTTTAGAGAGTTACTAATTACGCCTAAATTGTCGAGGTGTCAAACCTAACCTTACTCGTCAGAGTATCATTTTTAAGGGGAAATCGTTATTTTTATTTTGAAAGTGTAACAAATTTATTTTTTTCCCCTAAATATATTCACAAATATATTACAAATCTCTAGTAATCGTTGAAAAAATTCCGAAAAATCTATTAGTATGGTGTACATAACGATATCTGTGAAATTATTCTCTTTTTACTCTCCGATTTTTTGGTATTTGACCAAAAAACTCCAAATGTGAAACATCTAACTTTTTTTTTCACTATACACCTAGATTCTATGCACCTTTCTGAACATAATGATATATAGAACTTTTGTATAAAATATATATTACTATTTTTGGTAAATTGTTGAAAATAAAATGACCAATGTCCCCTTTTTCGTAAAAATTTTTTTTTTTATTTTCAAAATGTAAAAAATTTTTTTTTTCTAAATATATAGACAAATATTACAGAAAACTTTTGTATATCTTAGAAAAAGGTGGTAAGCTATTGATTTTGGATGATACAGGTTTTCTGAAAAATGATAACTTCATTTTTTGACATGTAACATACTTACTCAAAAACCGTTTCAATTTTTTTTTTTTTTTTTTATTATTACATAGATGAATTCTATGCATCTTTCTGAGAAAAATGATGTCTTATAAGTTAGGTTTTGTATAAAAATAATATTTTTTATTAATTTTTAAACAAACGAAGAATTGTCAAGAAAATTAACCATGCCGCCTCTAGGGTTAAAATTATATTGTATCAAGATTAGGATATTATGAGAAATATAAAACATTTAACAAATCATACAGTATAACGGCTAAAAATTAACTTTCAACCATTTCGTTATTTATAATCGAAGCATATCGCGTTTTATATCACTCTTTTAGTTTTTTTAGTACTTTACAAATATTCTATTAAGATTGAGATATTATGAGAAAGTAAAAAAAGTTAATAATTCTATTAGAGCTGCTAGTTGGTGACTCATTAAGGAAACAGCCGCGACTGCCGGGGGGGAGGAAAGGACCGACTCAGGTAGCTGGCGGGTCTGTGCGCCACCCAACGGTATACAGACTATAGGTGAGTACGAGTTTGGCAATCCCAAGGAAATTTAACTATATCTACACCTTTTTTCATGTAGCCTTGGGTTAAATCCCTTCTATCACCTTTCTTATCAGCTCTATCTTGACCAACTCTTGTTTTTTTTCCGACTCTGACATTACTTGTATTTAACCCTTAAACCGGCACAGCGACCTACAGTAGGTCGCCCACGTGCTCCCAAGTGATTTCACCAACTCTTAATCACGTATTTTTCCATTCAACGTTACGCCCACTTAAAATTGTCCCATCGCAATAAATAAAATACTGTTGGAAAGCTAATTTTCCGTAGATGCATATCATGCAAAAAAAATACCTCAAAACGTTATAAATAGTATTCCAAAAATTGGTGAAGTTCACGTATTTTTGTAGCATAAAATCGTAAATTTCAACTCTGCGCCTTTTCGTATAACGCGGCTCCATTTTTCCTGATATGATTACAACTCTTTTTTTCTGTCATTTAAGTCAACTAAAACACTGTTATATAGATCACATGTTTCTCTTTCTAACCGTAGATTACAAATTATTCTGCGTCTAACAGATCCTGAGATATTCCTACTTGAACATAGAACAAACCTGACGACACGAAATTCATTGAGCATTTGATGCGCTTTACGAAAAGACAAAATTCATTTCTCTAGGTTTTTAAAATTATTTTTCTTTACAGTATGTTGTAGGGGAAATTCCATTCTATAAGTTGGTAGCACTTGATATAGGCAATACTTACTTAGAAGCCTTTGTTTTGATCTCGGAACATACGCAAATGTGCAACGTAAAAACTGTAACAAATGACGTAGCGCATATTGTTTTGGGGTTAGATATTTGTTATTTTGAAGGTTTGTGTATACAAATTGTATATAAATTGTTTATACAAGTTACAATATATGTGTTTTTATATCTAAAGTTTATGTTTTTGAGTGATAGTTTAGTTTTTGAACGGTTCATATTTGAGATAACCTAGGCCAATATTGTAAGTCTAGCCTATATGCACATTTTCTTATATTTAGTGTTTTATATGATTATAAAAGTGAATATGTGTGTTATTCTTTGTAAAGTATATATTGTCTTAGTAAAATCTAATGATTTTGTCTTTGGCCTATCTTCAGATTGTTACTAGTGAGGCTAAATTGTGGAGGTTACAAACCTAAACCTCAATTTGATATGCATTTCAATTTTGTTTTTACGGAACCGAGTCACAATTAAATAATATAGATAAGAATTACCTTAGTAGGTCCGTCTTGTGACTTCAATTTATATCTGGTTTTGCTATGACATGTTTCAAAGTTCAAGACTTCATCATCAGATACATGTAGATTAATTAATTCATTCACACGATGAATGCGTCACACATCAAATGTTAAAATACAAAGCACAAACACAAACACAATTAAAATAAATATTCCCGTTCGGCAACGGTGCGCATTATCCATGTATTATTACATGTATCTGATGATGAAGTCTTGAACTTTGAAACATGTCATAGCAAAACCAGATATAAATTGAAGTCACAAGACGGACCTACTAAGGTAATTCTTATCTATATTACTAAACCTCAACCGTCAGAGTATCACTTTTTAGTCAAAATCGTTGTTTTTATTTTGAAAATGTAACATATTATTATTTTTTTCCCCTAAATATATTCACAAATATATTAGAAATCTCAATTAATGGTTGAAAAAATTGCAAAAAATGTATTAGTATGTTTTTGATCACCATTTCTGTGAAATTTCTGCTTCATTACTCTTCGATTTTTTGGTATTTGACCAAAAAACTCCAAATTTGATATATCTAACATTTTTTTTCACTACACACCTACATTCTATGCACCTTTCTGGACATAATGATATATAGAAGTTCTGTATAAAATATATTTTACTATTTTTAATGTTTTTTGGAAAAAATAAAGAGAAAATTCAGTTTTTTCGTAAATTTTTTTTTAAATTTTAAAAATGTAACAATTTTTTTTTTTCCTAAATATATTCACAATTAATACACAAAAATTGTGTATATCTTAGAAATAGGTGGTAAGCTATTGATTTTGGAATATACAGGTTTTCTGAAAAATGATAACTTCATTTTTTGACATGTAACATACTTACTCAAAAACCGTTTCAATTTTTTTTTTTTTTTATTATTACATAGATGAATTCTATGCATCTTTCTGAGAAAAATGATGTCTTATATGTTAGGTTTTGTATACAAATAATATATTTTATTAATTTTTAAACAAACGAAGAATTTTTAAGAAAATTAACATGACCGGTTGTAGGGTTAAGGGCTAGAGGTATTTTTTTTTACGCTCTTTTCTTTTTTTTATATATATATATATATAAAGGATTTAAGAGGCTGGTTTTTGTCTTTAAACAACAAGAGAAAATAAAAAAATACTATATCAATATTTTTCGTTTGCTCAGATGTTATATTTTTTTACATCCATATACATTATTTTTTACTTTCTCCAATTTGCTATAGGCCTACACTTTGAATTAGGTTGAAAGGTATGAAAAACAGCCGGGAAAATTTAAGAAAATAGATGGGGAAAGTTGAGTATTACAGTGTAGACATTTTGCACCCTAGGTTAATTTGTAAACGGATGCAGTATTGTTTGTGTAGTATTTTTTTTACAGATTATATTTGCACTATAAAAACATCTTATTTAAATTATTATTATTGTTCTATAGATCTGATTATGTTACTTGGACTGGGTCTAATAGAAGTCTTGCTAAAGGACCTGATAAATCTAATCTTGGAAGAAACATGGTTGCATTTGGACCTGATCCTAAGTTAAGAAAAGGGCCAATGAGAGGACTTGCTAAAGGCAGCATATATTCAAGACTCTCTAAACTTACACTTAATGAAACTCGAGGGAAATAACTAAGTGATGATGAAATTAGTGTAACAGAAGATATTGTAAACAAGCTCGAATATTCTAACAGTATATAAGGAGAAAAAGGTAAAATGAGAATAATATTAATTTTTTTAAATCATATTTTTGTAAAATATATCAGTAGAGAGTAGTTAATATCTTGTATAGTATAGTATAAACCATAAATCACTACAATAAATTAATTTTAAATCTAGTTTTGTAAATCAAGCTTCTATAATGAACTGTTCTCGTCCATTTTAAACGTAAAGGCTAAGCACAGAAACATATCATATACAGTGTTTCCAAAAATTCTAATTTGAAAAGTTAGGTGTTCCGATAAAAAAAACTTAACAAAATACAATTTTACACAATATAAATTTATATGTAGTCTAGCACATAAAATCATAATGTTTAAATAGTTTACTGTACATTAGTATTTTACAATTACATTAAATTTATTAAAAAAATTACATCAAATTCTTCGGCTTTAGTGCAAACAAGTAATCCACTTTCACAAGTGGGATTTTTTTGTTTCGCATTTATTTGAACCATTTAAGCATGCATTCATCAACATCAGGATATTTTTCAGTCCTTTCCAATTTTGTTTAATCCACTATTCATAATTTTTTTCTTATCTTTTAAATGCATAGATAACATATTTAGTGGTATTCCAAAATCTTTCATTACTTGCGATTTTTTTAAATTTCCTTTACCACTTCATGGATACCGGTGACTTGTCCGCTAAAGTTAATGTTTTGTACACTTGTTTCGATATAGACATGGTGGAAAACAAAGTTAAACAAAAAGTGAAAAACTGACTCACAACAATTAATTTCTAAAAAAAGACAACTTTCAGCAACAGTGTAGCAAACCAACTGACAGGTCCCTGCGATGGAGAAAGTGACTCGACAATACAGTACAGCTTAGATGTGAACATGCCTACAGCATAGTCCTTGTCAACTGCAGATAACAGAACTGTGAAGGGAGAGGATGGCCTTGGCTGAAAACAGCCCTTTCAAGCTCTGATATTTTTTGACATTTTTTTGTTAGTAATGTGTGTGTACAGATATTGTAATTCCCATTTTTTGGTACAGGTTAAAATGGTTAAAGAGCCTTTCTATAATTAATTAATAGGTACTAATTATTTCTTATTCTTTTCTATTGCCCATATAATAATCAGATATTGTTCACATGTGCTCATGTAATCTTCAATGTAAGCTATTTTGGGGTAAGCTACAAATATTCTGATTTTGTACTTTATTTTCAAGTTATATTTTGAAATGAATTTGATCAGATTTATACTCTTTCAATACCTAACCAACACTAAAATTTAATTATATGTTGTTACAGAAGTTCATGTATAGAGATGCAAGTAAAACTGTGAAAACTAACTCTAACTTTCAACAAGACAACTGAAAACCACAAATGAAGCTTGTATGATAAAAATCCAAAAAGTTGTTATTTTACTAATACTTTTAAAATATTTATTTTTCTTAGGTAAGGTATTTTTCAATAATTGATAACATTGGGTATCACACTCACCTTGTTGTCTGCCTTCTCTGTTGTAGGGCTCACATGTCTTTCCAGATGGCTGGGAACCAATGTAAAATTAAAACAATGTCATAAGAGGCTCAAACCAGTCACTGGTGCTTCATCAAAAGCCGTGCAAGGCTACCCGTACCATTCATAATGCTGTCGTACTATTTGTGTAAAAATGTTTCTAATACCTTCGTATATTCATCAATATTATAACTTTTTCAATCATTAGAACTCATGTCACTTTCCTCAGCTAAGTTTTTAATTATTTTATCAACTGTGATAGAGCTCACAAGAGAATTTTTATCGAAAATGTTCTAAAACATTTTGATATTTGGCTTAAGATTTGAATTAAGATATATCTCTGATATCTGTCAGTCTGCAACCATGAACAGTATTAACAACACGGACAGTCAAACTCAGTTTTAACCCTCCATCTGGCATTTGACCCCTTACGTGGTTGATGAATGACTGATAGTTTAATTAAAACACGTATTTTGCAATTTAACATTTCGCCAACTTACAATCGTCCTATCGCAATAAATAAAATACTGTTGGAAAGCTAATGTTCCGTAGATGCATAATCATGCAAAAAAAAAAACAAAAATACCACAAAACGTTATAAATAATATTCCAAAAATTGCTAAATTTTTCATATTTTTGATACGGAACATCAAAGATTTGAGCTGACAAGTTGTAAACAAAACTAACGTCATTTTTCTCTAATATTCCCAATTTGATATTTCTTTTCAACAGATCAACCATAAACACTGTTCGATAGATCGCATCTTTCTCTTTCGATCTGTGTTTTCCAAAAATTCAATCTGTTATAGTTTTTATTATATAATAATTAAACAAAATCAAGAATTTTAACTCATTTTTACACACTAAAAATTACATTTTTTTCAATTCAACTTTTATCCTAGTAGATATTATTTTATCAAAATGTATAATATATCATTGTAAAGGTTATGTTTCAATCTTTCATAAAGTTTAGCAAAATCCATCACACGAAAACTATATTTTCTAGAACTCTATAAAGTTGCTGACTTTTCCGCTAGATCGCCTCACTTGCGTGTAGGCGTTTATATAGAAAAATCTGTACTCTGTGTTCATATGATTTTACGAAATAGTAATGCTTGTCCAAATGCCACAAGTTGACAATATTATATAGTATTTTTCTTTCTCTTTCAAACTATGAAGTCGAAATTATCCTAAGTTATATAGGTTATGAGTTATATCCATTCTACGAACTACTCCTCGGAGTTTACTCATCGGTTTGCTCTTCGGAGTGCTTAGACACTTTAGAAGATTTCGATTTTAATTTTTATATAATCTTTCCGTTTTTGGTACTACTGTGAAGAGGAATATTGGCTTTACAATTTGGTATATGAATCTAATGTAGAGTCACAAAATAAGGCAGTGGATAATCTAAAACCGGGTGAAAACTAAGGAATATTTTACATTTTGTGTTGTGTCGTGTGGTGAATAGAAAGTAGTTTATAGCTTTTATTCAAGTGTGTTTTTATTGAATATTGTTAAGTTATACTTTTATGAATGATATATTTATTATAATTTGTGTATCTGTATTATTGTTTGTAGAATTTATTGTTTTGAGTGAGTGAATGTTATTGTCAGAAATCTATTACTTAGGCTGTCTACAGATAGGTTATGTTATATCTCGTCTAACCTTTTTTAACAAATTTCCATTTGTTTACATATAAAAATAATTTTGTCTAATGAAAATTTTATAAATTGATTATGTTTTTACCAAAATGTATGCAAAATGTATATAAATTTATATAGGCCTATTCAAAAAAAAAATTTATATGGTTTATATACCTATTCTGTGGAATTTTGCCTCGGTTACAGGGTAATTTTGTTGATTCCGTACATAATAACTCAAAAATGTTTCCATCAAAAAAATTTTGCAATACACACATAAAATCTATTTATCTTTCTGAGAACATAGGTAATAAAAACTTGGGTTTTGAATAATAATTATATTTTTGGTGAATTTTTAAAAATAGTGAGCAAATTTTCACTTTTTACATAAAAATTAACCATGTTTAATGAAAATTTTATAAATTGTCTTTTCTTTTTAGCAACTTTTATCCAAAAATATATTACAAATCTCTAGTAATACTTGGAAAAATTCAAAAAAAAATTGTATGGTGTACATTACTTTTTCTGTCTAATTTTTGCCTCGGCCACCAGAAGATTTTTTGATTTCTGGCCTAATAACTAAAAAAAATTTAGATCTAATTTATTTTTCACTACACAACTAAATTCTATGCATCTTTTTGAAGGAATTGATAACTTGTAGTTATGTTTTGGATAATATTACTATTTTTGGTGATTTTTTCAAATGAGGCCCAACTTTTTACCTTTTTCCGTAAAATCTTTTTTTCTTTTAAAATGTAACAAATAATTTTTTTTTTATCAACTTTTATCCACAAATATATTAAAAATCTCTAGTAATACTTGATTTTTTTTTTTTTTTTTAATATGTATGGTGTACATTACCTTTTCTGTGGAATTTTTGCCTCGGCCACCGGATGATTTTTTGATTCCTGACCTAATAACTCAAAATATTTTAGATCTAAATTTTTTTTCACTACACAACTAAATTCTATCCACCTTTCTGAAGGAAATGATAATTTGATAATAAAATTTTCATATAATTTTTTATTTTTACATAGATAAATTCTACGCATCTTTGTGATCAAAATGATATCCTATAAGTTAGGTTTTGTGTAAAAATAATATATTTTATTAATTTTTAAACAAACGAAGAAACTTTACATTGCCAGTTCTAGGGTTAATAAAGTAACATATGAAATGAGTAACAATATGAAAGTAAATGTGTGCTATCTTAAAATAAAAGTTTATCAAAGAAGAAATAATATACATAACTAGTAAATAACATTAAAGATTAGATTTTATTTTTGTATAGTTTGTTTCAACGAAAGCTTTTTATTTTGTATTTTTCGACAAAAATTGTTCCAGACATAGGATTTTTTTTTTAATGTTTGTCCGTTATTAAAACTAAAGTATTCAAATTATTATGTTGTTGAAGTTAAATAAATCTTTTTTCACGTTAAAGAGTTAATATTGAATGTCTCCCACTGGCAAGGGCAAATCAAATACTACTGGCAGAGACTTGCCAACACTGCCTCATGCGTGTTGGTTCCTTCGAGGTTACTACATCTATAAGTTCTTACTTCAACCTCAAAGCGATTTGAGGGCTATTTTATTTTATTAATTTTAGCACACAAACCATGTTTTTTGTTAACAATTAAATAACTTAAAATTAGTTTAAATAGACAACTATAAACACATTCACAAAATTGTTTGTTATTTAATATATACACTATATACACAACACTTGTGAGAAAGATATCATAATTGGAGCGACATTCTGTGTAGGCGTCCTTTGTGGGTAGCCTAAGATATTAAGAGGTTGCTTGCTCTGCATAGAACATCTGAATATTAATATCCAATGCTGGATTATTTTTCCATTTATTGTTGACATCTCTATCTCCTGTGCTTGCAACTATTTGTTATGTGGTTTAGTCAATAATTTTATTTTTGTTGTTTTTTATTAAAGATAAGTAAATTAGTTTTAATTCCATACTATAATTTGAAATAGGAGTAGTTAACAGCTATGAAAGTAGACTATATTAAACTTCTTTTTTTTTCTCTAAACTGAATATTTATAAAAATATTTACATTTTCCCAATCACAATTTTATTAATTTTTGTGACAAGTTCACAGTTACAAATTTCTTCATTTTCATATTTTGTTTATGTTCTGAAATAAAGTTAATAATGAGTTTGAATATTTTTCCTAAACCATTTTAATCAATAAAGATAAAGTTATTGACCAAAACCCTAGGCAAATAGTTAGTTACAAGTATGGGGAAGAGCAGTGTCAAGAATTATTAAAATAACACAATTGTATTGAACAAGTGGCCTCCTAAATATCTTTGGCCGCAGGGAAGAGTTTTTCTACATTACAAAATGTCATCCCAATTATGTTCCCCTTTCCACAAGTGTAGAATTATATATATATATATATATATATATATATATATATATATATATATATATATGTATATTTATTATAAAAAGTTTAAAGATTGACTTTTTAAACTTATTTTAATTTATTTTATGACTGACAAAAACATTCAATTAATGAAGTGGAGAAGCCAGACAACAAAGAAAATAAGGTGAATGATACCCAATAAAAAGCAATTATTATTTTACTTTGTTTATTGCCATTTTTATCTTGAAGAATGTTATATTATGTTTTTTATAAATGTCATCTTTTAATTTATGTCCACGCAATTAGAAACCAATAAACATTTTGGAGGAAAACCCAAGGAGGCAGAGAAAATTGGAAAATGTGTTGGTCAGTGAGTACTCATGGCCTAACAATGTCTGGACTTACTCTAAAATGACAGTCAATTTTTTTTTAATCTATTTTAATTAGACACCAAACTCAGTTTATGTGATGTTTCAACCTTGTCTTATGAACTCATCGATTTTTTTTTAAAGAAATCTTTTGATTAATAATTTATTTTCTGATTGAAACATTAACCCCAGAAATGATATTCCCTTTCGGATATTTTAGTTTTTTACTGGCACACTTATACATTTTACAAAACATATTTTTTAAATCCCTATGCCAAGTCTTTCAAAAGTAAGTTTAAACTTTAAATAGTTGTGGTTTTCTTATTTTTGTCCAATCTCCAAGAAAAACTGTTGTACACAGATATAATTGGAATCTGTTAAACCCATTAAATGAATAATTCTAATTGTGAAGTGAATATATTAACTGATATCTTAGGATTTCATATTTATTCGTCCGAAATTTCATGAGTGATGGATATTTATTATTCTTATAAGACATTGCTAGTGATGAAAGCGGTAACTCCGGTGTAGGAATCAAAATGTTTGTTTCTGTTTTTTTTTTTATGTGTATTACATATTTATAATAACTAATTTTAGTAAATACATGACATTCAAATGTTAAATGCCAATACTTTCTAAAGACACAGTAATAGAGCACACTAATTTGCAAAAGTTGGATGTAGGTGTCACACAGTGGGCGAAATTACTAAATTTGAAGTTTGTGTATGTATGAATGTTTACAACGATGTTGACATTATGAAGAAAAGAAAGTGGTACTTATGTTACATTTCTAGTTTTGTAACAAAATTTGCTACATTTTGTATATATTAGAAATTGGATTATCATAATTTAGTTATTACCTACGTTGTCACTAAATGGACAAAAGAAATTTTTATTTTTTGCGGATATGAGTTGAAACAGACCTCAGTTTTAAAGTGGTATGTTTAAATTTTATTTCATTTTGTTCTATGGTTTTTCCTGAAAATATTGATGTATAATGTGTCATATTTCAGCCAATAAAAGTTTATTATTTCCTATAACAATAAAAGCCTTGCGCAGAGCGTTGAATTAGCTTAGCACTGAGGACTAATATAATCAGCACTTGGAGGGTTAAGGAGTCAAAATTTCAGTTTATTTTTCTTTGTAGAACTAATACTGATTTTTATTTTTATTTTTAGTAGATTTCAAGAATATTTCTGTATTGTATATTAGAAATTGATTTAAATCCAATCTAGATTAATAGAGAAAGTATGGGGTGTTCTTTAATTCAAGCATGATAACTTTATTTAATAAATTGAAATCCACATAGCTGCTGTATGTTATTAAAAACTGTTTATTTCTCATAAATAATAAATACAGTACTTACATTTTAAAAGACTTTTAGATCCCTCTATGAACTCTAAATGGATTCATATTAAAAACAGTTTTACTGATTTCTCATAAATACTAAATACTTACATTTTAGAACACTTTTAGATCCCTTTATGAACTCTAAATGGATTCTTCAGGTGTGAAGTACATTCCCCTACCTTTTAGACAACAATTTTGTGTGTGTATATAGTAGCCGATCAACTTTAGGATATTTCAGAACATTGTTTTAACTATTTCTCCAGGAGTTGGTAAGAAATGAAATTTCATTTAATCTTATAATACTATTTTATATTGATCTCTATGAATTTGATTTTTCCTCATTTTTAAAAATCATGTTTGTATTTTAAAGGAGAGGAATAAAATATTTGCATATAGTACATGATCGAATATTTGTTAAATACTTTCATATAATTCTTAGTTTTAAGTCATTCTTTTGAATGGTTTGTTATTTTATAATCATATTGTAAAATGTATCATCAATATTATTACAAAGTTATTAATGTTAGTTATTAAATAAAGCTCAAAAAATATTATTAAAAAATGTACACTATAATGATATTTACTTTACTTTAATATGTGATTTCTGCATTAATTATTGAATGTAAATAAAATCATTATTTTCTATGATAATAATACTATGATATTAAATTAACAAACTATTTTTAAATTGGCTGCTATTAGTGTAAGAAATTTTAAAATGTTGTTGTAGACTTACTAAAACATTATTTTTTAACAAAACTGTAAAATACGTGTTATAGAATAAAATTTATGTATGCACAATATATTTCTTATTTTGTTTATTTTCCATGACAGATAGTGAAGTCGTTAAATATAAAGGGCTGTACATATACTTTTGAAATTTATTCAAGATTGAAGATAGTTGCAATTTAATTACTTTCCTTCATAAAAAAGTTTATCACATTGAATTGTTTTTAATGGTTTCATTGTTGAAATGTATGCTATTTATTCATTCTAGTATTTATGCTAGACTTATAAGGGCCAAGTCACTGACATGATTGAAGTCATTGGCTACTCTTTTTACATTTTAATACTATTTACAGAGAAAGAATAGTGATTGGAGATAAAATCAATATTAAGATATTCATTAATGGAGTGATTTAGATATACTGACTCAAATCTATTTACACGAGAACTGTTTATTGTAGAATGATATTGTAAAAAGTTTACTCACTAAATCATGTATGGAATATCTCGTACAACTATTGTTTTTGGCTACAGAATATTCAAAAATTAAGGGTTTAATTCTTATAATTATTTTCATGGATCAAGTGATACCTCAATTTAAGGGTACTTTTACATCAGCATTTGAACCATAGAGGTCAGATCATTTTTTTATTTTTTTTATTTTTTTTTAACTTACCGCTATGAATGGTAGTATTTATTTCAAAAGCAATTGTTAGTTCAACCGTAACATATCGAGGTTGATATGTATGACCGCTCCACTGCAATATAATCAAAACACAGATTTTTGAACTTGTTCGGTATGTTTTTATACACTGTTGTGTTTTGTGATACTGAAAAGTTTATACAATTAATACAAGAAAAATTAAAGACAATACATCATTTTGGGGATCTATATTCATAAGAATATTCAGAATCGGGACATAAAAATGAATGATTGGATTGAAATTTCCAAGCAATAACAGTTAATTGGGATACATTATAAAGAAGTTATATAGAACACAGACAACTTTAGTTATAATTTTAGCAAACTCTGGTTGCACTGACATTGCTTGTATTTATTACTTTGTGGTATTAACTATATTTCTTCTAGGGTATGGTCATATAAATGTTTGCCAAAGCCAAAGGCTTCATCAGCAATAATAACATACAGCATGGGTGGATCAGTAGTATTCGGCAATGGTTTTTGTTATGGTAAATTCATTTATTGTTTTGCAGCCTATGCTCCAGAACAAATCATTAGAATATACGACAGTCTCTTTGATCGTAGGCCCTGACATCAATTACTGTGAATCAGTAGTAGTACTAATTTAAGAATAATGTTTATAACAAATAATGTTGTAGTACAACAAAGCACTATTGTAGGGAGCTTTCATTTGTATACTTTTCGTATACGTATTTTGTAATTTGTATACGCAATTTGGGTAATCCTAAAATTGAAAAAAATCATTAAATATTTTTAATTTTTGCCACTGCTCTTGTGTGTGGGTTTTCACAATCTCCTTGCCAGATAATCTCTTCTAAATGGGAATACTAACATTTTTTACGATGAAAGATATCATTGCAGTGCCTATTAAAAACTGATGACATATAGCAACCCATTTTCAAACAACCCATGCCACACTTTGCAGTGAAATTTAGGATTATTGCCATTTTTTTCTATAATATATTTTTTCCGTGTAAAGTTAATTTTTTATTTGGTTTTGTAGGCTATAAAGGTGCCAATTTTGTCTATTATTTTTATTTATGCAAAATTTTGAAAAATCGATATTTAATGAAAAATTACAAAAATCATGACTTACTATTTCTTGTTATAATGTATAGTACTAAATATTTGTCTAAATATAATGATAAACAGTTTAAAAATATAATAATAATAAAATCATGTGTTACTGATAAAATAATAATCCTATATACAACCTTGTAATTTGTTATATAACTTGAAACAATCATTAGGGTGTAGAGCAGATTTTGATGTACATGTCTTCATGCTTACTATCCGTGACATTGTGCAAAATAACATCCTCTTCTTTATTATTTCATCATCTTAACCACTAGAAAATGTACTGTTCATAATCCCAAGTACAAAATCTTCATAATCCGGATTGTCAGGATGAGCCATAAAACAAACTTTCAAAAACACTAAAAACTATGCAAGTTTATTAAAATGCAAATAAAACGTATATACAAAACAAAATTCAAAACATAAAAACATGTAAATAAATACAGCGATAAAAACATGCAATGTTTCAAGGTTAGTTGTCAACGAACCAGTCAGTTAAAAATAGCTGCATGTAAACATCAATGGTATGGAGGGAGGAGTGTCAGAAGTCAGCCTACTGCCATAGCAACCAATTATTGAATGATATAGTCTTCAAAGCTTACTACAGCTGTAATATTATGAAACCAGCATTCACATGCACTATATAGGATGTTTCTTGAACCAGATTTAAAAATTCTTTTGATTATGTATTTTGGTGTGTACACACTTATTGGCGTTATGGGCATTTATCACTTGGTGTGTATACATGTAAATGGCATGCTGAGGGTTAAACTCCTGTTGTCAAGTACCTGTAAAAAACCAAAGAGTAATGTGTGTGAATTCTAATAATAGTCAGTAAACTTACATTTTAAGGGGATTTTTTAGTTTTTTTTTTTAGGCTGTTGAATGTTTATTTTTTAGTATTGTGTAAAAAGGTTTAAAAATATAGTTCACTACCTTTCTGTAGTTATATAGTATTTGGTTTGAATAAATTGACATTAGAACTTGTTAGTAAAACAATAATTTAAAAAACGTTCCTTATATTTTCTATAATTTACCTCATTTGAAACTCACCCATTGATGTTCTTTACAAAGTAGGTGGTACAGTGTATTCCCGGTTATCCGCGAAATTGGGTAGCACAGGCATCGCGGATAATTTGCAAGAATGCTAAAAATAAAGGGGGGGAAATGTAATAACAAAATAGTTTTGACATTAAAAGATTTTAATATACTGTACATAAAACATATAATACACAGTACAATACCCATAAATTAAAAATATTTTAATGTGCATTTTACATGAAATAAAAAGGTGTAATAAACTAGACGTTTTTGTCGTAAAACAAAAGAACAATACAGGAAACACATTGTACTACATTAGTACAGTACTGCAATTTAAATTACCTGACTGTTTTTTCAAAAAATCAAACATTGTTTTTTGTTTCTTACTGAGAAAACACGGTCTCTTGATTCTTATCTGAACTTTTCTTAGTATCAGTTTTTCAGCTAACTGCGTGTTATCATCCTGTTCCTCTAAATATGGAGCAGTGAGCAAGGCTTCATTGATGTGTTTGCAAGGCCACTTTCTGTATCAATCGCGCATGCGCGTACGTTGCTTCTACCTCTTCGCTTACACTTTGCTCTTCATTCGCCCCTTCTTGCTTTGTGTGCTATTTCTTGGTCCATCAGTCACTCGAATCCCGGCTCAATAGCGTCACAGTCCAACCACTCTAGACAGTAAGCTTATCTCTACTGCACAACTTCGTTATCGTAGTTCTACTGGTTGTTAACCGTACTAAACCGGTAAAGAGAAACTAAATTTTTTTTACTTATTTTTTCGCAAGACTCGCGGATAATCGGGAATAATTTATATGCAATAATTTCTCTTTTTATTACCTATCAGAAATAAATTATCTGCTATTATTTTGTTATCTCTTAGCTCTAATAAAATTTACAAAGCGGGATGTAACGTACTTATGGTAATTGAGTCTGAGAAAAATCAGTTAAGAAACCAAAAATTTGATATTTTGGGTCAGTCCACCATCATTTTTGTAATGTTTGTACAAGATAAACAAGAGTGGGGGAGAGCCAATAAACGACAGTCTTGGCTAGGCAGACAAATGAACTACAAGTGCATTACTGTGTGTAATAAAGTAATATTACTGTGTGTAATAAAAAGTATTTTTGGAGATAGTAAATGAAATATTATTATTAAATAATCCCATATATAACAATTGGCGACGAGGAAATAACGAAATTACGGACGAGGTAAATATGTTAGTATTAGTGCAGTGAATACGTGAATTCAAGACTATGCAAGACAGTACAGGATCGTCGGGTTCACAACCAGCTATAAAATATGTGGTTTCGAAAAGTTTTAATAATTTTCAACCCTTTGAAGACAAGCCAGAAGAATGGGAAGTATGGACAGAAAGATTCGAACAATATATAATTATAAATGAATTGCCGGTAGACAAACAAGTAGCGCTTTTTATTACGTTATTGTCTAATAATACGTATTCATTGTTAAGGGACTTGTGCACTCCAAGTAAGCCTAAAGATAAGTCCTTACATGATTTAATAAGTTTATTAACAAATCATTATAATCCAAAACCGTCTGAAGTGTCGGAAAGATTCAAGTTTCGCGAGCGTCGACAATTACCGGGCAAAAGTATTTCTCAGTACATAGCGCAACTTAAAAAGTTATCTTTAAATTGCAATTTTAAAAACTTAGAAGAAGATTTACGGGATCAATTCGTTTCGGGAATTACAGATATGAGCATTAAAAAAAGGTTGTTAACAGAAAATAAATTATCATATTCTCAAGCAATTGCTTTAGCGACTACTTTAGATACGTCATCAATTGAGTCTGTTGAATTATCTAATCAAAAAATCCAAATGTATAAAAGTTTAAAGTTTGACCAACAAGATAATACAGGCAAAACGAACTATCGCTATTCAAAGAATATTAGGCCTAACTACGCTGTATGAACAGGAAAAGAAAGACGCCAGTCTACTTCAAATAATACTGCGTTATCAAGACAACATCCTACAATGTCAACAAATAAACAACAAGGGAGACTTTGTTATGTTTGTGGAAAGGCTAATCACTTAGCTTTTAGATGTTTTTATAAAAATTATGCTTGTAGACAGTGTGGTAAAGTGGATCATTTAGCAAAAATGTGTAAAAGAAAAATAAATACAGTAGGCCTAAATAGTGTGTGCCAACAGGATGACGGTAAATCTTCATCAATGAAATTGTTTAAATTTAAAGAAAAAGGTGAGACTAGAAACACTAAATGTAAGAAAAATGCCAAGTCTGAAAAAGTTTACAAGAGCATTCTTCACCAATATTAATAGAAATAAGTATAGAAAATAAGTCTATGCAATTTAAAATAGATAGTGGAAGTGCCATTGCAGTAATTTCATATGAATTATTTGAAAAGGAATTTAATACATTCAAATTAATTAAACAAAACAATAAATTTGAATCTTATGATGGGTCAAGAATAAATGTAATTGGATATTTTTTACCAAATATTGCACTATTTGGAATTAGGAAAGTTTTAAAATTATATGTTGTGGATACAAATGGATCAGTTAGTAATCCATTAGTAGGTAGAGACTGGAGGAAAGAGTTTAACATTGAGATTTATGCAAATGGCAAAATTAAACAAATTAGTGTTTCTGAAACAGAAAATAACCTTAAACAAATGTTATTGAATAAATATAGTGATGTGTTTACAAATAAGCTAGGCCAGGCCCGACGAGAGGGGGGGGCAGCCAGGGCTGTAGCCCTGGGGCCCGGGACCTGGAGGGGGCCCGGGCGGGCTGACCAAGTTTTATTTTTTACCTACTAAATTTACTTTAAGAATAAAATCAAATGGATTATTAGTCTAAAAATCAGAAAATTCGAATTATTAGATTTTTAGTTTCCTTTCTATTTATAATTAGTTGATTAAAAATTCATGTTTAGTCTTAAATTTGTCTTTAACTTTATTTAATAATACATTTTCTTAACTATTTAGTACCGGTACTTATCTATTTACAAACAGTACTGTATTAGGCCTATTATATAAAATATCTTTACAAAATATGTTTGTTGCATTATTATAAATGACGAGGTGGGGTTTCAGGAGTGAATTTATTATTTGACGGGGGCCCGCGAAAATTTGTCCCTGGGGCCCTTGGGTTCTCTCCACGGCCCTGAGCTAGGCACTTATAAAGCTAAGGAAATGGTAATTGAATTGAAAGCAGGGTCGAGGCCTATTTTTATTCGACCATATTCATTACCATTTGCAATGAAAAAAAAAAGTGGAACAGGAATTAAATAGACTTGTTAATTTAAGTGTTTTAAAAAGGGTAGAGAATACAGAATATGGTACACCAATAGTACCAATTGTTAAAAGGGATGGTAAAGTTAGAATTGCTGGGAATTACAAATTAACGGTAAATAAACAAATAAAAATAGATTGTCATCCAATTCTAAATTAGTATCTAATAAAATGATTATAAGAGAAACTGCTAAAGATCCTATACATCAACCATTCTATAGCAGAAAGTTAGAATTAAGTGTAGAAAGTAATTGTTTATTGTGGGGTTATAGGTTAGTAATTCCGAATAAATTAAGGAAACAAGTGTTAGAAAATTTGCATGAAGCACATATAGGTATAGTCAGAACAAAATCATTGTCACATAGTTATGTATGGTGGCCTAAAATAGATTCAGACTTAGAAAACATGATAAATTGTGTAATATGTAAACAATATCAGGACTCACCTCCTAAAAGTGAATTAAGCCCATGGAAATATCCTTCAAAGCCTAATATGATTCATGCAGATTTTTTAGGTCCGTACAAAGGAAAAATGTACTTAGTAATGTTAGATGCTTATTCTAAATGGATTGAAGTTTTTCAAATGGAAAATGTTACAAGTAGTAGTACAATAGATGCTTTTAAATCATATTTTTTGAGATGGGGAAT
This sequence comes from Aphrophora alni, assembly GCA_963513935.1. NCBI lineage: Eukaryota > Metazoa > Arthropoda > Insecta > Hemiptera > Aphrophoridae > Aphrophora > Aphrophora alni. Next base: position 81,158,346 of record OY740766.1, read on the forward strand.
TCCGATTGTACTCGTAACTGATAATGGAACTTCCTTTTGTAGTTCAGAAACTGAAAGTTATTTAAAAGCTAATGGAGTAAAACATGTAACTACTAATGTATACAGTCCTTACTCTAATGGGGCTGCAGAAAATTGTGTAAAAACATTTAAAAAGTCAGTGGGTAAAATAGTATTATCAAAGAACAATATTTCAGAAGCTATTTCAATATTTTTGTTTAATTATAGAGTTGTCCCACATTCAACTACAAATGTGTCACCAGCTGAACTACAAATCGGAAGAAAACTTAGAACTAGATTAGATATAATGTTTCCTAATAATTAATTTAATGTTCTGGAAAAACAAATAAAACAATATAATAACTATAAGGGTAAACAAAATAATACATTAGATGTAAAAGATAAGGTACTCTTTAGAGATTATGGAAAAAATACAAATAATTGGAGAGAAGGGATAATTGTTGGGAGACAAGGCATTGTAACTTACATTATTAAAGACTGTGAAAGTAATATTGTAAAACGGCATAAAAATCAAATTATTCCGAATAATAGTATAGGGGAAACCATACGACTAATCAAATTCATCTGATTATACAATTATATCTTCAGAATCTCTGGAAATTGATAAAAACCCAACAGTGTTACAAGGTAGCGACAATAGTGATAGTGAAAATGAAAATGATGTAACAGTAATAGAAAGTAGATATAGTTTATTTGAGCCAAAAGCTCAAAGTAGTCCAAATCAAGAAACGAAAGGTAAAAATGATGATGATGAAAAGTTACCAATTACTAGAAAATCACAAAGATCAAAAAAACCTGTTACAAGATTTACATTTTCTGAATTTGAAAAATAATTTAATTTTGAATTGAATTTTATATGTTAAAAATTAATTTAGAGAATTTGTTAGAGTTAAGTTATATTATAAAGTAAAAGTGTAAGAGTAATTATGTTATATAGCATTTGTAAACATTTGATTTATTTCTTTTTAATTTGTAAAGGTTCTTAATTTATTTTAATACACAAGGAAAGTAATTTTATTTTGAAAAATAATTGTGTTACGTTGTCAAATTTTGTGAAGGAGGTAATGTAATGTTTGTACAAGATAAACAAGAGTAGGGGAGAGCCAATAAACGACAGTCTTGGCTAGGCAAGCAAATGAACTACAAGTGCATTACTGTGTGTAATAAAGTAATATTACTGTGTGTAATAAAAAGTATTTTTGGAGATAGTAAATGAAATATTATTATTAAATAATACCATATATAACAATTTTGTATTCGTAAGTTTGTAATGAACTAGCTGTTCTGAAACAAAAAATTCAAAAATGTTGAGTCCATTTTATTCAACCAGAAAATTAAGGTATAAATTCTAGATTTGAACATTACAAAAAATGTTCAGCTTTTAAACTATAATTTTATTTTTTATGTGCTCTGTACCAAGTTTTTCCTATCTATTCCTTCTTTTTTTAAGTGGTTTACATTCCACTCCAATGTATGTCTGTGTAATTTATCAGAAGTGCTATCTACATTACAATTTTCTAGTCTGTAGCACATCTGGAAGTACCCAATTATTTTGATGAGTCTATGATAACTAGTAGCTTTAGAAAAGTGATATACTATAGAAAGGTGAAACAAACACTGTTTATAAAGTCGATGTGTTTTATCTAAATCTAGAGTGAAAGCTATAAACAATAATAACAAAACTTGATTTTTGTATATTTTTTAATTTATCATTGTGATAATAATTATTATACTTTTTACACAAGTTGAACATTGTGAGCCAATTCATTTTAAATCGCTGCAAATTAAAAATTGTTTGATTTTAAAAAGATCACCACTATAATAGTTGTACCATAGTCTCTAAATTTATCATAAATTGTAACTTCTACATCTTACAAAATTGTAATATTTAAAATTTTTATAAAATGAGTTACAATCACAGTTCACTCTCACCCTACTTACTTCCATCTCCAACCCTAAGGTGATTTTTCAAAAATCTAATCATTCCATACCAAATTTCAACATTTTAAGGCAATCATACCATCCAGTATTGACATAATGGGATAAAAAATGCCACAGGTGAAAGAAAATACAGGCCATTATCATTCTGAAATTATATTTCTAATAGGATTTTGATACTTGAAAAGGGACTTCCCAGCTAATTATTCAAAACTTGATGATCCAAGTATTTAATAATGAAGTATGTAAAACATGATTTCATTAAATTTCAATATAAAATTGCAACTGTATCTCCACTGGCCATTTAGTAAGAGAACTATACTATATCTGTCTTTGTTGACGTAATGTATATACTATGGATAGTCTTGTATACACTAGATGCACATTGCTTGGTCGAGGTTGGTTTAGAAGACATCAAGTGCATCATGTACCTGCTGTAGCACTTTGGAAATGTTTTTGGTGTATCCTTCCAGTGATTTGTATGGTCGCCTCTGATCAATCTTATACTTGGCTCAATGGCTGTTAATTGTTTCTTTGTTAGCTGTTAGTATGTGCAACTCCTCATCCATGGCTGTACTACACCACCATTAGAATACATCTCATTAGAAAATATACCCTAACATTACAATTCTCATAGATAAATCGATTGATAAATAAATGATACAGCTGCTGAAATCATTTTACTAAATTCATTTCAAGTAGAAAAATAAAATATAGGTCTTTTGATTCAGCATAGCAACTAGACGATGCAGTGCAATTTCCAACAGAGTTCTTGAATTTCCTTAATCCACCAGGATTTCCCACTCATGCTCTAACTTTAAAAGTGGGAGCATTTATTATGCTATTGAAAACCGTTGCCTTCCAAATTTGTGCAATGCTACACGTCTGCGCGTGACTGCCCTCCAGAAAAATCTAATAATTGAGGCAACTCTTATTACTGGAAGTGCCAAAGGTGAATCAATTTTTGTTCCATGCATACCTGTGATAAAATCGGATTATCCATTTGAATTTAATAGAATGTGTTTTCCTATTAAATCCTGCTTTACAGTGAATAACAAATCACAACACCATTCATTAAAAAGCGGTGGAAATGATTTACGATAAAATTGCTTTCATATTGACAATTTTATTTATGGAAATAATGAGACGATTATTCAATTCCACAAAACAGCTTTAATTGCGACATATGTTTCGCCGTTAGGCATTTTGAAGCAACTAAATTGAAAACAAAACAAGTCTAAACTAAAATGTGAGAAAAGTTTACGTGAGACAAAAGTTAGCTTTTGTCTCACATTTTTAGTTTAGACTTGTTTTGTTTTCAATTTAGTCGCTTGAAAATGCCTATCGGCGAAACTTATGTCGCAATTAAAGCTGTTTTGTGGAATTGAATAATCGTTTCATTATTTCCATTATCATAGAATTCCATCATGTACGGTATAGACTTTTGTAACATTAAATTTTATTTATATCGGATGTTCCAGGATAAGCAGTCCATCAAGTTCAATAATTCTAGCACCGAGAAGGAAAACATCTAATAGAGTTTATAAAGAAGTTTAACTTAAATAAAATATTACTAAGTTATTGAATATGATCAGTGCAATATTTTTTATACGTAAATGATTACGTTTGAAGTCTAGACGGGGAATGCTAGTCTTGTAGAAGCAAATAGATATTAGTTTACACAACATCGACACTCCCTCCTAACTAAAATCCTAAATGTTTATTATGTAGTGACTTACTATAAATATAAAAAGTAAGAAAAAACAGTAAAGAATAAACTGTGACAGTGATGTGTTAAAAATAAAAAAATATACAGTGTTTTATATAGGCGCTTTATGGATATTATTCTAAGCCCGACTATAATATAGGCATTAGAAAAAAATTAGAGATAGATGGACGCCAATTCTACCTCAAGATCCTCATATATTTTGTAGAGTATGTACTTTGTACTTTGTCTATGTCTAATGTTTGGGAATGCTAATGCTATGAAAACAATAAAATTAGTGATTAACAAAATTAACAAATGACAACCACAAAATCAATGAAATAAAGAAAACTGTTATAATAGTTTTGAAATAATATATAGTGATAACGTGGCTTCAAGGTTGTGTCGGCGTTAAAAAAAAAAAAAAAAAAAACATTGGACATGTGTTTATATTTTTACTTAGTGCGTTTAAGTTTTATAGGTTATGTTTATATTGTTTACGCTCAAGATCATTTGCTTCTAGTGAATAGTAGTTCGTAGTTTTTAATTATTTTGTAACAGCTGAAAAAGAGATGGGTAAAAAAGATAAGAAGAAAGGTAAGGGTGCAGAAAAAACTGCAGCTAAAACAGATAAAAAATTGTCACAAAAAATGAAGAAAGAATTAGCAGTTATAGGAGAGGTAAGGGTTTTACATTAGTTAAAACACAATATTCAATTCAGTAAAAGTTTCAAGTTTAGACCATACATTAAAGAGAAAGTTTTTATCAAGGTATTAACTCTTTCACCATGAAAATAAAAATTTGGAAATGCTAAGAAAAATTAGGTTATGTACACATTGCAATCAGAATTTGCAATTCGGGAATAACTGCTGAAAAAAACATGGTAATATCCAAGAGATGTGTCCAGTTGATTTTAAGTGCGAAATCTCGTCATTTCACTTTCAAAATGGTTTTTTTTCGATACTTTGGATCACTCTAAACAAAACTTGTAATTTTTTATGTTTCCCAATTCATTATTTCTGTCCTAAAACAGTGATTTGAAATTACTGTTTTATGGCATTTTGAGGTTTTTTCGACACATTTAATAATTTTAATCCTGGAATGGTAACGCCTTTTTACATACATAAATGTTAACACATAGTCTCAGACTATTCATGGTAAAAGATTGGAAAAAATACATACAAAGTAAAATAAACAAAAATTATATATATTAATAAATTAGATTACATTGCTGTAGACATATTTAAGTCGTGTTTGTTTATTTACAATTTTTTGGTACAGTCTACACATATCATTTCTCTGTGCTCGAAACAAATATGTTTTTTACAGTTTTTGCTCTGAAAACGTGCCACTAAAACTAATAAAATATAAAACAAATATCGGTACTACTTTTTTATATATTTTAATTTGGGAAACTCTGCACAGATTTAAACATGTCAAAAAAAATGTATAACAGCAACTATTGCATAAGACAAACAACTAACGTAAATGGTAACATGTAGTCTATCACACGACAATTATCTCTGGAACTAATATAGCGAAGTAAACGTTTTTTATGACCTTGAGTGAGGAGGGGAAGGTATTAGGGATGGGGCGCTTGTAACCTCCCTCCTCCGTTTCCCAGATCGGTTTTTGTAGGGACCGTCGTCTGACAGACTACGCATTACCATTCTAGGGTTAAGTAAAATCTATCGATGTTTTTTCATTCTGTGCAGAAAATATATCTTGTCTTAAGAACTGTCAAACTACGAATCATTTACTATCAATCATGTCATGTAATAAGTGCAAACTATTCCTATAGCCTTCATCTTACTTGACCAATAGTTCTTGTACTAGGTCTAGGTTTCAAAGACCTAAGTCATCATGAATCTTAGATCGTAGTGGCATAGTAATATCATCCTGTATTAATAAATGAAGTGTGTATGCACCCCACGTGTGATTTCAATATGGCTATACGATAGAATATATTACAAATTATACAATTTCTAAGATTGTGAAGTAAATAATGGATTGTGAGAGAGATAAAAAAAACACTAGTTTAGTTCAGAATGATCGAAAGTATTGAAAAAACACAATTTTGAAGACAAAATGCCGAGATTTGGCACTTAAAATCGATCAGACACGTCTCCTGCATATTTACCAAACACATGTGTAAAAAACAGGGCTAGTTATTTACATAAAGGTGATTCCTAATTTTCAGGATTTTTTATATATATATATATATATATTTTTTATTGTTTACTACATACCTCACTTCTTAAGAATAAACGATGTTTTCATTGCGGAGGTCACTTTTTTTCACTGAAAAATCACAATGTAAAAACTACCAAATCAACCCATCCAAATTTTGATATATTTTTTAAAAGTTATTTTTGTTTTACATACTTATCTTCATAAGAATAGTAGGCTAACATTTTTTGTTAGTAAAAATATTTTTCACAGAAAAAAACCATAATTTCAAGTACCTAGGTTAAGGTCCATTAAGTGAATTACTCTTTAAAATAGGTATGTGTGCAAATTGTTTTTACTTTTTAAAGTCAAGTAAAGTAATATATATATATATATATATATATATATATATAGCCATGTTACTTGACCTACTTGTAAATAAACCTACATACAATATAATTGACAACACTAATCCCAATTGAAATTTTGCGCTCAAGCGGTCACTCATTCATGTACTAACCACGCTTAATGTTACTTGACTTGGTGATCGGATATAAATTTTGCAAATCATTCGATACATTGTGTTTGCTATGTGTACTTAACCTACTAATACATCATTGAAATATGTCAATTTCGAAGTGGAAAACATTTTCGCTTACAAAAAATTGTTACTATTCTTATGTGAAGACAGGTATTTACTATAAAAATAACTAAGAAAAATATATTAAAATTGGAGCTCTACGGTAAATAATAACTCTTTTGAAGTATCAAAATATATTAATTAAGTATAAAATAAGAAATATAAAAGTACGAAATATTTAGTTATAGTGAACATATTTAGAGATCGTTTTAATTTTTATTGAAATGAGATGGTTTTGATAATGTAATATCATTTTGAAATGGTATTTCATGAATATAATAGGTAGGCCTAATTGAAATATTGAAATTGGTGTTTCTTAAAAATACTATTGACATCACCTATAAATATATCTGTACCCTATATTATTTTTAGATATTTTTATAAAAAAAAAACATATTTTATATAGAATTGAGTTGAAATAATAATAAAAAAAAATTAGCATGTCTAAATCCAACAAAATATAATATATCAGCAGAAACCATTGGTGGAAACAATTCTAAACATCTCGACCATCAAGTTACAAATTAGCTTTTTGTACTGAATTATAAGGGATATTAGTGTCATCTTATTCTATATGATCTATTAAACATATGTAATTAGGTGGGTACTATGAATGTACAGATGTTTTACGTCTTCCTTGTCTAATTTTATATGTCAATATTCTTGTAATTTCTGGGGTTTATAACCTTAATTATGAATATCTGCAGGTGAGCAAGTAAAGTTACATATGTCATAGGCTATGTATTTCATATTTATCATGTTGATAAACTATATGCTATAGTTATAGTTTGATTGGTTTAGCTCCTGTATCACTGAAGAGGACGACCTTGTCGTTGAAACGCGTCTGATACTTAGGCGTATTTTTTGTGAGAATTGTGTTCTGTGTGTTTGTTATACTGTAAACTATATGCTGTTCAACACAATTTTATCTCAAGATCAATTATCTAAAATGAAAATAAAATAAATGTTTCTGATTCTGAGCGATTCCAACTGTTTCTGAAACGTTGATCCATTTGCTACTAGTCATCCACATAGATAATCATTCCTTGGTGTAGCCTACCAAACCTGCGAACATCCTGTTCATAATCCGTTCAAATGAATTTTAAGAGTTGCATCTGTCGGTAACATTTAAGAGATGCACCTGTCGGTACAACATCATATAGTGGTAAAGTATTAAATCATAAAATTATAAATGTATAAAAACTGGAAATAAAATAGTATTTAAAATAAAATGCCATAAAATAAATTAACCAAAATTCATACAGAAAAATTGGAAAAAAACAGCTAATTTGAATAATTCAGAAACAAAGGGTTGACAGGAAGAAAGACAAGGAGAAAGATAATAGCTACAAGAACTCTTGAAGTAAAAATAATTTTGACAGTGGGAAATAGTCAGCTATGATGACATTTAAAATCTAATTTTACCCTTATACAAGTCATCCTAAATATAAATAAGTTATATGAAGATATCCTAAATTAAAATCAACTCTTATGATATGATAAAATTATTTCAAGAATAATTGTACTTTTAAAGAACAGATCAAATTAAAAAAATCATTTGTGAGATGCTAGAAGACCAGTAGAACTTCACCTTTGGAATTTATAGGAGATCAACTAACAACAGGGAAGATGATCATCAATCCAAGATCATACCAAAGACTGAATTCAATACAGAAGTACTGGAGCTAAAAAGAGAGCATGTTACATCTAACACAGTACAGATATTAAACTTTTATTTTTGATTATTAGTAAAATTGTAAATACATAAATTTCAATATCAGAATTTTTCATATAAATATTGAATTTTAATATAGTTTAATATTGATTTGGATCTGTATGGTATTTTACAAATATTAAATTAGTTGTAGAAATATTTTAGATTAAATAAAATGTCTTAAATATTAGAAATCAAAAGCTAAGAGTTCAGGTTAGTTTTAAAATAAAAATAAAACAATATTATTCATTTAAATTAAGAGATTAATATTAGTCAAAAAAAGAAAATTGAAAGAAAGAGATAAAAGTATTTAGTTAAACTAAAAGTGTTACAATCTCTTATTATACATGTACCACTATCACATTAATGGTAACTATCTGCTTGGATAAAATCCTTTCAAATTGACACTCCTTGAGGAAAGAGTTCCAAATTAAATAAAAATGTTGCTAGTTAAGTGCATAAAAAAATATGATAACTAGTGAATAATTATAAGTTAAATTCAAAATAAATACTTTTATTTATAGTTTCGTTTCCTTGAAAAAATGATAAATAAATGTTTTACCAGACTGTGAAACTATGAGAAAAAGAGGAAAATAAATTTGGCCTATGTAAAAATACTGTTGGAACACACACACACACACACACTGAGACGGAATGGAAAAGTCATTCGTCTCATGGTAAATTTAAAACATTTAAATTGCAGCGCTAAACTTCGTAAAGTTGAAATGCGATAGTGCGGTGGTGACATCACGCGAGGCCAAGACAAAATCTTGCCTGTCTGAGCTTGACAGACCAGCCTATGGCAATTCCAATTTTATTAAAAAACTAAAATATTAAGATAAATAATTGTGCAGTAGAATCAGACGACTAATAATATCAACAAATAAATGTAAAAGCACTTAAAACAAAAAAGTTATTAAAGAAATTAGAGGGGCTCAAAAACCTAAAATTTGCAAAAAGGGGAAAATCAAAAGTCAAAAGTAATAGAGTCATAAACCATAGGGGACATAATAATAATCAGCAATAAAAAAGAAATAATAATAATAATAATAATAACAAGGGGGAAAAGGACTTAGAAAGTCATTCTTGGAGAGTTTTTTTAAGATTTTAAAGGTGAAAGGGGAATAAACTAAATAAAACTAATAATAACAAATGAAAAGACAATAGTAGGGAATAATAATATGCGGTCAGAAAAAGATTGAAAGTAAAAGTGGGGGAGATATAATAATAACAAAAGGTAAAAAGTTAAAGCCCAAAAGCGGTAAAATTAAAGGGTAAAGGGGAGAATTAAGTAATAAATTATATATAATAAAGGTATATAAATGTAAAACAACAGAGCAGAGTTGAAAATTAATAATGGGGGGGATTTTATAAACGATAAATACGACGATCAAAAAGTCACGACTTCGAGCATCAATAAGTCGCGAACCAAGCGAGCTATGACGAAAAAGTAAAAAGTTATTTCCGTTATAGGACCAGGAGAATAACTGTAGTGCAAAAGAATTTTGAAAAAGGACTTAAGTAAAAAGTTAGGTTGTGAAAAAATAGACATTCGAAAAAAGTGCGGTAACTCGAGAAATACGTTGCCGAAAACGTCGAATCAAGTTTGTCAAGACCCTCAAGAAGAGGAATCCGAAGAGAAATTGAAGATCGGGCCAACCGTTCAAAAGTTACAGCAAGAAGTACGAAAAAGTGTTCAAAATCAGAGTTTGCAAGATCCAGCAGGAATAGTCGCCTCAGGTAGCGTGACGTCAGAGATCACAGGTTCATTTTGCCTAACCAACTGTTAGCTCAAATAAAGTGAAATAATATAAAGATAAAAATATCAATTAAAAGGGTTTTTAATGGAAAATAGTTTATAAAAGTAAAACAATAGATGAAAACTAAGCCTAGGACAGCTTCTAGCAAAAAAGTTTCGGAGTAAATCAGCCGAAAACTTAGAAATCTACAGAAGAGACATTTCTTCGCGAAAGGGAGAAAAATTGGTTACCTTTTACGGGAATATTCCCACAAAAAGGGAAAGCCAAAATTGTTGGTCGAAAGACCGATACTCTAGTACAAGTCGCCGAGCAGGAAGGACGTTACTTTAGTCGCTCTACTATTTTTTCTAAATTCAACTTCGATAAATTTCAAGATAAACATTTCATGTAATATAAAGTAACTTATAAAAAAGTTAACTAATTTCGAAAATCAATAAACAAGAAGATCCATCTACATAGAAGACTAGTCAGCAAGGATTCGTAATTACGACCAGCAGTCCACAACTTTAACATAACCAGGAATTGGAGAGGAAAAAACTTGAGGACATCGTAAACCATTTACAGCAAAGAACTTCACAACTTCAAGACCTTCATGTTAAGTGTGAAGGTACACTAAATCTATAGAATAATTCGTAAAAAGTAAATTCATTTAAATTGACAATCATTGGGGAAATTTTAAATATATTAACTTCTTTAGATTCAAATTAACTCTGCTTTGGTTTAGAATAACGTTCAAACTTAAATACGACTATTTCAGCCCAGGAAAAACTGTTTGAAGTCCTAGCTGGAATAGTCTAGCATTTTTCAATTTTGTATTAATAAATAAGAAATTTATGTCATATTAATTGTGTAATAATATTGTGTTTGTTGTTCTATAAAAGCTAAAATTGTTTTAATTTGTTTGATGGTCAATAAGATATAAAATTTTATTATCAAGTGTTAATTCTTTTCTTCACCAGTCTGGTTTTAACATTTCTTCTTTAAATAATTAGAGATTAGAAAATTCATAATTATAAATGTGCCCTGGTATAATATAAGAAATATAAATAATTAAAAATTATTATCAGAATTCAGAAGCCGATTTCTTCCAAAAGGCACTTCCCCAGAGAGAGAGTGTGTGTAAAAGTAAAAAGTAAAATCAGTGAGCAATAGAAATAAAATTCAGGGAATTTTCGTAAAATCAAATTGTAAGTTCAGACTTGCAAAGTCTTGCAATATCTTTGATCAAGAAAAAGTCTAAAAGTAAGCAACTTGGTCTTGTCCGCGATTTGAACAGACACGAACTCCCGACGAGCGGCGTTCCAAAGCGAGGTTAAGATTCGTGGTAAGTGAAGGCTCAAAGTGGAGTAGAGTCACGGTAAGTGGCCGAGCCAAAGCGGGGTTCGATACGCGCCAACACACACACAGACACACACACACCTATCAGCCTCCCCATACACACACTTCCATCACCACACCCCACACACCACCACATACTGAGACGGTTTGGAAAAAGCCAAAAGTCTCAAGCCAATTTAAAACAGGTTAAATTCCCGCGATAAAGCCATGTAGATGGGAGACGAGGATGTAAAATAAAAGGAGGACGGCCCAAGGTGAAATATAAAAGGAAAGAAGCGATTAAGATAAAAGGAAATAACGGATAGTCAGCTGATTATGAGAAAGTAGCATAGGTCAGTAATTAAAAGGATAAGTCCCGAACAAATTCCTCACTGAGTAAGGCCAAGAGCATAGCGGTAACACGCATCCGCTATCGCCACCTGGATAAACAAAGTGTAGACGAGGAGGAGAAGTGGTGAACCGGACGTCAATTAACAAATATTGACAGACAACTTGTTCAACAAATTAGCCAAGGGGGATAGGAATGAATGAATGTATAAATGTGTACTGTTTTGTTTTCTTATTAAAGAGAGATTTCCGATAAAATAAATAGGTTTTTCTTTTAACTGCAATTAGGATAGTAACCGTTGTAGTTACCAAGTATTTTATATATATGTAAGGCATAGTTTTAGTTCAACCAAAGCAGAAAATTGTAATCATATAAGACGAATTATTCCTTATATAAATATAATATGTTTTGTGTGTGATAATGTGTTTATTTACAGCAAGGACGTTTAGAAGAAACGGCTGTAATGGACGGAAGTGATCTATTAAGCAAATTTGTATGTATACAGTAATAAATAACATGTGTTTTGAATATATAAATATTATACAGTAATAAATAAAATGTGTTTTGAGTATATAAATATATGGAATGATGGAGGAGATGTTTTTTAAATTTAAATATATGTGTTTATGTATATTGTTAGGTTATTATGTCAAATTTAATGATGATGATTAATGGAGATGATAAATAAATATGAAATAAAGAGATGAATTTGAATAAAATGTTGTAAAATATATATGAATATCAATGCAAAATAATACATTTTTGATATATATGTTAATAATGTAAAATGATAAAAGATTTAATGAAGATAACTATTAATAAATAGTTAATATGAAATGTGATATGTCGAAAAAGGGGTTTAATACAAAAATTTTAGTTTTTTAAAAAATGAAAAATAGGAATTTTTCATTTTAACCGAAAATTTTAGTTCAAAGGGGGGATTTTGAGACGGTTTGGAAAAAGCCAAAAGTCTCAAGCCAATTTAAAACAGGTTAAATTCCCGCGATAAAGCCATGTAGATGGGAGACAAGGAGGGACGATGACGTCACGGCAACAGGTGTTGAACACTGCATGTTGATTCGTGAAAAGTCGCTCTGCCTTGTTTCTCATTTTATTAAAATACTAAATTATTAAAATAAATTAATATTCAGTAGAATCAACCGATTAATAATATCGAAAAATAAATTTAAAAGCAATTAAGACAAAAAAGTTATTCAAGTTTTTATAGGGGCTCAAAAACCTAAAATTTGGAAAAAACTTAAATTCAAAATTCAAAAAACGTAGAGTCATAACTCAAAGGGGAACTAATAATAATCATAAATAAAAAATATGAATTAATAATAATTAACAGGTGAGAATGGACTTAGAAAGTCATTCTTGGGGAGTTTTTAGGAATTTTTGAGTTGAAGGGGGGATTATTTAAAAAATAATAATAAGTACTATTGTAGAGACCACAATAGGGCACAATAATATGTACTTAGAATCAAATTTGAGAATAAAATAAGGGAGATATAATAATTACAAAACGTAAAACTTTAAAGCCCAAAAGCGGTTAAATTAAAAGTTAAATGGGTAAAATAACATTGTAATTATAGATATCTAGTATGTAAAATTGTAAAACATCAAAGCAGAAGTGATAATATATAATGGGGGGGTTTTTATGAACAAAAACTCATACGGTAAAAATTTTGGGACTTCAAGGACGTATAACTCGAGAACCAAACGAGTTATGTGAAAAGTACAAACAGAGTTTTTCGTCGTAGTAGAAGAGGAACAAGATTTCGTCAAAAGAATTTTGAGAAAGGACTTATCTCAAAATTTGGAAAGAAGAAAAATCGAATTTCGGGAAAAGGGCGATAACTCGCGAACGAAGCGTAGTAGAGCGATGAATCAAGTTCCACAAGACCCACAAGATGGAGAGGAAGAAGAACCCGAAAGGAACTTTAAAATCGGTTCGAGCGTTCGAAAGTTATAGCGAGTTGAACGAAAAAACGACCAAAGTAGAAATTTTCATGCAAAAACATGAAAAGTGGCGCGCGCATCCTCAGTCGGAATCTAAAGTCTGAAACATCATATTGCCAACTTGGATCACAGATAACGTTGAAGAAGAAATACAATAAATTATTAATTAAAAGGGGTTTTAATTAATAATAAAGGAAGAAAACTGTTCATTAGTCAAAAAATATGACTAATAAAATATATAGTGTAAATATTTCAGACCAAAAGGGCCTGAAAACACATAATATGAAGAAAATACCTTTTTCCCTAAAAGGGAGGAAAATTGGCTCCAAGAAGTGGATTAATTCCCACGGAAAGGGAGACCGTAATTTATCTTTCGAAAGAAGGATACTTTTGATTTGGAATCGACGCAAAGTGGACGTTTCTTCTGCAACCGACTCTGAGCTGAGAGGAAAATTCAACTGTCACTCTACTTAACTGGACTTAGAATAATTTCTACTCTTATCGAACTTCAAGGCAACTTAGAAGAATTCGAGACCAGCATTCAACTACATAGCAGCTTACAGACTCTGGATCGAAAACATCATATCAACATCAGCCAAATTATACAACAAATTCCAAATCCAACTAGAACTTCTAATAAAGTGTGAAGGTATCTTATAGTTAAGGAATAATTCGCAAATATTAACTTCATTTCAAATATAACGTCATTAGGGGAATTATTAAAAATTAAATTCATTTTTATACTTCTGCTTTGGTGTTGAAAATAAGTAATAATTAAATACGACTTTCTCAGTACAGGAAAAACTGTTTGTGGTTCTGTCTGAAAAGTCAAGCGTTTTTATTTTGTTTAGAATATAGAAAATATTACATTGATAAATTTTGTCAAATAAATAAATAGTTGTGTTGTTGTTTAATCAAATTGTTTGGTGTTATTAAAAAAGTTTTTGAATTTAACAAAGTTTTTGAATTTAACATTTTTTCTGTGCAAAAGAGAAAAGAATATATAAATAATTCATTTCTAAATTTTGTTGTGTTTTCAATATATATCCATTCTGTATATGCTATTAACCTTGTTTAAACATAAATCTTATATATGTGCTCTGGTAATATAATTTGAAAATTTTAAAAGTTATCATCAGAACTTAAGAGCCGATTTCTCCCAAAAGGCACGACCTTGGAGAGAGAGAGTGTTAATCTTAAAAAAGAGTCAAATAATCGAGCATTGAGATAAAATTCAGGGAATTTTGCGTAAATTAAAAGTTAGTAAGTTTATGAGGACAAGCTCATACTTACTAGAGCCAAGAGTTGCAAAATCTTTGATTGAAAAAGGTAAAAGTGAGCATCTTGGCCTTGCCCGCGCTTGCTCTGAGAAGAAAGGTGATTCGCCCAGTCGGTGGTGATCGTACAGCGAGTTTAAGAGTTCGTGATAAATAGTGTTCCAAAAAGGGAACAACGAATCTTAAATTCGTAAAGAGAGAGCGGAGGGTGGTAAGTGACGCTGCAAAGTTGGGGCACGAACTTACGACCTCAAGCGTAGCGAGGTAAGTGGCGTTCCAAAGTAGGGGCGAGAAGAACCCTACGAGGGCGAGAGTAGCGCGGCAATACTCCTCTTACATCCCACCCACCATACACCCATCCACTTACCATGCAAAATCCATTAGAATAACTTAATTTCTATGTCAACTTGCTTCAACTTGTTATAGTACCAGAAGCAGGGCATTATTTGGGGAGAGGGCTTAAAATGTTTTGGAGGTTGGTTAGCGATGGGAGGGGAGTAGGTTAAAAATAATTTTATTCTGCATACCACAAGAAGTATTTGATGGAAAAATTACAGATAAAAGCCTATAACAAATGTTTTAAGATTCGACACACATTTCTACAATTTATAAAATGTCCCAAAATTGTTGTATTAGGGTTGTTGTCCCGCCTTAGCTTCTTATTTGTGTAATTATTGCTACAATTTGTGTAATTATTAACATTCTATTAAATGTTATACTGTAGTATATGATTTTAGCTTAATTTCATAATTTTATTTTGTTGATTATACTTTTTGTGTGGTTTTTTTACAATTGTATCTGAATCTAAAAAAGATGAAACCTCGTGACTTTAAAATAATGTATCCTAAATTAATCTGTTATTTAGGATGATATAGAAAAGATAGTAGCAGAAATTGAAAAAGAAGAAAGAAAGAAACAGCAAGTTGTGATAAAAGTGGTTCCTCCACCATCATGCAGGTGTAATTTTTCTTTCACTGCTCATCCTGAAAAAGAGGAGTTAATTCTTTTTGGAGGTGAATTCTTCAATGGCCAAAAAGTAGGTAAATAGTTTAATAAAGTACGGTAGTAATAGCTAAAATTGTGGGGATTTAACTAATAACTAGGATTTTCTTATTGTGAAACATTCAAAACAAGAATATCATAGGTTTACACATTCATATGTTTATATAAATATTATATGTATCGCAATATTTTATACATATAAGTTTTTTATACGATTCTTATTTAAAAATTGTAATACAAAATTTTTGCATTTTAAAATTTACTTATTGTTAGAGTGAACTTTATTTTGTTCCTTTTGTGACTGAGAATAAAATGATTATTTATTAATATTATAAATGAAAACTCAAAATACAAATATTATTAAGATGATATTTGTATTTTGAGTTTTCATTTATAAATAAATTTATTAATAAATAATCATAATGCCCTTTAACATGGCTTTTGGGAAACACCTTAAGCATGTCTTAATGTTTATAATTTTTGATTTTGGAGAAATTCTGTGCTATCAGTCTCACATGTTCTTTGTTTGCAATTGAAATGTTAAAACAACAAAGAGTATGAGGGATTGGACAAACATCTTAAGCACATGGAAATTTTTATATTTTTGGGTACTTGGAGTTGCGCGCGCAATATTATAATGGTCGAATGATAAATTTGCATTTGAGATGTCAAAACAATAATAAAGAGCATGTGGTCCAATGTTTTGATTTATGATGTTATTATGCACATTTTTTTTTTCCTGCCAGAAACCTCTTAAGTTTTATTGTTGTTGTGTGTAAAATGCTTGGTGGAAACTTAGAAAGACAGCTAATGTTTTCATTGTTACCTGACTTTTATGAGATGCCAGTCCAATCTAGTTAAAACATAATTAACTAACTTAACAGTGATATCTTGTAACAAAATGGCGAACTAATGAATATAACTTTCTCTAGAAATGAAATTCATAATTAAAGTGATTTGGCAATTTGCTACCCAGAAAACAAGTGTTTTCTTTTACTTTGACCTTTCACTGATTTCAGACTAACACAAATGCTAATTTAGTGATTATGTAAAATATAAGTACAGTATAATTAAGCATTTATTGAACTTTTGATTTAGCAACCATAGCTTGAAGTTAGCAATAATTAATATACTATGGGAGGGTATAATCTTTATTTTGTATATTAGTTATGGAAAGTAAAGTTAAGTTAGAATGTAGTAGATAAATATTCTAAGTCCACTCGATAGACATTAGAGCATAAACAATCATTACAACAGAGTACAAAAAGTTAGATAATTGTTTGGCTTGCAATTTTCTAACGGGTCACAAATGACCAAGAGTATATAAGCCAAGGTTGGTAGAAAATAGAGCTCAGACTCAGCAGAGAGTTATCGGCGTTCAGTTATAGGGGGCTGGAGTAGGCATGGGGCTGTCGGGAGGTCAGTTGGTAACAGAAGAGACTGCATCAGTAGGAGACTCTGTTTGAATGTGATGTGACCAGGGTGCTGTTATGGAATAAAATTGCTAGGTGTAGAAAATTTGCTATAAGCAATATCACTAAGGATACAGAACCACAAGGCGGTCGATAGGAAATAGAACAAGTTTCATGTGTAAAGCAATTCAGTAAATTCTTGGAATTATATTTCATAATCATTGTGATAGCTCTGGAACGAAAGCTTAGGATATTTAATTTATAAATGAGTTTAATGTTGGATGTTGATATTTAAGTGTATTAGATAGTGTAATTATATAAGTTTAAGTGTAATTAGAGATGTTTTACATGTATTTGAATAATTAATAATAATGAACTAAAGAAATTGTCAATACAAACATTTATAACACTGAATCACTGTTTGCCTAAATCATTTCATTTTGAACCCAACTCCTGACAAATGGTGCATTGACCGTGTTTTAGTTTTTACTAAAAATTTGTTACTTTTTTATGACATGTTACAAATTGTCCTAAATTTAATAAAGTAGACTTGAATAATTCGAAATTGCTATTAATTCGAAGTTTAGGGTTGGTCCCTGAACTTTATATGATATCAATGTAAACAAATGATTAATAATTTGAAGTCAACTTCTTTAATTCAATGTAGATTACCTTCCGAGAATTATACTGTAATTTTGTATACCGCTATTTTTGGCCACATGTTCGAATTCTAGGGAAGCTATCACCTTTCAAGAATTCTCTAGGTAGTCTGTTGATTGATGCTCTGCTCTGTCTCGGTCTGTTGTTACAGTATTGTGCCTCTCTTTGTCACAGTCATTAGTGTTTTGAAAGTGATTGGAGGACTAACCAATGTAAGTGAAGCTGTTTTTCATTATCTAAACGTACTTGAGGATTTTGGAAACCCTAAAAGAATTAATTCTGCAAGACAATCAGCGATTTCACAATACAGTACTTTGTCAAACCTTAATTTAGTGTATAAATATGTGTATAAACTTACTGTATACGAATATTGTGAATACAGTAGAACCCCTCTTAACCGGTCTAGTCGGGACTGACACCCGGGCCGGTTGCCCGTTTGGCCGGTTAATCCGAGGTTCCCGTGAAAAATCGGTTTTCGTTCAAAGAAAGCTTATTTAATCAGGTAGCACTATGAATTATGCAATTAAGATGTTATTGCAACTCATTTTATTGTACATAAATGTATCGTATATATTATGTTATGTATATTATACATCAAACATGAAAAAATTAAACACTACAAAGCTTTTTTACAGATTCCCCTCTGTCACGTTTTTTGACACATTTAACCCCGTCTCAAACGAAACCAACACACGCTTCCGAAAACTGAAAAGAAATGTTATATTTTCCATAATGCATACTAAAATGATTCGTGGAAAAAAAGTGGCCCATCAAACTTTTTGTGGGTGTCTGTCTGCTATACCGACGGGTGCCAATGCCGCTGTGTTTTTATGCCGCCGACAATAGGATATCGCTATCGACAAAATCGTTTGACTCGCCGCGGTGTTTTTATGCCGCCGACAATGGGATACCGCTATCGACAAAGTCGTTTGATATCGCCGCTGCGGTGTTTTTACGCCGCCGACAATGGGATACTGCTATAGACAAAGTCGTTTGATATCGCCGCCGCTTTGGTGTTTCAATTACAATTTATTTTCGGAAACTCTCATCTAACCAGTACACTACGATATAGGCCGGTTAATCCGAGTACCGGTTAATCCGAGGCCGGTTAACAGAGGTTCTACTGTAATAAAAGAGCTTCATTAACTTTTCATTTATGAAAATAAAGCTTATATAATAAACATATACACTCCAACTAATATTTCAAGCATTTTGAGAACTTAGAACTTTTAAACTTAGAAAAATTGTAACTTCGAATTATTCCATTGGTACCTTCATCTATTAATTATCCAAGTTCTACTGTATATAAAATTCTTTGTCCCTTTTAACTAAAAACTCAATTTTCTAGTTTTAAATATATATATTTTTAAGAAATACGGATATTTGGATAATAACATGTGTGTCTTACATTTCATTAACTGTACGCTTTTAAATTATTGAAAATATATATTTTCAATAATTTAAAAGCTTACAATAAATGAAATAATAAAATATATAAAATTTAAATATATATTAATAAAATATATATCTTGTGTTTAAAATAACATTTTTGTGATTTGACGTTTATGACATTTTTGTGAGCTATTGCGGTGTATATTTGGGTGATTTATAATGTACATAGGGGAGATTTGGAAATTGTGTCTGTTTGTTTGTCTCTTGCTCTTGCATTTCCTCATAAAAAATAAAGTCATCATGGTAATAGACTTGTAAAGGCTTAACGGAGGTTTATTTTTAATCTCGGTGAATTTAGTAGCTATGACAAATAATTGTAAACAGACAGTATGTCATAAGTCGTTCTTTGGTTTATACTTATTAGTAAACCTGGCAAGAAGTGTGTAGAGTATGAAAAAGTCAGCAAAGCTTTTTATCAATACTTTAGAAGTCAGAAGGAAAATAGAACATCTCTTTCTGAATCAATTCTACAGGAGAAACTCTTATGTTCTATGAACAACTCAAAAAAGATGGAGAGCCCGGATTCACCCTAAGCAATAGCTGGCTGAACAGGTGGAAGCAGCGATATGGAGTGAAACAGCTGAGCATCTATTGCGAAAAATTTTCTGCTGATCCCAATAAAGTAAGTGAGTTCAGGTTACAATTTCAAAACTTTATTGAAAAAGAAAGTCTGACTGGTGATCAAATTTATAACTGTTACAAGACTGGCTTAAATTTCCAAATGGTACCCACTAAAAGCTTAGAATTTAAAAAATTAAAAAGCTAAATTTTTGAAATCAAGAAAGCAGTTTTGATCTCAAACAATGCTAAATTCATCCTAGTGTTGAACTTCTTCAAGACAAAGAAATAGGCCATGTTCTTTCACTGAATGTTACTTTCACTGTCCCAACCCACGGAACAGGAAGCTTTGGCTACATAGAAGAAGAGATACAGCAGCAAGCTACTTTCATCCTTTGTGTTAGGCCTAGATGATGGAAATGATTTAATGGATAATTGTGAAAAATTGATGTACTGGATGTTATTGGGAGGGTTTCCGAGTCATGGGATGAATTTGAGACCTTGACTGTTGTTCACTCTTGGAGAAAACTCCTTGATGATTTTGGAAATGAATTTCCTGAAACAGAAACGAAGGAGGAGGATAAGACTAGTCGATTTGATGAAGAAAGTTCCAGGGTGCAAAGAAACTTAAGATGGGGATCATGAAGAGTGAATGGATCATGGGAGTGAACCATTTGCATATGATGAAATCATTGCAGCTGTGAAAGCGAGGAAGAAGAATGATGAAGACTCAAAAGACGACACAGATCTTGATCAAGAAATTATGACCAATAGTGAAAGTGTGAAGGCGATTAAGGGAGCACTACAGTAGAAAAATATGGGGCATTTGTGATCCACATACTTTTCCTTCATTGGCCTCTTGATAAGGCAGTAAGACGAAGAAACCAGAATAAAAGACAATACAAAATTACACGGTTCATACAAGGAATGTAAGTTGCGATAAGTGTATTTCATTTCTTTTTCTCAGAATAATTACTGTTTTAAAAAATTTATATTAGTGCATTTGTTTTGAATTGTTATTAAATTTATGAGTAGTCAAATTTGTCTGTTCATTGAAAAGAGCATTCAATTTCGTGTAATTCGATCCCTGCTTTATCCACATTATGTCGAACTACAGAGGTTGTTCTGTATTATTGTATAATGGCACGAAGGAATAAAAATATAGAGCGCAAAGCAAGTTTATCCACTATTGTAAACAGAATTAATGATTTCTTTGAATATTAAAAAACAACTTTTGCTTAGAAAACTTTCCATAACTACTAAACAAGTAAAGATTATAGGCTGCAAAGACATATTAATTATTGTCAACTTAAAACAGTAGTTTTGAGATTCAAAGTTAATTAAAACTATCAATTAACCTATGTTGTACAAAAACACTAACTCAGCATTTGCATCAGTCTGAAATCAGTGAAGGTCAAAGCAAAATAAATAATTCTTTTCTGAGTACAGTAGACTCCCGTAAGTTCGGCCACCTCGAGACTGGACCCTAGGCCTAACTTAAAAGTGGCTGAACTAACCGATGCCCATTTATTGTTTGTAAGGATCGTGTTGTGAATCGATGCGTATAGGAAAAGTTAGCAAACACAAAACACTTGCACATTCTGTAAAATACAACACAGAGGAACACTCTGACATATATTTAACACACATGAAAAGACAGAAGGTTACAAAAACACTACAAAACAATATTTACAGAACTGTAGGCCTAATAATTTTTTTAAATATTACTGTACATTGGTGGTTGGGCTTCTTAAACACTTAAAAAAATGTGTTATTTTTTTCTGAACTTTTTTTTCTAATGATTTTTTATGTGCAAAGTCACGCCACTTTTTAATAAACATTACATCGACGGCAGTTGCTTCTTTTTGCTGTTCGATGTAGGTAGCTGCCAGTTGCAAAGCTGCTTTGCCTTCAGCGTGGCTCATTTTATTTTCTTCATCTTCCTCTTCAATCTCAGCAGCATCTAAGTCGTTATCCTTCTCATTTTGCTGGTGAATGACACACTCAGCGATTTCGTCGTCGTTCAAAACCTCGTTGTCTAGCTCCTTTTCAAAGTTGATCCACTCCAAAACATCTTCTTCAACAATGGGACCACAGTTCAGTAGTTGCTGAAGGTCGTGCAATAGAACTGCATTGTTATCAGGTTCGTTAACAAGAATGTTGTTTGGCTCATTTGCTGTTGTGTTTTCTTGGTCAATCTTATCTTCTATATTTGGCCAAAGTTTTTTCCAAGACTTTACAAACGTCGATGGTGGTATTTTGTCGTATGCCTTGGCCGACATGTAACAACATCCTTCATATTAACTGACTTCAGCACTTTTAAGAGGTCTAGCTGTCATCAGCCTCCAGTTTGGAAAGAACTTCAGAAAGTAGTTTACGGCGATACTTCCTCTTGAAGCACTCAATGACCCCTTGGTCCATTGGCTGTTGAAGACTGGTTACATTGGGTGGCAGGAACATCAGTTTAATTCCTTTTTCACCGTCACACTGAATATCTTCCTGGTGAATAGACGCGTTGTTAAGAAGTAGAAGTGCTTTGATGGGCAGTTTTGATTTTGTCAAATGTTTTTCACTTTGGGAACAAATTCGCAGACGAACCATTCCCTGAACAAATATGTGTCCATCCACACTGATTTCTGTGACCGATAATAAACTGGGAGAGTTTCCATGTTTATGTTCTTAAACGCTTTCGGTTTTGCTGCTTTGCCAATGACAAATAGGGGTATCTTGTGAGTCCCCGAAGCATTTGAACACAAGGCAACAGTTATCCTCTCTTTGCTGACTTTAAACCCTGGAGCAGATGTTTCTTGCGGGGTGGCAAAAGTTTTTCTGGGCAGAATTTTTTAATTTAACCCAGTTTCGTCGATGTTGTATATATGCTCTGGGCTCAAGTTTTCATCATCTTCTGCAAGATTTTTTTTAATCTTGCAGAAAAATTGGTGACCGCTGTTGGGTCTGCTGACAGCTTCTCACCACAAACCCCAATAAAATGGACTCTGTGTCTCTTTTTCCATGGAGAGAGCCATCCCTCACTAACCGAGAACATCTCTTCTGGTTGAAGCTTTGAGTGCAAGATCATAGCCTTTTCTTTTAGGATTGGTCCACTTAATGGCGTTCCTCGTCTTCGTTCTTGAATGAACCACAACCACAGAGCATCTTCCACCAATTCGTGTTTGGCCTTCCTCAGTGTACAATGCTATTCTAGAACTTTTTCAGTTTCAATTTGTGTACAAAAGCCTTTGATAGTTTTTCAATTGTGCCACCAGTCGTTGACTGTACTTTTGCCCACGTTTAAATCCTTGCAAATACTTTGCACGGATTCTTCTTTGTCTAATCTTTCCAGAGCTTGTGGTCTCTGTTGACTTGTACTTACGTTTACGCCTTTCACTCATTTTCAAAACAGTTTAATACACACAAAAACAAAGAAAAACAAGAGTACATACACAACAAACGTACAGTAACAGTAAAACAAAAGTACATACACAACAGTAAAAAACGTAAGTGAAACAAAATCACTGACTGTAGGCCTACTGTAAGGATGAGCGGCACACGACTGCACAGTATGAATACACGACACGAACTGATAAACTAAACAAAGAATACAATAAACAAGTTGAGACTTGCTGCCTACTCGTGTTCGTCTGGCGCGCCAAGTGCGTGACTCACGCTCAGAGAGCCGGCCGGACTAAGCGGAGACCGAATTAACCGAGGCCGAACTTACGGAAGTCTACTGTAGTAAATAGCCAAATTAACATATTTATGAATTTAATTGCCAGAGAAAAGTTATACCCATCTTGAAAATACCTGCCATGCCTTTTACAAACCAACAACAGTAAAAGTCACCGATGTTTTCACCAGTATAAGAAATGTAAATAATAACATCATAAATCAATACATTATACCTTTAACATTAATATATATGTACTATGTTATTGTTTTGATCTATCAAGCGTAAAGAAAGAATATGTGGGACCAGCACATTGGAGTTTTCCTTGTATCCAAAAATGTAAACATTGCTATTTTTTGTGCTTAAGGAATTTCTTTGTTGTCAAATGCTTTTTGTTGTTTTAAAATTTAAATGTAAACCAAGAATATGTTAGGGGACTGGTGTTATAGGGTTTTAAATCATAAACATTATCTAGTACATTGGATTTTCTTTGTTGACACATTGCTCTTCATTATTGTTTTAACAGTTGAAATGTAAACAAAGAACATATAACTATACGGCAGGTTTTTTTCCAATATACAAAAATATAAATATTACCACATCCTAAATGTAAACAAATATACATGGATTTTCCCAGTATCAAAACATGAACAATAATATATGCTTTTCATATACTGGGGGGAGTAGGGATATGAGGTTCTCCTAAGTTGATTCTATGAAATAGGGCACATCTCTGAGAAAAAGTGATGAGTGAGTGAGGCTTGGTTATTTGCAAACATTGTGGTGACCTTGTGGCATTATGATGTCAAGAATTTACGATTGAAATCCTGGTGGTAAATACATATTGCTTTTAAGGATAAATTTATCTAATCTTCATGTTTATGGCAATATTAAAATGCACCGGATATTTTTCTAACAATAAAAATCTAGAGCTTATTTTGGTGTAGAACTAACTTTATGTTTTACTTATACTCAATAAAGGTACTATGAAATATTATACAGTGTGAGTCAAAAGTATGGATACACCCTGTTAAATTTTAAATGGATAAAGATAGAAAAATGAAACTCAGAACACCTTTCTAGGAAATAAAAGTGAACTTTTTAGCCATTATTACAACTTTGCCCATTTCCCCAAAATGGGATTTTTGGGGGGCAGCTGAAAATTTTTAAATGTAAAGACCCATTAAGTGACACCTCATTTTAAAGTCCTTGATTAAAGAAGAAGAACAGTGGAAACCAGAGCTTTCTATCTCAACCCAGTACAAAATGGCAGCTCATTGAATTTAAGTAAAACTTCATTGAGGCAAAATATGAACATCCACATTCAGGTGGTAATAACCCCAATAGACAACCAATGAGCTGCCATTTTGTACTGGGTTGAGATAGAAAACTCTAGTTTCCACTGTTCTTCTTCTTTAATCAAGGACTTTAAAATGATGTGTCAATTAATGGGTCTTTATATTTAAAATTTTGAGATGCCCCCCCAAAAATCCCATTTTGGGGAAATGAGCAAAGTTGTAATAGTGACTAAAACGTTCACTTTTATTTCCTAGAAAGGTGTCCTGACTTTCATTTTTCTATCTTTATCCATTTAAAATTTAACAGGGTGTATCCATACTTTTGACTCAGGTGCCTCAATGAAGTTTTACTTAATTTCAATGAGCTGCCATTTTGTACTGGGTTGAGATAGAAAGCTCTAGTTTCCACTGTTCTTCTTCTTTAATCAAGGACATTAAAATGAGGTGTCACTTAATGGGTCTTTATATTTAAAATTTTGAGCTGCCCCCCAAAAATCCCATTTTGGGGAAATGGGCATAGTTGTAATAGTGTCTAAAAAGTTCACTTTTATTTCCTAGAAAGGTGTTCTGAGTTTCATTTTTCTATCTTTATCCATTTAAAATTTAACAGGGTGTATCCATACTTTTGACTCACTGTAGTAGTACCATGATCAGCTCTCTCTCTCTCTCTCTCTCTCTCTCTCTCTCTCTCTCTCTCTCTCTCTCTCTCTCTCTCTCTCTCTCTCTCTCTCTCTCTCTCTCTCTCTCCTCTCTCTCTCTCTCTCTCTCTCTCTCTCTCTCTCTCTCTCTCTCTCTCTCTCTCTCTCTCTCTCTCTCTCTCTCTCTCTCTCTCTCTCTCTCTCTCTCTCTCTCTCTCTCTCTCTCTCTCTCTCTCTCTCTCTCTCTCTCTCTCTCTCTCTCTCTCTCTCTCCTCTCTCTCTCTCTCTCTCTCTCTCTCTCTCTCTCTCTCTCTCTCTCTCTCTCTCTCTCTCTCTCTCTCTCTCTCTCTCTCTCTCTCTCTCTCTCTCTCTCTCTCTCTCTCTCTCTCTCTCTCTCTCTCTCTCTCTCTCTCTCTCTCTCTCTCTCTCTCTCTCTCTCTCTCTCTCTCTCTCTCTCTCTCTCTCTCTCTCTCTCTCTCTCTCTCTCTCTCTCTCTCTCTCTCTCTCTCTCTCTCTCTCTCTCTCTCTCTCTCTCTCTCTCTCTCTCTCTCTCTCTCTCTCTCTCTCTCTCTCTCTCTCTCTCTCTCTCTCTCTCTCTCTCTCTCTTTTATTTAATTTAATAATTATCATGTTTTATCTTTGATAAGTATTCTTACAATTTATTAATAATAATGAATTTCAAAATTTCAGACGTTCCTGTACAATGATTTATATTTTTATAATATTGGACGTGAAGAGTGGACTTTAGTAAAAGCACCAGGAGGTCCACCTCCCCGTTGTTCTCATCAAACTGTTGCAGTATCATCAAACAAAGGACAGTTATGGGTATTTGGTGGTGAATATGCAAGTCCAAGTCAGACACAATTCTACCATTACAGAGACCTTTGGCTCTTTCATATTGCAGATAATAAATGGGAAAAAATTTTGTAAGTGAGGTTGCTACATCTCATGCTCATTTATTTAAGAATATTACAATGAAATCAGTTGGTTTAGCTAAAACTGTGTATTGACTACAAATGTATTATAATATTTATTTTATCTTTAGTTAACACTTTATATTTAACTTAATATGTATAATTTAACATTTTTCAGATTTATATCAAATTTTCCTCCATACATTAGAATCTCAGCTTACTCTTGTCTTGTCATAGTACACCATGGCACCATTTGGCTTCCCCGGTATATGTATCTAATATCTGCCTTCCTACAGTTGACACTAATTTATAATTCTTTCAATGATTTTTGTAAACCTTGGTTAATTCTATCATTCCTTGCCTTTATTTTGTTCTAACTTTATGTTAATAATAATTAGCCAAAGAATAAATTTTAATTTTAAATGTGTAATTTTTGGATTATCCTAAATCTAATAAGGTTGTTTGTACTTTTAGTGTTTTATTATTTGTTCTTTGTTATTATTTCGGTTTTAATTTGTGTTTCTCTCAAACTTTATTTTATATAATTTTAGCTTTATATATTTATTTCCTTTTATTTATTTCCATATATGTATTTTTTAACATTCCTAACCTAGGAATTGATACAACTCTTCCTCCTAAATTTTTTTAGGACTATATTATCTAAATAAAATTTACACCTTTGTAACAATGAGTAGTTCTCTATTTTGCAAGATTATTACAATTAACAAATAAACAAATAACATAATAAATCAACCAACTTCCCTAATTTACAATTATTACCTAAATTTCTCTTATACATTTACATATATGTTCATCATTCTTCATACTTTACTATTCAACATAACAAATTCCAGAATAAGAAAGTACCAATTACTATTTTTATTACATTCTCTATACAATTTCCCTTTTTAAATTTACTTAATTATTCCTTTACAACTTCCTCATTGGCTTCAGGAGGTTGTATTCGTCACCTCCTGGTTCATTCTGTACTATTTTTTCAAGCTATAGTTGTGTGGGACATTTTTTTGATTTGGTCAGACTTATCTATATATGATATTATGTATCTTGCCCTTCCTGTCTTTTCTATTATGATATGTGGACCTGTGTAAACTATAAATAGCGTCAATATCTTTCTCTTCATTTGATGTGAATACCCTATTTTTTGAATAGCACTTTTTCTTCTAATTCCAATTCTTTTAATTTATGCTTTTTGTTAATCAATTTGTTTGTAACTTGACTTTTCTTTGGAATCTTTTGTTTTTGGCGACTACAATTTTTATTTATAGGTTAAAAAGGGACATCTGCTATTTGCTCCTCAGTCAAATTAACCTCTTCATTACCTCCTAAGTTATAATAATATCATATTTATTTTCATATCCTACCAGTCTCATTCATCAATTTCTAACCCAGTTATCTCCATTTGCTTTATTATTTCACATTTTATGTTATTATTATCAGCACTACAAAAACTTTTTACTTTAATCATATTATTATATTTCATCTTTATAATATTCGTATAGAAGTTAATTTCCAACTTTAATTCATTTAGGCTATCTGTTCCAATGATCAGCTTGTATAACAAGTTAGATACTACTAGACATTGCATATGATATTCTACTTTTCCAATTTTAACTCTCACTGATATTATTTTGTTTATTTAATGACTCTTTTTCTCTGTGGCAGTTATAATATTAAATCCAGTTACTGGCAACTCCTCTATCTTTCCAAGTTTATTATTATTATTTTTGTTCTAACAATTCATACTGGATACATGTTATATTACTTCTTGTATCTACCAATTCAATTCTATACCCCAATTTTAATTTTGATTTAAGGGCTGTCCTGATCATAATCATTTTTATTTTGCTGTAGTTTTTCTTCCTTTTCTTCTTCCATTACAAATATTCTGTCACATAATACTGTTACTACTACTCTTTATATACTCTTTATTTCTATTAGCCCTACATTTCAGAGTTAATCTAGCACCAAAAAAATCTTCTTTTACAATTATATGAAGTGGTCTTTCATTTTTATATAAGCCTAATTAGGATATTGCAATTATTATTAGTTTAAACTGCTTGATGTCGTTGCTCCTGTCTCTTGTTTACCCTATCTTTGCACTATATTTATTGCCCTTGTATCTTTGTCCATCCTCTGTTTTCTCTCTGCTGTATAGAAATTCTATTTATAATGTCTCTCTGAAATTGCACCATGTTTATTTAAGTTTGGTTATTCTGTTTATATCTCCTGTCGATTCTAGACCTTGGGTATATCTCTCTCAATCTGTCCTCTAAAATTTTCTCTATTATATTGTTTTTAAATGGTTATCTAAATTTAAACTGGTTCTCCCAAAATGGTGGTGGGTTGTTATTCTTTTTAAAATTGTTTTGATAATTATAATTATTCGTAAAATTTGCTTGGCTTATCAGCTTCTGTTGGTTTTTTCGCCTTGGTTATTTTTCTATAACCCCCTTGTTTTCTTATTCCATATTCCTATTTTCTATATCCCCTGCATTTAAATATCTTTCTAATTCTCTTCTGTTAGTTACATTAAGCATTCTTCTGGATTCTGTACATTATCATCAAAATGTCTACTTAACCTTTTTACTATCACCTCCTTGGATAGTTGTGTTCAGTTTTTTATGATAATTACCCTCTCTATAATATAATTTGTTTGTGTTAATAATTTTTTATTCTCTCTTGTACTTCATTTCCTCAATATTTTCCCCCAAACCTTTGTATATAAACTCTCAATAAATTCAATTTCATCTCGGATGGCTTACCACCACTTAGCTACATTTATTTTCATTGCCACATCCATAATTGCTTTGACATTTATCCTGTCCCTTCCCCCCTCTCTCTCTCTCTCTCTCTTTCTTTCTTTTCTCCTGAATTTTCACTATATATCACATTAATTTAATTGGGTTAACACTATCTCCATGAAATTTAGGTCTACAGTATTTGTTTTACTATTATTATTATAAGATAAGTATATGATTCTGTGGTTTCTACTTACTCCATTCTTTTTAACTTTTTAACCCTTTGAGCGCCACTGGCCGATTTAATCGCCTTAAAACAAAAATGTTGGAATACCGCCAAGGGCTGATTGGTCGGCTTGCAAAAGTCATTCATATACCGCTACTGGCTTATATCGTCAGCCTTGTTAGTTCGTCTGAATAGCGCCACGGTCCATTATAATCACCTCTCAGAAATATATTTTATTTTGTACTTAATTTTTATGTTTTGTATAACAATGTAAGCATTAGGAACTCTTATTTTTATTTATTACAATATATTTAAATTTGATACACGGTTTGTCATTTTAACAACACTATACATAAACAATCATATCTTTGCTAATTTTAAAGATAAGAGATAAAATTTGGTCTAGTTTTTTTTACAATTAATTCATTGTACTACTATTATGTTTATTAAATCTTTCATTTACTTTCTTTCTAGTGGTGTTTATAACTAAAATAAATTTGTTTGTTTTGTTTTCATGAAAAAATTTATGAGTTTTATATTTTATTTTTATATAATTAATGCAGAATAGGTCCTGAAAATTTCATTAAAAAATATGAACATTTGACAAATTTAAACTTTTTTTCTTTTCAACTGCAACAACCATATAAACAACTGCAATATATTATAAACAGCAATTTCGGTAGTAATTTTAGGTATATTTGTATTAAAATGAAGGGCTTCATTCTTACTGTCTCCCATGGCACAAATGGAAAAACAGTATACATAAGTTAAAAGTTTAGTTTCATAGTTAAGTAGCCTTGGTAATAAAATATATCTAAAAAATAGTGACTGATTTCTATAAAAACTCGTAGGAAGTACTAGAGCGAGTTGCCATTTATTATTTTATGTTTTTTGTTTTCTTTTATTAACACTCTTTTGTGCTAAGCCCGTCATTTGACGGGCCGGCAATTATTGCATTGAGTGCTAAGCCCGTCATTTGACGGGTTCGAAAATATTAATTTATCCTGTCGTAATTACGTGATATTTTACCGCGAAATTAAATAAAACGTGTCCCTTAAGATGTTGCGTAATGTTTTTCGCTGTTGTTACGAACATAACCCATTTCTATTTCGGTCTGTGCGTGATTATGTTATGCGTTGTTTTGCTGCGTCACGGCCATCTGTTCGGACGAGAGATCGAACCGGCCGTGCAGTCGTCTGTTGTTGTTTGTAAACATCGCTATGGATGATGACGATATTGTTTTGTTATTAGGGGAAGTGAGTGATGACGATGATTACGATATTTTATCAAATGATTCAGAAGATGATCCTTTATTTGATCATAATGAAGAAGACGAAAGTTCAGGTGAGAATATAATTTAATTTTATGTCAATGTCTTTGTAAAACTTTTAGGTTATACCTAAACATAAACAATATAGGTGATAAAAAAAATTCCATTTTTTATCTTATGATATTGTTAGGGGTTTTCAAAATATAATTTCATTACTGTTATTTCACTTTGGGTTATGTTTTTGTTTCAGAAACTGGATCTGATGAAAACTTACAACCTAGGCCAAGGCAACAAAGTAGGCCTAACCCTCCACCTGATGTTTGGACAAATATTGACCAGTTACCCAATATAAATGAATTCCATGGAAACAGTGGGCTCACAGATGAGATTGTGAGTAGATGTCACAGATGAGTAGATTTAGATGAAAATAGTACTGTTTTAGATTTTTTTTAATATTTCGTTGAGAAAGATATGCTTCACCACATAAAAGAACAGACTAATTTGTATGCCCAGCAATGTTTGAAAAATCCTAGAAACCAACTCTCACCTCATTCTAGAATGAACAAATGGAAAACTGTAAAACTTATGGATATTAGAAAATTTCTCTCCATAGTCTTTCACATGAGTATTGACAGGAAACCAAAAATATCAGATCACTGGTCAAAAAATCCAGTAGTATCATGCAACTTCTGCCCGAATCTCATGAGCAGAGATAAATTTTTTCTGCTTATGGCTAATTTTCATCTGAATGACAACAAACTTTTCATAAAAAAAGGGGAACTGGGCCATGACCCAATCCACAAGGTTCGCCCTCTCTTTGAGACTTTTCGTCTGCGTTGTCAGAAAGCGTACCTTCCAGGTGAAAATGTCACCATCGATGAGGGGATGTGCAAGTTTCGTGGTAGGCTACTGTTCAAGCAGTATATGCCACAAAAGCCCAATAAATATGGTATCAAACTGTATATGGTTTCTGAATCTAGCAGTGGATATATCTGGAACTTTGAAATTTATTGTGGTGTGAGTAGCACTGTAGTGGACCTGACAAAAAATTTACTAGGTTCCTTGACTCAGTGTGGTCGAATGTTGTACACTGACAGATTCTATACCAGTCCAACCCTAGCCAAGGAACTAGAAAAAGAAAAGACTGGTTTAGTTGGAACAACCATAAAAAACCGAAAAGGGATGCCAAAAGAACTGAAGACTGGGAAGCTCCGGAAAGGGGATCATGTTTTTAGGCGAGACGGGAATGTCTTGGCTCTTCGCTGGAAGGACAAGAGAGATGTCTTTATGATATCGACAAGGCACAAGGCTGAAATGGTAACATACCATAATATTTACAACCAGGAAAAAACTAAACCAGCCTGTGTTGTTGATTATAACAAGAACAAGTTTGGCGTTGACTTGGCTGATCAGCGTATGTCCTATGGTGCCTTTGAGCACAAGTCAGTCAAGTGGTGGAGGAAGTTAGCATTCCACCTGTTACTTATGGGCACTGTGAATGCTTGTATTCTGTACAACAAGATAAAAAATAAGAAAATGACAACAACAATGTTCATAAAACAATTGTGTTCAGAACTGGTCATTCCGGAGGTTCCAGATCTTGAATCTTCCAGATCGAGCGGAAGTGGAGGACAGCTTAGCCGAATGAACACAGGAAAACATTTTCTAGAGAAAATTCCACCACCAGAAGGGAAGACTAGGATCCAAAGAGTATGTAAGGTGTGTTCTGCTAAAGGAAAAAAGGAAAATGGGAAGGCCCAAAGAAGAGACACAAGTTATCAGTGCTGCGAATGCAAAGTTGCTCTTTGTAAAAGTCCCTGTTTCAAAATTTTTCATACAAAAAAGGATTTCTAAGTGCTAGTATAAGTTCCCATGTTAATTTTAGTTTCCATAGATACCAATTTTTAGTTTCCATAACTGTTTTTTCTGAATAATAAGTAGTGAAAGTGAAAAAATTTAATTTCTTATTTTAAAAAAAAAAGTCTTGAGTGATTCATATTGTTTGAAATAAAAACACCTATGTAACCACAAAGTGTTATATACCAAATTAAAGAGGAGATTTGACTCTTCAAAACAATGTAAGTACCAGCATTCTACCTTTTATAGTTTTTATTCTATGAATTTTCAAAAATAGGCAAAAAACCCCAGCGTTCTATACTAGTCCTGTAATTTAAGGGTCAGCACCCAAAAATTTAACATAGGCTTAAGTTTGTCTTTAAAAAAATTAATTTAGTAAAACACCATGACATCAGACAATAAAATTATTTTATTACAAATATACATAATATTACTACCTTTTTTTATAACCTTTCAAAACACCTTCCACCATCTTAAACGTTTATAATCAACTGTTCAACACACATTTTACCAACTCAAACACTTCCCTGAGACTGTTACTAAAATATTTTACAATGTTTTTAATACAAATTTTCGTCTGACTACATCAGACGCCGTGGTAAGACTGACTATTCTCCCTCGCTTCAAAAATTAAGCAGCTATTCAAGATCCACTAACACAGCAAAAAATTGTTAATTACATTCATACACACGCTTATATTATATTATACCAAAACATTAATTGTAAATTCATTCTAAACCTATTTATTTTACAATATTATCTTCTTGGATGTTTTTTGTTAAAAGTTTACAGCTTTTAATTTAATTAACAACACTTCCCCCATGCTCCAACAACCAATCAGAATCTTTGACCTACATGTGCTTGGTCCAATCACATGTCTTCCTTTAATATTCAAATATTCCACATTATTACAATATTACCTTTCCTTTAGTAGTCTAAATTTATGTTTGCTATATTAGGCTCACAACAAATACTATTTACTTTTATAAACACTTGAATAAACTCTCTGAACCACTACTGATGTAAATTTCACTAATTATTTTAAATTTCTGGTTCATAAGTCTGGAGCTACAAAATTTAAGTATTAGTCAAGTGTGTAGTAATCATATCAATATCTTTTTTTTATTTACTTTCATTTTAATCTCTTACTTGATTAATAACTGTCTGCTCTTATTTAGACTTTTTATCACGATATTTAACTGTGTCTAAATTGCTAATACAATCTTTCTTCCGTATTATTGATATTTATTTTATCTTTAGTTATTATATTTTACTTAATTTCTATAATTTACCATTTATTCAGATTTATATAAAAATTCCCTCTATACATTAGAATAAATTTGCGTGGGTGGTATTTGCTCTTGTCATGTCATAGTACCTGCAGCACCACTTGACATCCCCAATATATGCATCTAATGTATGTTTGCCTTTCCACAGCTATCTAATTTATAATTCTTTCAATGTTATATCTTAACTGATATCTTGACAGAATTTTATCTTAATGTTAATTTGCTATAGTAGTTATTGTTAAAGATATTTTTTGAATATATTTCCGACAAATCTCGTCTGACACGAAATTTATGTATGCCTAACTTGTAGCAAGTATGAAATGTATTTTTAAGACATTTACAAAAGAGTAATATGTAATACTTTGTAGATCATATGTACATTTACTGTGCAAAATCAACATATATTAAAAACCCAATTAACCCAAAAAATCACTGATTGAGCTGTTATATAAAAAACGAATTTCTCAAAATCAGCTTTAACAATTTGTTCAAATTTGAATCCTACATGAAGATTAATGGCCCCAATCCCTTGTATAATGGCTCAGGAATAGTTGGGAAAAAATAACTTTTAATCACCATTAAAAGCTCAATTTTAATAAAATATGATTTTCACTGAGAAAATACTATGTTTATGGCAGAAACAAAGTAGGTTTAGGGCATATTTAAATATTTTTCCAATGATGGTAAATATTGGTTTATTTTCACTTTTTGACTGACTTTTTGGTGTCAAATAGTTGTGGTTGATTTTTCTTTGTTTTTAGGGATGAGTGAAATTATTGGAGTAATAATTTTTATTTTGTCACAAAGAACATCAAAACCTTCAATTACCTGTCAAATAATATTATGTTGGTAATATAAATATAAGGGTTTTGAATTTAATATTATTTTGTAAAAAGATAAAAAAGAGATAGCTATGTGCTATTTATTATTGGGCGCCATGGTAATGCAATAATTATCAAATTGATTTATGAATTTAAATTTAAATTTACTTTAGAAATCTCCATGGTCGTGAAATCTTTCAAAAGTGGATATCTTAAGAAAAAGAGAAGTCCTTTTTTATGCAGAAATTGTACATATTTTATTAATGAACATTTATATGACACATACACAGATTTTTAAATAGATATATTGAATATCTTACATTAGCTCATCAAATTGATTTTACTTGTTTAATTATTATTAATAATCCAAAAAGATCAGATAAATATTTATTTATTAAAATTACTTTATTTTGCACCTCAAAAAGAAAGAAATTAATAAAAAAGTGAAAATTAACTTCTTTTGTATTAAACTATTTGCATTACTTTATCTGATCATCAAATGCCTTCATTTAGACATCCTTTATCATTCCAAAAGTCAATTCTTACTTATTTATTAAAATTTCTAAAGAATAAAATCCTATATCTAACATTTATAAAAACAACAGTTTATATCAAATGCATGTATAAATATCGAAATAAAAAGTTTTTGTAACATGTATACCAATCATGTTATAAAGTCACTGTCAACACTTACAGTCGATGAAATGGGATCCTGTTATCCAAACCGCCAAAATCTGGTCTCGTGGAAAATCTCCTCCATTACAATAGTATTAGTTGAATTATGTCTCCTTCTTCTTGACTGTAGCTATCAAGTTCCTAATAGCCAAATTTGGAAATTAGTCTTTCTTTAACATTAAAACTGTTTGATACTTTTCACAAAGCTTTACTCACTATATATAATGCCAAATCAGCATTATTATAAAAAGCATGTGCACCATTTTAAGATCATGCATTAAAAGCTTTTGTTTAAGTTCTATTTTAGGTGAGCTTTAGTGCACTGAATTAGTTCATTACCGATATCAGAAATAATTGTTCATCTTAAAATCACATAACTCATGTTCTTACCGTCAATTCATTGTTCTCATCCAAATCACACGAACAGCACAACACGGTTCAACTGTACAGGCATTAGTTCAAAATTGTTCTGTCCCACCGTACAATTAAATAACTGTTTTTTACCTATTGTCTATTAGATATGTCTTTTAACATACGTTAAGACATATTTTCACAAAATCCATTGTTCTAATAAAGATCACGCACATAACCATACGTCTGCAATCGTCGAGCAGTATACTAAAACTTTTTAAACTTTTAAATAACTGTTTATAATTATTGTTTATTATATATGTCTTTTAACTTGAGTTAAAAGACTTTTTTGCAATTTTCATTGCTCTATAAAAATTCTCGCACAGAACATCACACGTCTACAATCGTTAGACGTTAATCCAAGACTCCCTCCAAACTTCTCTGAACTGGCAGTATCCCACGTTTTTAGTACATGTATTTGTTTCCGCCTGGCAACCGATACTTCACACCATATATACACGAAAATCTACTTAATTAACCCTACATTTATTCTAAACACATTTACATTCAAATATCTCTGGATACTCCTGACATTTATTTTGCTTTTACAGTAGAACCCCTTTAATCCATCACCTTCGGGTATGGTCGGAACGCAAAAAAGGTCGGATTATCCGAAAAAAGACCAATATTTATTACATATTATATAAAGAGACTTTTTTACAGTGAAATAAGTGATATATAAACTTTAAAAAGTCATTAGTCAAATTTTACAGTAATGTGTTTTTGTTTTCCTCCTGACATGTTGAAAAAGAAACAACTGTACATACAATGAGTGTAGCAAGTACTATGACAAATCAATAGAAACAATACGAGAGATGACAGCACTGAAGCGGACAAACAATAACAAATGTAAACAATGGCGCGTGGCGTGTGACAGGCTGAGTCATCGACAAGTCGGTACAAGCTTGCGAGCACGAGCACGGTCGGATTAACCAGAGCGACGGACCAGCCTAGGGTGGATTAGAGGGGTTCTACTGTAACTTTATTAAATTTACTAGACTTTATTTGACTCACGGTGTTCTTTTTCCTTTACTTTCGGACCAATCACATTCTTCGTTTTATCATTACTCGACCAAATCATGTGCAAGCTTTTAAAACTATGTGTTTTCTTGGTTCTAATTTCAAAATTCAAAAATGTACCTATTACATGTTGACTGCTATAACAACCATAAAATTTTAATTGGTGTTATAAACAAAAAAAAAAATATTATAAATATATTAATAATTATTTTATTAGTTTATTTGATATAGAATGGGAGAACTTATTTGGTTAGCTTTATTAGCAATTTACTTTACAAATAAATGACTCCACATTAATTTTATTGTACAATTTTATCATTTATTAATAATCAATTAATAATTTAATGTTCATTTACCATAAAAAAAAAATATATCAAAAGACATTGTTTCATTCTCATAGAATTTTGTTGGTTAAATTTTCAAACATATTGGTTAGTAACACATAGAATTGTTTTTATTAATCTGCCTAGGCTTAGCTCAGTATTTAATTATAAATGTATCTCGGGTTTGGGGTTATCGTGCTGGCTATTCTAAAATAGTCTATTATATATACGCATTTTATAAAAAAAATTAATACTCTGCATAAAATTTTATGATGAACAAATTGTGATTTCTTATTTAAGATTTTGCCTGTAGGCTAGGCTTGTCCAGATAGAAGTATTTCTTTTGAATTTATCTCATAATGTGTTAATTGTTCACAGTTTCTTTATTAATTTAATATTAAAATAAGTTTCATATTACCAGATTTCACTGTTCTTTAACCACTGACACTGTATTTTCTATTTAAAAAAATGTTAAAATAACTTCACCCACGCTTAACACATCTTTACCGTATAGACGCCAGGACGCTTCTTTTCGCGGCTTCGTCTTCTTTTAAAATTCCTTTTGATCGCCATTAGCGTGTTGTGATTGGCTGCTGATTATCACGTGGTCTTCCGGCTTGATTTCATTTCTCCACTTGCCGAGTGCAGGCTGTGTCTTTTCATATAATGTACACTCCTTCTATTTGATATCTCGTTTTGGATTTATTAGTTCGTTTGTTTAAACATATTCAAATATCTAGATCAGGTTTTTAGTTACAAATTGGCTTTACTTTACGTTAATTGAAAATTAATATGAAACTCAAATAGTTTATTGTACTACTCCACGTACTTTGCAATCTGTTTTCCTACATATGAAATGAAAATGAACAGCTGTTGTTTTAAGACGGCTATTCTAGGAAATCTTATATTTTATCGTATTTCTAATTTACAATTTTTGTAGAAATACATTATTCTAATGTGTTTGCTCATTTTTGGATGAATGTATATGTAATACTTACTGATTACTGAAAATAATGCTTTTGGAAATGGTTCTATTAAAAGTGATTGGTTCACATAATATACATGTCTTAGAGTCCAATTATTTCATCTAGCCTATTTGTAGGTTAAGCCTAGTTTACACAATTTGTTGTTAATATACTATTCTAATTACATCAGTTTACTTGTGATGGTGGTTACATTTTATTATTCTTTTTAATGGTTTGGGTAGTTTGTAGTGTGGATATTTATTCATTATAATAGTACCATTATAATTGCTCCTCAAATAATTTTGTGAAAATTTTGAATTTGAACATAAATTATTTTGATAATGGGACTTAAATTCTCTACAATATTTTCTGTTTCACAATATTCTAATAACAAACATCTTTTATAACATAACATAACATTAACGTTTTGACTTATATTCTAACATAATATTCTTTGATAACATTTTGGCACTCAGCCCTAATTGTTTTATAACATTCAATATAATTTTTTTTTCTTGGATATTGGGACTACATGGTTGATTTATCTCAATTGGTGTCTCTATCACTGGGGTTTTGGGTCATTGGGAATGTTTCATATATGGGGTTGTCACTACACATTTATGTCTTTGGGTTTTCTGTTTGTATGGGTATATAATATATGGTTAACTAAGACCATATTATTGTTTAATATTGTACACCATATATTACAATATAATTTAATATTGTATTAGGGTTTAATATTGTTTATATAATGGGTACACATAACACAATTATTTATACATGTAAGGATAATAATAGTTTAGGGGTTGTGATATTGTTCATTTACATATTAATCACAGGTTCAATTGTTAATTCACATACATACATTGTTCACATGGAGAATGGTAGGGTTCACATATAGGGATATTCACAAACTTGGGGTTAATGTTCACTTGGGGAATGGTCATAAGTATCACTTATTAGTTCGCATGGGGGTATTCACAATTAATTTCCTTCTGTGTGTTTCATTTACACTGAGTCTTCTTCTGGTCTGGTTTTATTATTGGTCTGTACAGGTTGGATGGCATTATGATATTTTTTCAATAACAAAATATGATATGGTCCAATATGATATGTTTTATGTTGATCATTTTTGAGTGTGTAAGTTGCTTTTCCAATTCTCTTTAATATTTTTAATGGTCCTATATATATATATATATATAGTGAAGAGTTTGGCTGTCTCACCGTATCCTTGGCTTGATTGTGGAAATGTCTTGACTAGAACTAGTTCGTCTTCTTCAAATGTGGTGATTTTATATGTTGTATTAAATTTTTCTGCTCTCTTTGCTTGGGTTTTTCTGATTCTGCTGCATCTTGTAAATTTATTGGAATAGGATAACATTGTGCTCTATAACACTCTGGTTTATCAATCTGTATTCTATGTTTATATAGATTACATCGACCAGGTTGCTCTGAAAATACTGTCTTGTATTTGTAAATTAACTCTATTATTTGATCTTTCTGTAACTGGCTCATTCTATCATTATCAGCAAACATATTTCTTACTTCTATTTCATTTTGATTTTTAGGCTTTTTATAGTATTTCATACATTTATTATTCGTCCATTCATGTCCTTCATTGTCGTCGTACTGTATAATCCGACACTCTATAGCTTCACCTTCTTCTTCCTCAAACTTGACGCAAATTATTTTGTTTTCTTTACTCTTGAACTTTATCATTTGTTCGTCGAAGTCTATGATCATTTGAAGTTGGCTAATTGTGTCCATTCCAATTATACAATGTCTAATCAGATTTGGGACAAGTATACACTGTATATCAAATTCATACTGATTTATTTTCGCCTTTAGTTGTAAGATTTTAGTAACTCTTTTCGATTTTTGGTTGAGTGCTGTCGTGATAAATGTATTTAGTGAGCGGTAGTTCTTCAAATTGTCCTAGCCTTTCCTTATGGTTGTAGAACCAAATTTCAGAAATACATGTTAAACTACTTCCTGTGTCTATGAGAGTTCTAATACTTATGTTATTGATTTTAACGTTGATTTCTGGACAATTCCTATTTATTGTATTTTGGTCGCTGGTTGTGTCTTCTTCATTCAAGAGAAAATCCTTTTCACAATATAAGTTTGAAATGTTTATATTTGTGTATTTTCCTATCATATCTTTTTTTTCTTCGTTTATAGGCCATATTCCGAATTCTTGGTTTATTATTGGCACTGGTATTTGTAGTGAACTTGTATCATATCCACCTGTACGGCCATTTGTTGTCGTCGTCTGATCTATACCAGTGCTTTGGAGTTTAACTCCTCCTCACACTGTGTAGTGGTCTCTTCGTAGTTTTCAGTCGGTGGTTTATTTGTCAGGGCTATCATCTGGCATACCCTCTTCTGTTCTGTTGTGGGGTATTCTGTATTTCTTCTCTGGTAGGGTTGTTGAGGTTCATAGTTCGGTTTAGATGTTATTGGGGATCTAAAATTTGATTCTATTGGTCCGGGATGTTGTGATCGTAGCTCCTTCGATCTTCTATGTTTTTAAACCTAATATATGGACGATTTTGATATGTCGGTGCTCTCGGATTTGAAAATCTTCTCTCCAGTTGGTATGGGTGATTTCTCTCAGGTGTGTATTCAGGGTTGTAGGGCTTAATTTGGAATTTGTTCTGGTATTGTTGCGGTGGTACGTTTCGATGATATGGAGTCTGTGGTGGAGAGGTATAATTGTGATTTTTGAAAGAGGTAGGGTTGTTATTTCTCCTTCTCATTTCATTGTTTCTTTCCTCTGTGTCCTCTCTTTGCAGTAGAGCAGCGAAGTCCTTGATGGTGATAATGTTTTGGACTCTTTGAGCATCCTGGATCCGTTTGTCGAAGTGTTCAACTAGGACGGCAATAATATCTTCTTCTGGAGGTTCAGGTGTCATAGATTTCATAGTTAGCACTCTATCTATAAAGTACTCACTTCTAGGGAGCTTCCCTCCAATTCGAAACCTTTCTAATTCCAACTTTTGCCTGGTGCCTTTTTGGACATCTTTACTCCAAAATTTTATAAGAAACTCCTCCTTGAATTGATCGAAATTCCTTATATCAAATTTAATAAGCTGCCACCACCTTGCAGCACTCCCTTCTAAACTGGCTTCAATAACATCAAATAGGCAGTCTGGTTCATCTCCGATTTGGTTAATTTTCCTACTCGTGAGTCTTTCATAGTATCTCCCGAGTTGCTGGATGTATTCGTTAGGATTCGATTGTCTACCATTAAATTTTGGTAACGTTTGATTGATTAGGCTACCATTTTCGAAGTTATTCGATCCACAGGTGACGTGGATGTTCGGGTATCCGCTTTTTCCGATGGATTTTGGTACCCTTTCAATCATTTCTCCTACTTCCTGTAGTATCGATTGCCTATTAGAAAATAATTTGTTATTAATTTGGACTTCTTGTCCGTTTAATTTCTCGATAGTGTTTCTTCGTTTATTGTCTGGTTAACTTTCGATTCTAATTCTTCGAGTTTATTATTAGTCTGTACTACAGCGGTTTCGATTTCTGAAAATTTCTTGTCAAATTGTGCCTCTACAGCATATATTTGTGTTGCTAAGCAGTCTTTAAAATTTTCAATTTCTTCTCTTATTAAGTTTACAGTCGCTTCTATTTTATTTTCATTTAATTTAAATTTATTATCTATTTGACTTTCAATGTTCGTTAGATTTACTTCGTTTTGTTTAAATTTATTTTCCATATTAATTTGTAGACCGTTAATTAGTGCTGTAATTTGTTCGAATAGGCCGATTGGTTGTTCTACAGTTTGTTTTCCGGTTTCGTCAACATCGGTTGCCATGTCTTCGTGCACTTCCG
Source organism: Aphrophora alni (assembly GCA_963513935.1). Taxonomy (NCBI): domain Eukaryota; kingdom Metazoa; phylum Arthropoda; class Insecta; order Hemiptera; family Aphrophoridae; genus Aphrophora; species Aphrophora alni. The sequence continues at coordinate 81,200,258 of OY740766.1, forward strand.
TTTCTATCACTGCAGATGTAGATGGACGCAGGTGTTTCAATTTGGCTTCTTTAGCTTTGTCGGTTTGTTTTAAATCGGTACGGAGGTTGTATGTGGGTGAGTTGTCTTGATGGTTTTCCATTTTGGTTTATAAAAGCTTATTCTAATAAAATGTCTAAATAAATTTCTTAAATAACTACACATATATCATCTATCCTAAATTCAAATTTATAAGTGTCTTAATTTATATTTTGATCTTATTTACTTAATGACTAAATTAAATTGAAGACAGATTGCAAATTTTCTAATTTAAAATAACCAACACGTTGGGATGCCAATTTTATAACAACCATAAAATTTTAATTGGTGTTATAAACAAAAAAAATATATTATAAATATATTAATAATTATTTTATTAGTTTATTTGATATAGAATGGGAGAACTTATTTGGTTAGCTTTATTAGCAATTTACTTTACAAATAAATGACTCCACATTAATTTTATTGTACAATTTTATCATTTATTAATAATCAATTAATAATTTAATGTTCATTTACCATAAAAAAAAAAAATTATCAAAAGACATTGTTTCATTCTCATAGAATTTTGTTGGTTAAATTTTCAAACATATTGGTTAGTAACACATAGAATTGTTTTTATTAATCTGCCTAGGCTTAGCTCAGTATTTAATTATAAATGTATCTCGGGTTTGGGGTTATCGTGCTGGCTATTCTAAAATAGTCTATTATATATACACATTTTATAAAAAAAATTAATACTCTGCATAAAATTTTATGATGAACAAATTGTGATTTCTTATTTAAGATTTTGCCTGTAGGCTAGGCTTGTCCAGATAGAAGTATTTCTTTTGAATTTATCTCATAATGTGTTAATTGTTCACAGTTTCTTTATTAATTTAATATTAAAATAAGTTTCATATTACCAGATTTCACTGTTCTATAACCACTGACACTGTATTTTCTATTTAAAAAAATGTTAAAATAACTTCACCCACGCTTAACACATCTTTACCGTATAGACGCCGGGAAACTTCTTTTCGCGGCTTCGTCTTCTTTTAAAATTCCTTTTGATCGCCATTAGCGTGTTGTGATTGGCTGCTGATTATCACGTGGTCTTCCGGCTTGATTTCATTTCTCCACTTGCCGAGTGCAGGCTGTGTCTTTTCATATAATGTACACTCCTTCTATTTGATATCTCGTTTTGGATTTATTAGTTCGTTTGTTTAAACATATTCAAATATCTAGATCAGGTTTTTAGTTACAAATTGACTTTACTTTACGTTAATTGAAAATTAATATAAAACTCAAATAGTTTATTGTACTACTCCACGTACTTTGCAATCTGTTTTCCTACATATGAAATGAAAATGAACAGCTGTTGTTTTAAGACGGCTATTCTAGGAAATCTTATATTTTATCGTATTTCTAATTTACAATTTTTGTAGAAATACATTATTCTAATGTGTTTGCTCATTTTTGGATGAATGTATATGTAATACTTACTGATTACTGAAAATAATGCTTTTGGAAATGGTTCTATTAAAAGTGATTGGTTCACATAATATACATGTCTTAGAGTCCAATTATTTCATCTAGCCTATTTGTAGGTTAAGCCTAGTTTACACAATTTGTTGTTAATATACTATTCTAATTACATCAGTTTACTTATGATGGTGGTTACATTTTATTATTCTTTTTAATGGTTTGGGTAGTTTGTAGTGTGGATATTTATTCATTATAATAGTACCATTATACTGCCAAATAGCTGGTGCACTACAAATTCAAAGGGGAAGACGATTTACTTGATATAAAACCTTTACTAGTATTGATAGCCAGTGCTGCATTTATACAAATTGGGCCTCTAGGCATTCAAGTTGGTTATGCCTCTCCACCCAAATAAAATAAAAATTATTAACTACGTTTACCAAGCTACTTTCATTATAAAACATGATAATTTTTACACAATAAAATTTCATTGAATGTTCTTTGTATTTTTAAAAATCTTTTCATAATAAATCTGTATAAAAAAGTATTTCAAGCTTACCTATCTATTTACAATAGGTTCTGATTTTTTGATGTAATAAAAAATAAAATTACATTAAGCAGTAGTGGGCAGACAAAATAAAAAGTAATTTATATGTATAGCACACATTTTTATTTACATTGTTTCCACAAATATAACAAAATATAAAAATGTTAACATACGTGGGTTGCCAAGATTAAAAAGTTATTAATATTATCATTAAAACATAATTTGTTGTTCTCACATTATCAACCACAATCATAAGATTAAAAAAAGTTCATTATAAAGTTGGTACATCCATGTTCATAGTTTCTTCAGGTACTTATAAACCCTCAAGTAATTGTAAACAGTGTTTTTACGAAAACAATCCGATAGTTGTTTGTGCCCTTTTCCACAGCGGTACTATTGTAAGATGTTACTTTTTGTATGTTTCATTTGATTTGTTTGTGTATGTTCACAAATCATGTTTAGGCCTACTGTTGTATTTGTAGGGGCTCAATTTCATTTGCATGTTATAATAATAGGAAAAAAGAGGGGTTTTGTTTTTAATAAAAAAGAAGCTAAGTGCGATACAAGTTGGGCGCCATTGTAATTTGTTAATTATAAAACAAATATAAAAAATTTAAAATTTAAGTTTTTGAAATTTATAATTTGAAATATGAATTTTAAAATCTCTTGGGTCGTGAATTCTTTAACAGTGTATTCAGTAGGATATTAGAGTAAATGAATAGTAGTCATTTTTTGTTCTGAAATAGCATATAATATTTATTAGACACATTTAAAAAACATCAACATAGAAAATACATAAAAAATGGAGCATTTATATGCAATATCTTATTTTAGTACATCCTAACAATTATTTGAATGTATTATTCAAATAATAATAGTATAGAAAAATCAAGTTAACTTTAATTACTGAATTTATTTTTTTAGTTACAACTTAGAAATTGAATAGATATTTAGTTTATTTAAATGAATTTTATATAGCTAAGAATTATATTCATTGAAAATAGATCAAGTTTCATTAATTTAGTTATTAGAAAAAGACTATTTTAATATTTTTTCATAATTTAAAATACAAGACAGTCTTATATATCAAAACATAAATTGCCAAATCAAACTTATTGCCTAACATTGAAATGTCTAAACCATTTCAGACACAAACATAATTTTAGAAATGAAAGTCTTGGCGTGGATACCAATCACGTTATTTTTAGTTAAAAGCACATTTCCTCGAAGATGATTCGCTTCGCTCGCCGGAACTCCATATTGCCTCGTGGAAGTCCCTCTGTCCATTGTTCCATGTCGACGTTTTCAATTCACTTTTCTGATTCACAAAGTCTATTTTCATTGTTCAAGTAACAAAATAATTATTAATGTCTTAACTTAAACTGTTCTATTTTTCTTAAAGCACAACGGTTTTGTCTATCTATTACAATTGCATCATCTCTTACCGCAACATGTGCAATCAATTTTTCCCACAACTTTTTTATAAAAGTTCCATATTAGGTCAAACACATGATAGTATATTAATGTTAGATTTAGTTTATAGTTTTCAAAGCACTCTTTTATTTCGCTAAGTCATTATACTGAAAACACAAGCAAGTGTAAAAAGCACATGGTTTCTTACAAGTTCTTCACAAACAAATTATCGTTTAATATTTCTCAATGTAACCGTATTTTACACTCCGCTCTACAAACCAAGTTCTTTAACGGTACAATTCATTATTGTCTTTATTAACACTTTACATGTTCACATTTTTACTTGTCTCTATTGTCCTTCTTAGGACTAACTCAAAATCTAAAACAACCTATCACTCCAAATTCTCCTCATAGACTGACTGATGAAATCCAACCCGTTCTCTTGGCTTGGCAACAAGCGTCTTGTCTTTGTCCACAAATTAAATGCGTTTTCACTTGTAATTAATAAGGTTTACACTAATTCTAATTATATCTATACATAGGATACATTTCTCTGACTATTTTTTATTATGCACTTTGTTTTCAAATTTTGTCTCTTTCATGTTAATAATGGTAATAAGACGAACTATTTGTTCTAGCGCAAGTCCCTTTCCATCTCGACCAATTACGAGCAAGTTCCAAGATTCTTGCGCTTTGCGCTAAATTCAAATTTTTAAAATATACAATATTACAATGTTTAAAGAATTATGTTGAACACTTTCCATTATCTTGGTCATGTTAACACCTCTATCAAAAGGTAACTTACTTTCACTTAAACATATTAATTTATTTTTGTATTTTTTTATCTCTCAATCCCCATATGAATTGGTTTTTTAATGTCTTAAGATTTCAACCCATCGTAAGCAATGTCTTGGATCCCGCCATCCCACAACATAGCAGACAGGACCTGATAGTCCACAAGTGTACCTTTGTTTTCTGGTTTATTAACTTTATATTGTATGTTGGAAATATGTTAGAATTATTGTAAGTATGTGTATATTATCAGTAAAAATAATGTATTGAAATAATGCAGGTCTTTTTATTAATAGGGAATTACTAAAATTACAATATCTCACCAGCTTTCTTAATTCGGCAGCAAATTCTGAAATAGATTCCCCTTCCATTTGGTGTCGAAAGTGATATCAATCCTATATAAGATTTTGACAATGATGAGTCCAGATATAGGATAACTCTTAGCCTACTATAAGTTTCGGATCCTATGCAATGTAAAAGTGTTATCTGTTTTTATCATCAGGAATGTAAAATTATAATTGAATGATATTTCAAGACGTTCGATATATAAATCTAAAGTTCATCTTTCTCATTGAATGGCTGAATTATAGGATGGTTTAGACCTATGTTATTTCCATCACTATTTTCCTTATTATTAGTCACTTTAGTACATTCAGGTTTACTCACCTCCTTCATCACCATTTGTTATATAATTTACAGAAATAATATATTACTCATTAAGTATAAATTGACAGTTAAACATTTTTATCATACTATTCATAATATTTTATGTAAAGTACAGTACTTTGATTTAAAACTCAATACAAAAATACAGGAAACACACAAGATATTAATCAACTGACTATTGTATATAAGCATTCCTATAACCCAAATTAACCCATAAGCTAAATTTCCATTAATGCCTGTCAGAATATAGCTGACAACAACCTCGTGAAGTCGGCCCCCACAAACCCAGCTTTCCGGGTAACTCGGACTGATTTAGGCAAAAATTAAATTCAAAAATCTGAGTGAGATGATTTTTAAATATTAATGAGTTATTGGAAGATATTAATGACTGACGAGTGTCTCAAGGGGCAGGTGTTTGGTGAAATGTTAGCTGGGACTGTACATTCTGAGAATCAGCATTATATGTCAGTCTGTACAGTAATGTAGTGTCGATAACTCCCCAGCCACTACCTATGCCAATATGGCATTGTCATACTATAACTGTGTCATTTGAGTTCAGTTGTTCTTTGAGAGTGCTTTTTGTTATTGTGCGAGTTTGTTAAATTTATTTACAATTGTTTTTACAACTTGTTGGCTGTTTTGTTCCATTTGTTAAAACTGTTTAATAAGAGTTGTTATTTTTTATAAAACTGTTGCTGTGCTTTTACTGGATTGTTTTCAATGGCGACAAAACGGAAAAATATTATTGTAACAATGAAAAGAAAATTGGAAGTATTGGGTAGGATTTATAAAGGGGAGTCTTTAAAAAGTATTGCTTTAGAGTTTGGTGTTGGAACATCAACTGTTTCAGATTGGAAGAAAAGCAGGAAAACTATTTTATAGCAGGAGGAGTTTTGTTTCAAAATGATTTCAAAAGACGGCTTAGATAATCGTTATAAAGCTAAAAAAAGGTAAACATGTAAATGGAGTTAAGTTAATTTGTAATTTATTTATTCAATTCTTATTATCAAGTATCTATTAATTAATTCAATTTGTGCTTTAAGAGCTTTTAGTTAATAATCAAGTTACTTTAGTTTGCAAGTCTGCGTTCTTACAAAACTATTGTTTAAATTATTATTCTATTATACCTAAGGTAGGGTTACATTCTGGTCGTACTTAGCAGTTATTTCTATAAACGTGGCAATGGTGAATACAATGAGTTAGCCAGACATTTTGAGAAAAACAAGAAATCTCCCTTTTATTGCATAGAAAGACAAGAACATTATTAAATACACATTTAAATAAACATTTAATCTAAAATCTATCCTGTGATAGAATACATGTGCTAAAAATCTGAACGAAAGTTTTATATGTCTTTTTCACTAAATTTTGTCTCCTAATGATTACTTATTGTTTATGTTCATCACTTTACTCACGAAATACCAGTCCATATTATGTTAGATTGCTTCAACATCACAATTGCTTAAAATCCTCCATCTTATCGTTGAAAACTGAGTCTGTCCAGCCGTCTCAAAATGTGACTGTATTACTCTGACTCCTGACAAAGACTGACTAAGGCACGCTTCGAGAAGACGCTCCTTGCTGAGGCTCATGGGAAATATCTCCAGGTTTTAATTTCCTGCTAGCACGGACTTTTGCAACGTCTGTATTATTTGAAGGTTACAAGTCTATCTCACCTCACACGCACAATTTGAAATTACACTTTCACTTGTTTAGCTTTAAATTGTTTATTAGTAATCATTAGGTTATTATTATTGTTCATTTGAAGATTGTTTAAATACATTTTATAATGACTTATTATTATAAAATACTTATTATTTCTATCATCCTATTATTAGTTCATTTTTATTATTAATATTAAATAATGTTTTATTTATTACTGGTTGGAGAATGTCCCATGCTTACAAACATGAAACACTAGATGAAGCGCTATTCATTTAGTTTTGTGCCGAAAGAGAACGTTGTTTACCAGTGTCATGTCCAATTATTCAACAAAAAGCCATCCGCTTAAGTAAAAAGTTGCCAGATAGAGACCCTAATTTCACTGTCAGTCAAGGTTGGTTGGATAGGTAGAAGAAACGTTACGTTATACAGCAACTATCTATCACTGGAGAAAGTTTGTCTGAAAATGTTGTTGGATCTGAAAACATTCAGATAGAATTTAAAAAAATTATTGAAAAAGAAAATTTGACTGCAGATCATATATACAATGTCAATGAAACTGGTTTATTCTATCACATGTTACAAGACAAATTTTGGACATGAAAATAGATGAATCAGCAAAAGGTTACAAAAAGACCAATGATCATCTAACTATAATGGCTTGCATCAGCAAAAGGTTACAAAAAGACCAATGATCATCTAACTATAATGGCTTGCAGCAATGCATCAGGCAAGCACAAATTTTCCCTTCTTTTAATTGGGAAATTAATAAATCCCCAAGCACTAAAAAATATAAATCCTGCATCATTACCGGTTTTGTCCTGAAGTCATTTAATATAAAAACAGTAATTTACTGTATATGGTTGCCAAATCTTGGGACCAAGTGGCTAGACGCTCCCTAATGAAGTCGTGGAAGAAGTTATGGCCCAGTGTTTGTGACTGTCCAGAGAACAGGATTGAGGAAGTGGGTGATAAAACAAATGACACAGGAAATGAATCTGAAGAAATCCAGCTCCCAGAACTAATGAACATGTTTGAAAACATTGATATTTGTTCCGATGTTGATGTCAATGATGTAAACAAATGGTTAGTAGCGGACAATGACGGAGGTTACAGCACGCTAACTGATGAAGATAATATTAAATCACTTTCATCAAATAACGAAAATTATGGTGAAGAGACAGGCAAGGATACGGAGGAGCAGCCGGGAACAATGACTCACATAGATGCAGTGACCCACTAGGAGAGCTCATGGTTTACTTCGAGCAGCAAACGGAGTCAGCACCGGCAAAACTTCTTCTGCTAAAAAAGATGTGTGATCATGCGGCATACAAGCAGTGCACAAAACTGGTACAGAAGAAACTAACAAGTTACATGTAGAGTATTTTTCCTTGAAGTAGACAAAGTGAGTTTTGGTTTAAGTGAGTTCGATATGTTATTTCATATATTACACCTGTAAATATGTTAAAAACCTGTTTTGTTCAATATAACAACAATTTCCGCTAATTATATTTCCAATTTTTGATTTTCCCTCGTACTCCAGTTAACCTGGATTTTCGTTATTTCGGATTGGTTCTGGCCCCAGTTACTTTGAGTTAATAAGGTTGTATACTTCAATGCAAAAATTTGGATTTCTGGATATTTAACACTATCCAGCACACATTTTGGTTAGGTTTTTCACTCACCAAACGATTTTGATATTTTCACAAAATTATTTGTTCTACTTTGTGAAATATTCATCCCTGGAGCTTTTAAAATTTTCAACTTCGTAAAGCAATATCTTTAAGCAAGTAATGTAGGATTTTTGTCGAGAATTCTAATTTGTTACTAATATTATTATCTTGTTCTATGAACATTTTAGTTATAAAATTATAATAGTATATTTTATATGTTCAATTATATAATAAGGTTTTAAATGAAAAAAATATCATGTCAATAAAGAATGTAAATCAAGCAAAATCAAGGATGAGTTTTGCAAATCAGACTATCATGCATGTTTTATAACATAATTTTATAATTATGTTGATTAATAATTTGTTACTATTTACTGTCTGTAATTTATGTATTTCATATATTATAATTATTATTATTTGTACTAACATAAAACTTAATTGTTTACTAGTGTATATTTATTTGATAACTAGTTCTATATCATAAATGTTTGGTCTTACAGAACAATAAACAAATGTAATGAAATGAAATGCTATGGGAATGTTATATATATATATATATATATATATATATATATATATATATATATGTATAAAATATAATAATTGTTGTAATGCCATTAGGTGTGCAGGAGCACCATCTTCTCGCAGTGGTCACAGAATGATATGTGTAAAAAAACAGCTTATAGTGTTTGGAGGTTTTCATGACAATTTACGTGACTATAAGTACTTCAATGATGTTTATGCATTTAATTTGGAAACTCGTTTGTGGACTGAAATAAAAGCAACAGGTAATTAGGTTGTTTTTGCTGTTATTTTTAAACAAATAATATAATTTATTATCTAGGACAGTGGTTCCCAAAGTGTTTATAACAACCTCTTTGAATATTAATATTAATGTGACTCATGTGACTGTTTTTCAGAAACAAGCTGCTAAAATCTAGGCTCTATATTTGATACTCACACAATGATATCATTTCAAGTTAGAGGTGATTTCTCACTTTTGTTCGATAGCAGTCATAATTGAAAAACCTAACTTACATAAATACGATGTGGTAAATGGAAACAAAGACTTGACAGCTTGGTTTGCCAGTTCAGGGTATTCTTGCATCCTTTTGATCCAAAACTGATCTGGTTTCTGGGAGACAAAAGTCTAGTTTCAACATCTTATTATCTGATATTTCAATAAGTTTTTAATTTATGTTTGTTGGAATTTTGGCATGTTAAAAGTAATGTCTAAAAGCAGATTTAGTATCCATTTGTAATTGTCATAACAGTTTTGAATTTTATTGGAAATAGTCACAGAGCTTTTGTTTTAAAGTGTGCAAATTGACTTGCATGTGTACAAAAACATTCTCAAAATTTGTATTTTACATGAGTTCTTTATGCACTGGAATGAATCTATCAACATTTGTCTTTTTTCCAATTGAAGTCAACCATAATTTTGTATATATTTTAATAAATCGTTATCTGTGGCTGTTATTATATTAACATTGTGACCTTGCAAGCTACTATTTAAAGTATTAAAATAAATATAATAACACTACTATTAAAGTGTTCGAAAATATCAATAAGATAAACTAGCCTAAGAAGCTAATGAGAATTGGAAAATAAGTTCTCATATTCCGGTTTCTTATCTTACATACATCAAAAGTTCTGCTTTTCATTGAAAACTCTACCCATGTCATATAATACTCATGGAAAAAGCTATGTACCCGTTGAATACCTGTTGTAACTGCTATCCCTTTTTTTGAATGTGGAAGTGGTTCAACTAAGTTGGAGCTAACAACTGTCCATGGTCCTGGGATTTAGCGGAAATACATTTTTCCTGCCAGTCATACCTGGTCATATATTTACATATTTTGACATGATTTACAGCGACAGACGAACTTTGCCTAGACAATTAATAGTAATATCTGGCGATTCGCTCATATGTTTTGATTATGTCTATGTGATCTGCTGTAGGTACATTATGATTTTCTTTCAGCACCTCATACCTTTGTGCGTTAGGAACACATAATTTCCAAGAAGAAGTAGTATTTCCATCTTCGTGACCAACGTTGTTCCAAACATGTTTATACAATTTTCCTTCCTTCATTTTGAAATTTGAGTATTTATTTGGGTCTGTTTGTACATTATACGCCATCCTATCGTATCAGTCATTTTTCTACTTAGGCTTTATCTGAACTATATCTTGTGGTCTCGGTTGTACCGGTTTCCGAGATAGGACATCTGCTACTTTGTCGATGCTTCCTTTTCTATACTCATCTTCGAAGTTATATTACTATACTCGAACACCCATCCTGTAAAAATTCCTGAGGGGCTATTTGAGGCATTGGTGACTATAATTATTTGATAGTCTTCGATGTAAGGTTTGTATTTGCGTAAGGCGTATAATACAGTGTAAAAAATCAGTTTTTGATTTTCTTCTGGGTTCTTTCTTTGAAATAAATCAACACATTATTTGAACTTATTGTTATTACACAAATGTTTATTAATATCTCGAACACAAATCCTTTAGTCTAGATACAATATATTTCCTCAACTAATAAATCAATCAAAAATACTGAGAATGATTCCAACTATTGTGACTATTGTTTGACTGTACGTTATTTGATTCTTTTGAATAATTAACAAGTTAATTAACATACCTTATTTGAAGTCGATAGTAGTTCCTTATATTATATTAATTGCTACATGTTTCGCTGCCATAGGCAGCATCATCAAGCCAGCTAATAACATAAACACATTGTTCACACACACATCACAAAAACATATAAAATTCTTGGTCTAACACAAATTATCATGCAGAACCGGCACTCGTTAAAAGTTAAAAATTGTTTTAGTTCCTCACAGTATATTGGTCACATGTTCAATCTTTAACTTTTAACGAGTGCCGGTTCTGCATGATGATTTGTGTTAGACCAAGAATTTTATATGTTTTTGTGATGTGTGTGTGAACAATGTGTTTATGTTATTAGCCGACCTGATGATGCTGCCTATGGCAGCGAAACATGTAGCAATTAATATAATATAAGGAACTACTATCGACTTCAAATAAGGTATGTTAATTAATTAAAGTAGTTCTAAGGCAAAACAATGAATATGAATAATTACAAGTTCTTTATACACTATGAGTTTGCTCACCTCTGCAATGGCTCCCTGGTCCGGTCTTCAACGTTTCGGAAGTTCTTTCACGCCTCGCTCGTCTCTGCTATCTTCAAGTTAGTTTCCTTCTCAATGATTGACCACCTCTCTCTCTTCCCACCTAAGAGTTTACCTCTCGGTAAACCATACTTGCAAGGCAAACTATTTCATCAGTTTTTCAGTTATGTCACAATAGTTGTTTACCATTTGGGCTTCTCAAACAAACTCATACTACTATTCTAACTTTCCACCTAATTTCTTACAACTAAACATTTCTTTTCTGTTATGGAGATCTTCCGCTTATTCTCTGTCAAGGTTCGACTGGCATAGCTTATTACTGCCTCTTTACCATTATTGTCTGGGCCAAGGCAGCGCCTACCCCTATATCGGATGCATCAGTTTGTATTGTAAACTCCTAAGCAAAATCTGGAGATGCTAGAACAGGTGCATCGGTTAACAATTCTTTAATTATCCTAAAAGAACGTTCTTCCTTCTCTGCCCACCTCCTATGACGACGACCTGCTACGGTTGAGAATTTTGGGATAAACTGTTTATACCAGGCAGCCTAGAAAGCTTCGGATATATTTGACATTTTTAGGGTAGGGATATGCGTGAATAGATCATATCTTCTCAGGATCTGTTTGTATTCCTTTTTCGTTGATTAGATGTCCCACATAGATTAATTCCATCTGAACTTGCAGTTTTCTGGGTTTATTCTAAATCCGACTTCTTGTAACCACCGGACAGGATATAGTCGGAGTATGTTTTACTGATAACTATTATGTCATTAGTTCCTTTAAGCCCTGCTGCAACAGGGCTAGAAAAACCCTATCTCCACCTGGCGATTTGTATGGTTTGTGGCTCCCCACTACCCACCTAACCTTGTTATTATTAAAGGTCATGGGTGCTAACCTTCTTCTCTAAATAAGGGAGCACATCATAAGATGATCCTCAATAGTAGTTTGTGTGGGATCGAACACTGTAGAGCCAGGGAAATGAGTGTCTAACAATAGACTTATTGTCTCCCCCACACTCTCTGTGTACGATCTGTCTACTTTCTTTAAGAAACCTATAGTGTTTGAGTATCTTTGCTTAAGGCCTATTGGTGTCGAGCCGCTGTTGAGATAGTATTTATTCATTCATATAAGTTGTTCCATGTTGTTCTTTTAGACTTTCTCAACTCCTTATTATAATCTGTGAGAGCTGTTTTATAAGCCTCCCAGTTCCCATTAAGCTTTGCCCTGTTAAAAATCTGAGTGCAGCAGCTCTCAACTTGGACAGCTTAGAGTTCCACCATGGCAACCGTGCCTTAACTCTTCTTTATTAACGGGACAGCTACTTTCAAAAGAATTTACAATTATATCTTGTAATGTTTTAGCAGCTCGTTTAAACTCCATTTCTGTTTCTAGAGGGCTTTCAATTTATACCAACTCAGATTGCAGGATTGCTTTGTATTTAACCTAATTGGTGTTCTTTGGGATTCGGTTTTTAACTATCTGGGTCTGAGTAGATTTAATTTTGAATTTAAAATACATTTGATCAGACAGTGAAAGTTCATCTGATACATGTCAATTAAGGATACAATCACCTAAACTGGGACAATGCAGAGTCAGGACTATCCAATCTTTACGTTCTGCTTTATTAAAAGTAGGTTTGTTTCCCCCTGTAGCCTATCTCTCTATTATTAGCATGAGATATTCAACTCACCTATTGGTTGTCTGTCACACTTCCCCAAGTAGTATGGTGTGAATTGGAGTCACATCCAATGATGAAGTGTTTCCCACTTCTTTTACAGTAGCTGTTGAGCTTGGCTATATCATTTGTTGGAGATGTATTGGATTCACCAGAAAAGTAAGCTGAGGCTAGTATAACCTCCTGCTCCCCATCGTCAGTCCTTATTTTGACTAGCGCAGCGACCAAGTCTTGTGTTAGAAACTCTGAAATAGGAATAAAATGAACAGTACTATTTAGCAATATAGCTGCCCTTGGTCTTTCTACCATGTTATTGTAAATTAACTTACATTTTTTAGTTGGGAGTCCTCTGATAATTTTTCTGTTGACCCATGGCTCTTGGATTTGAGCTATGTCTTCAGTGCATTCAGTAAATCTCATGCTGAGGACAACTGAAGCCGTCCTGGCATGGTTGAGATTTATTTGAATGACGTTCAGATTTTTTGAAGATATCTTACTCCTTCATATCAGGGACTTCGTCTTTGGTAGGAGTGTTCAACTTTAGTGTGGTCTGTATTAGTCCAGTCCTTTGGCATCCTACTGACGAGTTCTTTTTGCTAGAACTTTCTTTCCAGTTGTTGATGGCCTCTTAGGTTTTTGTACCTTTTGAAGGAAGGAACTGGTAGGTGCCACCACCCCACCACCCTCACGCCTCAGAAATACCGAGCAAGGCTGTAATACGCCTCCTGCCAGCATGACTTTAGAGGAAGCTTTGGCCTGTGACGCAGCGGCAGCCATCCTATCCTTACTTTGCGGTGTGGAACTAGGCTGACTAAAAGTTCCAACTCCCCCAGTAGCCGATCCAGCCCCAGGCACCGTCTCAGGTTCTGAGGAGCCTTTTGACAGAGAACCAGGATGAGAACCACCAGCCGGAAGAGCCTTCACCGTAGTAGCCTTTGTTACCTTAAGGGAAGCTTATATTTCCCTTTTACCCGAAGTTGAATTTTCCCAAACTCGTAACTAACTTTAAGCCCATTTTTTTAAGTTTTGTGGCTGTCAAAACATTCACTGAGTGGACCAGTGTCATAAGAGAGTTACACTCTACAAAGAACTTTCCATTAATCAACACTTAGGCCTTCATTTTGTGCCTTGAAGTAATGAAGAATAGTCTCATTAGAATCATCCTCACTATTAGAGAAATAAGTCGTCGCTACCTGCGCCCCAAGAATCTCTCCCTCCGACACAGTGTTGAGAGCAGTGTTATCCTATGGTTTAGGTTTTTGGTTATGTTTTTGAGCCAGTTAGTTATTTCTTCATTTGAACAAATGAAGATGAGGTATCTTGGCTTAGGTATTACACCTAGGAACTTGGGTTTGATCCCCCTCCTTTTGCTGCAATACCTCTCCCAGAATCTCTCTTTACACCAATTTTATTTGGCTCTCTGTGAGGAGAGTATTGGGGAAATTTTCAGAAGGAATTACCCTTATCCCTGCCATCACTTGGGCATAAGTTGGAGCTGGTGTATGTTCAGCCTCTAAGTTTGGACCTTGAGCTTCAAAGTGCCTTTTAGGTCTTTTTGCTAATCTGGATTCCGGAGTAGTCTCAACAGCTCATTTTTCATTTTGTTTAAGGGGTCGCTTATGCACTGCCTCTACCCGTCAGTCTGCCAGCTTTTCTTGTAGTAATGGAGACCGCTTGTTCCTCCACTGTAGTTTCAACCTCTGGAATTGGTAGACTTTGTGAGCCTACATCTACTTCCATAGAATTTTCTTTCTCCAAATCCTTAGACATTTGCTCAGCCTTTAGGATTTGTGTTTCAACATTACTGTTGTTTTCTTCTTGTTTTTCTTCTTCCATCTTGTTCCCACAAGATGTGAGGAAATAAGAGTCCACTGAGGCAGAGCCTCTTGCCTCATTAAGGCTAATTGAAACTGGAGGGCGCCTGGTATCCAGAGTTTGCATATTCACGATCAGACTTACCTCTGACCACACATCCATGGGCATATGCTGTTCCACCTAGAATTGGGGGGGGGGGAAAGACAGATTGTGAGGATAGTTGGAATCAAGAATAAATTAAAGTCCACATGTGCCCAGAGCATCTTGAGACAAAAGCAAAAGAGAGATAGAAAAGTAATTTAAAAAGTTAAACATCAGCTATAGATTAGGAATTTCTTAATTTTTCTTGTAGTAAAAAGAAACTGTATATGAAACTGTAAAATTGTCCAAGTATACCAATGGACATTCGATCGCGTTTCATCTCTCTAGCCACCAAGGCAGGCCAGCAAAAATTCGGATGCACACAAAGCCCCACCCACAGAACCAAATGAAAACCCACCAGCCCCACATCAACAAAAGCAACATACATATAAATATATATATATATATATATATATATATATATATATCTGCTGGTTTTGGTTGCTGGTCTCATGTCGGGAGGAGTGATGTATATATCAAAACCAGCAGAATCCCCTCCCGGCCCCACTTACAAAACCCCACACACATCCAGAACCACCGCCGGACCCGGGGCATTTGGGAATTAGACAGATTGTGAGATAATTGGAGTCAAGAATAAATAAATAAGTAAGATGCTCTGTCCACATGTCACCAGAGCATCTTGGGACAAAAGCAGAAGAGAGACAGAAAAGTAAAATAAGTGAAACACTAGCTAAAGATTAGGTATTCTAAGTATTTTTGGTAGTAAGAAGGAATTGGGTAGGAGAAGGGAAATTGTCCAAATGTACCAAAGGAGATTCGGTCGCCTGAGCTTCGTTTGCCATCACAAGGTGCACCAATAACAAAACAACAGTTACTTAGTATGAAGGTGTGGTTGACTTTTGTATGTGAGAGACTTTAACTGATGCATCCACATACCTTTCATTCCCAATAAGACATCATTCTGTCATCATATCTATTCCTAGCACTCTCTCAGAGGTTAGACCTGTTAAAACAGATGGTCGAATAGCTTTACTTTTTCCATCTATTCTGCACAGTAACTCATATTCTATGGTTAATCGAACTATGGCTCCTTCAGCTAATTGTGCTGTTTGATGTGCATTTCGTATGTTGACTTGAATGATGTGTAATTTGTTCATGGCCTCTGGACTAATATAGGTTTTACAGGCTCCCCATCGACATTGTAAGCCAACTTTAATTCGTTTAACCTCTCAAAAAATAAGATGACATCTGTTCCTCCATCTTAATGTAGGTTCCATTTCCTAACTAAAGAACAAATCTCTGAGCTATTGTAAATTACAGTTGGAATATTGCTTGCGGTAGTCCGGCTATTGGTTATGCTTTCTGCACTAAGTTTTTCGTTTATCCTTTCTTCTTCTCTAAAACCTCCCTTTATAAAATATACTAGTCATTCCAGCACTCGTTTAGATTTTTTAATTGTGTCTAGTTGGAATTTATCTAACTCTTTGGTTATTTCGGTTTTACTTAGCTTGTAGATACATCCAACCCTTGCGTCAGTACTTACTGGATTGGTTTCCGTTTCATCTTTGTTCAGTGACGGTAGTTCTTTGCCATCTTTAGTATTTGTTTTTGCCATTCTATCTAGGATATTTCTTGCCTTGATGGCTTTCAGGCAGATATTTTGGTCTCAGTTGACTAATCGAGTAGATCCTTGTTCGGGCGCCAAAATATGTAACGTTACTTTTGTATACAGTGTGAAAGTATACATCACTTTACTTTAACTATATCCTTCATCCTAGAGACACTCTTTTGGAGTGGATTCTACCATAAAATTAAAACATTCAATATTTTCATTCTCCTGAATTTTTATTGTTATCTTCAATAATTTGGTGCAATATATAATAATTAAAATAATGCTAGTCAGATTCTATTCACACAGTGTTTTTTTTTTTAAATATCACTTCGACTAACCAGGAACTATAACAGTCGGCCGAGTGCCGAGAAAGGACTATCGATTCAGCATGCCGGTATAGTCGACAGAATGATTAGTTAGCTCAGCACGCCGGAATAATCGTTAAGATGATTCGTCGGCTCACCACGCGGATACTAGCTAAGGAATGGAAGAATTATTGGCTCAGCACGCTGATATAGTCAACAGGATGATTAGTTGGCTCAGCATGTTAGTACTAATCAAGAAACAGAAGGCCTATCAGATCAGCACGCTGGTATAGTGGACAGGATGATTAGTCGGCTTAGCACGCCGGTATAGTCGACAGGGTGATTAATTGGCTCAGTACGCTGGTACTAACCCAGCAACGGAAGGACTATCGGCTCAGCACACCGGTATAGTCGACAGGATGATTAATCGGCTTAGCACGCCGGTACTAACCAAGGAATGGAAGGACTATCGACTCAGCACGTCAGTATAGTCGACAGAATAGGCTGGTGGAACCCAAGTGACTCTTCTTAGCTTCTATGACCTTATTAAACCTTTAAATTATTAGTGAGGATTAGATGCCTGCATCACATGAGGTGGGGGGGGGGGAGCAGTGTTTAATATTGCTCATCAGGTTACATATTTGTTTAAGATGTTATAATAGCCTGACTGAAGGCATTCTTAATGAGTTTAGAAACCAATCAAAATTTTTTTAATGTAAAGGGTGTGAAAAACACTTCATTACAGTAGGAGATATTTATGTAAATTACATCTATTTTTACAGTATTAATTGTGCCTTTAACTATCGTTTGACACATTCATCTTGCAGGAAACTTAACCTGCTTTAATTTTTTATTTATAAAATAAACATGAACCCACTGCTAATTTGACTGCACTTGTGGATAAATCAGCTAACCCTATGTATTATCATGTTTTAAAATACAACTAGGCCTATATTGGTATATTTATAAGGAGCGAATTTTGTTAGACAATCAGTTTTATCTAGATATATTTTCATGGTTTATAAAAACTATTGTGGAGCATGAAATGAAAGTCTTGTAAGTGAATTTGATTTCTGTTGTTAAGATATTTTGTTTATTTGTGTTCAGGGACACCACCATCTCCAAGATCAGCTTGTCAGATGGTCGCAACAGCTGATGGAAAAGTACTTATTTTTGGTGGCTATAGCAAAGTAAAAGTAAAGAAAGATGTTGATAAAGGCACTGTACACACTGATGCATTTCTTTTGACTCCAGAAAGTAAGTTTTTTATGTGTTTTTTAAAATTACTTTTATTATACGAGGGGGGGACGCAAAAGCAAGAGGAATCAGGCTGGTGAGGAGAGGGGGTGGGCGTGGCCGGTCAGCCGAAGAGGGAGTCTCGAGTCACATTGCTACACGTCAGTGTGCAACGTTTGTTCGCTGTGAGTGGATCAGTTCGTCCGTGAGAACTTTTTTGTAAAAGACCTTTTTCGTTTCAGCGAAAACGTAAAATGGCTGACTGCCGGGAGCAACGTGTGGCTGTGAAATTTTGTTTCCTGTTGGGGAAAACACTCACGAATACTATTGTAATGCTTATAACAGCTTATGGGGAAGCTACTTTAAGTAAAACACATGTCTACGAGTGGTTTCAGCATTTTAAAAATGGAGAAATGTCGACTGAAGACTAGCCTCATTCTGGGTGCCCTTCAACGTCAAGAACTGACAACAACGTTGAGAAAATGAACACTCTAGTTCATGAAGACCATTGTCTAACCATTGATCAATTAGTTGCGATGTCTGGGTTGACTTGGAATTCAATCCAAAGGATTTTATCAGAAGATTTGTTTATTAGAAGAGTTTCAGCCAAAATTGTTCCACGCCTTCTTACAGAAAAGCAAAGGGAGCTCCGACTTCATGCATGTTTCGACCTTCAAAATCAGCTGCAAGAGGACCTAGAATTTTTTTCCAAGTTCATAACTGGTAATGAATCATGGTGTTATGAATATGACCCTGAAAATAAAACAGCATTCAAGCCGGTGGAAGACAGCTCAGTCTCCTCGTCCAAAAAAATGCAGCAGGGTGAAGTCATACATCAAGACAATGCTCATTTATTTCATTGATTGCCGAGGTGTGATGCATTCAGAATTCGTTCTTCTGGGCCAAACGGTTAATAGACATTTCTACTTAGAGGTTTTGAAGAGACTGAGGGAAAGCATTCGAAGAAAAGGGCGGTTTGTGGCGTACAGGAGAGTGGTTCTTCCATCATGACAATGCACCAGCCCACCGGATCTCGCGCTGCAATTTTTTTTTTTTGTTCCCCCGACTCATAATGGATATGAAAGGTAAACGTTTTGAGACTGTGGAAGAGGTGAAACAAAAATCGCTGGATGGAATAAAAAGAACATTCCATTAAGAGAATATCAACAATGTTTTGAACAATGGAAGAAACTATTAGAGAAGTGCATTGCAAGTCAATTGTAATTACTTTGAAAGTGACCAAAATTTGGTGTACATATATTGAAAAATAAAGGAGTTAGGACCAAATTCCCGTTTTTTTTGGGATCCCCCCTCGTACATAAATCTCTAGGTTATCTGTCACCTATGAGACTAAGAGGTAAAGTATGGAGTGTAATAAAAAATAAAATAAATTTTATTTAAATTAAAAATATGTTATCTTATACACACATTTCTGATATAAATTGATTTTCTATAGATGTCCATAAAGATAATACTTGTAATTAGGGCTGATCAGCAATATATAAATGTTTAATTTTAAAATTTATATTTTTTTCTATTCCAAATCGAACAGATGTACTTATGATGCTTCATTCCTCATCTTTTTCTGCCATAAAATATAGACTTAGGTGTACAGTGTTCTGTTATATATTGATGAACTACATCAAAATAATGTTCTTAAGATAGACGAATGACTCAACAATTCTTTAAATAAGTCTTCAATGTTGGAAGTTTAAATTATTTTTATTCAACAATCAGTACTATTCTGTTATAGTCTTGTGTTAGCTTGCAACTAACTGATTTAAAGAATGGCAAATAACTAAAAAATAGTTATTTAATAATAATAACTAATAGTTTAAATAATAAAATAGTTGTATGCAGAGTAAAGTCATTTGCATACTTTACATTGCTGTAACATTAAATACAATGTATGTGTTGTAATCTTTCATGTTTAATATTAATAATTGAAAGGTATTGATATAACACCTTTATAACACTTTAAAACACAACTAGTAGTTTACAGTTAGGAATTTTAACAGTTCTAAATAATAAGATTTTGATTAATACGCTACTCATTCAGAAATTCCTTAGCGAATTAAATATAAGTTGTCACACATTAACAATAAGCCATATAAACGGTTTATTTTTGCGAAATATAACCAATTAATCACAACACAATGTGAATTTGCACAAATAAAGTAATCACTATATTATAAGTTAACCCAAAAATAATTTAAAACAGCTGTTATAAATTCTCAAACAAAACAACAAAATAAAACTTATTTGAGAATTTAAACCATTTAATTTTACAATGTGTAACCAATCTATCACAGCACAAAGTGAATCTGCATAATAAAGTAACAATACAATATAGAACAATATAATAAATGCATTCATTTCTTACTACTGCTCATAGATCCATACGTACAGTAACTCTAGTGGTCACAGCCATATAGCCACATTTATTATATAAAAACAACTAACATATTTTATATATTATAACATTTCCCATTTAAAAAAAAATAAGAACTTTGAAATCAAAACTTTCCAATATTAACAAACACAAATTGGTCTAATGACATTTAATATTTAGCAAATTAAACAAATTATAGTAACATTAACAAATTGAATTATAAAATTACAATTTAGAGTAAATTACCTAGATGTATTTTTAAGCTACAGTACCTCCAGATTATCTGAGAATCCCACGAAAACATATGGTTTTAATAAGACGGAATGATTTTAGAAAAATATTGTTAGAATTGAACTTATCTACTTACTCATAACTACTTTTGTGGTATGTTTACCATGTACAGTACAGTAGTTAATTTGCCACCCCTATAATAATGTACAAAAATTACTCAAAATCAAATTTAGTTTCTATTGAAAGGCAACGCCTGACAGTAAATTAAAGTCAACCCTGAAATGGAGGGTTGAGGTTAATCATCCAGCTTTCTATTATTTTGATTAAATACACACTGCGTAGCATCTCAGTTAGTCATCCGTGACTAAGGCCAAATCATTAGTCTGTCTTGAGCATTTGAACAAATTGTAAGTTTTATTCCATGTGCTGCTAGTATTTTTCTATATGGTGGAGTGTTTGTTTTGCAAGTGAGTTTTGTTTATTTTAAATGGCCAAGCGTAAAAGGGTTTTCTTAATGATCAATCAAAAACTTTAATTGATAGCAAAATTGAAATGGTGCTTCAAGAAAACAATGAAGAACTGGATACAGCAATGGTAGAGTGGATACCTCAAATGTGGAATGAAAGTACATCCTTATCAGGACCTATAATAATTTCTGTAAAAGCAAAGCATTTTTGCAGGACTACAAGGTGATTTTGATGCGTCTTCAGGATGGTTGACACATTTTAAGCAACGGTAAGGGATTGAAGAATATCACTCTTTATGAGGAGATACTCAGTGGGGATCGACAATGTGATAATGTAAAAAATTAAAGTTTGATTGTATGTTTGAATAACGCGGTTGCAAAGGGGGGGGGGGGTAACCAGGTTAAATAATATTTCGTATTAAATAAAGTAAATTCTAACATAGAAATAGATTTTCAAATCAACAATATAATTAATAATGTATAATTTTAAGATAATGTTTAATCATAAAAATGTGTGTTTTGTAAAAAGACAATTTGAACACTCTTTTAGGAAGTGAGATAGATAATTTTTGAATCTGACGGTGGCTGAGGGATATGCATGCGCAGTATTTAACCAGTTTTAACAAGTTCTCGATTTTGCACGAGGTAAGACACTAGAAGACTGGGTGCCGTGGTTAATGGACCTGCGTTAGTTTCTATCATGAGTCTTATGTTAAACAAGCAATTATGTGTTAGAAAGTATTTAAGTTGCAGGAAATATGGTGTATAAACTTTTTAGAACTGACAATAACAATATTTTATTATTTTCTTGAACGTGTTACTTTAAAATAGCAAAAGAATCAAATTGCTACAACGTGGTACCTGTGCTTTGTTAAACGGACTATGAACGATTATATTCGATGTGTTGTATGAACGTTATTATCAATCACCGAGAAATGAACAATACAAGAATTACTGGTAGTCAACGGTAGTTCTACGTCGAAAAAGACTTACAAGAGATTCATCAGCAGAGGACAATGGCATGCTACGGTTTGGTGAGATCGTGAAACAGCATGTTATGATTCAAATATATAAATTATATAATATGTTCTATGTTTTTTTTTATATAATCTAATATATGTAAATTTAAATTATTTCAATTATAAAAATATTTGCTAGTCCAGCTAACCATAAAGGTAGTGGAAAATATTAATTTTCTTTATAAATTTTTTAGTATTCAGATAAATGAATAAGAAACTATTTAAAATTTCTTCTCATAAATTAAAGATCATACTTGCATGTTTCATTTTAAAATAAATTCAATTTTTAATAAAAAAAAAATCAAATTGGAAAATTACAAATTAGACCTTCTTCTAAGGCACAAATAATAAATATCAACAGGATGTTAATTATTGTTATATTTTATGATGTTTTGTTTGATTAATGTATATGTATAATTAATGAATTATTTAATAAATTTTATGTCAAAATTTCAGCCAAGTGTATTCATTTTCAACCGGAATTCACTGTATAGTACACATATGAAAGAACTTGCGACCCTGAGGTTAAATTCATTAAATACATTTTTTTTTTGTTTAAATTTGACGAAAGTCTGGCGCCCATATTAGAACAATTTTTTGATTAAATAATAAACTCATAAATTAATTTTTTTCGTAAAGTAACATAAATTTAAGAACTCTTCAATTTCGCTTCTCACTCTTATTTTTAAATTACCACAACAAGCAGCTGAAATTTTTTAGAGTGAGTTCGAAGAGTTTGTGTCAGCTCAAGAGTTTTCTAAAGAACGAATTCACAATCAGAAAATAAAAATAAATCAAATTATGATCATGTCATGCAGGGAACCATAAACTTAACTTCTTGTGATTGGAAAGTCTAAAAACTCCAGGTCATTCAGGGTAACTGAATACATAACCTATTGTCCCATCAAGTAGATCGACAAATTCAGGAAGTTTTTGGCTTCATCAACAAATTTGTATTAAGAGTTTTTACTCTTTTAACCACATTTAGCTTTTCACTTGAACTTAAACCTATAACAAAATAAAATCAACCACATAGAGATTCAATCAATAATTCCTTTGTCGATAATGACAACCTAGAAAACATGTTCCTAATAAATTGAACTTTTCTCCACTATTACATTAACAGATATTTTAATTATTTGATTTTTCCGCTTATACGTTTTTTATTAGCAAATATTGAATTTACAATAATATTTCAAGTGAAAAATATACGACCTAGACTGGGAATCGAACCCAGGACCTTTGGCTTTACGCGCCAATGGTAGAGCATTGGCGCGTAAAGCCAAAGGTCCTGGGTTCGATTCCTAGTCTAGGTCGTATATTTTTCACTTGAAATATTATTACATTAACTTTCCCTGTTTTCAAGAATTTAGTATTTAACCCTAACTCAAATTAAAGTTCTTTGGAAATGACATTTATATGAGCTCCAGTATTAATTTTAAAGGAAACGTCCTTTTTGCTTATATTTTGACTACTCTCAATTCTTTCTTCTTTTGATCATAAGTAATTTTATTAATATTACCCACAAATATATAATAGTTAAAAATAAGCTCTTTGTTTTCATGAATTTGATTTACATCAGACACATGTTGAAAGCTACAATTTCATTATATACACACTTTAATATAAGCTGATTCATTATTGTTAATCTTTGGTTAAAAAAATTTTAATTGAATCTAAGAATGCTTTACTTATCTATATAGAGAGTCACTTTGATTTACTGTGATTTAAATTGATTTATCTCCTTTAGAAAAAAATAACTAAAATCTTAGGTTAATTTATAGTAAGAAATAAACACCAAAATATGTTTTACACAATAACCATAAAAGAAAGAAAACTTTAATGACATAAATAATTAATTATGGTTCACAAATAAAATTCAAATCTTTACAATTACAGTAGAACCCCTCAAACTCGACACAATGTGGACTTTAAGGTTGTCGAGTTTGGGGGTTGTCGAGTTTTAGGGAACTTTGGTATTTAATGGTTAGGTTTGCAACAAATACTCAAAATTATTTTAAATAACTGTACATTTATTGATTATCAATGATTAAACGTTTATTGCAAAAAAGTCCCTGCCTGACAACAAAAAAATAGTGTGTTCAATCACACATTAAAATTAAATTTATCGATCGGTAAAATGAGATTTAAAAAGTGTTGGCCTTGTACAATAGGTTTAGTAAACTAAAAAGACCTATCCTAATATGCTGTAATAAAATTTACAGTAAAGTCTACAGTAAAAAACAGACAGTCCATTAAATATTTTTAAAGATTAAAACAATTTTATATATAAAAAAAAACAAAAACATTAGAGCAAAGTTAGCATTGTTTGAAAAAACTTTTGATTGATCTTTGTTTTTCATTTTCGACTGGACGTCTGGCAGCTTCATCTCGAAGTCGCCGAAGAAAAAGAATGTCCATACCAAACACAGTCCAATACAAATGCTATAAATCGAACTGCTAATCGCATATAATTAAGAGTCGGATCATTTTTCTCACATGGTTAAGACCTTTATTACAAAACTTGAATCATAGTTCTACGACGCTCCGTTGAATTGTTATGACAAAAGACTTGCCGCTTACTTTAATGGCATCGGTGCTAATGACCGGTAGCATCTGGGTGGTTAGGCGCTTGGGTTCACAACAATATGAATCTTTTGACAACAAATGTTTAGGGCTGTCCTGGTCTACCTGGACCCTTTATCTTTAACTTTGGCTTCTTCTATACAGTAGGATTAGAAAGTGGCTAAACAAAGGAGCATCCCTCACAGCTGTATAAACAAAAGTAACAAGCCTCAACCTCCGGGCATCTGGCAGGCGCATGTGGCGTAAAACAATGCAATGAATGACCTTGGAAATCCCATGCTCCTTGTCACTGGCCCTGTCGAGTTTGACGGAATGTCGAGTTTGAGGGGGTCGAGTTTGAGGGGTTCTACTGTATTTTAAAATATATTATTGTCTCTGATCCCTTCACTGAATGTTAGTTTGGGATTCTCAATCACTGAATTATACATAAAATTTACTTGAAATTCTATTAAAATATTATCAATATCATTTATACAAATTGAGTTATTAAAAGAATGAATTATAATAGTCTCAGTCGGTTTTTGTTCGTATTTTAAACTTAAATTACAAATCTCGGGTTAGGGGTATTCGGCCGGATCCATCCACACCTACAGTTAATTACAGTTTGCATTTAAACCTTAAATTAACTATTAACTAACTTAAATCTAGTGAGAACATTAAATGATGAGGATGATTATTAAAAAAAAAGAGTTCAAAAGTGTCTTATCGTTGTAGGCTTTGGTACACAAAAGTTTGGATCACTATGAGATTTTTTGGGATATTAATTTTGATGAAAATAGGAGTTCATAACCATGAAATGTTCATATAATTGGTTTTCTCTCACCCAGTATCTGTTGTCTTCTTCCTAGAGGTGATTCCTGGACGTTTTGAAGTCAAAATCAAATGAATAGAGCCGGCGTGAATTTTATGCGTCCGTCCCGGTTAAGCGTCTGCTTAGGAATCATTTAGCATCCTTTTAGGAAATTCATACATAAATCGGGGTTCACTTTTAATCTCGTTACCAAAATCGTTAGTACGGATTATTTGCATGGGCTTTAAATGGATACAATTTTTGGTGACTGAAAATGATTTTATGATATGATGATTATATCCTAATTTACATGTTCTAACTAATTCTATTTAATTTAAAACTAATTTTTGAGAAACAAACTCTTTATTTATGCCTGAATTATTAATTTAGAAAATTGCTAATCTCTAAGACGATTTGAAGATTGCCGCCATGAATGACGTCAACCAATTACAAAGCGTGCTGGAGGCGGGACTTAGCTTCGTATGTAACTTAACTAAGTAAATTTCCCTGAGTTCATCACCTTTGAAGACTTCGTATTTAATTGAACGGACCTTTACTAAAATTGTGTGGTGACCATTGGAAAGAAAATTTAATTCTTCATCTCACAGTATATTTTGATCTTTGGGATAATTCACTATTATGCCTTATTTGTACTGGTTAGTTAGTGTTGTCATGGAATATTTTGTTTTCACTGGTATTGTGTTTGTCCACTTATCCCTTTATTTATTTATTTAACGGCTTTGGTTTATGTTTCGGGCTTTTTATGGTAGATAGCCAATATATTAAAGTTTCAATAGGCCAGGTTTTTTTTTATCAGTTTTCCCTTGAGTATTATTATTAATTTTATTCTGATGGGACTGAATTATATTTCCTAGATTTACAAAGTTAAAATTTAGTTGTCAACTTCCGTGGATAGATTGCGTTAGTGTTCTGTTTTTTTGTATAAGTTGGGATTTGTTTATTAATTATTCGAAATGTAAATACTGAGCTGTTTCAATTATCCCTTCACTGAATTTTAGAAAGTGTATTTCTTGAAATGCGCTTTATAAAATTGAATGTACAGTGAAGTATTTTTTTAAAATTATTTTATTATTTTGAAATTTCGTATTTTCGTTGTCGTAGTGGTAAGACTGTCTGTCAGGTTGGACTGTCCATCTCCTTTAAAGTCTTGTGCTATTCCCTAAAGTTGGTGTCGGGTTCAATGTTCTCGCTTGTCCTACATATGATCTGTTTATGATTGTGATAAATGATTGTGTTTGTATGGTCTCATGGTTGAAATGTGGTATGGTCCATATTCTTTGTTTATGTGTGTGTCGATTATGAAATAGGTGGAACTTCCAATAATTCTGCTGATTTCGTAGGGGCCTTCAAATACTTCGAAAAGTTTAGCTGTCTCTCCATAAGCAGCATTCGATGGAGAGAAATTTTTTATAAGTACTGTGTCTCCAACCAATTACAAAGCGTGCTGGAGGCAGGGCTTAGCTTCGTATGTAACTTGACTAAGTAACTAGACCCTGACGAGGATACTTCTTATATTCATGTTTGTTTCCACAGCGACCACATGGTCTCTTTTTGAAGTAAAATTAACTTTATTACCTGAAGAATTAAAATAACAGTTTCGCTTTTCCCTGTGGTACGTTGCCTCAGTGTGACCTACCTTGGTCATAATGTTGCAGCAACCCCTAGTTACATTTCTTGATAGCATGAACTCCTGTGGAATGAATTCTTCCTCCTACCATTGCTTTAATATGTTAAATATGTGAAGAGATTTCTGCAGCATGACAAATCACAACTATCCAACTTTAAGTCATGCTCTGTGAGTAGCCTTTCTCTAAAGGCCCCCATACACGTACCAGCAAGACTGTCAGCCTTGCCTGAACAGTCGGCCGGAGACCGGCGGCCTGTTGGACTGACTACCCCATACACGTTGAGTTCAATTCTGTCCAGCAAGCGCATCAAAACTCCTTGATTTCTTCGTGCGTTAAAAATTTTTAGTAGTTTTAAGTTAATAGATTTGAAAGTTTTTTTTTGTGTAGTTGTTTAGTGTTTAGTATTTTAATTAGTGTCCAGTATTAATGTTTAGTTTTGTTTTGAATAATTTAATTAGTGTTTAGTTTTGTTTTTTTGTTTTAAATTTATTTTTTGAAGGTTATTTATAGTTCAAAATGTCTAGTGATGACGATTATTACATCGTTTTAGGTTTATTACTAGCATTAGGGGCTGATTACTAGCATTTTGACTGAAATAGCTTCCGGCAAGCTGGTTGAACTGATGAGTTTTCATTCGATCACCGGCCGCCGGTACAGTCCTAACTGACAGTCCAGCTGGACCCCACACACGCTCCGGCCGCCGGTCACCGGCGGACTGTTCAGGCAAGACTGACAGTCTTGCCGGTACATGTATGGGAGCCTTAATATGTGAATGGAGGGATTCCACAAACAATCCTATCTGTTTATCAGCAAGTGTATCAAATTCACAATGTTTAGCTTTATTCTTCAGATCAATGACAAATTGATCAATCTTTTCAATTGCCATTTGTGAACAAGTAAAAAATTTACGACCTAAGAATGTAACATTCTTTCTAGGCAAAAAATGTTCATCAAACTTTTAAAGCATATAGTAATATTATACATTATTTTATGATCATTAGATTTAAACTTGAAACTATTCATCTGCTTAGAAATATCAACGTCTGCTTTATCTTGACTAGTCATAGTATGGAACTTTTTGTTTTCTATCAAATTCAGCTGAAATATATAAACTAAATCTCCATTTTCACCTGATCCAATTTACAGGTATATTACCTGTTAACATCATTTCTCTTGGAGCATTAACCTCTTGATGCCCACGCCCGCGTATATGCGAGCTGGCGTCAGCTGTTTTATTTCTAATTTTTTTTGTGTTAGCGGTTATACTGCTACGACGTATTTGGTATTGAACTGTTCAGCAGAATGCAGGGAAATGAGAGGTAATTTTTGTTTTAGTACTTCTTAGTCGGCATCACTGCAATTTTCGTTTCACTTTCGTTATTTCGCCAGCTGTCACTGTATAGCTGTGGTAGCTTCCTTTGTTGTTGTGTCTTGGTAAACAAACAGTTTATAATGTCTAATTTGCATGAATGTGAAATATCGGAGTATTTATCTCGTGATGATTTTAGTGATTTTTTAGACAGTGATAGCGATAATGACGAGATAATACGTAGTGTAGTGACGTGTTCAAGTTGTGTAGTGGAAAATGTTCCTGGACCTTCAGGCGATGCAATGACGCATTATAACCTACATTACAATCCAATTCCCGGCCCAAGTGTTGTAAATAGTGAAATATATAATTGTAATAAATATAAGAGTACTGAAAATTATGTACCAAAAACATATATAGCTTGTATATTTGTTCTTTTTTAATTTAATGTATAAGCTACAATAAACAGTGTGAAAATCTGCATTTTTTACTTTTACGTTTGTTTACATTTTTGCATATAAGTTAAAATATTTTTTGTGATATATGCCTATAAATATACATTTTTGTGTAGGGAATTAAATTTCCTACAAAATTTATGTAACGATTTTACAATTAAAAAAAATTTATAGTTTTACTATAACTTTACTTTTGAAATTTCAATATAAAATTTTTTAATATGAAAATATAGTAAAAAAATAATTTGGCCTAGATAATGTAACTTTTTATACCATTTTCATATTCCCCTGTTTTTTCTGAACAAAAAAAAATATATATATATATTTATAGGTTTGCTTCATATTTAGATTTTATATGAATTTTCATAATGTCTGCAAATTTGCGAAAAATACCCGGGCTGGAGCTTATATTATACTTATCATAAGTCGGGCTTCAAAAGGTTAAGTGTAGGTAAAGGAACCATGAAATTAATTACATATTAAAAATATTCAATTGAATTATTTTCACAATTACTTTTCCGACCACCTTAGGTTTTTCAAGAGAAATGTCATTAGTCATCAAAAGTTTTTATACAAAAAAGATAACCACAATTTCAGGTCACTGTACTTTTAAAAACACATTACTATTTATATATTTCTTGTTCATTATTAATAATTAAAATAACAAGATGTTTTAATGGTGTTGAACACATTATTTTATGGGTGCTGAATCCTATGATACTATCCATCTATATGCATAAATACAGTTACGCAACATATTATATATTTATACCAATGTGATAATGTCATATTTTAATTAAAATTCAATGACTAATGTGAAAATTCAATGTCAGAGACTTTATCGGTCCAATCACGTCGAAACGCTGCATGTACATGCACCATAGTTTCGGTCCGCTCGGACCGATATGGCAGCTAACGTGTTAATCTTTGAACACTAATTTCTCAGTGACTAATCTAATTAGTTGTCCAGGATCATCATACTAATATTTTACTTATAATGAAAAAGAAATATCCACACACAGATATTGAAATTCTTAGCCTAAACAATTTTCATTAGATTATATTAAATTTTTATTCCAGGAAAATCAGTAATATTTGAATTTAAGTTTAATTTTTGGCCAACTTTGCCTTAACAAGAAAAGAATAATTTAGATAGTTTTTCAGACCTTGATCGCCTCTTGAAGCCCCTTGTTTTGATGCTCCTGAATGGTGGGATGACTTTACTTCTCTGGTGTCTGGTTGTTGTGATGAAGTTTACAGTTGATCCATGTATCCTTAGTGGGGTTCCGGTGACGTGTTAATTTCCATTAACTCTGGATGTTAAGATTTTTCACTCTTTTCAGAACTCACTACCGATTTGCTAATTCCACATTTCACTTCCAAACTTTTGATTTAAAATTTTATCTTCAGCACTGACTCTTGAACATTTTCCACTTTATAATAATTTTTTTATGAGAGAGCTTTGGGCATAGTAACGCCTTACACTACTATTAAGAATTTTTTCCAAGAGAGCTCGGGCATAGTAACCCTTTACAACTGTTCCAAAGAATTTTTTATGAGAGAGGTCCTGAGAGCCGGTGCAACTGTATTTATAGCCTGAAACTATCGTACTCCCTTACCAATTTTTTTCCCTCATAGGAGTAATACGATAGTTCTTAATTTTTTTATTTACGACGTAACTTTTGCGTTTTTTTTAGTTCTAGTGCTTCAGTTGTTTATGTATGAGCTATTAACCATGCTCCAAGTCTTTTAATCCTTTGTTTTAATTGTTTTACTTTAATTAATCGTTTTCGTTACTGTAGCTGTCTGTTGGTACGATAGCTCCACCCCTTTATACGTCACGAAGTCCTTGAGTTTGGAACTCTGCATCTCCAAACTTGCTACTGTAAAAAACCCCATTGTTTTTTCTTTAACCTTTTCTAACAGTTTTTCTGATTGAATTTTCATTTTTTCATGATCAGCATTTTGTAGGTCTTCACGTCAGCTTTCGTGAGAATTTCGTGTGATGTTTGTCGGTCCACCCGTTCACCTGCAATTTGTTATGCAACAATCGACATAGTTTTTGTTTTTCACACCTCTCGATTTAAAGTTTTGAAACTTCATCATTTTGTTGATGAAGTTTTTGTTTTTCACACCTCTCGATTTAAAGTTTTGAAACTTCATCATTTTGTTGATGAAGTTTTTGTTTTTCACACCTCTCGATTTAAAGTTTTGAAACTTCATCATTTTGTTGAGTTTCCGTAATAAACACACTGGCCGTAACGAAGATGTTGTCCGACCTTCCTGTCTTACGTAATTTTGCACTCTTTTTCACACTTCTTTGTTTAGGGGTTTATTAATTACTGATCACCCTGGGACTTACATATTCTTTAGCATATACAATTTTAACCAGGTTTTCTTATTTTGAAATTTTATCCTTATTCTTTTTTACACAAAGGTGTGAAAACCATAGCCTTTCTATTTTATTCAATTTTTGACTTTTTATTGTAATTACTTGTTAAACTTTAACCTGTTAACTAAACTTATACAACACATTCTCAAAATTTATATTTATTTAAGTTTTATTCCACTTTCAAAATATACCATTTCCTCTAACTTTTTCAATATTGATTTTTTCAAAAATTATCCAAGAATCTTTTATTCTTAGAATTCTTTATTAATTACCGAAATACCAAGGTTTTTTGAATTTGAGTAATTTTGAATTTTTTTTAATTCTTCATTTAAATCTGCTGTAGCGCATGTTAGTTTATATGAAATAACCATAACAGATGTGTATTGTGTACAACTTGTACTACAATTGCACATCCTTTAACATTATTATTTCATATTTTCATAATTCATCAAATACGAATTTTTTATTCAAAATCTACTGACATACGATTTTACTGTCAAAACGAGTTGTTGAAAGTTGGCTTTAGACCTAGTCATAGGTCAGTTTCACTGACTCGCCCCGAGCAGCAAAGTTGGTTACAATTCAGCCAAACCTTGTATTAGGATTAAATTATGATTTTTCTCATTTTTGACCAAAATATAATCCCATACAACGAATTTCCGTTGTAGTTTATATGTTCTCACATCCAGTCATATTAGATATTTTCATTTGGAATTTTCCAACTGGTGTCATATTGTAGATTCAAATGGAATTGGGGCTGTAGATTAATAGTCTGTATACATGGTCCATCGAAATTTGCTGCGATAAACTCTAGAGAGGTAAGCAATTAGCCAAAAAATGCTCATTTTTGGTTTTCTGTTAATATTGTATACCAAAAATTGTTCCTAAATAAATTATCTATAAACTCTGCTTGGTCCGAACTCAAAATCTCAATTTGTTTTTCTATAAGGTTAAAAAACATTTAGAAATTACTAATATTTAAATTTGTTTATAACTATTGAAAAATTTCAATATTTTAGGTAATAAATCTAGTAAATGGTTCTTCTTATATGACTAACTGTGCTATGAAAATTTCTGACCTCCAAGTATTATACTTTTCTTATTGGATAATTATACATATATATATATATATATATATACAGTAGACTCCCGTAAGTTCGGCCACCTCGGGACTGCACGCTAGGCCGAACTTAAAAGTGGCCGAACTAACCAATCCCTATCTAAAAAAATGCCTATTTATTATTTGTAAGGATCGTGTTGTGAATCGATGCATATAGGAAAAGTTACAATAAACAAGTTAAGGTCGCGTCTGGCTGGTGCGCGTAAGGATCGCGTTGTGAATCGATGCGTATAGGAAATGAATACAATAAACAAGTTAAGGTCGCGTCTGGCTGGCGCGCGTAAGGATCGTGTTGTGAATCGATGCGTATAGGAAATGAATACAATAAACAAGTTAAGGTCACGTCTGGCTGGTGCGCGTAAGGATCGTGTTGTGAATCGATGCGTATAGGAAATGAATACAATAAACAAGTTAAGGCCACGTCTGGCTGGTGCGCGTAAGGA
This sequence comes from Aphrophora alni, assembly GCA_963513935.1. Taxonomy (NCBI): domain Eukaryota; kingdom Metazoa; phylum Arthropoda; class Insecta; order Hemiptera; family Aphrophoridae; genus Aphrophora; species Aphrophora alni. Next base: position 81,233,254 of record OY740766.1, read on the forward strand.
TCGTGTTGTGAATCGATGCGTATAGGAAATGAATACAATAAACAAGTTAAGGTCACGTCTGGCTGGTGCGCGTAAGGATCGTGTTGTGAATCGATGCGTATAGGAAATGAATACAATAAACAAGTTAAGGTCACGTCTGGCTGGTGCGCGTAAGGATCGTGTTGTGAATCGATGCGTATAGGAAATGAATACAATAAACAAGTTAAGGTCGCGTCTGGCTGGTGCGCGTAAGGATCATGTTGTGAATCGATGCGTATAGGAAATGAATACAATAAACAAGTTAAGGTCGCGTCTGGCTGGTGCGCGTAAGGATCGTGTTGTGAATCGATGCGTATAGGAATGAATACAATAAACAAGTTAAGGTCGCGTCTGGCTGGTGCGCGTAAGGATCGTGTTGTGAATCGATGCGTATAGGAAATGAATACAATAAACAAGTTAAGGTCGCGTCTGGCTGGTGCGCGTAAGGATCGTGTTGTAAATCGATACGTAAAAGAATATAATAAACAAGTTAAGGTCGCGTCTGGCTGGCGCGCGCCTAGTGCATGACCTCATGATCTGAGAGCCGGCTGGACTAAGCGGAGACCGAACTTACCGAGGCCGAACTTACGGGAGTCTACTGTATATATATATATATATATATAGTCCATTTCTTCTCCAACAACAATTTTCAATTGTTATTTTGGTGATTCTTCAAATTTAAAAAAATGGCCATTTAAAATTTTTATAAAATTAAAAATTTAATTAAGCAAATTTACAAAAATGGCTATCATTTACAGTATATTGAAGAATCTCCAAAATAACAACTGGAAATTGTTATTAAAGTAAAAATGGACCATGAAAAAGATTAATCTTTCGTAAAATTATAATGTTGCCAAATTATTGTTTATATATATATATACTCGTATATATAGAGTATAAATTTTTATGGCATATTTTGTCTCTTATGAGAGGAACCTTATGAGGTATAGGATCTAAAATATTTAATTATTTAATAGTTATTAACAAATTTAAATATTAGCAAATTTTAGATGTTTTTCAACTTTACTGACCAAGCAGAGTTTATAGATAATTTATTTAGGAACAATTTTTGTGTATAACTTTTTTGGTAGGACATTGCTTAAAAAAGTAATTAACATAAAATCAAAAAAGAGCATTATTTGGCCAATTGTTGGCCTCTTTAGAGTTTAATACAGAAAAATTTTATGGGCCACATACGAATTATTAATCTACAGACCTAATTCCACCTAAATCTGCTATTTGGCACCAGTTTGATACAGAGTTTATCTTCTTAACTTATCTATCTTAACTTCACAAATAATGAAGTTTGACTATAATTTACACATATTTCCTAAAAAGCTAATGATGTTAAAGATTTCAAGTGACAAATTTTGAACAAGGCTTGTATCCCAAGATTGTTAGATTATTGTCAAATCATTTGAAATGTGGATTAGAAAATGAGATCAAACTGGGGGATATAATATTGTTTGGATGAGGAGTAATTGATAGTTATGTTCAGGATAGACTAAACTACTTTTTAATGCTAAAAGATGTTTTACATAATTTGTTGTCTTGTTATATAGAAGGGGACACTACAGGTACTAAGTGGAAATGGAGCACTGTAAAGCCTGGTGGAGCAAAATACAGTTCCAGATGTGGAGTTAGTCTTGCAGTTGGTGCTGGATGCAAAGCTTATACATTTGGTGGTGTTTGGGATCAAGAACAGGAAGATGGTGACAATATTGCAGGCACATTTTATAGTGAATTACATTTGTTGGAACTAGATAAATTAATTTGGCGTACAGGTTAGTTTACATTGAATGTTATTACGAATAACTTCATCATATTAATAAAAATCTAGTTTACTAGTATAATACAAAACGTAAAAAGTCATTTTTGTATCTTTATTCCAAAAGTTTTTAATTTGCTTAGTTCTTGTACAATTTTAAGACATTAATTTATTGTGATAAATCAAACAAATCTGAAATCAAATATATTTTGCCTATTTTTTGTTTCTAGTAGTATTATAAATTTGCATTTGTAAGCTATATTTTATATTGGAAATGTACACAAGCCATTATTATGGTGAAGTTTAGACCTAGAACCATGAAATGTGCAAACATTTTCCTAAAATTTGAATTGAAATTCCACACTAAAACCTAGTGGGAATTTTAGTTTCTTCAATTTTATGAACCAAATTATCCCCTTTTTCTTTTTAGACTAGCATTAGATTTAAACACAATAAATGTAATATTTAAAAAATATTAAGTCAAATAATAAAATAACAAGCTGGGTAAGTATAGTTATACAATTCTTTTGAATAAGAAATCATTGTCTCATTTAGTTGACAGCTTAATTTAAAAAGAACAGATTGATGGAAACGAGTATTTCTAATTAATGTGATTATGAACTGTTTTCTTCTTCAGTAACCTAAAGTTTAGCCAACTCGTGATGAAACATTCTTATTTGTATGTATTCTTGCTTTGTGTAAATTTTATCAAAAATGTTACCAAGACCAATGTAACTTGCTTTGCTTGTGTAGATCAATACTTTAAAAAAACTATGTTGTCTGAAAACACAATATACATTTTATATTATTAATTTTACTTTAAGATAATTAATTTATATAACTTACATTTCTTTTTCTACCTTTTTTATTTTTATAAATTTTATCAGTTATACGCCTTATGTTATTATCATATTTTTTTCTTTTAATTTGAAAAATATTACTTAATTATACAAAAAATTTTTTTTTTACTTTAACCCTCGACCTGGTGGACGACCCGGTTTTAACAAATGACCGGGTCGCGGCATTAGTAATGGCTCACTTCACCAACTAAAAAACATGTATTTTGCCATTCAACGTTACGCCCACTTAAAATTGTCCCATCGCAATAAATAAAATACCGTTGGAAAGCTAATGTTCCGTAGATGCATATCATGCAAAAAAAATACCACAAAACGTTATAAATAATATTCCAAAAATTAGTGAAATTCGCATATTTTTTATGCGAAACGTCAAAGTTTTACGTTAACAAGTTTTAAACAAAACATTCGTCTCGTTTGCCTATTTTTCTTATTTCCAAATTACTGTCAGTCAAATATAACCTAACACTGCTTGATAGATCGCGTCTTTCTCTTCAAAACCGTCTTTTTCAAATGTTTCCAACTAGTATAGTTTTTATTATATAAAAATTAAACCAAATCAAGAATTTTAACGCTATTTTACACGCTAAAAATTACATTTTTTGTAATTCAACTTTTATCCTAGTAGATATTATATTATCGAAATGTATTCTATACCATTGAAAAGGTAATCTTTCAATCTTTCAAAACCAGGTTTAGAAAAATTAAAGTTGCGTAAAATATAAAAACACGACTTGACTGAAGTTGACGTTCATAACTCCAGGTTGCGACAATTTGCCGCGGCGAGTTTTATATAGAAAATATCACCTGTATGTTCATATATTTTTTCGAAATGGCAAAACTTGTCCAAATGTTACAAGTTGACATTATTATATAGTATTTTTCTTCCTCTTTCGAACTATGAAGACGAAATCATCCTAATTTATATAGTTTACGAGTTATATCCATTCTAGGAAATGATCCTCTGAAATTTCAGACTATTCAGTATCTAGACAGTCTTGAAGAATCTGATCTTTATTTTTATACAATCTTGTCGTTTTTGATATAACTGTAAAGAGGAGGTTTCAATGTTTAACCTTGTATTTGAAACACATCTGTACAAGGAAAAATACAAAGGCTGTGGTACTTTATAAAACCAAGAATAACCTCAAATTTGTTACTTCGGTCTCGCAAGAATTTTGCCGATGTGGAAATTTCAAAGTGTAATAGCTTTGTGTTTTTGTAGTGAATATAAGTTTCATGGAGTGATTTTTTTATTATAATTTGTTTATACAACTTAAAATAAATGTGTCAATGTTTGTAGAGTAGTGTTATGAGTGATAATTCATATTTTCGGCCTATTGTAGCCAAATCTATTACTATTCAGGCCTAGTTCTAGATTTGCTTTTGGAACTTTTAGTTGCAAGAAACGATTTATTTATTATAATATGTATATACATAATATATAAATGTATATACAACTTATAATAAATGTGTCAATGTTTGTAGAGTGTATTTATTAGTGATATTTCATATTTTTGGTTTTTTTTTCACAGCCCTAACCTCAACGTCTAGGCTATTGTGAAGGTAGATTTTTATCATAAATGACCCATGTCTAATGAAAATTTTAAAAATTGATTTTTTTTTAGCAACTTTTATCCACAAATATATAACAAATCTCTAGGAATTCTTCAAAAAAAAATGAAAAAAAAAATCTTTTATATGGTTTATGTACTGATTTCTGTGAAAATTTTCTCTCTGTTACTCTCGATTTTTTGGTATTTGACCAAAAAACTCCAAATGTAATACAACTAACATTTTTTTTCACTATACACCTACATTCTATGCACCTTTCTGGACATAATGATATATAGAAGTTCTGTATAAAATATATTTTACTATTTTTAATGTTTTTTTAAAAAAATAAAGAGAAAATTCAGTTTTTACGTAAAATATTTTTTTACATTTTTAAAATGTAACAAATTTATATATTTTTTTCCCTAAATATATTCACAAATAATACACAAAAATTGTGTATATCTTAGAAATAGGTAGTAAGCTATTGATTTTGGGTGATACAGGTTTTTCTGAAAATAAGTTAATATCATTTTTGACATCTAACATACTTACTCCAAAACCGTTTCAAAAATTTATTTTTTTATTACGTAGATAAATTCTATGCATCTTTCTGAGAAAAATGATATCTTATAAGTTAGGTTTTGTATACAAATAATATATTTTATTAATTTTTAAAGGAACGAAGAATTTTTAAGACACATTAACATGCGCCAGCTGGAGGGTTAAAAAAGAAAAACTTCCTTAATATTTATATTTAAAATTAACCATTTGATAAGTTAAATTCCATAGATGATGACTCAATCTTCAAATATATTAAATACATTTAAATAAAATAAAATATAAATTTTATATATATATATATAAAATTTATATTTTATTTTATTTAAATGTATTTAATATATTAAAATACTCCTTCCCAATGTTAAACAGTCTTACTGTATAATAAAACTAAAGGTCTTACAACTCTGTATAACAAATATTTTTTATATAAAATAAAACTTAAAACAAAATTAAACAGATATAATCTGGTTAAAATTTATATTAGATTGAAGTGTTGTTCTCAGAAAGACATGAAACAATGAAACTAGAATAATAATAATAATAATAATAATAATAATAGTAATTTTAATTACTCCAAATAAGTATTTAAATAAATAGTGAGAGTTTTTGTTTTCTCGCTTTCTTTTATATAATTAAAAGAGAGTTTTATATAATTGAACAGAGTTTCTGTTCAAGTGATTAAACATGAGCTCAGAGAGTGTGTATCTGGACAGGAAGTTATAAGATACAACACTTACTTTACACAATGGGTTTTTACTTGCTTACTTCATAAGTTTTTTTTTATATATATAGAAACTTATTTCTTTTTCTTTATGATTTGAAATTATATATAAAGACAAATAGAGGGCTCAAAATTGAATTACAGCTATATATATATATACAGGAGTAATTTTGTACCTGGTTGATGGAAACAGAACATCAATGATACTTTTCCCTTTTTCACAATAGTTAAGTTTTTTTTGTTGAAAGAACGACAAAGAGAAATTTAAGAATTTTTTTTTACTTCTTTTTCTTAACTTTAACAATATTTAAACTTAGTTACAATGACGATGCTCTGAACTCTTACATGTTTTTCTTATGACTCACATTGCTCGAAATTAATGAGCTAACTAATTATCCTAACATAATATTTAACTTATTTTCTTTGATTTCTTTACTAATTATTTCCTATTATTCTTTGACCTAGCTTAGTTTCAACTCCTTGTATACTATACATTTTAGGTTATTCCATTTACTTCTCTATTCCACTGCTACTCTAAAATTTGTTACAATGTAAAAAAAATCTAAATAAAGAAGGGTGAAACAACAGTCCAATACAGTGATGGAATCGTGATGGGAAAGTGGTGCAACAAAAGGGATGTCTTATCCAACTGAGTAGGATACCTAGGCAAGGTATTGGCAAAGGAGCCTAGGATAAACCTTTGCCAGTCGTAAAATATAATGCTTTCATGAAAGATGTTGACTGCAGTGAGCAAATGCTCTCTTATTATCTATTAGAAAGGTAAACGATTCGATGGTATAAGAAAGTATTTATTCACATTGTGCACATGATAAATCCTTATAAACTATATAACATGAGGCAAGAGTTATAACAAAACAATTCAGAATCTGTAACTTAGAAAGCAGGAGGAAAGAGACTGTTTACATTATTTGTTCCCAATGCCCTGGTCAACCTGGCCTTTGTGCAGTAGCATGTTTTCCAAAAATGGCTTGTCAAATAAGAACAAAGTTCATAAGCTTCAACAAGTATTTTTTTACCAGGTAGGTCATAAGTCGATTAACAAAAATACATAATTGTCAGTAACTTTTTCAAAAACAAAACCACAAAGACTATAATTGTATGAAAAAGACAGTCAAAGTATGTTGTAAATGAATCTAATATATTTTTAAAATCCCGCCCTTTTTCAAGATAAATTTGATATTTCTTGAACAACGAAACTCAAATTTTATCACATACGTTCAGTGAAGATAGCCATCAAATCTAGTTTATATCCTTTGTTTTATAAATGTTCAATACTATCTTTTACCATCCCACATACAGAATAGTCCGTCGGCATGAAGTCTGGGGAACAAGGAACCCATTCAATTGTTCCTCTTCTGCTGATCCATTCTTCAAATGTATTTTTTAAAAAGGTCCTTACAAATGTTCCATGGTGTGGTAGTGCTTCATCTTGCTGCCATAACATTTTTTTCGTGAAGAGACCCGAGTTGTCCAAAGAGAGGCTCATTTTCCAGTTGTGGTATGGCAGTACCATGTACAAAATCAAGGTAGTTCTCCTTCATGATAATCCCATCAAAGAAATAAGGATCTATAAGCCCACCTTTAAAAATACAGGCCAATACAGTTACACCAAGAGCATTTAAAATTTCCTCCATCACCCTTTATGTAGATTGTCAAATGCCCTGTATACACAGTTATATCTAATCACACATCCATTTATTTGAAATGTAGATTCTCAGTCCACAGAATGTTTTATAGAAGTTATTATCAGCTTCTTGACGAATGATGTGCCACTCACAAAATTCTATGTGCCTGTCACAATGGACTTCATTTTAGCCTTGTGTAAACTAGAGCTATATTCTTTAAGTTTTAACTTTTTCAACATTCTTCAGAAACTTATCCAGAGATGTGTTTCTTATGGACTTTGTATGTGACTATACAAACAGAAGCAGACCTAGCTGAAGAGGTAGATCGTAAACTGATCCAGTGTGCTCAATCTCTTGTTCTTTATTTATGAATACTATGTGTTGATGGTGGTATACCTGTCAGGAAAGTGCTCTACAAATATATCAATTATATCATTGTAACTATAGTCACATTTCCAACAAGTAAATACTTAATTTTTTTTTACAGATAGTTTTCTGTTCATCTTTCAAAGCTTCCTGTACACTAATTTGAAAATAAACTCAATTGAAAACAAATATCAAATTTTATTACGACAATGTGTTGTAGAATAAAACAGCTGTAGAAAATTAGTCACAGCTGATTAACTAATTGTAATATATGACTATATGACATTAACTACTGCATGAACATAACTGCAAGTATCAACTGATTTATGACACGGCCATCTAGTATTAGTAGTAGTAGTAGTTTAATTTATGATTTTATTAATAAGTTTTGTAACATATACTAGTGTTAACAAAATTGTGAGTCACCTCATAGACACGGTTCTTGTGTTGTTTTGAGTGTCGAAATATTCTAAAAAAAATTCTGAAATCACTAATGACAAGTACTAATTGTACTTGTAGTAGAATAAATTTAATTCTACTTGTTTTGAAATAAGATGATATGCTTATATGAACAAAAAAAACAGATATCAGCTTGGTAATTGTTGTACTTAGGAAGTTACAGTGAATGTGTTAAAGTGACAACTATTATAGTAAAACTTAGTGGATTGAGGTCAGGAGACTGAGCTGGTATTATATCTCACACTTACAACCTATGTTTAGAACATTTAATTTTATTATCTCCTAAAATTATTAGCACAATGGGGAGACAAAAGTTTCATCCTATTGGAATACAACCTCATTGTGTTGAACACAGGAATTTCATTAGAGTTGTATTGAGAGCGGAAGTCATTTGATTATTCAATAAGTTCAAATGCTCAAATGTAGAGGCATTTGACAAATTGTAGAGTTAAACTAGCATCTTTCCAATTAAAACTCCTTAAATGTGGCATTAATGCTCCTCAAGAATGCCTAGCTGGTTCAAGCACTGCTATAAGTGGTTCACAAGAAAATTCTGCCATTTCAAGTTTGATTTTCACTTTTACTGGTTCAAAGGAAAATCCAATTAAAGCAGAGGTGTTGTGGACTGTTAAGTCAGTTATCTTAACTCACTTAATTCTAATAGTGACATAATTGAAGTTTCAAAACCATGTTTGACCCCTTAGTTCTTCAGTAGAAGAGTTTTCTCTCTTGCCTATCAAAATAATGTATCTTGTTACTGTGGCACTCAGGACCTTAATTTTATGAAAAAACTAAATGAAGCTCAATGTTCATATTATTCTATCTGCTATGATGAGGCTAACAATGAGGAAAGCCAAAAAGAGCTTCAGATATCTGTTCACAGTCAGAATGTGAATTTATTGATTGGCATTTAGATTTTTTTGGGGGGGACGATCTAAAGCAGAAGATCTTCACCAAAAGATTCTTTCAGCATTGAAAAAAGAAAATCTACTTTTAAAACTTTATTAATGATTAGCTGTGATGGATCAAATATCAAGAAGAAAATAATAAGATTGATGAATGAGACTGTTAGGGTGTTAGGAAGACTTGGTTTCTTTATGCTCAAAAATCAGTGGTCAGTTTTACAAGATTCTCGTTAATTTTAATTATTTAAACAATCACAATAAATGGGTATATGTTTATATTGTCACAATTTCTATCTTATCTCTCCCAATCTTAAAATTGTATCCAATCAACTACAATATGAAATATAAACCCAGAATGGTTCCAACCATTATAACTCTACTGTTTGCTTTTAGTATTAAACAATTACAAGTAAATAATATAATAAAATCATTATATATAATATAATTATGGCATAACTTTTACGAACTACTTATTTTGTGCCCAAAAAGTCCCTTTTTAAAATATTTGATTCTTTAAGATCCTTTTCTTCTTTAACCTACTAAAAGCCCTGTCCATTCCAATCAGCCTAATAAAATGGGGTCAAGAATTGAGACAGGCTTGAGTACATCTATTGCTGAGAGTTCATTTTGGATATTCCATAAAAATTTAGAAAGACGTCAATTACTCCTAAATATTTTGAAAATACCCATTTCTTCATACTAGCCCTTTATAAATACACTAGCTTGCTGTGTTTTTATCTAAATTTTACTTGAATTTATTTTTTCCTTCTGTAAGGTCATCAAAACTTTTTTTCAAAAGAAATTTTTGTTTACTCCTAAATATGTGTGTTATTGTTTTATACATAGTAACACTAAGTGGAAAGAAGGATCGTACAAAATCAAGAAGACGAAAACTAAAAGAGACTGGTGAAAGTGGGGAAGCTAATAGTGATGGAGAAGAAGAAATGGATACTAATTCTGAACAAGATGTAAGTAAATGGAAATAATATTTTTTCATATATAACTAACAAGAACTATTGGGCACTTGCTGCATCGGTTTATTATTTACATCAGGCCTTTGGTATGCCATAATGCTCGAACCCTGCATCAAGAAGAAGTTATTTTTTCTTGAATTTTTTTTACTTCACTTTTAACATGGGTTCATCATCCTGTACTCACATATTCATTATTTGGATTCAGCTTTTGTAAAACATTTCTAAGCTATTGCAGTGTTTAATTATATGGTTTTGAATTATACTGTTTAGGTGGAAATGCAGACTGTGTCAGATGATGGAATATTTACAGTAAAAGTTGGACCAGTGCTTGTTGATCAGGTGGCAAGTCAAAGTACAGCAGTGAAAAATAAAATTAGCCATAACCCACACCCTCGTATTAATGCTGGTCTTGTTGTCAAACATGGGATCTTGTATTTGTATGGAGGAATCTTTGAAGAGGGTGATAAGCAGTATACTTTGTCAGATTTATATTCACTTGGTAATTATTTAGATTAATATAAAATTGTGTAGCTTAGTTTTACAAATGTAATAGTATTGGTCTCTATCTATTTGTTTCCTCTCTTCAGTATTTTTTCAGAAAATTTACTATATTAATCTACTAATCTGCCTAGAAATTTTAATTAACCATCCTAGGAAGGTGCTACTAATAAAGAGTAACAAATGCAAGTGCACAGAATCATGAGCACTATAGATAAACTTAATATTTTATGGATCTTGACTTTTTTAATATCTAAATCTATTAGGATTTTGGTCTTTAACCCTCCATCTGGCAAACGTCCACGTACGTGGACGATGAATGATGGATAGTTCAATTAAAACATGTATTTTGCAATTCAACATTTCGCCCACTTAGAATCGTCCTATCGCAATAAAAAAAAATAGTGTTGGAAAACTAATGTTCCGTAGATACATAATCATGCAAAAAAAATACCACAAAACGTTATAAATAATATTCCAAAAATTGCTGAAGTTCGCGTATTTTTTATACGTAACGTCAAAGATTTGCGCAGACAACTTGTAATCAAAACTAACGTCATGTTTGTCTAATATTCCCAATTCGAAATTTCTGTCAAACAGATTTAACATAACACTGTTCGATAGATCGCATCTTTCTGTTTCGATCTGTGTTTTCCAAATGCTTCTATGTGTTTTAGATTTTATTATTTAAAGATTAAACAAAATCAAGAATTTTAGTCATTTTTCCAATTCAACTTTTATCCTAGTAGATATTATATTATCAAAATGTATTATATATCATTGTAAAGGTGATGTTTCATTCTATCATAACCAAGTTTAGAAAAACTTTGTTGCTAACAGTAGAAAAACACTACTTGACTCAAGTAGGCGTTAATTGCGCTAGGTTAGTCTCAATCTGTCACATCGACGTTTTTTAGAAATTATAACTTCTATGTTCATATGATTTAACAAAATGGTAATATTTGTCCAAATGTTACAAGTTGACAATATTATATAGTATTTTTCTTTCTCTTTCGAACTATAAAGTCGAAATTATTCTAAGTTATATAGGTTATGAGTTATAACCATTCTAGGAAATGATCCTCTGAATTTTCTGACCGGTTTGCGCTTTGTAGTGTCTAGACACTTTTGAAGAATCCAATCTTTATTTTATATAGAATCTTTCCTTTTTGGTTCTAATGTAAAGAGGAATATTAGATCTACTATTTGGTATATGAATCTAATAGGGTACGGTTACTTTCTGTTTCTTGTTTTCAATTCGGAATATCCAAGTTTGTGACATAAATTGAGATGGAAAGGCCTGGCGCTTATTGTTTTGGGATTATATATTCCTGTTATTGTGAAGGTTTGTGTATACAAATTGTGTATACAAGTTACAATATATGTGTTTTTATTTCTAAAGTTTATTTTTTTAAATGAAGTTCTAGTTTTTGAATGGTTTATATTTGGGCTAACCTAGAAAAATTACAAGCCTAGGTCTAAAAGCAAATTTTCTTATATGGAGTGTTTTATTTGATTATATAAGTGTATTATACAAGTGTATATGTGTGTTATTGTTTGTAGAGTTTATTATTTTAGTGAAATCTAGCTTTAGATAGTTACAAGTTAGGCCTAGGTTGTAGAGGTAACAAACCTAACCTAACTTCAGTCGATTTCCACTTTTATGGGAAAACATTATTTTTATTTTGAAAATTTTAGAATTTGATTTTTTTTTTTACCAATAGTTATTCACATTTATACTAGAAAACGTTTGTAATACTTGAAGAAAATGTAAAACAAAATTTTCTATGCTCAATTGGACTTTGAAGTGAAATTTAGCCTTCGATTTTTGTGTTTTTTTTTTTTTTGTTCTTTGCTATACTGACTCCAAAATTATTTTTCAAACTTTTTTTTTCATTACACTACTAAATTCTATGAACCTTTCTGAATATAATGATATATAGAAGTTGGTTTTCCATAAATATTGCTATTTTTGGTAAATTTTTGAAAATGTAACAATTTTTTTTTTCTTTCTAAACATATTCACAAATATATTACAAATCTCTAGCAATACTTGAAAAAATTCAAAAAAATATTTTTGTGTGGTATCCTATAGCTTTTTCTGTGAACTTTTTGCCTACGTTACTTTCCGATTTATTGCTATTTTACATAGTAACTCTAAATTTTTTTTAATCTAACGTTTTTTTTCACTACACAGCTCAATTCTATGAACCTTTCTGAATATAATGATATATAGAAGTTGGTTTTCCGTAAACATTACAATTTGTGGTGAATTTTTGAAAAGCTTAACAAAATCCCTTTTTTTTCGTAATTTTTTTTTTTGAAAATGTAACAAATTTTTTTTTCCTTAATATATTTACAAATATTACACAAAACTTTTGTATATCTTGGAAAAAGGTGGTAAGCTATTGATTTTAGATGATACAGGTTTTTCTGAAAAATGTTAACATCATTTTTTAACATCTAACATACTTAGTCCAAAACTGTTTCATATAATTTTTTTTTTTTTTACATAGATATATTCTACGCATCTTTCTGTGAAAAATGATGTCTTATAAGTTAGGTTTTGTATAAAAATAATATTTTTTATTAATTTTTAAACAAACGAAGAAAATTAACATTGCCAGTTCTAGGGTTAATGAATTGTCATTGAAAAGTGATTTAGTGTAAGTTTTAAATAATTTGTAATAAATAAGTAAAAACACACACAAGTTAGAGAGTTGAACTAGGGTATAGATAGGTTACAACATACAGAGTGATTGGTCATCAGTGTGACAAAATATTTTGGGTTGAATTGCAAAGTAAATGTGACTTTGTCCCAAAGTTGACTATTAGATTATTTTCAATTTTCCTTAAAAAATATGCTCTTTGACACAAATTTATATTTTCTCGGCTACCAGTTGGTCTAACTGTACATACAATACCATTTTTGTTCTGTGCGAAATTTCCAATAAGAGTGAGTCTTTCCTAAGGTTAAACAAAGGAAACACCAACATTGCCTGAGTCAACATGCAAAGTTGCTACAGTTTCTAAAAACTAAGAAATCATTGAACTATTGTTGTTTTGCACACCCTGTATACAAGGAGTTGACAAGTCATATTAAAAACTTCACCATTTTGTAAGCTTTCATAGGATGTGCTAAATAATCAATGTTTCATTTTAAATGAGCTAATTTTAAAACCTTAAATATTAAAAACCAGAGTGAGTCAAAAATGTCAAAAACCTGAAAATAGGTAAATAATCAAATTTAATCCATCTAATTTAATAATACTTTTATTACAAACAAATAACAATACACTCAACAATGTAATAAAAATTATTTGACAAAATTTTATAAAATCTCAGCCAACAGTTTACAACACTTTCTCAAAATGTCTTCTTTGTTTTCTTATACAATCTCTTGCTTGCTTCCTCACGGATCCCACATTTATTTTGAAAGACAATATTCCTCTCAGATTTTGTGCAGCAGTGTTAATTCTATCCCTCAATTCTTCTTCAGAATTAGGGGCTGTAGAGTAAACCTCTTATTTACAAAACCCCATCTCACAAAAATCTATGGGTGATCTGTCCGGCCATGAAACAGTTCCACCGCGTCCAATAACTCAAGATAATTTTCAGTCAGCCACTGACGTACTAGTCTAGTGAAGTGCGGTGAGGCACCATCCTGTTGGAATATTAGTTGGTCTCTTTGTACATGGTCGATTCCATCTAGAAGACGATAGAGATCATTCTGCAAAAATTGAGATAAGTTGCTTCATCCAGAGTGCCATCAAAAATGTGAGGGCCTATCAACTGATCCCCTATGACTCCAGCCCACAGATTGATACAAAAACGTGTTTGAAAAGCCTGTTCTCTAGTCTGTTTTGGATTTTGTTCAGCCCAGTGATGCATATTATGACTGTTGAATTCCCTCTCTGGTAAACAACAATTCATCAGTCTGCAACCAATGACAAAACTGAACTCTGGGAGCAAAATCAGTAGGCTATAGTGCTTGAACAGAGGTGAAATGAAATGTATGGAACTTGTTTTCTTTGTAAAATGTTCAAAACTTTCCACTGGGATACACCTACGTCTCTGTCAAGGTCCCTACTACTAACTCCTGGATCATTTTCAATCGAATTAGAACTACTTGTACTTCTTCTAATTGTACATCATACGCTGCTCCTACCTCTTTAGGTTGTTTCTGAACTGTACTTCTCTCCACAAGACATTGATGCAATCGTGTGAACACAGCTGGACTTGGAAGCCGACAATCAGGGTACCTAGCTTGATACTCTCTCTGGGCAGCACGAGCATTTCCATCAGAAAGCCGTAAATGAAGTGTATCTCTCCGTGTACTCTTGCGTAGTGAACTCCATGATAAAATGCACTGAACTAACTTGGACGGAAAACATATTAAGCTGAGAGATAGATAAAAAAAAATCATGTAGACAATGGTTGTAACTTTTGGAATATTGTAATTTGATAAAGTAGTAGGACACTGAGGACAGTGATAAGATAAAACAGAATTTATGTAGATAAAGAAAGTGACCATTTTTACCAAACACATGGACTGTTATCTGGATTATGGAGTTGTTTTATCTAAAATTATTTTTTTCTAATTCTAAATTCCTTGAGAAGTTACTTCTCATATTAATTTATTAAGCTTTACTTACAAAGTTGAATTATTATACAAATTTGACTAATTTTTACCTCCCCTTGTTTTTTTAATATTTGAGGCTTTAACACTAGCTCCCTTAAAATGAAATATTGATTATGTAGCACATCCTATGAAAGTATACTAAACCGTGAAGTTTCGTGTAGAACAAGAAAATGGTATTATATGTACACCAACTAGTAGCCGAAAAACATAAATTTGTGTCAAAGAGCACAGATTTTAATGAAAATTGAAAATAATTATAATTTATTAATAGGTCAATTTTGGGATTTGAACTTTCTAATATATATATATATATATATATATATATATATATATATATATATATTAAGTGAGGTATGGATAGGAGATAGCGAGGTTAATCAGTATGGCTTGTCTAATTTTAATATGTTTGCAAATTGTAATAATCGTTATCGCTCGGGAGGAGTAATCGTTTACTTATCTGATCGTTTATCTGTGTTGAACGTTGAGAAAGCCGTCCTGTCGACTGCCGATATCATGCAGTTCAAAGTAAATATTGGCCAAGATAAAATTATTGCCTTGTACAGATTACAGGAATACAATGCCGATCAGTTTACGCTTGAATTTGATACGTTTTTGCAATCAGTAAAAAATCCAAATGTAATAATAAGTGGGGATGTGAATATAGATTTATTGAAAAAATCGAGATCATTAGATAATTTTTTAATTAGAATGGCAAGCCACGGGTTAATGTCGCTAATTACCGACCCAACTAGAGTTAATAATAAATGCAGTTCTTGTATCGATCATGTTTGGTTTAGACGTAGTATTGGTTTGAGTGTGGAGTATGAAAGTTGGGTGATTGAGAGTGGAGTGACTGATCATAGGATGACTGTAATGAGTATGAAATGTGGTAATTATAATAAAGAACAAGTAACCCAGCCCAATAAACCAAAGTTGAATTATAGATTATTATTTGAATATATTAAAATAGCTAAGTGGGATGAGGTATATATGGCTCAAAGTGTCTCTATTGCGTTTGCAAATTTTTTCGAAATTTTAGAATCGTGCTTTTCTAAATCATACAGATTGGCAAATGTAAATAGAAAGTCAAAAGGAAAGTTAAAACCATGGATTAATGATACGCTTGTTAAGTTAGTAAATAAAAAGAACTCCTTATACAGAAAAAGTCCAAGGTATCCTAATAACGCTGCGCTTAAGTTGTCCTATAATACCTTTAAAAATAAATTAATCAATGAAATTAGAGTGACTAAGAGGTTATTATAGGTGTCTATTTGAGGAAAGCAAAGGTGATCCAAAGAAGCAATGGAAACTTATCAAACAGATAGTTGGAGATGATAAGAAGAATGCAGAGCAGATTGCTCTAAATGACAATTTCAACAAACCAATAGTAGGCCTAGAACGGGTGGCAAATGTATTTAATGATTTCTTTTGTAATATAGCAGACGAGCTTAGAGGAAAGATTAAGTGTGATATGATTGGAGTGGAATTGGATTCAAAAAATTACAACAGTGTTTTTAGAAGCGAATCTTGCTCAAATTCTTTGTTTCTCTATCCTGCAACGGCATTAGAAATTCAAAATATTATAACAACTTTAAAAAACAGAAAGGCTCCCGGGTTCGACAATGTCACACCTTTTATTATTAAAAACATTTCGAAATTCATAATAATGAGCTTGTTTACCTAGTTAATTATAGTTTAAGTTCAGGAGAATTCCCGGAAATTTTAAAAAAGGCAATGGTAACACCTGTATATAAGAAGGGTGTTAAAACAAATCCAACAAATTACCGACCGATATCACTTCTGTCAATTTTTGCAAAAATTTTAGAAAAGGTCGTAAAAGAAAGGTTAGTTTCGTTTCTAGATAGTAATAGTTTTTTTAGTAAAATGCAATTTGGGTTTAGACATAAGTTGAGCACCAATGATGCATTGATAAATTTTGTGTCTCAGGTATATAGCGGTATAAATGACGGTAAATATTGCGCTGGGTTATTTGTAGACGTAATGAAAGCATTTGATACAGTAGACCACTTAATATTGTTGTCAAGAATGTATGATGCTGGTGTTAGAGGAGTGGCTTTTGAATGGTTTCGCTCATATTTAACGGATAGAATTCAACGAACTCGGGTCAACGATGTCGTTAGTGATCAAGGTACATTGAAGTATGGGATTCCACAGGGTTCAGTTCTTTCTGGACCATTATTCTTAATATATGTTAATAACTTATGTAACGGTCGATTCAAAGGGAACCTTGTCTCTTTTGCTGATGACACTGCACTTTTTTACAAGGCGGATTCATTGGAACAGTTGAGAAAAGATATGCAAGATGACGTAAATGTTTTGCGATGGTGGTTTACCAAGAGCTATATGGTAATGAGCCCTAAGACCAAATATATAATATATAATGTTGCTCGTAAGACCTATTTCTCAACAAACATAAAATATCATAGCATTAACTGTAAAGAAAGCGGAACGTGTGATTGCCTAGAAATAGAACAAGTAGACAACATTAGATATTTGGGATTATTCATGGATTCCAGACTCTCCTGGAAAACGCATATTGATAATACCAAACTGAAATTGATTAAATATATTAGGTTTTTTTACATGTTAAGGTCGGTGACTAAATTGAAATTATTAAAATCAATATACCATGCTTTGATTGGCTCAAAGTTAGAATATGGTATTGAAGTTTGGGGAGGTGCGTACTACAGTGTTTTAAAACCAGTCATTGTACTTCAGAAGCATTTTATTCGAATTATGGCAAATAGAACTAAATTGGAACACGCTGCTCCATTATTCAAAATCTTCAAAATTTTACCGGTTAGAAATTTATATATATTTAAAGTGTTAAGATTATTCTACAATAGAAGCGGAGGAAATTATACAACAGGGGGTGGAGGGAGGACTTTACGAAATGACTTAAACGAAGTTTTTCCAAAACCAAATTTAACAATTATTAAAAAATTTTACTTATATCTTGCTCCAAAATTTTTTAATCTGATGCCTTTAAAAATTAAAACGTGTACAAATAAAATCGAGTTTTGTAGATTCGTGAAACAATATTTATTAGAACAGGAGCAGGTCTATATGTTTTTTATCAGTAACCAGTGAGGGAGAATAAACTGGTAGTAAGTGACTGTATTTTATTCTTGAAAGCTCTCTTCTTTACCGGTAATATGAATGGTAGAAGTGTGTGTGTGAATTATGTATATGTATGTGTATGTGTGTATATATGTGTATGTGTGTATGTGTATGTATATGTATGTATATGTGTGTTAATGTGTATATGTATGTATGTGTATGTATGTATGTGTATATATATATGTGTGTGTGTGTGTGTGTGTGTGTGTGTGTGTGTGTGTGTGTGTGTGTGTGTGTGTGTGTGTGTGTGTGTGTGTGTGTGTGTGTGTGTGTGTGTGTGTGTGTGTGTGTGTGTGTGTATGTATGTATGTAGTTTTATTATTGTATTTCTATTTTTTTAGTGTTTTATGTTGATTTGAAATGGTTTGTCATAAAAGCCAAATCCTAGTTTTCTAAATGTAATATGTGTGTGTATATGTAGGTTGGACTGGTCGGTCACATTGTTTCTCTCCCATCGAGCTATATTGTTAGAAATGTATAGAGTATTTCATCCCAAACAGGTTTTAACCTCGGGATGAAGTGACCCTTTGCTATTTTCTTGTAATACAGCAGGAAGTATTTTTTGTTATTATTATTATTATTGTTTATTATGTTATTATGAATTTTATTTTATATGTATTACATTTTATAATGTGAACAGTTGTCTATTTTATTATTAAGCATATAAGATTGTCAAATTTTTCCTGTTAAAATTATGTATAAAAGAGGGTCAAATAAATAAATTTTCATTTCATTTCATATGCACCACAAAGTCACTTTTACATTGCGATTCAACCCAAAAAATTTGTCGCACTGATAACCAATCACCCTGTATATCTATATTTTGTATAATATTCAAATTATTTCAATTGCATATTTTTCAATATTTTATAAATCATCAACAAAATTAAATTTGGTGTTAAAATTCAATTATTAGCAAAAGTTGTATTTTAATCTCGGAATTATCTGATTGTTTGGCAGTTAAATATTTTATATTATGTATAATAATGGAAACAAAGATGAAGTTCATTATCTAACCCACAGATTACAACTTTTTTAGAAAGGTCCTAATTATCCTTATAATCTGATAATCTTTAAAAAATATTTTATTCTTAAAAATTCAGATACCAAGTATAAAACATTTATTCTCCTTCAAAATTCATATACCAAGTATTAGTAATTGTTTTCTAGTAAAAATTTTCCAAGATGTTTGGTAAACTTCTAATATTTCACCAGAGTTTATTAAACCTCCACCTCCCTACTATAAAGTATTACCATTTTTCGCCTTTTTTAATAATTTCTTTAAAAAAATCATAAAATATAGTAATTTTATTCAAAACCCAACTTATAAGACATCATTTTCTTCAGGAAAGTGCATAGAATTTATCTGTGTAAAGAAAAAAATTACATATTATGGTTTTGGAGTAAGTATGTCAGGAATCAAAAAATGTGAAAAAATTAAGTGAAAATCTCAAAGAAAAGTGTGTATATATCATAAAAAAAAAAATTTCAAGGTGTACAAAAGTTTTGTAATAAGTTCTAAATAGAAGATGGTAAAAAAAATCAATTGGTAAAAATCAATTATCTAAACTTTTTGTTAGAAAAGAATTTGTTTACGTAAAAAGTCTAGAATAGCTGAAAAGTTAGGCTATTCTAACTTTTCAGTATGCAATAGCCAAAAAACCTTGCAATAGCCAAAGCAAAAATTCCACAGAAAAGTGTTTATGTATCATACACAAATTTTTTTTTAAGTTTTATAATATCCTTGTATGGCAAGACTTGAGACAAGACGCAAAACTTGCCAATGCAACGAGATTTCCAGTTCAGAAAGCTAGTCTAAAAGAAGACCTATATTGTATTGCTTTGTAGGATTATGTAGAAATGAATGTCGTCTTTTCAATAGAATAAAACAGATGATCAAAATATAAAAGTATGTCTTCGTTTTTCACAATTCGCTAAAGACAGGACATTGCAAATTACTTTGGTTAATGTTGGTCACAACTTCGTAGAATGTATTTATCTCAAAAACTATCACGGATATAAGAATTTCGAATACGTAGTTCAAAATAGGATGAAAAAATCTTTAAAACATTTTGTCAACTTATAGTATTTGGCTGAGTATTAACATTTAAAAATATATATATATAATTAAATTTTCTTATATGATAACTTGCAAACCATGGTTCTCTCTAACAGGAAAATAGAGCAACTTCATAGAATTTTTATAATTTCTAGTTTCGCTTTTGGCACAATCTGAATGAATATGAAAACTTGAAAGATAACGATTTTAACAGTATATTGTTTATTACAATAGCATGTGTTGGTTTACTAGGCTTTTTTAAAGTGTTTTAAAGTTTTTTAAAAAATTTTTAAGTGGTATTTCAGATGAATAACACATACAAAATTCTTGCTTTGTCTTTATTTATATAGACCCAAAACTATAACAGTTAGAATATTTTGGAAAACACATACAGAAAGAAGAAGGAAAATACTATAGAATAGTATTACAGTAGAGTTCCGCAAACTCAGCGTAATGTGGACAGGAAGTGTGCCGAGTTTGTGAAATGCCGGGTTATCGGGAATAAAGGCAAAAAAAGGAGCTTCTTTTTTTCTAGGCTTATAAACATGTTTATACAGTTTATTTATATTGATATTACAATACGGTACAACAAATGCTTGGTAGCTTACTCAATAAAAAAAAATACTGTATAAATTTAGCTTTATGTACTATAGATACAAAATACATTTACTCTATGTGTGAGAAAGAAAAACCAAGTATGGTACAGTAATCATATAAAAATCTTATGTCATTTTTTACCAAAAAGGTTCTTATTGCTTAATTCTTGCACTGAACTCTGCGTTTGGCAGCTTCATCTCGAAGTCGGCGGAGGAACAATATATTCATTGGGGAAGATCCTTGCTGCTCAAAATATCGTAGAGCACCCTCCACAGCTTTTAACCCTTCACTGTGGCTCATTTTTTGTTCTTCCAGATTGTTAGATGTGTCTTCATCTTCTGAATAGTTTTCTTCAGTTTGTTCTTTTTCTTTAACCATCTCGACAATTTCGTCATCAGAAAGAAGATTCTCTGTTGCATCCTGTTCCATCCATTCCCCTACATCACCATTACTGGCGTTTTCACATCCGGGAATTTTCTTAATCAAATCGACCTGGGCTGTATCTTCCTCCTTAGAGACATCAGTGAACGAATTCCCAGAATGGTCAAGTAATTTTTTTCAAGATCGCACTAATGTTATTGGCTCCAATTCATCCCAAGATGCAGCAATCCATCCAATAACGTCTAACAAGTCAATATTTTTCAGCCTAGTCACTAGTTCTTGGCATTCGTCAATCGCTGTCACAAGTATGGAAAGAAGTTTGCGGTGGTATCTTTTTTTCATTGCCGCTAGGACACCTTGGTCCATAGGCTGACACAGTGCAGTGACATAAGGTGGCAAAAACATAGTTTTTATCAACTCTTCAGCATCCGGGTGTGAGGTAGCATTGTCTAAAATCAAAATGGCTTTCCTTTCGAGCTTTTTTGATTTTAAAAACCCTTCTACAGATGGGACAAATTGGTCATAAAACCAATCTTTGAAAATTGTTCCTTCCATCCATGCATTAGATTGGTTTATGTACCATACTGGCAGTTCATTCATATTTTTCACATGTTTGAAAGCACGTGGCTTTTTAGCTTTTCCAATTAAGCAAAGATTTAACTTATGCTCACCAGTTGTATTGCTGCAGGCCATTACCTTAACTCTTTCCTTGCTCCGTTTGTAACCCGGGGCAGATTTCTCATGTTTTGAAGCCAAGCTTTTTCCAGGTAACATACGAAAATTTAGCCCGGTCTAGTCACAATTGTAAATTTGGTCGCCAGAAAGTCCTTCACTTTCAATAATAAACAGTTGAAAGTTTTCCTTAAATTTCAAGACACTCCCATTGTCACCGAAAAGTTTTTCACCACATATGTTTAACTGTCTTACTCCGTACCACTTCTTCCACCGATCAAGCCAACCAATGCTAGCTACAAATGTTGTCTCTCCTTCTTTCTTAAGCTTTTCATTTAACTGATGAGCTTTTTCCTGTAGGATTGGTCCTGACATCGGCGTACCCTTTTCTCTCTGCTGTCGAAACCATAAGTAGAGAGCCTCACTCACCTCATGAAATTCACTTTCTTTCATGTTTTTCCGTTCTTTTAACGAATCTGTACAAAGTCTTTTCAAACACCAAGACTCAATTCCTGCTCTCTTCTTTTTCCAATCACCAATCGTACTTCTTCCAACTCCGAGATCCAATGCAATTGTATTTGCGCTTTGTCCTTTATCGAGTCTCTTTAAAGCATTTAGCTTTTGTTCCATGGATAAATTGACTTGCTTCCTTTTCCCTGAGGTTGTCATTTTATAAGATTTAAATCAACACCAAAAAATAAAACACACTACTGTATAGTATAATTTACAATAACAATAGTTCGCAGTCTTGCACAGAAGTAAACACAATCGGTGTCTTGCCGGCACTGACGACTGACTCAGACTAAGCGATCTGGCGGCAGGTTGGCGGGAGTGGTACGGATAGTGAGCAGATAGAGGAGGTCACATTCCTCTTACTGTGTTGACCTGGCAAGTATGACAGACCGATCGAAGTTAATGCCCGCTTTGGGATCTGCCGAACTTTTACGAACATTGTTATTTTTAGCAATATATTTTTTCCCGTAGGAGTCGCCGAGTAATCCAGACTGCTGGGTTATCAAGTGCCAGGTTTGCGAGACTCTACTGTACTTTAAAGTTGTTAGACAGTTATATGGTCTTGTGAAAATTAGATGAATGGATGTCATAATATTTCTCTTTTATTTTGTCACGAAACTTGATCACGCATAATATACAATTTTACGAATTTATTAAATATAATTGTTAACATTTTATGAACTTTCGGTTGTAGTATATGAATTTATTTAACATTAGCTTTTAAACAGTATAAAAATTATTGTGATACGATAATTTTAATAGGGTAAATGTTGAGTTGAAAAAAAGAATTCAGTTGCATACCGCGAGTTTATCTGCGCCTTGGGAGCAGCAAACCGGTTGAAGATTTAAAGGTACTTTTAAAAGCCAGCCCTGGCACCGCGATCATTAGCCTATTATGGATCTAGATAAGCCTCCTCATTCTAGCTTAGCAGATTTGTTCCCCTTACGAGTTTAATAATAGCTCTTCCAACGATAGTTCCCCATGAATTTGGAAACCAAAAGACCTTTTGCCTCTTATTAGTCAGGGCCTCACAATTGAAAATAATGTGATCTACGGTCTCCTCATCCTTCCCGCACAATCTACACACAGTTTCGCCATGATAGGCTCGTATCTATCATACACTCTCCTATGCAATAGCACTCTTAGACCAGTGTCCCATAATAAGTCCCGTAATTTGTTTGAGTTGATGCCCCGCCCCGCTACCTCAGGTCATTATTGTCCCTTCAGGACTAGGTGAAGGTATATGTCCTTCATTCATAATTTACTATGGTTGTGGTCCTTAAGGCTTCCCCAGTTTTGTTGGTGTTTTGCATGAACCCACCTATTTATGCCCCATCTTGGTCAGACATATAGATTCCTACAGCTGGTTTAGGTCTTACAAATGCTGATGCAGAGCCCCATTTAGCTAGTTTGTGTTCTCATTACCCTTAACTTCCTTATGCTCTGGCACCCAATTCAAAGTTACCCGGTTTTCCTGGGATAAAGCGGTTCTCTTGGCATTCTCATAACCAGACTTATAGAAATGCCTGCAAGTTCATTAATTGCCGCCTATACAATATATGTGGATAAGGTTTTTCTTATAGTCCTGCTACAAATTCTCCTCTATATAGTCATTTATGGCAATAATATCGGCCTAAAAAACTGTGGCATATTGTCTCAAGGGAAATGAACGTATCAAACCCTGTCTCAGCCCATATACCCTGCATCAATACCTGGTATAGTTTTTAAACTATTGGTGTACCACACCAGATTTCCCGTATTTCCTAGATGTCGATTTTTGACCCCATGGGTCAAGTTAACTTCAACAGGTCATGAAAACGAGTATCTGGTATCTATCTTATCGGTACCCATATTTAGAATTGAGTGGTCAATTTTTTCTGTAATTCTGGCATGCTCCCATATGTGAGTTTCTTCAGACACCACTGCACCTCAGTCTGTAGGCTTCTTTTCTTGCTTCTGCCATTATAAAGAGGTCAATGGGTGGAAGCCCTAGTAATATTTCCATTGTAGCGGTTGGTGTAGTGGACATGGCTTCGGTTGTGTATAGAAATATCATCCTCTAAACCTTACTCTGGGTGATTTTGCCATGACTCCGCTCGGTCCCAACCCACCACACTACCTCCTCATAGCACATCATAGGTCGTTTTCCAGTATAGATGTTTCTCATCATTGCTGGTCTTAGTCCCCAAGTTCTGCCTACTGCCCTTCTTGCTGCCATTAACGATTTATTGGCTTTTTCCGTAGTATACTTCAAATGTGAATTCCAGGTTTGGAGATATTTGATATTGTCTGTTCATGGAATTTTTGTCCCAGAAAGTTTGATATCACTCAAATCCGGACTGATCATTTTCCTTGTAAATGTTAAAAAGAACTTGGACTATATTTCTAACTAAAACTACCCTGATTCTTAACAGTATGTACCTGGTGGCTAAACTAACCCAGAACAGTCTGAACAGGATGGAGTTAATGCATGTTTCCCCTTTCTGCAGTAGAACTGGAAAAAAAACCATCTGGACTCAGTGATTTGTAGAACTGGGAAAAAAAAAACATCTGAACCCAGTGATTTGAATGAGTGAACAGAATTAGTAGCCCACCTAATTTTGTCAATATTTATTATTTGGTTTGCAATGCGCCAATTCTCCCTAATTAAAACTATGCAAGGAATGTCTGACTCTTGCTCCTCATCCGTTCTCTTGATAACCGAGTCAGGAAAGTATGCCCTGAGTAGGACTTCAACCGTTTCCTTCCCGGTTTCTGTAAACTTACCACTTGAGCCTATAAACTCCCTATTAGATTTAGGAGGCAAGGATCGTATGAAATCGTGCTTCTTGGGGAGTCCAATCTAACTCCCCACAGAACTTCCTACAAGATTCAGTCTTGTTTTTTTAATGTTTTTGTTATACTCTATAAGGAACTGTTTATAACCTTCCCATCTAGCGTAACATTTGGCTATATTAAACAACCGCCTGACCTGTCTCCTTTGGTCAGAAAGTGATTTAGTCCATCACTTGGCTTGACCCCCATTCACTCTCTGTGTAAGAGGACATTTTTCATGAAAGGAGTCTACAATGATATTAGTCAACCTACTAATTCTTTTGAGTTACCGATCGATCTCCCAAACACTTTAAAGGGTAATAATGCCCCCCATCTGGTCTTCCTAACATTTCGAAAAGTTTTAACTGATATATTATCTACTTGAAGTTCTATAATAATGTGTCTATGATACGATTTTGACCGCTCATCTGATGCGTACTATTTACTTACAGCATTGTGTATACCATTAGTTTCCAGCGTTGGATCCACCTCCATCTCATTGCTTCTCCTTGAGATGTCTTTTTCAAGCTCCTCAAGGTCACCTACTTTTACTGGTTTTATTGATGCCATAAAAGTCCCATGGGAAATAAACATCCACCTATATAGAGCTCCGCATGTATAGGTAAGGCTAGGCTGAAACTGTAGATCCCTTGGTATATAGAGTTTACATATTTACGATCACTTCCCTCTGACCACGCATCCATTGGCATATGCTGTTTTACATTGGGGTAATAGGCAGATTTTAAAGATAGTTGGAGTCTAGAATAAATGAATGTCTACATGTACCTAGAGCATCTTGGGACAGAAGCAGAAGAGAGATTGAAGAGTAGAAAGTGAATCACCAGCTAAAGATTCGGTTTTCCAAGTGTTTCTAGTTGTATGTAGGAATTGAGTAGGAGAAGGGTAAATTGTCCAATAATGCTGTTGGATATTTGGTCGCCAGAGCCTTGTCAGCAATTACAGGGTGCACAAGTAAAAAGTTACTTATTGTGAAGGTGAGGTTGATACTTGTATGGAAGAGGCTATAACATAAGCATCCATATATACCTTGCACCCCTAGGGATTGTTAATATAGTATGAATTATGTGACAATGATGTATGTACGTACATAATTTATATTATTGTTTAAGTTTTTTTTTAATATTTATGACAATTCATCTATTTGTATGGATCTATTATTTGAAGAAATCTGTTTTGAAAAAAAAATTATAACATATACAAGATATCATCATGTATTGCTGCATATCTTGTCTGCTAATCTTTTCACTTTCAGTTCTTTTTTATCTATTTTGTTCTGCAGATATTCTGCCCTCCACCTGTTAATTTCCAATATTATTTTATTACAATCTTCATCTTATTTTATGCTTATATTCATGTTTTTGCCTAATTTTGTTATCTGTTTTCTCTCACATTCTTCTTCAAAAATAATTTCCTCCTAATTGGTTTTAACTCCACATTATCATATATTGTTTACAGTATAAGTTATACTTTCCTTTTTCAAAATATACATATTCTCCTTCCTTATTTTCCTAAGCCTACCTTTTATATTCGTTCCGCTTTATATTCCTCTTATCAATCTCTTCTACTCCTCCCCATTCTTCTATATTTTGCTCTTTTTTTTTTATTCACACAGGCGAAAGACACACAAACATCATTCTGAAGACCTTTTTTTTTTTTTTTTAACTTAACAGATATTTCTGTAAAAAATTGTATATAGATTTTATTTTGACACATCACAAAACTTTCTCTTTACTATTTATATTATTGAGAGGTAAAATTGAAATTATATATTGAAAAACCAAACATTAAATGATTCGGTAACTTTTTTCTACTATCTTTAATAGTTGTCATTTCAATGTTCTTTATTAATTTTCAGGTGGCTTATTTTTTTATTTTGTTCATAACTTTCCACATATGAAAAAATAATATATTCTAATTTTTTTAATGTTTTTTTTTATATTTTTGTATACACTGCTAGATTGAAATAATATTGTAGATAAATGTTATATTTATTATTAGACATAATTATTATTATTATGTTCCAGATCTTCACAAGTTGGATGAATGGAAGACATTAGTTTCATGTGACTTATCTAGTCAAGAATGGCTCTCCTCCGGTAGTGAGGCAGATGATGCCAGCGAGTCAGAAGAAGATGAAAAGGGTGACAGTGAAGATGATGATGATGACAATGATGGTGATGACAATGATGATGATGATGATGGTGATGATGATATGGATGCAGATTGATTTTGTTGAAGTTTAATACTAATATGTATAACTTAAACAACATTTGTTTTTAAGATATGGAATAAACATAACAAAACAACAAAAAAGTCATATTTTTTTATAAATTCCCAAAAATATTACTGAGCCCAGTTGCCGAATGACTTTATGAAAAAAAAAGAAAGAAAGAAGAAAGAAAGAAAAAAAAAAAAAAAAAAAAAAAAAAAATAGAATTTATTTTACACTTTAAACTAATTTTGTAAATAAAATATATTTTTTCTTATTAAAAAAAAAAAATCTTTTTTGTATAATTTTACTTTAACACATTCATTGTGGGAAAAAGGTGAATGGTATGGGTTCAGTGCTAAAATTTTTGTCAGTCTAAAACTTACCTTTAGCTTTGTGAAGCACACAGAAGACCATAAAAATGGGTCCGCTTGATCAAAATTACTCCACCATTTTGAAATTGCCATGATCTGGTCCACAGCCAGCACTCTACTTTCTGTCATTTCACGGAATCATGGCCAAGCGGGTACAGACTTTGCAGAAAGGGAAGTACCCCTATAGACATGCGTGGTAAACATTGCTCAAGACCTAACAGACTCTCAGATACTGATTTGAGTAGTGTAATTGAGCATATTGGTTCTTTTCAAGGAAGGAAATCGCACTACAGCTTGACAAAATCTCAAAAAATATACTTACCTGAAGAACTTAATATTAAAAAAATGTTTGAAATGTTTAGGGGAAAATATCCTACAATTAAAACACAAAATTCAATATAGCCTTTGGATACCCAAATCGGATACTTGCAGTATTTGTGATCAGCACAAAGTTCAAGTCGAAGTTAAACTCAGAGTTGGTGAAAATGAACAACTATGCAAAACTAAGGTTGCTATTTCGATGGATTATCAAAAAAACCTAAATGTTCCAAATATAAGTACCAATGATGCCTATTACAGAAGAAAACTTTCTTTCTTTATGTTTAATATTCATTAGTTAGCTGACTCAGAATCTTCTTTTTTTTACATACCCAGAAATATCAGGACATAAGAGTGCTGATAAAGTTTGCTCTATGATGTGGGAGTATGTATTTAATAATTTAAACACAGATGTTAAGGATTTGACAATATTTTGTGATTCGTACTTCAGTCAAAATAAGAACTATACCGTTTTTAGGATGCTACACTATGTAACAACTCGAAAACTATGTTGTTAATAAATAATATATTATGCAAATTTAATAATTCCATTCAGTTCAAACGACGACATACACGAGCCTAGCGGCAAGAATGAAAAATTCCAATCCAAAACAACGCCAAATTTCAAGATTTTCGACCGGACAATAATTAATTAACGCAACTTACCAAATGTTAAACCTAGGGAGACCTATATCAAAATTAAGCCTAAATATTCGATCTACCCGTAAAAATTAACAATTCAAAGGCAGAGACAAGGAAATAAAATAATCCGCTTTTATCAAGACAAAAAAGTCAACCAAATAAATTGCCAGCTTGATATAAAGTGTCAGTATTTCGCTGATTGTAAAAATACAGAAAGCCTAGAGACAAAACAAACCATGCCTATATATAAACCATATATTTCTGAACATAAAACGCCACCTGAGTTCTTATTTAGATTAAATAATAAAGGTAGAATCTTTCAAATTACGACCGAAAGTCTGAACAAGATGGCGGCTGGAAGAAATACAATTCACAAGATTTCAAAAGGTTAACGCCCACTAAGGCTAGACCGATCCTGACTGGAGAAATGTACATCGAAATGTTAGTGGCGTGAATCTTTCACTTATACGAAAAACAATTATATACAGTTTATTAGAATAGGGTTATTTAGCTTTAAGAGAAGTTATTTAGTCCCATGTAATATTTTTAATTTTTCAATTAATAAATTAGAATCAGTAAATATCAATGTAAACTATTAACAGTTTAACAAGACATAGAAATATGAACTTTTAAAAGAATCTCTTTGTGCATCAATTTGGACTAAACAATTAAAGAAGGCAATTGTTGAGTGAGCCTAAAACAGTTCAGACATTGTCCTGCTCTGCTCCACTTATGAAGAATTTTATTTTTTTTTAAATACCAAGAAGAACATCCAGATTGTGTGAAATAGAGGCATCAATAATCAAGTGATATAGTAAAAATGTTTTCATTGCGTAATCTATCAGAAGATGGATGTTATAACCAATATTAAAAGTGCTACTAGATACTGGTGAGATCAATTATTTTACATCAATGCATTGTTCAGCCATTTTTTTTATCCCATCTAATTTAAAAACAATTGAAGCCCAAGTGGCATTATCACAATGTTTAAATACAAGATTAACTATATGTGTGTACCAATTGCTAAAGTGAGAACTTAAACATTATAGCCCCCTATCATCTATTCATTTCTATAACATTAATTTAATATCTTGATTTCTTGAATTTTTTATGAACTTTTATTTTGTATATAACGTCCCCTTCCTTGAGGAAAGCCGCACCAACCCTTACCGGAGAAAGAGACTCTGTTATTTATAATTTATATGTTACTCTTGAACTGTTCATCTCAGGATATTCATTTTCTTTTATGATGTTATTAATTAAATATGTTTTCTAAAGAACATTCTATCTATAAAAGAAAATACTATATTGTAGTAATTATAAATATTCAATGAACATAATTTTTAAATAAATAACGAATTGATTGATTTTTGTAGACTAGTGTTTTTCTTTTTCTTGATCATTTATAACGTTACAACCTCATAGTTCACTTTGTGAAAAGATTAAATTCCATTACTGTAGTTTTTCCCGTTTGAGGTCATTCTTATCTCGAATGTGATAAGAACATGGGATTAATTAACCAAAAGAGTTTAGTTGAACTACCACACCAGTGGAATGATGTGCAAAATTCACGTGCAAATCCAAAGCCGTTCTCATCTTAATAAACTGTGAAAGTCAAGACATTTTCTGGTGTTAGACAATGTTCCTTTCCAAGATATATGTCAAAAAATGTCCATTCAAGAGTAGGCAAATACGGGAACTGAAAATTGTTAGCGAGCATCCTCGATTGGTACTGCACCGAAACTCTTACAACGGTTCTTTTGAACAAAGTGTTGTTATTGTGCCAAAGAGAAAAAAGCTTTCTCTACCAGAAGGATTATTTAATTTGCCTTCACTTTCATATGATGGTCCTCTTCCTATATAAAAAAGTAAATATGATAATCTCCAGCACCTGAAGACATTTTGCTCAATGAATGCCCAACAGTACTTTGAAAATTTACCACATAATTGTTTGGACACTCATCCTTCTAGCCTATTCTGTGGACATTCATCTTTATTGCTATGTTTATTATGTATCTTTCAAATACATACCATACATTTTTTTATTTCAAAATAAGTCACTATAGCAACTGTCTAGTTATTTACTTTAAACACTGATAACATTGTTGACATATTTCAATGGCTAATATTTTCTTATTACAGGTGTTGTTACTTTAAGAGAATTTCATAATTAAAAATCTCTTTTTCTCAAAAGTGCAGTTGTTGGACCTTTATCCTTTTTCCCCTGTGGTCTTCATTTGTTTCTTATTTTATTAATGAATGACCAAGATGGTTTAGAAATATTATCAGAGTCTTTTACCTGTTTATTTATTTCGTATGCTTTGGCTGCTCTTATTACTCTTTTATTTATTTACTTATACTTACAGACAAAAACTCTAAATTTTTGATCTACTATGCAGCTTTTAGGTATGCAACTCATTAATTTCATTTTTCCCTTGACATCAAAATCCCCCTTGTTACCCACCTACATTGATTTTTACTTCTTGTGGTGTTGGTTGTTTTTACTTCTTGTGGATTTAACTTTTAGCCAAGGGGGATTTTATACATCAACATGAAACTTGAATATGTCCATAAAATATTCACACGTCTTTAATCTCAATGCGGCCGTTGCTCTGATATAGTAAATACTTTAGTAAACCTTGTATACCTTGTTATTCTTCATCTGCAATTTTTATAGGCTATTACTTTAGGCATTTCATTAACAAGAATAATCTCCTCAGCATGATGGTCAGATATACCGGGTTTGTATCACTTTTATCAAAATTACCCCTGAGTCAAAATTTGAAACAAAATTATCAATTGCTGACTTCAATATAGCAGTCAATCGAGTGGGTGAGACTACCATCCACCACAAACTATAAGAAGACAAGTCATTAAATCTACGAGTATTTATGTGATTTATATTAAGTACATTTATATTAAAGTCACCAACAACAAAAGGTGTGTTTTTTGAGAAAAGATTTCCCAATATACAATCCAAGCTAGTGAAAAATGTATTTATGTTTTTACATGAAGAACGGCAAACATTCAGAACTAAGACTTTAGAACCATTTGCCATACTTATCCTAAGCCCGGTAACCTCAATGTCCCTTTCACTAGCACAACTTAATTCTTCCAACTTCAGTGACCCATGTATAATATTATTTTTAACAAAAATAACAACTCCTCCCTCCCTCAATTTAGACCTACAAAAACTTCTACCGTATTATAATTTGTAATATTTAAAAAAAATCAATTTCATGTTTTTTAAAAGAATGTTCAGTAATGACAAAAATATCTGGATCAGAGTCCAAACAAAAAACTCCTCCATTTGTAATAGTTATAAAACTTACGGTTATAATATATGTAATTACTTTATTAATAAAATTGAAAAAATGAAGTTTAAGAAAGTTATTTATAATTAATTTTAAACATTGCTCGGTCATTAGGGCGCCAGACGAATTTTCGTCAATTTAGAAAAGTTAAAACTGAATTTATATTAAAGTCTCAGGGTCTTAAGTTCTTTTTAAGACGTACTTGGCTAAGGTGATTTGAATAAAAATTCGAAGTCTTTTTTCTGCTGAAATTGTACATATTTATTTATTTATTTTTTATTAAACATCCTACAATTTTGTTAAAAAATGTAATATATTAATTTTTAGTCTCAAATAGAGATTAGCAGTGTTTGAAAAACTAGTAAAGAGTGTGTTCAATGACAATGTCGCGGGAACAAAGAGATGTATAGACTCAGTGTAGACAAAGGACAGACGTAATGAGACAGTTGGTATAATGTGAATGACTGGACAATTAATATCAGTATTTAGATGAACACTTGTGTTTGCGAGAGTAATAATAAAAGGAGACAAAGAATTATTAATAAAAAACTAAAGCATTAGTTTTAAAAGACTATGTTCTCGATATACGATTTTGAAACAGATCATCTTCCGCGTAGTGAGAATTTTGTTGAGATAAACATTCCGTTAAAGACAATAAACACGCTATGAACAATTTTAAGAGAAACATTTCGAGTGTGCTGTGCAAATTTACGCGACATGAACTTTTACTTATAGCAACGCTTGCAGTAATCTACAAGATACGGGACGTTCTGAACTACTATCTTCGATCATTTTTTATAAAAATTGGTGTTGTGGTATAAACACCTTATGTTAATTTAGGATTAAGGACTTATATTATGTTTTGATATATTTATTATTTGCTATACATATTTGATCTTTTTAATCTGCTTAAAAAATATTTTAAGAAAAATAAATTAATAAAATAATGAAATTTTAATATTTAAAGTAAATCTCCATCAGAGATCTACAAAGTGATTTAAATTTAAATTAACAAATAACTTCCTGTTGCAACATTTTTTGAATAAAAAAAGAAAAGTATAATAAAGAGTTTTTATAATATTTATAACATGTGTTTTATAAAAATTAAAAATAATTGTAGGATGTTTAATAATAAATAAATATGTACAATTTCAGCAGAAAAAAGACTTCGAATTTTTATTCAAATCACCTTAGCCAAGTACGTCTTAAAAAGAACTTAAGACCCTGAGACTTTAATATAAATTCAGTTTTAACTTTTCTAAATGTAGACGAAAATTCGTCTGGCGCCCTAATGACTGAGCAATGTTTAAAATTAATTATAAATAACTTTCTTAAACTTCATTTTTTCAATTTTATTAATAAAGTAATTACATATATTATAACCGTAAGTTTTATAACTATTACACATTTTACTTTGAGCGAACTGTGCATTACCTTCATCCACTTGTGTGGGCGGCAGATTGTGTTGCCGCCATGTTCATAATTTTATCCGCAATTGTCTTCCCAAGGCCACGGAATTTTAGAGAACGAGATGTATTCCTTCTTTACTTCCCCACCACCAGGTAGCAGTCAAGTAAAGTTAATACGACCTTTGTTTTCATTTAAGTTGTGTTATTTATTCGCTTGAGTCTAGACTTACTGCTATCCACCACATTGCAAGCTCTGGTGTTAGATATTTCTCAACTAAGTTTACAATGATGTGAGTATATAATTTACAGTCTTTATGTGTAATATTATTAGTTATTTGATTTTATAATATTACTTTGCACACAATATACAATTTGTAGTATATAGTTTTCTTTAAGACTTTATGATTTCAATGTGATAGTTCAGAGGACCTATTTTTATTCTAAAGTAAAATGAATGAATGATTGAATATTATTTATTTATCACTACAGGCGACAGAAATCAATTTGAAACTTGAAAAATAAATTTTTGATAGTTTAATTTTATTGTTTTTTTGAACTGTAATTATTTTTTACAATTTTGTTGTGTCTTTATTATAATTCTATTTCTTTAAAAACAACTTTTCTCAGGGAAAATTTACTTCATCATGAGGTAACATCCCAAATCATAAAAATATATGGAGAGGGATGAAGAAGAAGAAGAAGAAACAATGATCGACAATACTACCGACATCAACTTTGAACAACAAAACACTGACATGGATTATTATTATTAAGACTGGGGAGAGTGTTTTAAAAGCCTCCTGCACTGCGACCTAGTTAGATCTTTTGTGCCCCCCTCTTGTTGGACTCAGGAGAGATATGTGTCTTTGACAAAATTGATCAGAAACCTGGTCGGAAGGTTTAGTAATTCTTCTTTCGAAATGAAGATATATTCTAGAAATTTGTCTTTTTTGGCATAAGGCCGGGTACTCCATGATGATGTGTTCCATGCGTTCCACAGTACCTGCAAGTATCATCGTCCACCAGGCCCATCTTACTTAAGTGATACCTGCAATGGATATGTCCTGTTAGTATACCACAGAGGAGTTTTAGCTCTCTTCTGCTTAGGTTTAGCACTTCCTTCCCTCTCTTTTTATTAGGGCTAAGGAACTTCTTGGAATGTATAAGACCCAGCAATGTATTCCAGGTTCTGTTGATTACTTTGTTGGCCCAGTTGCTTCCTCCAGTTGCTTTGATCTGCTTCCTCGTTGCCTGCTATTCCCTCATGCCCTGGCACCCAGACAAGTTCAACTTTATTCTTGTCCACCAGCTGGTTTAGGGCCTGATGGCACTCGTGAAGCATCTTTGATCTCAAGTTGTTACTTTGAAGTGCTTTTAATGCCGCTTGACTATCCGACATAATGCTAATTTTCTGTTTGCATTGGTTTTTAGTGATCAGATGATTTGCCATCAAATGGATGGCATGTACCTCTGCTTGAAAGATGGTGGCGTCAGCACTGAGGGACACATGTCTTTTGAACCTTGGTCCCACCACTCCTGCCCCCCACCACCTTCCATTTTGGATCCGTCTGTGAACCATTTTTGGGAGTCCGCCGGCACACATTCCGTGCCTCCCATCCAGTCTTCCCTAATGGGGAAGCGAACTTTGTATTTGTGATCAAAGATCATTTTTACTTTCATCTGGTCACTTGCAGCAGCCATATTCAATAAAGGAGTGGCTCTGAGAATTTCCAGATGTCCTTTGAGGTTTCCTACTTTGAAATGGTATTCCTCATGTAGTTTGAGGACCTGCTTCATAGCTCCTCCATAATTGGGATTCCTCCTCATAGCTTCCTGTAAGACTTTGGGTTGTCTAGGGGTTTTGCACCCCCTTGTATAGAAATATGACCTTTACTTTCCTCCATACTTGAGGAACGTGGCCATATAACAAACTGGATCTAAACATTTTAATCATTATTGAGATTAAGATGTCCTGCCCTCTCTGAATGAGTGCCGGGAACACTCCATCAGGGCCTGGAGCCTTAAAAGGCTTAAAGGACCATATGGCCCACTTAATCCTTTCAGGCGATACAATCTTGTTGACAAGGGGACAGTCCATCTTGAGTTCTGCTTTACTCCTTATGGAACCATTGTACACCCTTGTTTCTCCAGGTGCTATACAACCTAGAAAATGTTTTGTTAATAAAGCTTCCACAGTTTCCTGGAAGGTTGATGTTATGGTGCCATCTTCGCGTTTAAGTGCACCAATGTTTACTTGAGTACCCTTTGAAAGATCCTTCTGCACCCTGCTAATTTCAGGTGCTTCATTAAGACTCTCACAGAAGGTCCTCCATGAGCTACGCTTCGATTTACGAAGTGTTACATTAAACTCAGTAAGAGCCTTACGGTACTCTCCCCAGTTATTTGTTCTCTTCACTTTATTAAATTCCCTTCTGGCCTTGCTTCGTAGTTTGCTAAGCTCATTGTTCCACCAGGGTACTTTACTGTTGGTTTTTTGGTTTTGAGAGGACAGCTATCCTCAAAGGCCCTCATTATTGCCTCCGTTGTGAGGTTAGCTGTACTCTCCAGGTCGTTTATAGATCTTATTTTTTGTTGTATATCCTTCACGCCATTTTGTAGGGAACTTTTGTATCCCACCCAATCGGTCTTGCTAGGAACCCTATATGTTTGGTTAATCACGCTACAAGCCCCCACTTTGAACATGATCATGAAGTGATCAGAGAAAGAAGCCTCCCCAGACACTTCCCAATCACATATTAATTTTGAAACCCCTCTAGACACTAAGGTTAAGTCGAGTACCTCCTACCTAATAGAGTTTATAAATGTTGGGCGATTGCCCTTATTAGCCACCACCATGTTAGTAGTAAGTAAGTATTCATAGAATAATTCACCTCGATCATTGGTGTCGGTGCTCCCCCAGAAGGTATTGTGGGCATTGGCATCGACACACTGACATAGATAACCATGATAGTGATTCAGAAATTGACATGGAACCTGGCCAGGAAGAGGATTGCCTTGGTCCCGAAGAGGATTGGGTGAATCTAAGATTCTACATCAGGTAAGATGGTGAGACTTTATGGTCTAAAAAGACTATAGCTCTTGCTTCTAAAACGAAGTCCAATAACATAGTGAAATCTCTTCCACGCCAATGCAAAACACAATTAGAATATTTGCCAGAAATTATTACTTTTGAAATGATTGAAGATTTTGTACCATATACAAACATTTATATAAATAATAAAAGAATTGAACGAGAATATATTTCAGTCTCTGAATTCCGTGTGAGAGACTACAGAGCCACACCTAAGTCTGAAATGTTTACTTTACTTGGTGCTCTATTTTTGATGTCCATAAAAAGGGAAACTCGCGCAGATCAGAGAATTTTAATAAAAATTGAACAGAATTAACAATTTTGAAGACAAATTTTAGTGAATATCATTTCAGATTTTTGCTTAGGTCCCTTAGATTTGATGATGTTAATAAGATAGTTCAGAGAATTGCAATTGATAAATTATCTCCCATTCCTGAGTTGTTCACTAAGTTCATATCCCAGTGTCAAAAGTCTTACAGCCTAGGAGAATTCACGATGAGATGTTGATTGTATTTAGAGGTCAGTGCAATTCATGCAGTATATTACAAAAAAAACCAGCCAAGTATGGATTGTGTAACGGTCAAACGTTCTATAGCTACAACTTAGAAGTTTATTGTGGAATTCAAAAACCTGGACTATATGTGTGTTCGAACAAACCGTTCGATGTAGTTACAAGGTTGATTGACCCAATCAAAAGGACTAAGCAGAGCTTGACCACAGACAACTACTTTAGTAGCTTTATATTTACTTAATAATCAAATATCTTTTTTTGATACTTCAAGAAAAAATAAAAAAGAAATCCCTCTCGAGTTTGTCGCTCAAAATAGAAATTCAATTCCCGGAAGTTACATGTTTGGCTGCCAGGATAACAAAACATTGATCTCTCTTGTTACTAAGAAAAAGAAATCTGTCTTGGTCTTATGAACTATGCATGAAGAGGACAAAGTTGATGAAGAAATTGGAAGGTGGGGTCTATACATTCAACCTAATGTGTTCTAGAATAACTACCTCAAGAAGAATACAAAGGTGGCCATTTATATGTTTTTCCGACATATTTATGGACATTTCAGGAATAAATTCATTGAGAATTTTTCAATTTAACAATCCCTTTGACAAATCTAACAGAAGGACGTTTATTTACAATCTGTCCCTAGCTCTTATGAAGGAAAATCTGTGGGAACGAGTAAAACTACATCTTCCAAAAGATATGTGTTTTCTAAGAAAAATACAAAGAAGCGCCAGTAGCAGACACTAATCAGCCATCAAGAGGACATCAACCTAACTAGAGAGCCATTTGCTCTATATGTAGATTAAAAAAACAGAACCCAGCTATCGTGTAAGGATTGTGACAATTAATGTTTGTGTTAGGTTTTAAAGATGTTTAGTTGTGTTAATTTAAATAAAGTGTTTTTTTTTATCTAAAAGTTGCTTGTATCATGTTTTTAATGTTCCTAAGCCCTGTTATTATCATTCTTACAGCTTTTGTCCCTGAATACTTCAAATATATGAAGGGCGGCAGATACCGGCTACGCAAGCGGAAGTGCTCCACTGTACCACACAAGCGGATGAAGGTTAAGATGTATAATTTTGAATCCTTTTTTAATTCACTTTCTTTGCACTCATCTTGTCCACAAATAGTTTATATTTCAATAATTCTATTTAAACCATTATCATTTTTTGGACTATCTATATTGGTAGGATTCTGTTTTGTTAGCACTGGGGTTACACCTTTTTCTGTCTCTCTATAGACCTTTCCAAAAAACTTGGTCTATATTGTATTAATAGGTCAGCAGTTGAAGACTTCTTTATAGTTACCTTTTTTATCCACAAATCCAACCATGTGGGCTATATGTTTGTAGGGTCTAAATCCTTTGTCATCCCATCCCCTTCTGTACACCTCTCAGCCACCTGTCCAAAAATGTAGGTTTTATTTTTCTTAAGTTGCTGTTACCCTTAGTGTGATTTGGACCTGATATTAATTCAACAAGTCTCTTACAAACTGTGGTTTTTCCATTTTTTTTTAGATGCCCGCACGGTTAAAGTCATAAGCTGTAAGTCTTTTATAGATATTTTACTACAGATAGATATAACTATCTATTGGTTGGTTGATGGTTTTGTGAATCTCACAATTTGCAATGTCAACAAGATACTTCTACTCAATTTGATATGTTCTGGCCTAGGAATAAAATTAATAATTAAATTTGTTTTATGGACAGCGATAATAATTTTTCTAAAGGAGTCTTTGAGAAAATGTTTTGATGTGATATCATTTGCACCATCGAAAACCACTACATGGTCATTAGGCTTGAACAGTTTTGAGGATTTTAACATGACCTTGGTTACAACTTCCAAAGTGGCGCCTGGCATCACTGTTCCAATGACCTTGTAATCCCCATTCAGATAGTCCTCCAGGATGCCATATAACTGCAGACTGAGACTATTTCCAAATATATAGACGTTTCTTTCCGCTGGTTTATTAAATATTGCTTGTTGTTTAGGTCTATGTTGTGTTGACGGTCCTCTATTAGATTGCTTAACAGTCGCAATTGTTTTTTGTACTGCATTACAACCAAATCTAAAATAAAAATGCTTAGTGTTTTGTAAATTATTTCTTTTAAAATTTGTTTGCTTAGGAGAGCTATTTTGGACCCTTGTTATATTGTCTAGTTCCAACCTCATATCCGGATTCAGCCCACCAAGACTATTCTGAAGAGGCACAGTATAATTTAAATGCGGAGCCAATGTAATCTATGTCTATTCACTTCTGTATTATTTATACTACTTCAGTACCTATAATAGTTTGATTGGTAAAAGCGCTTCAACCAACTCGGTGCGAAAATCATAAAGTTACAATTTTCTTTCAACTATGTTGTTCATGTTGTACAGAAACATGCAGTTGACGGCATGTTACCATTTTGTTAAAATGGATAAAAATCTTCTTGTACCATCATTCAGTCTTGTGCTCACGTAGATAGAAAGATAGCATTTGATCGCCACAACAACTCCCTTCATGTGAACATTGTGTTGAATGATGGGTTTTGTTTTTATCATCTCATTGTCATATTCTGTCAAAATGTACAACACTACTCTTTTATCCTTCCATTTTCCAACTGCTACTCCTTCGGAATACTGATACTGGTCTCTCCCTTCTTCAGCTATGCGTTTACCACCTAAGAGGGGATTAAGTTTTCTATTTACTCTCAGAGTTCCTGTGCAGTACATTTTGTGTGCAAAGAGTTTACTGGCAACAGCAAAATTAATGTAAACATTCTCCCTAAGTATGGGGATGTTCTCTAC
This sequence comes from Aphrophora alni, assembly GCA_963513935.1. Classification (NCBI taxonomy): domain Eukaryota; kingdom Metazoa; phylum Arthropoda; class Insecta; order Hemiptera; family Aphrophoridae; genus Aphrophora; species Aphrophora alni. Next base: position 81,273,079 of record OY740766.1, read on the forward strand.
CAAGCAAACCTCTCATCAAATGTAGCACAACATTTTTAGCATGCTCTTGTCTCCCCTAATTCATCTAACTTGACCAAATAAACTTTGAAATTTACAATTAATCCTTCCGGTTCACTTAGGGTATATAATTTTATCCCATACTTGTGGCGGTGCCGCTTTTTTTATATACAGATGGTATAAAAGTTTACCCCACCACAAAACCATACTCTCATCTATAGAAAGTTCCTTAGGAGTAGAATGACATCACCATTTTGCTCTTGAAAAAATCAATCAGATTTAATTTTGTAAAGTCTGTTTTTGGTTCAATGTAATTTTGTTTAGGATTGCCGAAATGCAAATAGCGCAGAATTATTAAAAATCTATCTCTGCTCATATTCTCTGAAAAGGGTCAAATTGTACAACCTATTTTGTCTTCCAGTAGTCCTTGAGTCTATTGATTTCGATAAATCCCACATGAAGGAGAATTCCCAAAAATGTACTCAAAACTGTACACTAACAAATATAACTATACACTAATATTTTCATGATACTTTCAAACAATACCTGTCAAAAACAACACCAAAAATCCTTCTGATGGTACAGGACTCGTGGCAAGTGAACTACAAAACTATCAATAGTTTTAGGTTATATGGACTGTTTGAGATGAATTTGAAGAAAATATGTCAAATGTCTTTGTAAATTTTACAATATTCTCCAAAGTATATGTCATCTAATAAATCATTGAATTAAATCAATGGACTTTCCTTGATCTGGGCAAGAAAATTATAAATGTTTCTTCTTTTATATATTCAATTAGTCTCATTCCATTAATAAATATTGACTAAACTGTAAACATGAATTAACTTCAAAGTCATGTTCATTATTGGTGTCTGGGCTCTGAGTCAAAAGCTTCGTCTTCAGTACTCCCATGTGAAGCATATTCACCATCATTGCTGAACTCGGCTTCATTAGCTCTTGTATTCCTTAAAATAGATGCCATTTCAATATAAAGTTTATACACAAACATAACTAAACATCAAAAAGCTGTAGGAAACATAAATAAACTAATTATCCTAATCCTAAACACACACACACACACACACACACCTACAAAATAGCATACAAATACAAAAAACCATGAATGACAGACACTAAAATAAGAGTTGATACTTTAGTAACATACTAGTAAAAAATACATCGTCTACACCAAAGTATATAGCACACTAAACCAATAGAGTTAAAAGAGTACAGCCCGAACTGTGACAATGACTGCAGACACTACAACTTAGGCTATGACCCGCAGTGAACATGTAAACAACTTTGACATAGAAAATTAAGAATTAAATTTGGTGTTACCCTATTATCGAAGCAAAATGTAAACATTTGTTTGTTTCAGAATCGGCCCAAAATAAATAATCTTTGTAAAAAGTAGCTTAATATAAGTTTCTTAAAGACTAAACAAAATGTACTGGTCAAGATCCTCCCAAATATTCTAATTCAGAAACCATTTATTAAAAATTTGAAGTTAGTCGTAAACAGCTATTAAAGGTTGTACTCCTTAAAAATCCCTTTAATTTTTTTTGTAGCCCTGAAACCATTTATTAAAAATTTGAAGTTGGTCCTAAACAGCCATTAAATGATACAATTAAAAATCCCTTTATTTTTTCGTACCCCTATCCCTTTAATTAGATCCTTCATAAAAAGTATACAAGGGTTCTCACCTTCTTATCAATTTTGAAGGGAAAAAAATACTTTGATTAAAAAGAGATAAGAATGTAGAAATTGGGGTTTGAAGTGCACAACTTGACTACTGAAAGAAAAGATTTGTGAAAAATACATAAAAATCAGAAGTCATTTAGGCTGTAGAGATGACATGGCCAAAAAATACATCCTGAGTTTTTGAATAGATTAATTAACATAATTATCATTAATGCTATGCAAATGCCATAATATGTATAAAAAAAAATCTTATCCTCTTGACATTGTATGTTTGAGATATTTTGTGTACTGTTTATGTGTGGTAAATGCACCTAGTGCCTCAACTAATAGTAGGAACTCAACATCTTTTCTAAAGCTGGACCTCTCAAAATTCAAAGTTAGGAAGTTTGACCTCAATTGATAGCATTGGTGTTTTTAACCTTAGAAAGGTATTTTTTTGTCACTTATAGGTACTTGGGCGTAAAATAAAATGATAAATAATGTTTTTATATAGCAATTTTTTTTATTTGTTATGTTCATTTTTTATTTAATTTATTTTTTACAGGAAGGTGAAAAACTTTATTTATGAACATTTGTACAGAAATATGTAATGAAGACATAAGTACAAAATATAAATGTATATAATGCCAAGGAAGGTTTAACATTTATACAGATTTAGAAATACAAAAATGCTATTCAGTACAAACATAGTTCTTTAAAAAAAAAATGTTCAAAATTTTACAGAAAGTATAAAAAGTTGAAAAATATAATTAAGTTATATTGGTATCGCTGATAGCCTATAACCCAAAAGTTTGTTTAGCAGCTGTTTTAACCTCAAAATTAGTTCTTGCATTGTTGTGATAGTGTGTTTTGTGTTTTCTGGAGTGTTCTGTATGGAGTGTGTTATTATGTTCTCTAATAAAGAAAAAGCAGTATGTTTTATTGCTGGCTGAATTCAAGTCTTTAATTTCAGTGCAATGTGCATTTCGACGTGAATACAGAAAAGATCCACCACATGAAAATAACATTGGTTCGATAAACATTGGTTCAAACAATTCGAAGAAACTGGATTAGTTCAAAAGCAGAAATCATCGGACAGGGCAAGTGTATCAGATGAAAAAGTTGAACTTATTAGACAATCTTCAATCAGAAGTTCAAAGAAGTCAATACCTCGACGAAGCCTAGAGTTAGGTATTCCAAAAACAACAATCAACAATGTTTTACACAAAAGACTGAAATTACACGCATATAAAATCCACCTATTGCACAATTGAAACCTGATGATGGTACAAAATGTTTTAATTTCCCTTGATATGTTGAACAAGATTGATGAAAACCAATAATTTTTATTAGATGATATAATTTTGTCAGACAAAGCCACATTTCATATCAATTTTTTTTTTTTTTTTTTTTAATTACGCCAAACATTAGGCTTCCGCCATTAGTTTCCTCGCAGCCCAGTACAGGTCATAGTCTGGAGAATCCCTCTTTTCCGCAAGAGCTGGACATAATTTCAGGTGCTCGCAGTCCATTTCCTGCCTATTGTTACATAAGGGACAGTAAGGGTCGCTGGTGACCCCTATCCGGTGGAGGTGTTTTTGTAGATAATCATGACCCGTTAATAGTCGGAAATTAGCAACTTGTTGTAGGCGTGGCAAGTTGATTGGTGGCCTTCCGCTCTTTTCCGTTAGACTTTCCCATTTTTTGCCTTCAGCCGATACTTTTTGTGCCGTAATGCATCTTGCTCGCAGGTAATTTTTTATGTGTCTTTTTGCGTCGTGCAACGTAGTGGGCTTGTCCGGTTGTTCCTTTCTTGCACCTGATCTTGCCAACTTATCCGCTTCTTCGTTGCCGTTTACATCAACATGACCAGGGATCCACTGGAGCACGAGCGTAGATCCACTTCCTATACATTTGTCAATAGTTCGTCTGCAACTCAGAACTTCCTGATTATCCGTCATTTCATAACTGCAGATAGATGTTATTGCCGCCTGCGAGTCGATGAACAACACCACTTTCATTATCTGTAACCTCGCTATCCGCTGCACGGCTAAGAGTATAGCATTAACTTCCCCATCAAAATTGGTAGCCATTTTTCCAACGGGGGCTGCGATTTGGAAGAGCTTACAGTATACGCCGGCACCGGCGTTGCTTCTTGCGTTAGTTGCTGAACCATCGGTATAGATATGCAACCATTCGCCTGCAGGGTACCATTCAGCAATAGTTTCCAGTGCAGTTACTTTGAGTTCCACTGTTGAGGTCAGCGTTTTGCTAACTGGTCTGATTAAATTTAATCTAGGCACCGCGATGTTTTTGATGTTCAGGTCCAGTAAGGTGGGGAATGTCTGCCTATTATCGATAGCGCTGAATTTATGTAGGATGTCTGTGCACCGTGAGATGAAGTCGCACTGTGTCTTGAGTCTTCCCGTAGCAGGCTGGTAATTTTTCCAGAATGGGACATGAACTCTCTGAAGTCTTTCAAACATTGCCAACGCAAGGCTTTCTCTTCTGATATGTACGGGTTCGATATCTGTTTGAAGCTCCATTGCAGTAATAGGGGTAGATTTCGGTCCACCTGTAATTATCCGCAAGGCATGGTTTTGAACGACGTCCAATTTCCTTAGTGAAGTATTGGTGGCAGTAATGTATTGGTAATTTCATATCAATGGGTCTGTTAACAGACACAATTCATGCATATGGGGATCTAAAAACCCACATACAATTTGAAAAAATACGCAACTAGCCTAAAGTTAATGTTTGGTGTGGTATGATGAAAAATCGTTTGATAGAGCCCTTCTTCTTTACTGAAAAGACAATTAATGGAATGTGTGTACCTCGATATGTTAATCAATTATTGTTTTCCTTAGCTGGATGAACTCAAAAATATTTGAACACTTCATTTCCAACAAGACGGTGCACCCCAACACTTTAGTGCATTTGTCACAGACACTTTGAATGAAAAGTTTGGACATCGATGGATAGGCCGGCAAGGACCTATACGTTGGCCACCAAGGTGTCCAGACCTGACACCTTGCGATTTCTTCTTGTGGGGGTACATCAAAAACATTGTTTATTGAGAAAAAATTCATGACATAAATCACTTAAGAAACAGGATTAATGAAGCAATGACAACCGTTTTAACAAAGACATGTTGATTACATTTGGGCAGAACTTTATTATCGATTGAACATTTACCGAGCGACTAATGGCGCACATATCAATATTTATTAGTTATGTAAAAAAAAACTGTTTCAGATGACATTTAGATAAATAAACATCAGCTGTAAGTAATTCTGTTTTCATTTAAATCATGTTCAAAGCCCCACTATTCTTTTATGATAACCCTATATTATAAGATAAGCATTGTATTTTTTAGTAAAGAGTGTATTAAATTGTAATAATAAAGACTAGTTAATTTAAACTGAATAAACAAGCATTTGTATTTTGGAAAACCCAGGCCAAAATAAAGGACATGAAAGTTCAAATCTTAACAACTGGTGCATCGGCCTGAGGTTTAGTCTTTACTAAACAATTGTGATGTCACTACGAGTATTTGAAAATAATTGAATAACTTTGTTTGTGAATATTTAGTTTGTTTAGAACTTATGATATTCATAAAAAACTGACATATATTATTGTGTTGTTGTATTACATTGTTCCAGTTGTAATTTCTACAAGTATTCGATTTTGAGATTTGATCAGTATGTTTTTATTTAATATGTGGATAAGTGTAATGTGTTAATAACAATATCATTGTATGTGCTTTTTGAAATTTTATGTGTTTGTTGTGAGCAAATTTTAAATTGCTTATTTTTCTTAATATAATAACTCACTGACTTTCAAATTTATTAACACATTCAGTGCGGGTAGAGCTCATGAACTCCAAGCTGGCCATGCCAGCCGATCTTGTGGAGTTCATGAGCTCCAAAGTCTAATGTTGTATTCAAAGGAATACTGTGTCTCAGCCACTGGAAATAAATGAATGAAACTTCGTCTCGAGTTTGTCTATTCCCTTACAATACTTGCATTATAGTCAGTTTCCGGTTCCCGCCCCTCGATGGTGAGGGGGAGGTGTTTCCATGGCGCTCGCGGTAAAATTGTTTACCAACACTCTGTCTCTTATCTAGAAGGAATATTTACGTTTCTAGAAGGAAATAATTGTTTATTTTAGATGTTTCTGAAGATTTGTTTTTGTTTTGGTGACTCATTGGTCTGTTGATGTTTCAGTCTGTTCCATTAGTTGGTTTCGAGTGTTGCTCGCGTCCTGTTCTCGTTTCATACACATTTATTATTCATTGTGATTACTTATATTTCTTATATTTATCTAAAGTAAACAGACTAACATTCAACAGAGAGTGTATTTGAATACTGCGGTTTAGTCGCGTGGGATTGTGGTGCGTGTTGCGTTGCGGCAGGCGCTTACTACTATTGCGCCGAGCCAAAACTGCGGCTAGAGTTCATGAACTCCAAAAATTTATCGGCACTAACTACAGGTAAGGACCATCCGAATATTTTTTTTAACACTAAAACATTGTTTCTACATGTATAACCTATGTTTTTAGTGAATACAAATTTTCAGGTCCTGGGTCAACCTTACATCATCTATACCGCACTGAATGTGTTAAAGTTCATCAACTAATCTAATTTTTTTTAATTGCCTTACCTTATTTATCTATCACAATTTCGGTTGTTTCGACCATCATTAGGAAATTAGAATACATTAACACACAATACTAGCACAAACATAAGTTTCACTCTGTGTGAAGCTCGTTACGAAAGTAATATGGCTCAAAATTATGTAAATACACTTGATGATGTGCACGTCTGCACGTATCAGGCGATACTGAGCTACAACTGTGTTCCTGCATCTTATCTTTGTCGGTTTAAACTGAGTGGGTCTCTCAATTAGTGTGTCAAACAATATATTAGAATGGAAAGAGAGCTGGTTGTTTAATAAATTTGCGGAGTCATATTTCTTGGATCTATATATCAAATTCCATTCTAATATATTGTATGACACGCTAATTGAGAGACCCACTCAGTTTAAACCGACAAAGATAAGATGCAGGAACAAAGTTAGGCATTAATTCAGGTTTACAGAAACAGCATACGGGAGATGCTCACAATGATTAATTTCAATTATTACTGTCAAAAATGGAGGAGTTAATGTTACACTGTGATAACAAAGTCCAATATCGGACTAATACATCTAATTATTATGGACGACAGCGGGGGGTATTGATTAACAAAAACAGGTACACAGTTCATACGATCAAACACAAAGCGGTATATAGCCAAGCGTTGAGAAGTCACATTTTACAAATAATAGGGGTCCACAGTCCTATCAAAAGCATGAAACATAAACACCTAACTAGCAATATTACTGACGACCATGTGACATTGACATCAGCAAATAACACAATAATGAACATTTCGGGAAAAATGAAATTTCTTTTACAATACAAGTCATGTTATATACCCAAAAAGTTTATTTAATAGAAAATACAGCTTGCGATTTTTAGATTGGAAACTATTTCTTAGAAAACAATGGAGTAATAATAAATTTTGAGACAAAAGAGTTGACAATCAACAACAACAACAAACTTGCTTTTTATAATAGGGCAAACCTAAATGAACAGACATATAATGACATTGACATCAACCAGGAGGTAGATATGACTTCAAACCAAGAACTGATATGTCCAATCACAAAGAGATACATATACATGTACATGTACAGACTGTACACTTATTATGACAATACAATGATTAATCGTATGTCAGAGAACTCTTAGACTTTCTACTAAACTGGGGCAGGTGTGTGTTATGCAAGTGTCAGATTCAATGATAACAGGGGAAAATAAATTATCAAGATTTTTAAGGAAAGACTTAACAAACGATCTTGATTTCCAAACAGAACGAGCAACAATAATGAATGTTCCTACGGATCAAAATGAATTTACAAAATTATCCAAGGGCAATGTAATTGATATTAATAAAGATTTGGCTCTGCACAAGTATGCAGAGGCAGAGGCTCTCGTGAGTAATATAAACATTTTTTGCAAAGTGGCCGGAGGATTTCAGATATACCGCCTTATACAATAAATAAATATATATATATATATATGAAAAATGACAAGCTCATTGCAGTACCACCATACACGTTCAGTGGAGTGTATAGGATGAAATTAGATAGACAAGTGGAGTAATTAAATCAGGCTGGTGTGATAGAGGATTCGCAAAGTGCATTCCCGGCAATAGCGTTTTTGTTCAAGAAGCCGGGCGATTAATATCGGTGGTGGTAGACTACAGAAAACTCAATAAAAATATGGCGCCAGATAGGTTTTCATTGCCTACAGCAGATACGATTTTTGATACTTTAGGCATGGCTACGTACTTATCATTAATGGACATTAACAAATCATACAAGAACATAGACAATATACGGATTTCGTGACACTTAAGGGTCTGTACCAGTATATGAAGTTGCACAACTCAACAAATTCTTTCCAGATAAGTATGAACCGATTATTTGCAGGATTATTGTACCAAAGGATGATAATTTATGTTGATGATCTGGTATAATATGGCAACACATTTAGGGAACAGTGAAAGTCACTAGAACAATAACAAACTATAGAATGGTAGGGAATTTAGGGAGCAATAGTTTTAAATATTCAGTAATGATAAATATTGAGTACTTCAATTTATTTATATACTATTTTTTTTATGTTTCAACTGAATATGTTTCTTCAAAGTACTAACAACACTAAAAGCTGAAGGACAATATGAACAAGAATATGGTTTTTCTCCAGTGTGAGATCGCATATGCACAGAAAGTCCAGTTTTAAAAGATTTGCCACAAATATTACAAGTACACATTTTTACCTTACCAGTATGATTCTTTTCATGTGAAATTAAATATCTTTGATCTGCAAAACATTGACTACAATATTGGCATTTGTATGGTTTACTTCCAGTATGAACATTCATATGATCTTTCAAAACACTTTGCCTTAAAAATACTTTACTACAAATTGAACATTTTAATAAATTTTCTTTTTTATGAATTTTCATATGAAAATTTAAATTACTGACACTTTTATACTTTTTACCACATTCTTTACATTCAAATAACTTATTATTTGTATGGGATCTCATGTGGAACTTCAAATCTATTGGTTTAAGGAAACCTTTACCACATACTGAACAGTTTAAATCATATACACCATCATGATGTTGTTTATGCTTCTTTAACAATGAAGCTAATCCAAATACTTTATTGCATATGTTGCACTTAAATGGCTGTTCGCTAGAGCAAATGTGAAGATGAGTGTTTAGATTAGGTTCTGTTGTAAAACTACGTCCACAGTGTTCACAAACAAAAGGCCTTTCACCTGTATGAACTCTTTTGTGAATTTCGAGACTTACTTTTCGCATATATCCTTTTTTACAAATTTTGCAAATATAACGAAATTTTCCTTCATGCTTCTTAAGATGATCACTAAGCCGCTCTTTACTTGAATAAACTTTGCCACATTTTTCACACTGAAATTTCCCTCCCACATTATGAGTCTGAAGATGTTTTTCTAAACTATGTTTCAGCGAAAAGCCTTTACCACAACACTCACAATAAAAACTAAATTCCTTGGTATGTAACTGCAAGTGGTTGTTGTAGTTGTCTTGACTGGCGAGTATTTTGCTGCATACTTTACATTGAAATAATTCCTTAAATTTTACTCCTGACTTACAACCATCTATCTCCAACTTGTCACAAATTTTCTGGTCTTCAGCCTATAAATGAAATAACAATAGTAAGGTGAATGTACAAATATCACATTGGTTATTTAATCAAAATGTAAATAAAATTAGGGTAGTAAGATTAAAATTATTAATGCTTTAAAACATTAAAGACCAGTGTGAAATAGGTTTATGCATATCATTTAAATATATTCATTTATAAGTATTGAAATAACAAGAGATTCCTTTTTCCATCTATAAATGCTGATTAACAGCATCTCTGGAAGTTTTATATAATTACCTTGTCATTCACTGAACCATTAGGTGGTAAATTTGCACAACTCTTTATATTCTCAGTACCGATTTGTATATGTTGCAATTATGAAAAAGAGTAAATTCGTTCAACATGATCACAAATTTAGATTTCTTTTTCACGTTTTCCAATAGGCCAATTTTAATTAAATTTTTTTAAATATTAGTTTTTAAAATCAAGTTTGAATACCATTGATTGGGATATATTCAATCATAAATTTATTAATAGATTTAAAATGTTTAAACTCAATTCTCTAAGTTAACTTTTACTTCAGATGTAAATAAAAGTTCGCTAAATTTACTTGAAAAAAAAAAAAAAAAAAGGATTCATGAATACAGTTGCTTCACTGTGCTTCAATTGATATTTCTTAATATCTCATGATTTGCGATTTATGAAGTTTAGTTTGGAAAATTGTGTGCAAGATGGGTGTCGAAACCCAAAAACCCACATAACCAGAAACCCAAATGCAGGGCATGAATTTTTGCATCATTACTAAAAGAAAGGTGATTAATTGTTTGATCATATTGTTATTGGAGATAAAACCTGGATTTCATATTCAGATGTTGTGACGAATCAGCAGTCGATGCAATATACATTCGTCATCACCAAGACTGAAGAAGTTTAAACAAAAACATACGGTAAAGAAGCTGATGTCTACTGTTTTTTAGGACAAAAGCGATTTCTTGCTTGTCGGATTTTATGATAGCAGAACTACTGTAACAGCCGATTCGTATTGTGAAACATTAACGAATCTTAGAGCTATACAAAACAAATGATGTGAGATGCTGTTCCGCAGAATTTTGATTTTTCATGACAATGCCCCGGTCACACATGGAAAAAATCTCATAGTGAGTGAATTGAAACGATTTTGTAGGGAAATCTTTAATCATCCACCTGATCTATAGCCCTAATTTAGCAACTTAGCAATTTATTTTCCTTTTCACTTCAAACTCTGGCTAGTATCGCAAACGATGAAGAATTGAAAAATAATGTGCTTGGTTTAAATTGCAGGCAGCAGAATTAAGAGAATGAAGCTAGTGAAACACCATGAAAAATGAGTTAAAAGTCAAAAGCAACTATTTAGAAAAATAGATTAAAAAATGTAGTTTCTATTCATAGTAAAAAAGTGTTTTCCAATTTTGTTTTAATTTCAAAATTGACCTTACTAAATGGTTTTGAAAAGGGATTTACAAGGAATCATGGGGTTTTAGTAAAATCTTTATACTTAACTAAAATGGAATAGTTTCTGATAAATAAATATAACAGGCAAATAGAAATTTTGAAAACAAATTACTATTTTCAACTCAGCGGGATCAAAACAAATATACCCCAAAATTCTCACTGCTTCTCCTGTTTTTCTCTCTCTTTCTATACCTAAACTTTTTTTGCTTGTATACTAATTTCCATTTGTACTCAGCATTAGTTGCAATAAATTTATTTAAAAAATAGTTAAGCACATTGAATGTCTCACTCTATATATAGATAATATGTGCACATTTTTCTAAAGATAAAGAAAATATTAACCTTAGTTATTAATTGCCAATCATTTGTAAGTTAATTTGTTTTTTTAGTTTTTAAAATTTCAATTAGTAATAATAAATCATTAATTTTTCACATTGTATGTTTTATTGGAAGTATCCATCATATACACAAAATAGCTTAAATTTAAAATCAAACCAGATGTTATTTATTTATTTTTTTCAAAATAATAATTATTAGCATGTCAGGTTAGATATTAAAGAATAAATTCTTATAACATTAAATTTAAATGTTGCAAACAATTATTGTATTAATTACTTGTTAACATGGATCAGTGGGTCCATGTGTTTTTTTCTCATTTGCCTGATAAAACATTAATCTGCAATGTCCTGAAATATTAAAGCAATGCTTATTTAGATGTTATTAACTTTTTGTCCTCGGTGTTTTTAATTACCAGTACATATTATATTTTGTGAAATCCAACAGATAAGGTAAGCCCAGCTGGTCTGCTTACATCTTACAATATTATCATTAAGATAAATCTTAACTAAGTATACAAAAGAAAATACTCATGGATCTATTTTGATAAATATTAAGTACCAAGAACCATTCAGAATTATAGGCAATGGAAAACATACTAAAAAAACTAAGTTTAAGCAGAAAACACAGTATTTTTAAGATGGATTACAGCACTCAGAAACCCTTTGTTCAAATAAAAGGTAGGTTAGGGGAATAGCAGCTAGGTAGGTCTGCTTATGAATGAAGCAGTGACTTGCACTTAATATTATTTTTTATTAAGTATATTTGCCTTTAAACAAGTTTACCTTTTTATTGTAAAATTCTGCCTGTAGTTTATTCAACTTATGTGTCTCTTTTGTTGTTCCATCGATTTCATGTACAGTAGGATCATTTGAGCTTGAATTTTGATTGGTTTTCAGTAAAGGTACAGCTAGCTGAACTTTTGGAACTTTTATTTCTATTTCCTCATTAGAAATATCCTTTTTTATTACTGGCACAAACAACTGTACAGTTTTGGAGAATGAATCACCAAGTGTTTGTTTTACTGTAGTTAGCTTAATTTCTAATACTTCTACAGTTTCAACTAGGTTAAGACACCTACGACACATAAAGCTGTTGTGTAGTTTTAAATACTGCTGTAAATCTACAGGTAATATCTGTTCCAATTTAGTGATGACAGGAGTTTGTGATTTTGTAGTTAAAGGAAAAGAATTATTCATATGAATGAATTGATTTGCAGGTGTATGAGTTGACGTCATATTGCAAACTAAACAGCGTAGTAATACTTCACTTGAGCCACAATTACTGTTCACAAATGTTGTTTTCATTTCTTCTATAGAAATCTAGAACAAATATAATGAAAAAAATAATTAATATCTTTATGATTCCATTTTCCTGCTTATTAATATCAAACCATTTGAAAATTAACTTGTATAAAGAATATTGTTATTAAACTTGTAAGATAACAATAGTCATTCTAAATACAGAAATAATACATTTGGAACTAAATATTTATTTTTGTATTCATTAAATTTAACAAAAATATTCAAATTTCAATTCGGAATGCAATAAATTCACTTTGTATCACAAATAATGTAATCCCAAACTCTAGTGTGAACTTTTAACATTGTGGTATAACAGAAAGATTATGGTAAAGTGATTTTGATTTGTTTAAATCTACTACATAATATTTTTTTGTAGCTTGACATCATTACTTTGTCCATTAGACTAATAAAGATAGAGGAGTAGATGTGAGGTATACTTTGATAGAAAAATACATGTGATATTCTCCTCATATAGAGTTTTCAATTCTAAATTCCCCCCTCATACTTTTAGTGAGTATGAGTGCAGCAATCCCGAGGTACTTAGCTGGATCTATACCTTTCTTCATCTAGTCCTGAGTTAGAGCCTTCTCTTTTATCTTTCCTATCAAGTCTCCTCTTATTTTCGTTCTACCCTGATGGTATTAAAGTACTTGAGAGCTAGAGGTCAGCTATTTTTCCTCTTTCTTTGTTTCACATTTAAACAACAACAAAATTATCTCTTAATTTTAAGTGAAATATTATAATTTTATAATATTTGGTCATTTTAATATGAATTTAAAACCTAGAGGCCAAATATGATTTGTGAAAGTTATAATTTTTAATTATTTCTTATTTTTTGTCAATAATAATTTTAATTTGGCCCATCTCAGATGACTCAAATATGGAATCTTTAATAAACATAACTTATAATATGAATATAGGTTTACTAAGAATATTTGGTGTTGACAAAGATATTAATTTAAGTTATAAATAAACATTAAAACTATTTATATATTGTAAAATTATTCTATTTCTCTTCAAATGGAGAAATAATATGTAGATGTTTTTGTGCATTTAACAGGGATATGAGATGAATTGTTTCATACTGATTCACAAGATAATATATGAAATATGAAGGGTGTAAAATCTTACTAAGTCAATCACATATATTTTACTTACTTTCTTATGTGTCCGTTACATGACTTCCTTTTTGTACTATGATGCGTTTCGGAGATTTACTCCATCATCAGAAACGATATCACTCTTACGAGCTCGTCAAACATTTAATAAAACACACGATACACAAACACTGAAAACATATTAATTTTATAGCGTGGGATGCATCCTGTTGGTGGTCCAAGGAGAACTGCCGTCTCAAGGTTATGTAATGACATGGTGACGTTTACTAGACAACCTGTTATCTTGTATACTGATAGCCGAATAGTATATCTTGTTTGAAAGAAAGGCAAAATTATGGATGCTATCGAGGAGTATGAAATATACAAAGCTTTCAAAAACAACACAAACCCGGTTATGAACTTCCATCTTCAATTCTTTTCAAACACACTCTATGACACGGCTATCAGTATACAAGATAACTGGTTGTCTAGTAAACGTCACCGTGTGATTACATAACCTTGAGACGGCAGTTCTCCTTGAACCACCATACAGGATGCATCCTACGCCATAAAATTAATATGCTTTCAGTGTTTTATTAAATCTTTGACAAACTCATAAGAGTGATATCGATTCTGATGATGAGTGAATCTCTGAAATGTGTCATAGTAGAAAAAGGAAGTCATGTGACAGACACATAAGAAAGTAAGTAGGTAATCTTTTATTATATTACGTTGACTTGGATACCAAAAGAAAATGAATCTTAGATTTATAAATTTGTTTTGTATACCGGATTAATACTGCTTCTCTGTGCTTAATTATAGTCTTGCCTTTCCCATTAATTAAAAATGTAATATACAAAACAAAAAAAAGAATTAATATATTATTTCTATTGAAGGGCCAATTGAATCTACAATGTATATAGATCACTTAAATCTTCTATCTAAGTAAAAGAAAACAGAAAAGCTGGTCTTATATACATATTGTCTTTTTACATTTTTTTTTATAATGATGTTATGATATAACCTGTTTGGCTCTAAGTGCAGAATGTTATGTTGATGAAACACCTATTAATTATTATTTTGAAATGTTAAAAAGTAAATATTATGAAAATTGGAAACAGGCAGTTGATAGTGAAATATTGTCATTAAAGAAAAATTAAACTTGGAATAAAGCCAGACAAGTTGCAAAAGGATTTATGCAAGAAAAAGATCTTGACGATGGAGGGAATGTTTGCTCCAGTTGCTAAATTAACGACATTAAATACTTACCAGAATTATCAGCCAGAAAGATGGACAAATAATTAGTTTGTAAATTGAAAAGATCATTTTATGAACTCTTGTTGTAGTTGGACCCTAATAGAACACAATGTTGTTGGAATAAATGATTTAATAAATTGTTATTAAAACTGGGTTTTATTCGTACAGAATCACATAACTGCCTTCATATGAGATCAGTAAGATCACTTTATTTAATATATATCTTAATCGATAATGATGACGTAATTCTAGCAAGTAAAAACATTTCAGAAATAAATAATATAAAACCAAGTTTTGTTGAAAGAATGTGAAATTTAAAATTTAGGAGAGTTAAATTATTTTCTAGGCTCAAAAATGAGGAAAAATAGAAAAAAATATATTAACAATTAGTCAAAAGGAATATCTGAAGAAAAGTTTAACAAAATTTGGAATAGAAGATTGTAAGCCTGCTAAAACTCCAGCGGAAACAAACTTAACAATTAAAAATTGTAATTAAGTAATAAACCTGTAAAGCAACTGATAGGATTGTCTGATGTAAACAATGCTTGTATCAAGACCAGATTTTATTGCTTCTATTAGTTATTTAAGAAGATATCTAGATAAAGTGGAACAGAGTTATGGATAAACTAAAAATAAGTTTTATGTTACTAATATAATCATTGGTTTAATAACACACAACACAATTAATAACATTAACCTTTCCAGTACTTGAATGTTTCTGAATTTAACAAATTTAATACTTGGAAGACCTGCCTGCTGATTTTCTGTGCCGATATGTTTCAATATAATTTGTATCATCATTTCCTTTTCTCTTGTGAAGTGATGCCATATACCTATCTATATGTTTTGTCCTCCTTATAATGTTCAGGATTCGTTGCACTTAGATTATCTTCATTTAAAATTATTCCATTTGTTAGACCAATTCCCAAATCATTTAAAACAGAATTTAACCATAGAGCTTCTGTGCAAGTAGCACTTAATTGCCATGTTTCTGCTTCAGTAGATGAGAGAGCTACTGTTACTTGCTTTCCATATTACAGAATTTCCAAACACAGTAGACAAATTCCATAGTTGATTTTCTATCATTTAAATCACTTCCGTAATCTGAATCCACAAATCCTTTAATAGATGATTCTCTTGAATAAACTTTCAATATGTATATTTTATATCTAATGTTTCTTTAAAGCGACTGTTCAAAATAATATCATTAAAAAGGCATGTTGTACAATATATATCTTTTTAATTAATTTAATTATGTGTTTTACTCTCAATTGTTAATGAACACACGCATGGGTTTACAAAGTAAACAATCAAATTAAATTTTATTATATCAAAAATATATATACAAACAAACAATCAAGAATTAGAAACAAAATATAAGTTAAATATTAATCTAAATCAATTGTCCGATAAGAGCACGAGTGAAAAAATTATATTGTCTTTTATTATATATATATATATATATATATATATATATATATATATATATATATATATAAAACAATCTCAGGGTAGGTTAACGTGCCGACCTTATCCAGTCTCCTGATCATATTTATTGAAATTCTCAACCAATATTAGATTAAATTTTGATTATGAGAAGAAGAAAAATTCGAAAATTTTATTTTGGAATTTAGGAAATTCGAAATATTTTGGGTAGATCTCACCAATTTGTTGAATTATAGTCCTGGTATTCTTATCACTTATATATTCTCTCGTCAAGCACAAACACAAAAAAAAACTATACTTTTCTTCACTTTTCACAATTAAAAATTCAAATTTTGTAGTCCGTCACTGTACACGTCTATCGTCTTTCAATGTTCAAACTGGACTGTCCAAAGGCCGCTTTCTTCTTGCTTAGTTTCTGTTCCAAAATTTTATAAGATGGCGTATGGGGGTTCACTTATCTTAATACACGGTATGAAACGAATTTATTGTCATAATTTTAATCGTTGTAGGTTTTTTATTTAATCCGAAAGCTATGTAAAGATTTTTATATTATAATAATTTTTATTTTTATTTTGTACGATCTCGTAATATAATTATTTCTCTATATTCCTAATAACTAAAATCATATTTCTAAAATTTTTACATTAAATACTTTCAATACGTTTGAAAATCGACATCTTTTGGCCTAGCCAATGAGATTGTGTTATCTTCCGTGACGTCATTCGCTCCGCCTCGGTTGTCTGACGTATGGTAGGCATGCCTTCCGTCTTCCCAGTCTGTTATCTCCGCGATATTACATCTCGTTATGTTTGTAAATATTATTTGATTTTTATAATTTTGTAAAATTATGGAATGTTGCAGTTGGAATATGAAATTTACATATTTATATATAATGTAATTAGATTATACTGAACAACTGTAACTCTGTTGTTAATAGAAAAAACTTCTTTTGCTTTGTTGTATGTTCTTTGGATGTTGTAGCCTACAAAGTACAAAAATAAAGTCTTCTATAATTTTTCTATGATTTATTTTAAATTAGTGAATATTATTAATTTAATAGCCTTTTTATCAAATATCCCCTTCCCAAATTTTCTATAGTTATTTAATCCTTCCCACCAATTTTATAATGGCATTTTCTTCTTATAACATGAAAAATGTAGACATACATAATATCAAGATAACCTATCTTAGTTAATCATAGACACCAAATAATCATTGTGTAACTTATAAATAAAAGTATATTGCTACAATGATTAACTGAATTTATAAAAATGTCATTCTGGCAATAAATATTAACTAGTTCAGTATTTGTAATTGTTTACTGTAACTGCAACCCGTCTTCTTGGCGATTTTTTGTTGTTAATCGTGTTTTATATACCTTATTTATTAATAAAATAAGTTTTCAACACAGAACCAACTTTTTTATTAAAAAATCACAATTTCAAAACTACAGAATTCATGCATTTATAGATCATCGAAGTCAAGCAACATTGAGCATAGTTAGAACGTGGATGGGTGACGCTTGAAAACGTACACAATTTTTTTAATTACGTGTAGTCAGTTAAAAGGTAAAAAATTGCATACAACCCTATTCTATCACATAATTCACTTAACACATTGGTAAGTGCTTAACACATTAATAAAAAATACAAAACATTATTAATAATATTTTGAAACATAACCAAATACAGCATAACTGTACATGATTTAAGTAAAGTTAATCTCAGCAGCCCACCTATAATTGTGATTGCAGGTGTAGTAATCGCAAGGGACCCTTATTGAATATACACCTTTTTACATGTATGTCCTCAGTTAGATCGCTCTCTTTCTTATCAGATCTCTCCTGTTCTCTATAGACCCTGACATAATTAGAGTTTTGGGAGGCTAGGGGTCTTTTTGGATGTTTTTTTTTCCTAATTTTTTTATAAAACAATGATGAATGAGAGGATTTCACATTTAAACAATAAGAAAAAAGTAAGTAATGTTTGCAACTATTTCTAGTCATATTTAGGCTAACAAAAGAGAGAAGTATGGCACAACAACATAAAACACTATACCTCGGTAGATGACAACTATATTGTAAAATCATTTATAGTTAATAGCACATACACTCTGCAAAGTTGAAAAAAAAACATAATTTAATAAATATATAACAAAAATTGTAAATGAAAATAATATGACCTAACCTAACACAAGTCAAATATTTGTTGTGTAGATTGTAAATGTCATGCAAGATTTCATGGAATTGACAATAATATTGAGCTATTTCCACACTCATAATTTTCTAGTGTTGAGATATTTAAATTACACTATAACTGTTTCAATCCCACGTTAATCTGTCATAGAATATCTCCCTCCATCAAAAAACACCATAATCCCCACATATCTCTTTTATTGAAAATATATTGAGTTCTTCCTAAAACAAAATTTACAAATTTCCACATGCATACTAAATTATAACATGTTACTGCATAAAAAATTTGATATTTTATAGTTGTCATTCAGCCAGTTCAGCCATTCAACCACTGAATTTCACATTCCAATAAATCGTCAAGGCCTACTGAAGAAGTTTATCTTCTTTGTATTAAACTGTTAAATAGTTTATCTTTGGTAATAGTATACCTTGACATTAGGTATGCAAAATTTTGATTGGTAAACTTTGTACTCTGGAGGTAAAAAATAAACGCCTTACAAAATTTAATTAAGAAAAGTTTATATCATCATAATATATACAGAGTGATTCTGGGAAATTTTGAAATTTGTGTTCGTAATCATATTAGTGCTGAGTAGGCCAACACTAAAAGTCTTATAGGCTGAAGTGTCTAAGGGGTAAAACCTGCTTATATGCCTAATAATAATAAACATATAAAAACCAACTGATTGTATCTTGCCATTTAGTTATCATGGATATTTGGAGTAGTGTCTAACATCCTTTTGCCATCAAAACATTTTTACAAAAACTATGCCAGTATAGAGACTGTGTATAGAGAATTTTGCTGGTGTCATATGCAACCAATCATGGATATATAATTTTGAAGAAACAAGTTCAACAATGAAAAAGAAACCTCCAGGTGGTATGGAAAATTGTTTGTCAAACACTAGCCAAATCGATACTGTTCAAGCTGCTGTCATAAGAATACATCGTTCAATCTGTTGTCATGCTGTGTCTTTACATTTGTATAGTTCAATAATATTTTGTTGGAAGAATATTGGTTCAGAATTTATATCACCATCAATAGAAATTGCAGAACGTCAGAACTGAAACCCAATGATCACCAAACGAGATAAATCTTGTTAACAGATGCTTGAAAAGATAAAAGAGGACAATGAGTTTCTTAACAACATGTGGTTATCAGATGAAGGCTATTTTTACTTTAATGGATTTGAAAAGAAGAAAAAAATTGGTATTAGGCATAAGACAATTCCATGCAGCTACACCAGCATCTATTGCACAGCAACAAAGTTACCTTGTAGTGTGCTGTGTCATCATATAGGGTAACAGGCTCTTTAATTTTTTGAGGAAGAAGATGACCTAAAGAGTACAGTCAAATGAGATTGGTACAGTGTCATACTTGAAGCTTTTGTTGTACACAAAATACAGACATTTCTACAAATTATTGACAATGCCTAGTTTCGATAATTATTTATTAAGTCCATATACAGATTAGTTTTTTAAAATTTGTCTTATTTCATTTACTACATCATGGCTTATTTTGAAATTGTATTATAATATTTTAAAGCGAAAATAAACTTTTTCATTGATATGATATTACGTGATATTTCTCCCTCAGTGGTGAATATGTAGTCAAAGCTTATAGATTAACACAGAATTCTATCTTTTAAAATTATATTCTTTTTATTTTTATACTGCAATTTCATGGTTAAATAATTACTTTATTATAAAATAAGCTTTTAAAGTTATTGTTTCAGAAGTTATTTTTGAACTTAAATAAGGCAGGCTTCTGCAATAAACGAATGACAAATTTTGAAAAATAACCTGTATATTGACTTAATAAATAATTACAAATACAAGATGGACCAAGATCACACACAGCACGGACATCAATGAGTGCTATACGGCAATCATTTGGCAACTGTGTAATTTCGAAAAACGGTGATATTCCATGGCTTCGCCATTTGTTTACTACATAGCTTACTTCTTAAGAATAAATAATGTTTTCAATACAGTACGGAAGTCACTTTTTTCACCGAAAAATCATAATTTAAAAAGTATGAAATCAACATATTTATAGGTTAGACATAATGACAAATGTTCACATTCACGTCTCATACGTTATTAAGGAAATTGCAATGTTTTTATCTGAGACACACACGTGAACCTAGCGGATGCAAAATTATATCATCCTACGTATTAGGGTAAGCAAATGATTAACTTCAATAAACCTGTCGTGAGATATAAATAGCGAACTGGCGTATAGTCATTATGTAATCTGCATGTGTCAAACCATATGTTATTCTCATTGCTATTAGGCCTAAATCTTAGTTTTTAAGTTGGTATTTTTCGGTGAAAAAAGTGACTTCCGCATTAAAAACATTATTTATTCATAAGAAGTAAGGTGTCATTTTTTTTTTTTTTAATTCCGAAAATTAGCAGTCAGGCTACAATAAATAAATACCCTTAAACTGACAGAGTGCAATTTCTTCTTGTGGCATTACCTTCATTGTTTCAAGATGATTCGAGATCAATATTGGATATTTCTGTTGAAATTTATTTCAAACCATACACAATTTTTATAAGAGACTATAGGAATGTTTGGGCAGAAATGGAGCTCACCTGCAAGTATTTAATCTTTAAAAAATAAATTTCCTTTATGTATTTTTATATTGGATGTTTTTACTATTAAATGACATAAATAATCTTAACAAAATTTTTTTTTTTTTTTAACAATAATTAATATGTCTAATTATTATTGACATATAATAATTATTGTACATCCTGAATCACCCTGTACAATATAAGGTAATTATTTACAGAAAGTACTACAAGTATTTTTGGTTATTTTTTTTTAAAATCTTCTTAATAATAAAATAAGTTTTCAACACGCAGCTAACATTTTCACAGAAAAACTGTACTATTTCAAAACTACAGAATCAAACATATTCCTATTGTTATCATGCAAATACAGGTATACCATGGTGGGTACATAGTTCTTACTCATAGTAATGATGTAATGCGGGTGCATCAAACCCATACGCTATTCCAATTCCTATGAATGTGAAGCATTGTCGTTATGATGTAACCTACAAAAGTGTTGAATTCTGTAGTTTTGAAATTGTGATTTTTTGGTGAAAAGTTAGCTCCGCATTGAAAACTATTTTATTATGTATATAGAACATGATTTTTTTTTAAATCGCCAAAAATACCTTTGTACATAATTAACGTACAAACTTAAAGAAGAAATAACTCCCCATTTGTAAAATCAGACCTTCAAATTTTATATCCTATAATACAGTAAATTACTAAAAAGTTATATTTCATTTTAGTTTTACCTCACTCTCTATTCCTTCCATGTCATCAGACTCTTCAACAATTATATTACTTTCTTCACTATCACTAGACACTTCTTCATTGTCTTTAATACTAGCATTTTTCATAACCACATTATGAGAAATATTTTCTGAAATTAAATTTGAGATAGTAATACAATTATTTGATTCAGTCAAGTAATTTGAATGGAAGTTTTGTGCTGTAGGCCTGTGACTATCATCACTGATACTGGGATGTTTTTGAATTTGTTTTTGTACTTGACAACAGTCTGCCAGAATAGTATCCTGATTTACTACTGCTTTATTACTATTTATTCTATTCTTAGTGATCTGTTCTGTTATTCTATTTTGTTGATGATTTGATATAGTTGATGGAACATTATACCGCATACTGCTGGTTTGCTCTAAACATGATGATACTGATTTTGTAGTAATACTATTCGGTACAAAATTTGTTTGATTTTTATTTCCTAAATTAACATTTGTGTCTGAATTAATGTAATAAGAATTAGATGGTGGAAGTGTATACTGAGAATAAAGAAAATGTTCTGGAGAATCATTAATTGCTGCAAATAATGTAGGACTAGGTATATAACTGTTTTGCAAAGGTTGCTTCCAATCTCTTGATAATGAATTAGGCTGGTATGTTGATGGTTGTTTTAATATTAACAAATCCTCTGCAATATCAGATATTTTATTTTCTGCTGATATGAATGAACCATTATTACTTGCAATTTTTAAATCACTGATATTATTATTTTGCTGTTTGTTATTATTATTTATGGATTCAAAACATGTATCTGGTATTTGTAAACATATATCAGATTGTTTTAGATCTGTCTGCTCTAAACCAGAGAAGTTAATTTGATTTGTAACCGAACAATTTTGAGAAAGGTCATTTAACTTATTGCTATACTGATGTTGGCTACTGGCACTTATTTGTTGGCTTGGAATTGGAAGATTGAACCAAGTCTGCATAGGATCCATGATATTTAAAGGGTGAGTCGGTTTGGACACCTGGAAATTTCCGACTTCTCTAGTCGATTTGTGAGAATCTCCAGGCAATGGTGAACACAATGCAAATGAATCAAGAACTCCATGTCCACAAGAGTGTGGAAGTACACAGCAGGAATGAGGTGTTTGAGGATTAAGTGAACTACAATTAATATTTTTATCCCCAAGTAATTGACCATTTGATACACTTGAAATTCTGCTTTCAGTTATCCACTGAAGATTTGTTTCAAAACTGCTTAATGTTCCAGGATTAAAACTTGGACTTCCATACAGACTATTGTAAACTGAACTCTGAGTTCCGATTAAAGAATTAGAACAAGAAGGTCCTTGAACTCCACCACTTGCTTGGTTAAATAAATTTGACTGAGATATTGGATTATCCTGCAATTGACTAGAAGATTGCTGAATATGGTTATTGTAGCTTCTTCTAGACATATTTGCAGTGAACTGATGACCAGAGTAGGTTACAGTTTCTTGAGAATTATTAGTTTCTAATGGCATTTTAATTGATTAAATACAGGTAAATCACATTTTTGTAGCACATGCCTGGTATAAAACAACACAAGGACTATCTGAATGTTTATGAAAATTAAAAAAAGGTGTGATCAGCCTAATAACTTGTGGTCACATATATCTATAAAAAAAACTGTCACATGAAGTTAACAATTTGTTAAATAAGTACTTGGATGAATGCTAAAGTTTTTTAAACACATATCAAATAACATAACCTACAACAACTAAACTTTCAGTAGTTACAATATGTACTATCACTACTATGTCTATGTATGATTATGATTTAATTCATCGATCAATTCGATATATTACAGGGTCCAAATGTATTCGATGCATCGATGTATTTTAAATCGATCCATCGAAAGATTCAACGTTTATTTATTTCCGATTTTACTTTTTGTCGGGAAATTATTAAATGTTGGCTTTTGGCAACACTAATTTGCATGGAAAATACGTATCCTCTCCTTCGTTTTTCATTGTAATTTTGTAAATACCGTTATGCCCATTGCTCCATTTCCCCACTTCCTTGATTTCATTTACTTCTTTTAGTGTTTTCTGATAACCTTTTCAGGACTTCAGTTCTTTTGTACAATCACATTTCGAGATCAATTTAAACCTAACTAATTATCACAGCAACTATTAGAAGCCTGAAAGGACTACCAAGTTGCAAGTACCATTTCAATTCTTTAAAAAATAGCAATTTCTGCTAGTATTTTCAATATTAGCCTCTAGATAGTAGCACATACTGGACCCTTGTTCATGGTTTTTAATTATTGTCTATTTGATAAGACTTAATTTTATCATTTTTATTCTATATGATAAAATAATGTTTTAGCTATATTTCTTGTAAATATGAGAACTTCATACTTTTCAATTGTCGGTTCAAATTTAATTTAGCACTGTAAATATCTCAGGAACTAGGTTTTGATCGTAATACATGTGGTTGTTATAAGTACCCACAGGACTCTTTGGCAACAAACTAAATTGTTTAGTAATTAGATGTTCATTTTGTATATGAGGATTTGTGAGGTAAAGTGTGTAGGATTGATGAAGTTTAGTGTTGTTGTTATCTTAATTTAATTTATGATAATAGTGTTTCAGTATAATTGAAGACATACCAGATATTAGATATGAAGATGATTTTGATGATTTTGAGGATATAGGTCTAGGCCTAGGGTTATGTGAAGGTAACAGGTCTATCTGACTATAGCTTAAATAATTTAGTAAGAAACTGTATTCCGGACAACAGAATTTAGACACAATAACAAAGAACAAGATGAAATTGTTAGCAAATATAGCAATCAGCCAGGCTCTAGTTCTGGGCATATGCATTTTGATAATTGTGACACTGTAAAAGTTAGTTTAGATGAAACGAATTTAAATGTCTCTGAAAATAATTTTGATGTTATGTTTAATCATTTGATGGTTGAAAAAACCAATAATAACGAAAAAGGTATTGACAACAGTAGTACAGAAATTTGTAAAAAGTCTAGTACACCCATAAGCTGGCCTAAAAAATGTGAAAGGAAAGAAGTTGGGCGAACAAAAACTAAAAAGATAGCAGGCTTATCAAAATCTAAGCCAAAAAAAGAAGATATTTAAAAATACAAATAAAAGCAACCAGAAGAAAAGAGATGAGATCAATCGCATGTGGAAGAAAAATGATTTCAACATAACAATAATTACCCCCATACAATTACAGTGAAGGTAAGAAAATAAATTTTATTAGTTATAGATTTGATAATGTTTGTTTAAATTAATCTAATTATTATTCGTTTTATTTGTCTAAGAGTTAGAAGTATTTTTGAGTTAAAATGCCCCAAATTTTACAGGCATAACCTAGGCCATTTAGGTCTAAAATATTGCTTTATTAAAATACAAGAAATGCTATTATAAAACATGTTGACAGAGAATGCAGAATAGAGTTCGATTTATGCGACTCCCCATTCTCCAAAGATGTAGAGATATAAGATGAAATAAAAAGATGCAACATTTTTACTATTTTTCTCACACTGTATGTTGCGAAAGAAGAACAAACTGAATTATTTTTTTTTTTAAATATCTTGAGCGCTGTAAAATATTTACAACACTTTGAGTTCATAGAGGAATTTGGAGATGATACATCAACTTCAGTCGATCCGTATACAGTTTCTAGAGCTATATACGTTCTCCAAGAATATTAAAATCTAACATTAGACGGTAAACTGAATGACGAAACTTTATTCTTAATGAATTCTAAAAGCTATGGCACACGAGATGTTATTTCAAGTTTTCATAGATACACAATTAAATGAAGAACTACTCATATCAGGTGGCAATGTTAGTACGCGACACCTTATGTATTGGAAATAGTTGAAATGGCATTTAAATTATTGGGAGATAAAAGTTCTCATAAATTTGAACATAATATTCACATTGAAGACATGTTGATTTAAAACAATTGCAGGTCACATACGTATTAAAAATTTGGCAGTTAAGCCTGGTTTACACGGGTAGAGTTGTTGGTAGAGTAGAGTTTCTAGTCGAGTAACTCTACTCATGTAAACACTTACTAGCGTCTAGTAGCTATTAAAGTAGCTAGTAGGTAGTAGAGTATAGTTACTAGCAGCATGTGGGAAAGTAACTCTACTCTACTTCCCCCACCACTAGCAAAATTGTCACTCTCCTGCACACTATACTTGTGTAAACGTGATCCGTCGGCAGTAGAGTAGAGTTTCTGGTAGAGTGACGCTGTCTTGTGACTGGTAATGAGGAGGAACACACAGTTCACAAACTATCATCAACACTCTACTATGTGTGAACAGTCGCTTGTTTAAAATCGGTAGAGTGATCAAGAAAGTAGCTCTACTAGAAACTCTACTCTACCAACAACTCTACCCGTGTAAATCAGGCTTTACTGTTCACGGGTAGAGTTGTTGGTAGAGTAGAGTTTCTAGTAGAGCTACTGCCTTGCTTGCAAAATAAGGAATTTCATCATTTTTCTAGGTATGTCACAATGATTGTTGTCATACTGGGTTCTTTTTTAAAAAATAGACTAAAATTATCTAACTAAAACTATCCTAATTCCTAACATCATCGGCGACCTCAAAACATCGTCTCAATGTTTATAAAAAACAAAAACATATCACTTTAGTCGTTCAAAATAGAAACAAACGAAATATTCAATACTACACCCAAAAATACATTACCACTATACCTAAAATATTCTACAACAAAACAACTGACAAAGCAACGATGTGTTTCATCATCATTGTAACCAACAATTGGTAAAATATAACATAAAATAATTTCAGAAATTATAGAAAATGCTTTTAGAAGCTTTTTTTGACATCAAATGATTACTCTTTTAAAACTGAAAATCTGAAATCTGATTCAAGTTTCAAAAAGTAACAGGGGGGGGGGGACCCTGTTATTTGCTTGGTTTTTTCGTAATAAAAACAATAAAACTAGTAAAATATACATATTTTTTTATCAAGGCATAGACAATTTCCATTATTTTTTTCTACCTAAATATTGATAGAACAAACAAAATACAAAATAGTTTTGTATGGGCCTGGCAGGTTTCCCCACCCACCGGTCCTAGGTTTTTAAGACATGGAATTTCTAACGAAAGTCAAATCCTTTGGTTATTTGCAAAAGTGATATTTATTTCAACAGTTTGTGTTGTTTCTACCGTCTACTATTGAATTGTGATAATACGCCCGCGCACATTATCTCTGTTCATATTATACTATACTACTCTGCTACTCAAAAGTCAAACTGGTATTTGGTTATGTTTAATGTTTGGCGTTGTTTTGTTTTTTTTATACAATAGTTAAATAAAAGTCTACTATAATGAAGTTATTAACGCATAATATGTTAACTTCGAAGTGTATTAAAGGAGTTAATGTTGGTTATCCACTTGGGATATTGGTTAGTATGTTCATTTTCTTATTCTTTTAATTTACATGAAAAAATGTACCAATTTTAGGTTATTTTCAAATTCGTTTAGGAAAATAGTGTCAATCCTAAGCGAGTTTGGGTTGGGCTTTGTGTGGGTAATTACAAAGGTACTTTAAAAGGTTTTATAAGTAACAATACTATGGATATTTAGTGGATAATTATGCATTGAACCTGGTAATTATAGACTGTGCAGTCTGATGAAAAATCATGAAATCTGTTACAGTACTACCAACATTATTTTGAAAGATTTAGATAATACTTTGGTAATTGTTTAGTTAAAGGTGGCTCCTAATTTTGGGTTTTTTGTTATCGTCTACATCATACCTTACTTCTTAAGAATAAATAATATTTCGTTGCGGAGAACACTTTTTTCTACTGAAAAATCACAATCTAAAAACTATCAAATCAACATATTTATAGGTTAGACATAATGGGAAATATTCACATATATGTCTCATATGTTACTAAACATATTTCAATCTTTATATCCATGATCACAGACCACATGATATGCTGTCAATCCTCTATATTAATAATCTAATTTCAAATTATTAATTTTAATAAACCTACGAAAGGTTAGGCCAGGTGTATAATTATAAAAAATATTGTATTTTTAGCTACCTATCTAATCCTGTTGTTATATATAATTATATTGCAAAGTAAGCAAATTATTAACTTCAATAAACGTTTGAAAAGTTTGGGCTGGTGATTTTATATACATTCACCTGGACAAATAGCGATCTAGCGTAGTCATTGTGTATTGTGCATGTATCAAACCATACGTTATTAACATTGCCATTATGTTTTAACCTATAAATACACCTGATTTGCAAGTTTATAAATTGTGATTTTTCAGTGAAAAAAAGTGACCTCCGCAAGGAAAATATTATTTATTCTTACGAAGTAAGGTATGTAGTAGACGTTAAAAAAAAATCCCGAAAATTAGGAGCCACCTTTAAGTAAACAATTACCCATATTTGATTCGGAAGACACTTTTATAGTAGCAAAACTCAATATTTCTGTCAAAAATAAGTAGGCCTAATTTACAAGTTTACATTCGATGTTCAGAATAAGCGTCCAGGTTCTTTAAATCAAGCCTTTATTAACTTATAGCTAATAAAGAATAAAGGTCTATTTTGTTATCTACCCAAACCATTGTTTCATTAATTTAAATTGTAACAACATTCTAATATTAGGGTGGCAGTTGCAATAATTTGCACATTGTTTAAAGCATATTCGTAGATACGGTTCTTGTTCCCATTGACATTATTCTGATTTTCTTGAGAAATATTGATTTTTTTTACACTTAAAACGTGAACATCTTTGTTAAAAACATGTGATTAATGACAAACAAGATAAATAGTCTAACATAGTCATTTATATTAACGTCGGAATCATAACCTTGGTTAATATTCCCAGCGTCCGGGTTTGTCTGAGCAATCTACACAAATGTAAATAGTCTGTTTATTATATATTTTTTAGAATGGTTCATCAAGTAAAAGGTTAAACTGATCAATTGGTCTGTTTTTTTTTTCAGGCAAAGGAACAAGTAATTTCTTTTCTTTTTTTTACTATTTGTTTTAGTCTGGCAGTTTGACCATACAGTTAGACCATACAAGGGTTTAAAACTGTTTCATTAGAACTTTTGTCACTCTCCGTATCGAATCTTTAAAACTACTACTAGCGTAATTGTTATAACTCAAGTCAAGATCATCAGCAACATTTGCCATGTCTAATCAGTTTAAAATAAACTAAAATGTAATATTATGTACAATAAATACACTTATTTACACGAATAATACAATATACTACAAGATCAGTAACTGCAATAGTCACTAAAGTGATAACTGAAAACAGGAAACACAAAAAAAGAAATCACATTGACCCTCAAATAGTGGATGATGTAAAAATCCTTTCACCACACGTGCTAAGCACATACTAAAAATAAATAAAAGGCACTGTAGTATGAGTCACATCTAGGAGCGCCCGCCTCACTATGACTCAGATCAGAACGTGTTAATGCAATAACAGTTTCATACCTACACTTTTAATTGAAGTGTTTCTATAATAGCTGGTGAATCATGAATTAATAGGTTTATCGGAAAACTGACTTCACCATCAATTTCCTCTTGAAATTCCACATTAAAATGATGTGTCATAGTACCCCATTCCCATTTAATTATCTAAAGTTAAATTCAAGATGGCAGAAATAAATATGGGGGCAGAAAATTACGAGTGTTTAAAAAGTAGAATTTTTGCATCTGTACCGATTCCCATCAGTTAATTCTTGTTACCTGCAGCCATTTGTCTACTAATCAACCGGTTCCAGACTTTTTACACATACTGTATATTTAGTAATATCTAAAATCAATGGTATCACTAATAAAACATGACATGATTGTTTGGAATCAAAGTCTAACACCTGAGACATAGGCTAGTGAGTTAACAGGTAAATCCTCCTAAAAATATGTTCATGTTGGAGAACAGCGGTGACCAAAGTGATGATACTAGTGTGTTTTAATTCTCTTAACTCTTCTTTGGCTAGATATGCTGCTAGATAGACAAGCTGACAACAGACCATAATGGAGTTTATAATGATTGGAATTTATTTTTAAATTATGTTTTTTTACATTTAAAATAAGCTGAAGTATTTACAAGTGAGTATACAAGTTTATACCATTTGAATATACTGTTATTGAAAGTATATAATCTATAAGATTGATTCCTATTGTTAGACAGTAGATATTATGAAAATATTCCACAATGTTTAGCAGAGTTTATACCGAGTGAACATAAAGTCTCTTATGCTCCCATCTACTTTTTTTCACAATTTTTGTCATATCGATTGCGAACTAAATGAAGTTTGTGTATAATTACTTTTACTTCGTTTTGTATTATGTTAAAAATTTTGGCCGCCATGTTGAATCCCCATATTAGATTTAAGTCAAGTTTTTAATTAATGGCAACATGATGTTTTTATACATGATTTAACATCGTTTTTCAACCCTGAGTTCAGTGCCATAAATATTTTGCTATCACTCATTTATATCCAGTTATTCACGAAAAACCATAGGAAATGTATGAAATTTAACTTTTTCGAATACTGCAATTTTAATGTTATATGTGAAACCCATGTTACTGCACTATATTTTCACCTCAATGGACATCTACGGAAAATAGGTCAATATAATTGTACAACTAGATTTATCATTACCAATGAGTGTCTTGGTTTTTATGTACCAAGCAGTTTAAAACCATGTTTTGTGATATAATATGAGTTTTCAATATTTCATTGAGGGTTCAAAATTTAGTGCAGTAATAGAGCCCTATAGGTATTATAATCTTTTCCTTATTCAATTTAATTTAGCCAGCACACTGAGGTGCCAAATTTATAATAAAATAATAATTGATGTCTATATCTCCTTCTCATAAACAAAATTGCCCCATTGTGAGCTAAATTATAGTAAAAAAAAAAAAATGGTTAATACTATAAAAATGACTGACTGCTTTTTGTTTTATAAAATCAATGTTTAATCACTGTTGCTCAATTTATGTACAAAATTTCTCTTTTGAGAATTAGCTTTAAACGGAATTACTTTTACAATTTATATATTATCTCCTCTTGATATATAATATACAATTAATACTACTATCTAAATTTTTTAAGCAAATCTCTTTCTCTCGGGTTAAAGAATCCCTGGCTGTTAAATAGGTAATCACTTAAATCTATACTTAAAACTATATTACAAATTGGATTATTAAAATTAATTTCTATTAGGTTGCAAAGTTCAAATGTTCAAAAAATTTATGTTTAATTGGTTTAATATGAGATTTTATACAATTCTATTCACTTTTATTTATTTAAAGTTAATTATAATCTTGGATGTATGTAACGAAATTAGCTGGATATTACCTAATGTTGGTGACTGTATTTTAGTTACTGTTCATTGATTGTACTATTGGAAAATAATATTACTCATGCATTTTAGTTATACCACTACAAGGCAAGTACAATCTGTTCACTGTTTCTTTATTCTCTTTTATGTAAATTTAACAACTAGCAAATACGTCTTCACTTGGTGGATACAAAATTAGAAGTCTTAAAAGGACGCCACAAAAAATTCCAAAAGATATGGCGTTTTACAAATAACTCACGGCCATTACTATCACCGTGTTGAATATCCTATGCCCAACTGGCACACTTTTTTGGGTCACATACACATTATTTTCCAAAATGTGTTTCACTGTTCTTAACTATATATTTTACGTATTTTAAACTGTTTATTAACATATCCAACTTTTACTTATTATTGTTTCTTTTAAACTCGGGAATGTCCATTTTAATATTTCATATAGAATGTACTTTAGTCGACTTTATTTCAACTCGATCGCTCAGGACTCAGGGCTCAGGCGCTTATTCCTCGTCTACCATTTAGCCTTCCGTAGTTACAGTTTATTTAATCATTTCAATCACACTTTTTATTGGTTATGTTACAAGTTACAACCTTCTTTTAATATTCTAACACTAATTACTTATTTAAATTATACACAATGCTTTTAAAACAATTCTTAATATTATTTACACTAAACATGATTGACTTTACATCGTAGGAATAATGAAAACGTTCTTACCGCTAACTTTAGGCTTGTGGATAAAATTTGGTTGTATTATTTATTTGTTTTTAAAATAGGTTTAGTTTAATTTAGCTTTAACTGGTTATAATATGTGAATTTCAATGTTATTTAATTATTATTTTAAAATCCCGAAATACTTAAATCTTCATTTATATGAATTCGGGTCTTTTTTAGAAGAGGGCCGCCACTATTAAAATTTCCCCTACACAGCGAACCTTACTGGGATGCATATAGACAGAAATATCCACAATACGCCAACGTATTGTCAGGTACGATGGTCAAGCTTATCTTATCAACCGTTATCTTATCGCGCGACGTAACAGGCAGACTGCCGCTGAACTGGTCAGTCGAGCTCGAGTATTTACTTAATCATGTCGCTATTATTGTTAGCTCGGGAAATCAATAGTAAAGAAAGTGCAGTAAAGTTTTTACAAAATAAACACATATTGCATAGTGTGCGGAAGTGTTCGGAAGGACATGACATGTCTCTTCAGTTGACTGAGACCAAGGATCTTTGGAGATGTCATGTTCGACAGTGTCGCAGTAGTAGGTTATGATAAATAACCACAAATTTGCTGTATCAGGTAAATAATATGTGTACCCATATTTATCATAACATAACCTAACCTAACTCCGCAGAGCGCTGTGTAGGGGAAATTTTAATAGTGGCGGCCCTCTTCTAAAAAAGACCCATGAATTCTTATCCAAATACGAATTTTGAGGTTATATTTACTTTCTAGGCTTTATCTTTGAATCTCATATTTCATTATTCTTTTAAATCTCAGCCAGGACTTTTGAATTATTATTTATTTACCCTTCAATTGTATTAAAAATGTTACAGTATCAAACAGTTAAAATATTAAATGTACAGTAGGCTATTTGGAATAAGTCAAATTTCATACATTTACTATGGTTTTTCATGAATAACTGGAGATAAGTGAAAGATGTATGTACACATATTTTTACCACCAAACTTAAGGTTAAAAAACTATCTTAAATCATATCAAAACACCATGTTGCCATTTAAAACAATTGACTTACATTCAATATAGCGGATTCAAGATGGTGGCTGAAAATTTAGAAACATGATGTACCAAATCCCATCTTAAGATTTATCATACAAAAACAATCAGAGCCTACCATTAGTAAGTCATACCTAACCTATGTAATATAAACCTTCTTTGGTTTATTCAACAAATATTTAAATATAACTAAGTAAGAGATAGATAATTATATTATTACAGTTACTTCATACTTAGAAATGAAATATAGAAATATGATACAAATATTAACATAATTTTATTTGGTACTTACGTATTAACGCCACCGCAGCAACTTTGCGCATATATATATGCACCAATATTTGCTTACTTTGCGATATAATTATATATCATGACAGGTTTGGCCTGTAGCTATATATATATATATATATATATATATATATATATATATATATACACACACATAAACACCTGGCCAAACTTTATATATATATATACACTATGCGCAAAGTTGCTGCGGTGGCGTTAATACGTAAGTACCTTTTATTTAAAAAAAATTATAAACACAAATTGTTAATAAGTTATGAATAAATATCCCTTGGCTACTAGTTTGGCAAAAAGGTTTATCAACACTTATCACTCAAGTTCTTGAATGTACAATTCTTCACTATGGTTCAGACATCTATAAGTTCAACATATTAGAGATAGGCATATTTATAATTAATTATTTAGTCTGATTTATATTTAAAATGTTTATATATTTATTTAATTTGTTGATCTCGGGGTAAAAGGGTTGGTGCTGGCTTCCTCCAAGTTATTTACTTGACAATCAATCAATTGTAATAACACACAATTATTATTATTATTTTAGCCAAGTTGGGTCTTGCTCTAGCACGTTTACTTTAAAAATATAATGGTTAACTAATAACAACAACTCAATTGTTTAAATGACTCTTTATTCTCGGGTCTTACTAAGGTTTGGGCTTTTTTTTTAAATGTGCAATTATTATACAATTATGGACATATATCTTAAAATTCACAAATCAGCTTATACTATCAATATTAAAAGTTCTTAAAGTTCAATTTTTTGATAATAATAAAATCTATATATTTACTTAAGTCCAAATGAATGATGTTGAAAGGTGTTTAAATATCTATTCTTGAAGATAATTAAAAATGTTTGGTACTACCTCAGACTGCTTTCTTAATACTAGCAATAACTCTTGTAGTTTATTATTTATTCTTTGATATGTTTGTATTATTATATTATTGAACTTTTCTATAAAATCTTTCTTTTAAAATTGCTGAATAACGAAAATAGGTCTTGACTAAATGGAATTTTCTTGAACTGCCATCCATTTTTTTATCAACTCCCGCTACAATGCAATACCGCCATCCTTGGTATATTTTCCGCTATCGGCTTTTCGTATGGCCGTGCATTCAAACATATCAAATATATATATTTTTAAATGTCCTTCCATAGTCATTTTTAAATAGTATATTAATTTGTAGACATACCTGAAGTTAAAATTGTTTTTTAAAAAAGGTTTTAATTAATCCACATTCACTTTATATATATTTATGTTTTTATATGTCACTGCCTAGATTTCAACAATAGTTCTAACTTTCGCCGTCAGTTCGCACTGTTCCACTTTATTGTAATAATTCGTTGTAAACACTAAAACTAACCTAATTTATCCTATTCAACCAGTTTGTTATTTAAATTAACTAATACACAATATACATTGAATTTGAATTTAAAATAATTATCTAAACATGAAATAAATTACAAAAGGATAATAAACTGTTCTTATCCAATCATTTTAGGTTATTAAGTAAAGTTACTGTTATTATTGTTTTTTGAAATGGAAGTAAGTTTTATTTAAATTAGCTGTAGTTATTATATTATGACTGTGCTTTATATTATTCATTTAAAATTTCCAAAATCTTTAAGTTAATTAAATTATTATGCTAGGACGAATTTTGAAGTTATTACATTTAGGCTATAACATTTTATCAACATATTTTATTAACCTTTAAATTGTGTGGCCTATCCAGTTTGACTGTTACACAATATTAAATTTATTAACTGTTGAAATAATAGGCCTAATAATATTTAAAGAAGTTAAATAATATAGTTTATAACTTTAATTCTGTCTTTGGATCAAATATAATAGTTTTAGGTATAAAGAGGTAAATGAAATATGTATACAATTTTTATTATGGCTGTTTGAAAATTTCTTAAAGTTTCAATAATTGTTTGGATCTCACCCAGTTATGCAAATATTCTTTTTAACACAATTTCTTGATGTTATAATAACAAAAAAAATCAGTTACTATCACTCCCGCCCAGCACATATCTGTAAATAGTGATTTACTTTAAAATAGGCCAAATTATATTTTGGTATTTGAATAGAATAATCAGCCTGAGCTCCTGAAGGTCTCCTCTGACTCTAATGGAGGTCCACTGCCTTCCTCTTTCTTCAACAATCAAATTATTTTCCATAAATTAAAATTTTTACCATCTGTAAGCTCTCACAGCCTTCCATATCTTTCATAACACTTGAAGGTAGTTGTTTGTTAATGTAAAATTTGGAAAGTGGATTATTTATTTAATAATGATATAATTTTGGATATGATAGAGATATTATTAAAATGTTATTATTTACATAAACACACAACAAATAACTTCTCTGCATCTAAATAATTAGTTTAAATACAAGTTACATATTATATACTACATACATGCATATTAACTTATTAGAGATTATTTAATTCCTGCTGCCAGCTGATTGCAAATACTGTTATCAAGAAATGCTATACCTATTGTAAACAAATGTTCAGATCAATCTAGCCAAATAATTAATTATAAAAATCGTTACCAACACTTTAGAAAATATAAATTACAAAAGTTAGAAACCAACAAATGTAGTAAACACCATATTTTAAAAATATTTATAACTGTAATAACCTGTTAGCAATGAATGTGTAAAGTATTCCTAACCTACAAATAGGTTAAATGAAAATTGTATGCCAAGATTAATAGAAACAAAACACTTTTATTAAGAACCATTCAAATCAAATATATGTACAATGATATATTTAGTTAATATAATAAAAGAAGTAGAGTTCAGAATATCACCAAAACACTTTAAACTATCACTATGTATTGGAAACACTAAATCCAAATCTAGGTCAAGCATGACATTATTTACAAAACAATGATTTCAAAACAAACTGTTTCAGAATTATATTCACTAATAGATATGTAACACGATATTATCAGTCACAGTTAGTAGCTATTATATAAACTTGTAAAAACACAAAAGAATAAGAGTACACAAAACTTTTAAATAGAAATACGATAATTATTTGTAAATTAGTTGTAGACTCGAACAGCTGTTCGATTATATTTAGGAAAGACATATTGCAAATTCGCGGAATAGTACATAAACAATCTATTACTGTACTTTCAAATATCAATTTTGAGATATTTGTAAGTTAAAGTAAATTTTAATTGAACCATGATCTCAAAATTGAAACAAATCAATAAGATATTGAAATGCATTTAACTGTCTACATAAACTTGACTAAATTCTGTGATAAAGCGACCATGTGACACCAATCGACCAATCACAAGATGACGATGGCGTACACAACAAATATGCGAGTCCCGGGAGGTATGGAGAAGCCGCAAAACGTAAGCGTCGGTTTTGGAGAAAGAGAAGCGTCCGGACGGCCAAAGTATGAAAATGTTCATTTAGCGTGTGTGATTTTTTTTTTTTTATAGTTCGTTTGGTAAAATAAAGTGAAAGTGACTTAAAAATGTGCAAATGGTAGTATAAACTTAATTAACCCTTGACTACTACGGAGGGGTCTGTCAGACCGCTTTGTTAAAACATAATATGTGATTACTTTAAAAAATATATATTTAAGTAGCATTCATACTCCAAACTTTTTTTTAACTTTGTTTTAATAACCTAATAAGGAAAAAAAAATACAAATTTCGTTTTTGTTTAAATTATTGAGGTTTTTTAAATTTTATACTGTAAAACATACAATATATTATATTATAAAAATGTTTAAATGAAAATTATGTTTTAATTAAATTTAAAGAAACCAACATATCTGTTATTGTTGAGTACCATAGTAACAAGTACAACATATTTTTTAACTGTAAACTTTCACATATTCTTAATTCAATGGATCAATTTTGTATGTCAAATGTTGGAAAAAATATTTTGTAATAGGTAAAAGGAACAATGAAACAAAAAATTAACTTTGTCAAAAGAAACTGTAATACTGTACTTGAGTATTATGTCAAATACATATTAAAGTAAAAAAATATGAGTAAAAATTAAAAAGAACAGAAAATAATATTACTTGAGTGTCAGATTTAGTAGATCTATGGCCGCTTCGGGATGTCCTTCATACAGTCCGCACATACTTTCTTTGAACACTCCATGCAAATAGGTTTGGCACAACATTTACAAATGTATCTTGTCTTCCTTTTGAGCCTTGGGGGGCACATGCTACATATTTTCTTCACATTCAGGATTTCTGGAATGTTGTTTTCTTCCTGCAAAGGCCGGTCTTCCAGTTGAAGAATTCGCTTGAGACTCAGTTGCATATCTTGACTCAGATGCCCCTTCTGAAGTCTTCGTTGCATGAGAGGGGTAACAAGCTTCAGAGCAAGAGACTTCATAAAATCAAGTCTGGTCAAAGCTTTTGTGTTTCTATAAGCATTGTACAAAACGTATGCATTTACTCCAGAGGAAATGTTTACCATGGTAAAAAAGATGACCATTGGCCACCTTTGAGTACGTCTAGAGGAGGAATAGTTGGCACACATCATGTCAATTGTGTCCACTCCACCTTTGGTTCTATTATATTTAGCGATAATCTCTGGTTTACCACTAGCATCATTAGTAGCAGGACCATGGTGCATTGATGAAACCAAAATGACTGCTTTTGATTTTTTGAGCACGTAAGAGAGCAAAGTGATATTTTCAGTGAAACCGTTCATGCAGCTCCTTTCTTCCTTCTTACTTGATGGAAGAAAGCCCTCTGGGATCTCATTTTTATTTTTTTTAAAGTCCCTACAAAGGTCCCTCTCTTATGAAGTTCGTTAACAAGCTCGATAGAACTTTACCAGTTGTCTGTAGTTCCTTTTACTATTTTCCAAAGGTTTTATCAGGCGGAGCACGACTTGAGTGGGTTTGAGGAGGCTTTTCACTTGTTGGTCAGTAAGGCCTTTACTGTCACTGTTTTCTCCTGTATATATATATATATATATATATATATATATATATCCGTTGAAGAAGTAGCGAGTCTTCGCATTGGCCAAACATTGAATTTTCAGGCCATATTTAGCCGGTTTTTTGGGCATGTACATTTTAAAAGCTGATCTACCTCGGAAAGGTACCAACATTTCATCAATACATACTTCTTCGCCCACAGTATAACAAGACTGGCAGTTTTCTACAAACTTATAAAATATACTTGCTACTGCCGCCTCCCTTGTCTCCTTTTTTCTCTCTTCCCTGTCTTCCGGGTTGTCGAACCTGAGAGCTTGTAGGATGAAAAGAAATCTTTCCTTACTCATTACAACACGAAAAATTTCCCTCCCTGTTCTATCGGTTGCAAACAAGCTATCGACGGATTCATTGCCAGCTTTGAAGGCAGCACTGTAGACTAGAATACCAATAAAGCCCTTCAGTTCAATTTCATCAATATCATGAACAAAAGAAGGATAGTGCTTCTTGTTGTACTTTTGCCTCAAAGAATTTATCTTTACATTTGTCCAATGCACAATCTCGGCCAAAATGTCATTAGAAATCAATAGTTGCCATATTTCTAGAATATCAGGATTGCTTCCAAGGTTTGTTGCTCGGGCTTTCAGTCCCGGTAATTGTGTAATGATATTATCGGCCCTGTTTGGCACTGCTTGATTCCCTGCATTTTTTCTCCAGCGAAAAGGCGGTATTTTCTTTTTAATAGTGTCCTTTGTCCTTCTACCGTAATAGAACGATCCATCTCTAACCATATTTGATGCTGGTGTTTCAGGGTTGACAATCGGTGTCAAGTTGTTTCCGTCAGGATCAATTGTTGGTGTCACTTCATTTACCACAGAATCAGCAATTTCCGATGTGTTGATACCACTGGTTTCAGTATTAATATTTGGTACTAGGCTTGTCTTTTGAGTATCAACATTTTTATTTATTTCAGGAAAAGTAACGGCCTTCTCATGTGTGGGCTGGACTTGTTGCTTTGCATAAGTTCTACAAGATTTTTGAAAAGTTGTTGTTTGAAACTTTCTTTTCAAAGACCTGGATGAATCAGAAATGGCTCTAACGACAGAATTATTTGTAGCCAATAAATCAGCTTCATTAGACCAACTTAGGCCTACTTCTTGTATCTCGCACTCATCAGCACTCTGCTCACTTTTTGAGTCATGGTCGCTTTCTTCTACGTAGTCAGGATCCAGGTCACTATCGTCAACGTCTTCATCCAGCTCATCCTCAAGTGTTTCATGAACCATATCATACAAATTGTCCTCAAAATTGTTTACTCTTGAGTCCAAAACACGCCTAACAGGAGGACGAGAGCTCCTTCTAACCACTCCGGAACTAGTAGAAGGTTCAGATGACA
This sequence comes from Aphrophora alni, assembly GCA_963513935.1. Classification (NCBI taxonomy): domain Eukaryota; kingdom Metazoa; phylum Arthropoda; class Insecta; order Hemiptera; family Aphrophoridae; genus Aphrophora; species Aphrophora alni. The sequence continues at coordinate 81,312,695 of OY740766.1, forward strand.
TTTCTGAACAATGTTCGTCTTTATCCATTATTGTTACTACGAAAACATAAACTATACAATATATACAAGTATTTACATAGACCTGATAAAAGGTACACAATCACTACGGAACGTATATTGGACCGCCAACAAACTAACGTAATCACTACGGAACGTCTTTCAGACCGCAACAGATCGATAACTCACAAACCGGATACAATTTCACTCACACGACTCCACTGCTCAACTGACCACCCAAGGTCAGGAAGATATTGTGAAGCGCGGGCTAAAGTGTTGTAAGGCGAGGGAGAAATCCCTGTTGAAATTTCCCGATCGGTCTGAGAGACGGTCCGTAGTACTTAAGGGTTAAATAAGAAAACCAATCACAAAATATAAAAGAATCCAATTTAAAACAATTACAAGAGGCAGGAAAGACTAGCCTAAATTCAAATTTGTTTTGAGATCACAATTTTTTATTTAGTCCTCTTTTTCATATATAACTTCTTTAAATTAAACTAGAGATGCGTTTAGTGGTTAATTTAAATCACCCAGCACGAGTTCCCCAACCCGAGATATAGACTAATATGTAAAATTTTATTTTTGAATTCCATAATTGTTTATGAATTTGTGTTTAACTATTGTGATATGTAATATTGAAGTCAAGGCATACTAATTAAAAAGACTATATAAATATATGTGACCATTAAAAAGTTAATTTATCATATGAATAAAACCAAATTATGATTAATGTTAAAAATGTGTTGAGCAATTTATTGACTATTGTAGAGAAAGACTATTTTCTTAATTCTCTACCAAACATATTATTTTTGTTTTTAAATAATAAATAGGAGGCTATTATAAATTGGTCCTCACAACGTGAGGCAAAGAAAAGAAAATTTAAAAAAAAAATCAATATAACAACATAGAAGTTATAAAGGAAAAAATTATAAACATTTAATCTAATTAAAATCAAATCTGGCTCAACAATTAATTGTCCTACCCTTACAATTGAATCAGTTTTGCAAACTGTTCAAATAGATTGACCAAAACTTATCCAAATAGTGATGTAAATTTGTATAACAGAATTAATTTTCTAAGTTTTTAAAATTATCTAAACTTTAACTATTAACCAAGAAAAAAGATTTAGAAATCTATTCTTTTGCAGTTTAATAGTTTTTGTTCACTTGAAGATAAATTGAATAAATCTTACAAATTTAAGTGAATCTTGGTATGCAGCCAATTTTAATAATACATGGACTGAGTTTGTTGAACAATTTTTATTTTAAGACCAGTTATATTCAATTCAAGATATTCAAACAAATATTCTTAGACAAAATATTATACAAGGCAAATAAAACTTTTTCCACGTAACTTTTTTCTTTATGGAATCTTTGACATATATAGCCTACATATAGGCTAATTTTGTATTATTTAAAATAAATTTATAATTCTCTTGACTTTGTTTTGTGTCTTAGGATACTGTTTTTGAATCTTCTACAAGAATTAAAAATAATACATTCTAATTTATAGGATTTATAAAAATTAATTATCAAAATAATGGATTGGTAAAACAACCAGTTGTGAATTTCTCTTCTTCAACATGATTTTATTTTTAATTTTCAGAGATTTTTAGATATTTTATACCTCTAATTTGTATTTTGTATGTTATTGTAGGCTAAAGATATAAGAGTATCAGAAGCAGATTTCAATATGGAGTTTGTATCACGCATCATTCCTAAAATAGATTGGAATGCTTTGTATACAGCTGCAGATGGGGTATGTGTTTTTTTTTTTAATAAATTGAATATCATCAGTGGTGGCTCGTGACTAAACTTTAAGACAAAGGCGTGTTTTTGTAATGTTATCAAATAAAGTAAACTGGAATTTACTTTATATCAATTGCATATATAACTTAAACTTTATTAAAAGCCTAGAAAAAAATCATCTTGTTCTATACCAAAGGCATTCACTATGTAATACACATTCACATCAATAAACAAGAAATATTAAAATAATCACTCATTATATATTATGAAAAATTAAAGTAGCTTATCCATGTTATTATTATTTGAAAGAAAAAACAATTTAATCTTCTGTTTTTGATTGAAATTAATTTTTCCGTGACTTGTTTGTTAACTTTTGGTACCTCATGAATCATTAACATGACCAAAACAGTTAGAAGACTTAAATGTTTTTAAAGTAGTATTTGATTAACTTCATTGATGAAAAACATTACTCTGCCTCCAAAGTAGTCAGAAATAATTACAAGTATTTTTTATTCTTTTATAATTTCTTTAAATGTAACTTCCAATACAAATGATATTGGAGAATGTTGTATCTGATTTGAAAAAAAAAAGGTTAGTGCTCAGAAATATTTTTTTAATAAATCAGTATCTTCACAAAAAACTCACTCTTAGTATCATACATTGTGAGCGCAGAGATTTCTAAAGCTAAAAATCCATTCGCTGGTGGTGAGTTTGTGAAAAAATGTTGTGTGGAAATGGCACATGCATTTGGAGAAGAAAATTTTTGCAATGACTTTAAAAACATTCCACTTTCAAAACAAACTGTCACTAGGAGGGTTGAGAAAATAAGTAGCCATGTATCAAAAAAATTAAATAATATTATTTCTGAGTCGGCTTACTTTTGTTTCTCATTGGATGAATCTACCGATGTATCAGATACGGCTCAATTGTTAATTTTTACCCGAATTGTAGACAATGATTTTAGTATTAATGAATAGTTGTTGGCGCTAAAGTCATTGCATGGAACAACTAGGGGCCAAGACATTTATGATTATGAAAATATTGAACAGCGTTGGGGTGCAACAAATCTGTCTGCTGTTGCTACATACAGTATAAAATCAATGCATGGCTGTGAGAAGGGCCTAGAAGGCTTATTGAGAAAGGCTGGAATAAACTCTCTAGAGTTGCATTGCATTATTCACTAAGTGTGAGAAAGTTTTAAGCATGAAAGATGTGATGAAAGCTGTTATGAAATGTGTGAAATCGATTTTAAACTCGTAGAAAATTCATTACTTTTTTGTCTGAAGTAGAGGCAGAGTATTGTGACTTAACTCTGTTTACAGAAGTCCGCTGGCTGAGGCAGAGGAAAATGTTCAAAACGATTTTTCGTTTTGAGAAAGGAAGTAACTGAATTTCTTAATGAGCATGACAACACTCATGGGTCCACCACATCCGCACTTAAATGAATGAGGCCCTGAGAGTTGATGTAATTATGTTATGGTCCATCTGGTTTTTATTAAATATGTATGAGTACTGCATAAAATTAAATTACTGTTTATGTATGGGAATTAAAATATATGCGAAATAAATATATGACAAATTTTTCTAAATTAAAAAAAAAAGATATTTTGTTTCTGCAAGAACGGGAATGCCCCAGAATCCTCTTTAATGAGCGGCCACTGAATATTAATTTAGTATTAATATAAGTATCTAATTACGTATATAATTACATATTTATATAAATACATGTTTATATATTTTAATTAATTATATTAGGTTGTATTTTAGATAATTATATGTTTGGTTTTGTGTTACTATTTAGAACAGTTAACTTTTGTTAGATGTAACATTTTTTTAGTTGTTTCTGCAAACATATATACAGTATAAATTACAGCAGAATCCAAGTTTATTAGCCAACTATATAGAGAAAATGGTGAATAATATGAAGTTGTTTCGGATACAGAAATAAATTAACATCTCTGCATGTAGTAATAGCCTTTCAATATTAAACATCCTGTGAATATTCATCAAGAAATTTCCTTTCATTACATTATTATTATTATTATTATTATTATTATTATTATTATTATTATTATTTTCCATAGAATTAGCTAAATACAATGTGTATGTATAATATTTCTCTTATTGTTATATGCTTCTCCTCATTAAACATATGCCTAAAGTGGAAAAGTATAAATACATATATTTGTTATCAATCTTAAGTTGGTGATTTCAATTGTGATACCTTTTTAAATAGGCCTATTAAATTACTGTAAAAATACCCAAAATGTAAAATAATAATAATTCATACATGCATAACATGAAAATCACCCAATTAAACATATTTATTATCACCAACCAAAAACAACCTCTTCATCAAAACTCATACCACAGTAAATATAAATGTGACTCATAATTTATATCTCCATATAGTATAATTTGTGCAACATGAATAGTAATAGAATTCACATTATATTTCATGAATTTTTTTAAAAAAAAAAGGAAAAAGAGAGAAAGAAGGACTATCACTTGGGAGGAAAAAGAAGTAAGTCTCTGATATTGTGAAGAAGGAAAACAAGTTTTGGGACATTCTATAGAAAATATCCAAAGTTCCAACATCATTTTTTTTTAGAGGAAGAATAATGTATTTTAAATAAATTTTCAGGAAAAAAATAATAATAATAGAAAACAGCTAAATTAGCTAAAATATAATATTCAAAGTTAGCAACATTGGTGAGTGGAATAAATAACTTTGTTTACCTCTGTGTGAAATTGATGCAACATAATACATTCACCTTTCATCCAGATATCCAGCCAAAATTAACCAACAATAATTAAAACTTTCTCTAAATCCATTAAAGATCATAATAACAAACTCAAAACTGTGAACGAAGGAACTTATTAACATAAGCAATATAAATACCATTTTTCTAAAACACAATCCACCATTATCTTTGTATCATATTTACCCATCACTATCCACTTCCATCACACCCCTTTCATTACTTTTTTTAAGATGTCACATATCCTAATTGTTTAGATTAAGTGTTTATAGTTTTAATTTATGTTACGCACCCAAAAGTATTATAAAAATCGCCAAGACAAGATTACAGACTATTGAACTTCCGAACCCCCAAGATTAAAAGTAGGTTACTCATTTTTTATATTTTGTAATTGAATCATTCTAAAATAATAATGTTAAATAAATATCCTTGTTAAAACACATACATGTATTTGATAAATAATTTTATATCACTCCAATGTAATATCTTGAAAACATTATGATTTAAAGTTTTAAAATTTTAATTATTTTAATTTTAATTACTTTTAAAGTCTTAAATGATCTTAGTATACAGAAAATCGTCTCAAAATTTGTTTACAATTCACATTTTAGCCTTAAATTTAATGTCTCTCACTTGAAGTATTCAGTAAAGAATTGCTTCCACCCTCATCCAAGGACAACATTCCGGCTACATCACTGCTAACATCAATTGAATGAAAGATTAAAAAAAAAAAAAAAATTTTATGAATATGAAAAACCTCTTGGTTAACATCATCTTATAAAAAAAGGAAGAAAGTGAACATAAAATAAAGACCTATAGCTTTCAAATACTCTAATAAATATCAGGGTCAGAAGAGTTGGTCAATATAGAGACCTTATAAGAACGATGAAAAGAAGGTGTATATGGGAGATTATTTTCCTAGCACAGTTTTAGTTTTCCCAAATTTAATCTGTGAACATGTTCTTTATTTTGGTAGGAGCATGAAATAAAAATTGAATTGAATCAGTTATCTTCATGAATTTTTCAATATGGTACTTTATTGCTTGTTTAAAAATATATGTATATTATTGTCATTATTATTTCCTCTACTTTTTCTATACTATAAAGTACAAATTGTGAAATTTATTGCTTAAATTAGTTTTAATATTTTATGTTTCCATACTTTTGGATACAGTTAGGACATGCTGGAGATTTACCAACATCTTTAATTGAAGATTATGAAAACAATGAAGATTTCCTCAAAAAGGTTCACCATGTTTTATTAGAGGTAATTTATTCTTCTACATTTTATTTTATTAAAATATAATGTGGGAAAGCATACATAAATTACCAATTGAATTAAATTTTAGTTTTAGTATTTATTACCTATAATTGTATTTTTTTATAGGAAATGTTGCCTGTATTTTGTCTGTCATTCTTTAGCATGTATTCCACACATTAGCTTTAGATTAGATTAAAATTTTTTTAAATAAAAACATTTTTTACATAAATGATTAGATTTTAACAAAGGACCTTGAAGGGGATGGAAAAAAAATAAGGAACATTTACATGATTTTTTTTATAAAGAATGGATGGAGATAATGGACAGCAAATTCATAAGTCATGAATTCCATAGATTGTTTATGGTCAAAATCATTTACCATACTTAACTGTCACCTTTATTTAGATGCAGTTAAGGCTATCTTGCTCCTTACACTGAAGCAATTAGCTAATACATATTTTATAATATAGATCTCAAATACAATATGAAATAATAAATAAACAAAGAGAAAGTGGTAGTGGTACACAAATTTAAAAAAAAACTAATTTAGAAACAAACATACACATTTATCACATTCGTGCAAAAACAAGGTACAAAATTTAAAGTAAACTCAAAACTAAAATTAAAGGAAAATACATTTATTTAAAAATAATAATAATAATAATAATGTACCAATTATAAAAAGGACCATAAGTTTAGATAAAAACATAATAATTCAAGTTACATACAAATTCAATACCATCATTGAATAAAGTGAAATAGCTTTATTGGAAGGTGAATTAAAAAATGTAATTTAAACTGTGGAATGAGATGGTGTTAAATATTATGTTGTTCATTAGTTGAATATTAAGTTAATACCATTTTGAATAAAATTATAATATTCAATTAACCATGAAATAAATATTCATAAAAATAACTATATCTGGCTAGTGCAGAAACATTACCCTTGTCACTTTACAAATTCCAAGGAATAGTCAAACTACCCTGAAAGATATGTACAAATGGATTTTCTAGAAACTCATACCCCTTCTGCAGGAATGATGAGAAAATCACATCATTACCTGCTTCCTTGTAATAGTTAAATTCTCCCATTCCTCACCTTGCCTTATCATCAGCAAAAATCTTTCCGACTAAATGCTTGAAGTTCTATGCTTTCACAGATAGCCCTCTTCCATTCTGCAGCAATACCTTCCACTCTGTGAGGATTATGCATGTTTGAAAGATGGTTAATCATTTCTTCCCAGGTTCTGTTGTAGTTCCCATTTAGGAGCTCTAAAACATTGTTAGTCACTTGTTTAGGAGCTCATAATCATTTGTTGTTAGGATTTTTAGTGTTATCAAAATATGACATGTGTTTGTATTCTTGTATTTGTGGATTTCTGAACTGATTTCACTTATATTTTGAAAGATTCTATTTTTTTGTATTTCTCTGAACAAACTGAACTCGATATGCTTGTCTGTCTCATCAAAATGGTTGATAATATGTTGACAATTTCTACTTCGCTCATTTCAGATTTCAATTTTCAAATAATATTCACCTTGGTGATAATATATTATTAACCTCTGCTCAATTTATATATTTCATATTTTTCAATGTCAAGTCGAAGTTTGACATCTCTCTGAGGCTATTATTCCAATATTTATGCCTGAACTTTTTTCTGAATGTTCCCAGGTATGTTACACTTATCATTATGTACCATTGTAGTTCAGAATTTTGTAGGCTAGATTCCATTAAATCGTAGTGAAATTTCAGGTGTGAAAATATGATTGTTTCTGTGTAAGTGTAACGTTTCATTAGTGTAATGATCTAAATTGGTTAAATATTCAGTTACTTACATTGTGTTACCACTTAACTGTGGGATTTTTAATATGTAAATGGTTGGTACCTATGCATGTGATAGAAATTAACTGTGGTGTATTATTTTGATTGTTGTGGCTATTAGCTATGTCATTGATATCTCGTTTGACTTTACATAATTAATTATTGTTTTATTCCATAGTTGATTCAATTTTATTTGTTTGGTTAGAAATATGTGCATATACGTTTTGATTTATTGTGTTAACTGTATTTTGTACAATATAACTTATGTTTGTTCATTCATTGTTATTTCGTATTATTTTTTCGGTAACTCTATTCTCACGATCGACTATGTCAAATCACATGTCATCTTTTTGTGTTTTCAATTCGCTCTGTAATTCATTTAGACTAACATTAAATTTGTCTTGTGTAAGGGTCGTCAGCTTCTTTATTTGTGTTGACAACTCTGTGTATTGGGTGTTTAATTTAATGGCTAGTTGAGTGTATTCTAAAACTGTTTTTAGTTTCGTATTCATTATACTGTTTTGATTTTACAATTTTGTGTCTAATGATAATAGGCATTGAATAGCTAAAAATGGATCCGTATTAATATACGCAGGTTTTGGTTCTGATATGTTTGTGAAATACAGTGATGGTAGTGTCGTCGTTAGGTTATCTGTATTTTCTTTATAACATTCAATTTGAAAATCTAGGTCAGAATCATGTGTTGTTTGTGTAGTTAATTATTTGATATTTCAATGTCCAAAATAATATTATTGTTTGTATAAGTATCTCCTTTATTTTGTGTATCGTGTGTTTGAAATCTATTGCTTGCTACTTAATTTTCGGATTCATCGTCCATTTTGTTTTGTCCGAGATCATCAGTTATGCTGGTAACATAACTTGTTAATCTAGTGTTCTTGTGTCATTCTGAACTCTTTCGAAAATTATATCATTCAACATTTGTTATTTGAATAACGATTCATATTCATTTAAAAAATCTAGGACCTGGTGTATTGGAGATTGAACATTGGGCACCATTTATAGTACTATAAATGGATAATCAGTATTGATGAAACAAGGAAATTTCTTTTGAACAATACTATTTGTATTTATTAATAACGTAATGTTCAAAAATAGGAATACACGAAAATCCATTAAAAAAAGCAAATCTGCCTTCATAAATTAGAGAAAAATACAACATACTCTTTCATTAGGTTTCACCTCTCACCAGTTGTCTAGCACACCGCTAGAAAGCACCCCAATAAACTTTTGATCAAATCCCGTTTACCACGTGTGATTCACTCATAAAGCAACCCAGCTGGAACCTAACCTGGACAGGTAAACCTCGACATTGTAAGTCGCATTGACTTAAAATGATGTGGTATTTCATTAAAGTAGAAAATCATTTCCATCTCATTTAATTAAGGAAACCCACTTTAAAATTGTAACACAAGAGGAAAAGAATGTAACTGCTTTTCAGGGCCATATTGAAGGAATAATAAAATTCATGCAGTATCCAGCTATGCTGGATCAAGTATAAAGTGCAACAATTGAATCCAAGTGTCACAAATCCAAATATAGAACTATCACAAAACGTCTTCTCATTAGCTATCTAACATTATAAGTTGTTTTAAAAATAAGATTAAAATTTGTAAAAATTACTGTAATATCTGGATAAATGTATTAATAGAATATTAAATAATGCTGCATAATTGAATTCAACTGGGTAGACTTCACTCAACCCTTTGAGTACCAACGTCCGGATATTAGGACATGCCAACAACAGTCTAGAAATACCAATATCCGGTTATCAGGACATTCTATTTTTTCCTTTTTCTTATTCTTTTTTTCAACAAAAATATCAATTTGTAGTATTAAATTGTTACTGAAGAATTATAGATTTAGAATATGTGCACATTTATGCTTTTAACATTTATGCATAATATGTGCACATTTATGCTTAAAATAATGGTTTTATAAGAAAAAATGTAAAGTTGTGTGTGAAAGTTTGGTATTTCTCAGCAGTCAGATACAAAAATCACTGTTTTTTTCAAACAGATTTTTTCTTCTATCCAGTGCTTAAAGGGTTAAAATCCATTTTTTTAGCATGCTTTCTATAATAATATTAATTAAGGGTGGCGTAGCAAATGCAAACTTTGGGTGTTTAGTTCCTCAGGGACTCTTTTAAATTGGTAAATAATAATAACTTTTTTTTTATTAAAAAATTGTATTAAAATGTTTTTAACTATAATAATAAACATAAAATTAGACTGTTACTACACAACCGAAATTTTTTAGTTTTAAAAATATTAATTCTAATAAGCTATACAGGGTCTCCGAAAAAGAATGCCGGGATTTCGAACGGCCGTTGCTTGGGGACTATTCAAGATAACTAAACAATTTAAACGTCAAATAGAAGAGAAAAGAACAAAGTTTTTTTCATTTCTTAATATGTTTCGATGTGAGCTCCATTTGTTGCTCTGCAGACATCAAAGCGATATTCGATTTCTCACCAAGTGTTGTGTAGCATCTCTGGTGTCACAGTTACGATCGCTTCCGAAATTTGCCCACCCAGATGTGGCAAATCACAAATTTTCTCAGCATAAACAATGTTGTTTACTTAACCCCACAAAAAAAAGTCCAAAGGGGTCAAATCAGGACTCCTGGGAGGCCAGGGAATAGGCGCACCCCTGTTATCCAACCATTTGGAAACCTGTTGTTAAGTGTGTCACACACTTCTCGAAGGTAATGAGGCGGGGCGCCGTCCTGCATCAAAAAGACTCGTTCACCGGCTTGTTCTTTAGTTTCTTCAATTTGAGGAAACAAAAATTGTTCTAGCACATCTAAATAAATGATGCCATTAATTGTTTTTTCGCCGAAAAAGAAAGGCCCTATCATTTGGTCATACATTAATCCACACCATATGTTCACTTTTGGCGAATCGCGCACATGTTCCTGCACAATGTTAGACTGTTCCGAACCCCACATACGACAATTGTGACGATTAACAACACCGCTTGTGTGAAATGTAGCTTTGTCTGAGAACAGCAATTTTTGAATAAAATTGGGATTGTCATCAATCTCACTGAGCATAAAACTGGCAAAGTCTGTACGCTTACGGCGATCGGCGGGTTTAATCTGATGTCTTAATTGAATTTTGTAGGCACGAAGTCTCAATCTTTTACGAATAACATCGTGGAGTGTCGATTTGAGTATGTTTAACTGAAGACTTCGTCGGAAAATAGATTTTTTCGGGCTTCTGATGCAAGAATGTCGGATTTCTTCAACTTTTTCATCACTTGTTTTTGGCCGGCCAAGTAAATGTCCTTTCAAAACACTTCCTGTGTCACGAAACTGGTAATACCAACGACGAATTGCTTTATCATCGGGCAAATTTTGACCTTGATATGTAACTCGAAACCGACGCTGCACACTAACAATCAATTTAAATTCTGCGTACCACAGAACACACTGTGCCTTCTATTGCGCCGTAAACATTGTACTCGTGACTGGCGTCAGGCGTGTGAGTCACAATGGCAGCCTACCACGGCACATGCCAAGGTCAACGCTTCCTCCCATGCTACACGGAAAACAAAACTTTGTTCGTTTCTTTTCTATTTGACGTTTAAATCGTTTAGTTATCTTGAATAGTCCCCAAGCAACGACCGTTTGAAATCCCAACATTCTTTTTCGGATTCTCTGTATATAAGTATATCTTTAAGCATCTAGATTGATATCTATTATTAACAACAAACAAAAGTCAAAATACTTAAAACGACTCTAGCAATCACAAAAATACACTTAATTTGTAAGTAGATTTGAAAATATAAAACATACAATATAATAATTACAACTGCATGCCGGCATACAGAATACAATGCCCTATTTATTGTAAACAATGCCGAGTAAACTCAGACAACTATAAAGCCGGCAGTCTTCTGGCCAGATGAGCCCAAAGGGTTAAAATCTACAAAATAAAAGCTTTACTCAGATTAAGGAAAACTGTGAGAATCTGTTCTCTCTTGTCTAAGTATTCAATTATAAATATGATAATCCTCACTAATGCATCTATTCTAGATGTAGTAAATGTTTTTGTTTTCAACCCTCTGACCACTGATCTCACATCCTATTCACTTGTGTAGGGAAAATTATCATCAAAGAACATTGGCTACCACAACAATTATTCTTTTATTTCTTTTCTGAAATCTACTGTAGTTACATTCACAAAACAAATTATTATATATCTCAACAACTTTAAAAGGTTGAGAAATTTCCTCTTCATTAAAGCTTAAAGAAATTGAAACAGGATTTTAATCCTTTTTAGATGTCTTATTTATAATTAATTGACCATGAAGATTTAGAAATGTTGTCTAAGGATTTCAGTTGGTTATTAATTTCAAAAGGTTTGGTGGTAATTGTTTACTGTAGCACCCTAATTTTATTATTTTTTTCTTTTTCGTTATTTTTTTTACTACATATCTCTCTTTATAAGAATAGTAACATTTTTTGGTGAGCAAAAATGTTTTTCATTTCGATATTGACGTATTTGTAGGTTAAGTTAACATGGCAAACACAATGTCCCAATTTTTTTTTTTTTTGTTAATTTTGTACTACATACCTCTCTTTATAAGAATAGTAACATTTTTTGGTGAGCAAATATGTTTATCACTTTGAATTGACATATTTCAATGACGTATTTGTGGGTTACTTTTATATGGCAAACACAATGTTTGACTGATCACCGAAGTCAAGCAACATTGAGCGTGGTTATTACTTGGTTGGGTGATAGTTTTTCTACCACGGGTGAATATATATATATATATACCTTACTTGACCTTGTATTAAAAACAATAGCCGATCGTCGAAGTCAAGCAACTGAAGCAACATAGAGCGTGGTTATTCAGTACTTGGATGCGTGACTGCTTGGGAACACTACGTGAAAAATTTCAATTGGGATTAGTGTTGTCATATGTAGGTTTATTTACACGTAAGTCAAGTAAGGTGCTTGACCTTGTAAGGTAAAAACAATTTGTGTACAAACCTATTGTAACATGTAATTTACTTAATGGACATTAATCTAGAAAACTTGATATTATGTTTTATGCTCACCAAAAAATGTTACTATTCTTTTAAAGAGAGGTATGTAGTTCAAAAATAACGGAGGGAAAAAAAATTAAAATTGGGGTGCTACAGTAAACTATTACCAGTTTGGCTGCCGGATAAAAAACCTTTTATATATTTGTCTATAGATGTTACTCATTAATTTTTCCCAAGACAACAAAATCCCTTTAGTAATCAATTTAATCCATTAGAAATTGTAGACGTGGCAACTAAATACACAATTGCCTAAACGCACAGGAATGTGAAGGCAACATCCACCGTTATGTCTTTAGCTCTGAGCTCTAATAGTTAATTTATTATTCGCTAGATTGTGTTGGCATGTTTGCTAGACTCTTCTTAGCAATGGGTTATGCATAGTCAAGCAAATATTCTTTATTATTTATTGTTTAAAAATTGTATTGAACATATCGACGTGTTTTACACTGTCATCGTATTATTCAGTCTAAGATGTTGATACACAATTTATAATTAAACATTGCATGTTAAAAATATTATTTTTTCATATTTCTGTTAGAATTAACATACAATAATATTAAATAACAAAAAAAAAGATTTCAGAGATAAAGCAGCTCAAATAGAGCTTCAAAAGTATGCAAACTACGATTTTGATTAAATTAATTTCAACCAACCGTGATCATTACTTCTATTTATATGATCTTCAATGGTTTGAGTTGATCCTTATAGCCTTCTTCTTCGACTTTGATTATCTCATAGAAATACTAAAATCGCCATTATTATTATTATTAATGGTTGGTTGCAGTAATTATGATAAACAATAATGAGTGAGTTCATCAAACGCTTGAGCTGTGATGTGATTCACTCTATTTTTGCTATTAGTTAATTTCAGTACTTTTCTATATAATAGTTTCTTGAAAAGTGATTTTGGTAATTCAGTATTGTGTTTGTTTGGCATTCGATATTATGGTATCATGATTTTAATGAATATTATGGATTCGATTCTCTATCAGTTCTTTCTACTAATTCTTGCAGTGTTAATGTTTTCGATTATGTTAGACCTTCTTGCATTTGGTTAGTATTAAATTATATATGTTTTTATACTAATAAATTATAAAAGAAAAAATGTCATCACACAGCAAAAGAAGTTGAGTGTGAAATTTCATTCACTGCTGATACAACACATATTCCCATTTATTTTATTTTCATTTCGTGCAAACAAACAATTTCTTATCAAACTTCAACATCTAACTAGAAGAGACATGTTATTTTACTTGATGCTGTGAATTTTTTGCAATGGGTTATATACAATCACTTGTTGATAATATTTTATGGGTGTCACAGTGGTCAGTCACTTAAATAATTGTCTATCACTCTGTTAAATTGCTGTGATGGGTCTGCAGCAATCACAACTTGACAATTGCTGTAAAAATACTATTAGTTCCATTTCTAATCATAATATCAGCAGCACAGTTTTGCCCTGGATGTGTGTATTGTATAATTTTTCAAAACATCCATAGTCTGAAAAGAGATTAGTCGACCTAGCTTGAGGGCAGTTTTGTCTTAGTGATGTAGTGATTGAGAATGATACAATTCAATAGCCCTCACCTATAAGACCAAACTGTCAGCAGCTCAAAAATTCTAGTGTGCAGTAGCTTTGTTTCACCATATTTTTAATTCAAAATAATTGATTATGACTTATCATCCTAGAATATTGTTAATGACAGATTTATTTATACACTTTTCTATATTCATTTCTATATTTATATGATTCTATATTCATGCATTCTTAATTTTCTTAATAAACTCACCTTTTGTGGATTATAACAGTGTTTGTGTTTTTTCCTTATCACATAATCTATTTTTAATAAACAAATTGGAAATGGGTAGTTTATCCATTAAGAGTTGTCTAGAGTACCCCATATGTTCATATGGTTAAAGTGAAACTGATGACAGTCATACTTCAATCTTTATTTTTCTTCAAATTATTGAATTATGAATGTTATTGTAATAGATTAAGACAATAACAAGAAAATAGTTTTGCAAGAACAATATGTTTTAATTTTGTAGTATTGACTTATATTACTATTCTTACACCACATTGGATGATTCCAAAATTCAAGATATTGATCTGAATTGATAGATTATTTCTAATTATATTATTACAAATAATAATTAATTAAAACATTGTTTTTGTCTTAAAGTTGATTTTAAGTATGCTAAACAATTTTTAGGTTGAAGTTATCAATGGAGAACTGGTGTGCCCAGAAACAGGAAGGAAATTCCCGATTACTTCAGGTATTCCGAACATGTTGCTCAATGAAGATGAAGTTTGACCTCCATTCCCGTTTTTGTCTTATTACAAAACTAAGACCATAATACACTCAATATCAATGAATAAATCACTTTTATTGTTGTAACTCACCACCTATGTAAAAAAAACTAAAACCTATGTTATTATTTAGTCTAAGGTTTTCATGATTTGTTTATCATGAAATTCATTGATTGCATAAAATGTTTTTACAAAAGCATTAAATAAGATTATGATGAGTGGTGATTTTTTTCATTTAAAATGTTGATAATGTAATTTTTATTCACTGTCCATAAATTAATTTGAATCCAAACATATTTTTGTTGGTGTATTTTGTACCAGAATTTAACAATTAGCGAATTTCAAATATAGAAATTCTAGTTATTAGGATCCCTCTAAATGAAAATGTGCTGACACTAAAATGTCCACTGATTCTAACCATTGAAGTCAATTGTTTGCCACCTTTTTGGCATACTGTAATATATCAGTGTCATTTGGAAAGCAATACCCACTCGGAGTATCCTTACAATGTAGATGGCCCAAACCTATTCTTATTCACCCAGTCTCAGTATTTACTTATTCTGTTAAGTTCTCATTGCCTTCTTTTCACTTTACTGTTTTTGTGACATGAGAAATGAGAGCTGTAATTCAGTTTCTTAAACCAGCAAATATGTGACCGTGTGATATTCACTGTCAAATCAGAGAGTTTTCGAAGATGTGATGGTTGAATTATCAGCAGGGTGATGTTGTCAAAATTTTAATACAGGAAGAGAGAATGTCCTTGATGATGAACTGGTTATCCATCTGTTATTACAGATGATTTGCTGTAGCATGTCGCTGAATTCATCAAACAGGATCGGTCTGTCACTTGAAGTTATTGAACGTTTTTCATTTGTTTCATGCATCATTATGTATTAAATAGTCATTATTCGTTTTGAATACAGAAAAAAATGTGTGTAGGGTAAGTCCCTCGCATTTTTAGTGATGAACATTATCAAAACAAAATGGGTCCTATGTTGTTATTTTTTATTTGTTATGCAAAGGATTGATATAAATTTCTAACAAATATTATGACAGCGGGACGAAACCTGGGTTTCTGTGTACACCAGAGAGTGAACATCAACAAAATGGCATCATCCATATTCTCTAACCAAACACTGTCATTTGTAATTTAGTTATCTTTTTATACTCTCTACTGATTGACAAAGTACTTACAAAATAATTCAGAACATTAGTGTTTTTGTATTTGTGTACTACTAGGTAATACCAAAGACCACTTTCCAAGTTAAGCCTGTGTCTCTTATTCATACTACAAATCTAAAGTTAATAGGCTATGTGCCCTATTAAACTCTAATCTATATATAATATGACAAATTCTGAGAATGTTTTTCAGACATACAAATCAATTTGCACAATTTTAAGAAAAAAACTCTGCAACTATTTCTCCAAAAAAATTCAAAACAGTTACGACAATTACAGGTGGATACTGTAACTGTTAGTTAATTCCTTTCATCGTGCTAAAATTCCAACAAACATGAAAGAAACTAGAATTTTTTCCCCCAGATCTCAGATCAGTTTTAGATTTAAAATACCCCGAGCTAGCAAATGAAGCTGTCAAGTGTTTGGTTCCATTAGTAACATTGTATTTACGCAAGTTAAGTTTTTCATCTATGACTGCCATCAAAACCAAAAGTAAGTAATCGCTTTGAACTTAAAAGGATATTGTATATATCGAATACAGAGCCCAAATTTGAGAAGCTAGTTTAACAAACATGTCACATTAATTTTTTTTTACTTTGTAATTTATTTTTCATAGTAGTTGTTAATGTTTTTGTTTATGTTCTGCAAGGTGGAAAAGTAACAACATGCTTGTTCCTGAATTTATAACATGTATGAATTGTAAAGTAGTTAAGGTTGGGTTTAAGGAATATTCGTGTTAAAGGTTTAAAAAGAAAATGATACTAATGCATTTTTTAAATCTTTCTTTAACACGGCCCACACTTTGAGAACCACAGAGTGAGGATATATGATTAACCCCACATTTTAAACCACAATTTACTTTTAATTACCTGTACCCATGTAGTAGTAGAATTTAGTGAAAGTCTTTGTAAAGTCTGAAAACAACTAATGAATGTTGTTCTAACTAAATGTTCTAACTAACTAATGAATGTTGAATCTAACTAAATGTTAGAATTTTGGAATGAGGTAAAATTTCCTCGAAGTACAGTAGAGTCTTGATTAACCAAGTTAATGGTGGACTACAGCAACCCCAGATAAGCAAATTCTTGGTTAACACGGATATCAGATATATTTTTTGGTGCTGTTAAATCGGTGTGGTGAAAGGAAAAATCGTCACGAAAATAAAAATCTAAGAAAAATATTGCACTAATTTTCTCAGACTCTCATACATAGTCGAACTAATAATCAATGAAGAAATATTGCACTAACTTTCTCCGACTCCCATACATAGTCAAACTAATAATCAATGCAAAAATATTGCACAAACTTTCTCACATACCCATACATAATAAAACTAAAAATATACGAAAAATATTGCACCAACTTTCTCAGACTCCCAAACATAAAAAACTATTAATTAAAAAATTTGAAATGAAACTTCTATTAGCGTGCTTTAGCCTATTATTAATATTTAAAATTTATAGTTAGAATATTCACTTCTGTCTACCGTCCCGCGACGGTAACATTTTTTTTACGAACTTCTCATCACTCTTCGATTGAGTTGCTGAGTCACTCACACTTATCTGTGAGCTTTTACGCCCCCAATCACCTACAGTGACTGCACCCACGCCCAAATCACTTGCCACATTTTCAAGGTTTCTCCCCAATCTAAACGTTTGATAGCATAAAGCTTGTCTTCCAGTGAAAGCACCACATGTTTCCTTTTTGCACTCATTATAGAAACACACTGATAGCAAAATCCTCACTCACACTGTTTGAAACTTGAAAGCAACTAACATCCTCATTACAGAAGAGGAGACAAAAGCAGGTAACTGATTATGAGGGGTGGGGACGTGACTCTCGCAGTCCACAACCTTCCATACAGTCAGGTTTCAATAAAAGTAGCAATAACTCCCAGGTACATTCAGGTTCCAGTTAAAGTAGTTCTGTTACCGGCAAAAATATGATCGCAATTTTTTATCTTTAGTGAATCCTTTGTTTTATTTTTCACTTTGATTAAGCTTGGATAATATAGAACCTCGGTTAATTGAAGTTCGGTTAATTGAGACTCTACTGCATTTGTCTTCTAGTTTTCTTGGCAAATAAAGACCAGTAAATTTATTACAAGGTCTTTTAAGATGCCATTACCAATGAGAATTTGAGTAGTTTCTATATAACGATTGATGAAATTAATGTTAAAATGTTATCTGATCCTAAGCTAGAACTTCAAGAAACATATATAGCCCTGATCTCTTGGGCACAGGTAGTTGTGACTTTACATACTGTCCATAAAGCATTTTAAGTTTGGAATTAAAATAATAAAGTCAGAAATTGTGAAGTTTTTAGATACATTAACTGTTAAAGGATTTGTTTGTCTATTTATCTGATCAATCCACTTCATGCAGTGGAATTTATTGAAGTGTAAACTTCTTTAAGCGCACCAGGTACGTTAAAATATTGCACAAACTTTCTCACAAATAAATAATGTATATAATAATATATATACCTTGTTTCTGTCTTGCAATTTTTTTTTCTTTGTAGTGTAATACTACACGCGTTTCAGGAACAAGTTCTCATCTTCAGGTTTTGCAAAATTTGTATTTGCAAATATATATATATATGTATATTAATATTATAAATATACATTATTTAGTTGTTAAACTATTGCAACTGGAGGCATAAAAATGAATTTCTCACAAACATAAATAGTAAAACTAATAATCGTTGTTAAAATATTACACAAACTTTCTCACACACACATACTAAAACTAATAATTGGTCAAAAATACTACACAAACTTTCTCACACACACATACTAAAACTAATAATTGGTCAAAAATATTACAGAAACTTTCTCTTTCACACACATACTAAAACTAAAAATCGATCAAATATATTGCACAAACTTTCTCACACACATTCGTAGTTTAACTAATAATTGGTGTTAAAAAATACACAAACTTTCTCACATACATATAAGTAGTAAAACTAATAATCAGTGTTAAAATATTGCATAAACTTTCTCACACAGACACAGACTAAAACTAAAAATAAGTCAAAATATTATTTCACAAACCTTCTTACACATAAATACTTAAACTAATAATCGGAATTATGCAAATTCTTTTTATACCTAAATACTGTTATTTAATATTATATATTTATTATAATATCGGCAAAGAAGTTTAAACTTCTACTGTGTCGTCTTAAGTACACCTGTTATTTTTTAAATATGAAATTGTCTTTGAGAGATGGAAATACTGGTGTTGTTTTCAATGCATTAGATGTGCAACGTAATTTACGCAAGTGTCTACCATGTTTGGAAAACATTTTTTTTTTTTAAACAGCAAATTTGTAAGAGAGCAGAAGATGGATTAGTCCCAAGTTAACAATTTTAAATCTATTGCATCATTGGTAGAATCTTTGTTTCAAAGGAGTTTCAAACTGATGCTCAGAAAGCCCTGTTCCTGTACCACGAACTTGCAAGTCTTGTAGGTTTAAAATCTTCTTCTTTTTTTTAAGGATAATAAATTATGCACCTGTATTAAAACAAACTGATGTGATTGATAAAGTTTCAAGACACAAAACAAATAGATATTGGTTTTCCTACTAGGGTTGCTTTAAAAACAACTTCAGATACTAAAGAGTTAGAAGTACGGTACTTTAATTCCAGAAGCCTGCAGGGATTATATAATTACTATTGTGACAAAGTTAATAGAATGGCTTTACAATATAAATAACAATTATTATCATGTTTGAATCTGGCCATCATTAGCCAGAACATAACAAAAACGTCTTATTACTCTTGTATAATATATATACAAGAAGAAATTGTAAACATTCATTGAATAAACAGAATCAAAATAAACTTTATTTAACTCAGTTTCGGTAGTGATTTACTTTACCAGGTAGAATAAAAGTGTGTAAGTTATGAAAAAGAAACAAGGTTGAAAAGTTTTGGATTTTAACGGAGACAAGTTCAAGGAACTTAAGCTTAGTTAAGCTTTAGATGATTACATCTTATGGAAATGCCTCTCTCAACCGAGCTTGGTTAACTCAGATTATATGGTTGAAACCAAAAGTAAAAAAGTCTTGTTACGTTTAGGCAGATTTGTACCGGAATTTTAACAGCAGATGGATGTAAATTCGTTGTTATGATAATTACTAATAAAGAAGTGATTCACTTTACAAAATATGCCTTCTCCAAATAAATGTTGAAAGGAATTTGATAAGGGGTGATTAGAACTAGAGACCAAGAAGGCAAAACTCTTGCAAATGTACAGAAATATGTTCAAACTAAAGCTTATTATTTAAAATACTGTTTTTTTTACTATTTGATAATAAATTAGTTCGTTATTTGAAATTTTTAAACTGCTTGGCTTTAATTATATAAGATGAAATTGTGTTACCTTAACTCAACACATTTCATTATTGGATATTCTTATTGTTCTACTTGATCTTTGATCAAATTTAACTACTAACTCTTCTTTATAAACTTTGGTACCATTACATTATTTATTTTAACTAATAAAAAAACACTTTTTAACATTACAAATTTAGCGCCATTTTGTCTCACCGATCATTTTCCTGCATCATTCAAAGGTTTGCTTCATTTGGGTTTTTGGTAATCTTCCTTATCTGTCGCGGCATATGAATACGATAACCACAATTGCACCTTTTTCATTTACTCCTATCAAAACACAGTATTCTCTAATTTCTCTATCATTTTTTTCATATTTTACACAATTTCAATTTATAACTAAGTATATTCAGTTTAAATTATGTTTTTAAATTTTCTTTATCCAAACTATTCCAGCCAGTCGCATTACTCTTAACTGTTCCATGTCTACTTCTCTCCAGTTCATTATAAACATCGGTTCAAATCCATTATGACACAAATAACCTCCTTCCCATCTCGTACAAAGTTTTTTTAATAGTTTTAACTTTATCATTATTATTATTTGATTTTATACTTATTCAATTAATCATGTATACATACATATAATAATATTGTAGTATTTCTACTTACTTTACTGTCACCCCTGACAGTACAGTAAGTAGAAATACTACAATATTAAATTACCTTGAGTTTTTCCTGTCCGTATACAATCTTCTTTCTTTCATTAAAAATTACCAGTTTCAACAGATCACTGTCATCATCAGATTGGTACACTTTTTGTATAAAATGTACATATATGAAAGTACAAGGTTTATATAACAAACATTTGAATTGAATTACTTCATGTCAAAGTACCCAAATGTGAAGCATAAAATAGTCATGCAAAAACATCATTACAGACACGACAAAAAAATAAAAGCTTGTTAACTGATTGTTAATTGTATACGGTAACAAATTGGAACATACCTTGAGATCTGAATTGAGGAAGCATGGAGTTATTTTATCATACAAAATAACAAACAATTTAAAAAGAACATTAACACCAATATATATATATATATATATATATATATATATATATATATATATATATATATCCATCTTCAGAACATGATTATTTTTCCTAATAGAATCGCTCATAGTGTCCAACTCATTCATCTCTTTTTTTAGTAATGTTATTAATACTTAAGTTTACTATAAGAGTGAATTTCAATTACTAACTTTGATTTGTTTGTAGTGTTATATGTAATAAAGTGAAAATGTCGAACCCAATTCTATAACGTCCGTTATTTAATGCTCTTTCCGTTATTACACACTTTAGCACACAATTATTTAAACTTTTCAAACGACATGTCAATGTTAACATGATCACTGTATATATGTTTCATATCTTTTTCATCTTGCTTAAATATAACCAATACATTAGTGTTGTCCCTTATCAATAGCTTTTGAATATTACTATAGGATTGACCGATATATATATCAGGACGTCAGATCTTATTTCACGACGAATCTTATATATAATGAATCGATTTTAGTATGTCTTCTCATCGTGAAATAAGATCTGACGTCCTGGTTTCCACATGACACATCGTCAAATATAAATATAGAATAAGGTTTGGCTTCATTTGGTTGAATGACATCTTCATTATCATTATATTTAAAGTATCCCACTTCGGGCACTCAAGACAACACTTTCTCCAACAATTGGTACTTCAACAATTTAATGATTTTGAAAGTATGTACAGATTGTTAGACTTCATTACCATTGGTTAACAAATTTAAAACCACATTTGTCTTTCCGCAATATGAAGGTCTGCTTACTATAGATCTAAAAGAGTGGGGGAGTAAACTTCCATGTTTATACTCATTTATTCGCATTTATCAGAATTAAATAATCAATTTTATACTAGGAAAAACCAGTTTTATTAGAATGTGGTTTGTGCCAGCCTACAGTGTCAAGCATTCACACTACATTAGAAACCTTCTACCATAAAGTGTTGTAGTAGTTACCATTAACAATAAAACATGTTATTGCTAAATTAACCACCATAACACTATACTAAGTTTTTCCAACATGGTATTATTATTTAATTTAAGATGTCTTTTTACATTTAAAAATAACCCGACCACATAGTCAACATATTGAATTTGATTTTAGCCTATAAATAGGCTTACATCTGTATAAAACTCTATCAAGGGCTTTTACAGTGTATTTTATCTTACCATGGAATAGGATGGAACATATGGGTTACAAAAATATCAAAACAACATTACAATATTTTCTTTGAAATATAAAAATTCGTGTTGACTCTGACCTCCGTTTGCTGGCTGTCAGTATCTCCTTTTTCTGCAAAAACGTTTCAAAGCGCAGTACTGTGTTGGCGTTTAATCTCTCGCTCTGGGAAGAAGTTTCAAAGTGTAGTTCTGCAAACAAGTTGAATCTCTCGCTCTGGGAAGACGATGAAAGTGCAGTTCTGTGAAGATGAAGAATCACTCGCCTGCACTATGTATGGTGAATCTCTCTCATACAAATAAGCTCAGATTAATATATTTGAGAAGTTTTAACAAATGCTGCTATAATGTATACACCGTTTTAGGCTGTGCAGAAGGACACAGTGTTAACGGAATATTAAAAAATAACACAGTTGTTTTAGGCTGCTTATCAATTATTGTCGAAAAATATCTGTTTGCTGATTAGAAGAGTATATATAGCATAAATATAGCATCCAAAAATATATACTGAAATTAAAAATATGATTTCAATATTTTCCTGGCTGAAGAAAACGGTGGTTGTATTTCACCCATTTCGTTCAGGCATACACTTTCTGGAATTCTCTAGAATGAAGTGATATAATATGAATATGTACCAAGTATTTATGTATACAAAGTTTAGGTAACTTGTTTCTGATTGGCTGTATACGTTTAATGTGGCAGTCTATTTGTTTTTAACTGTACACGTTTTAAACTTGAGACAATGCAGGTAGAACACAATTTGAGACAGATTTTATTGGAATAACAGCTTCTAGTTTTTTTTTAAATTTAGCATGGTTTACTAGCATTTTTTGTAAAACTATTAACTCCAACGCTTCACACAGATGACAATGTAACATCTGCAGCGTTCATGAACACAAACAATGAAGCTAAGGTTCTTACACACATGAAGTATGCCATCACCTGTAATATTCGCATAAGGTGGAGAACCAATCAGAAAGCTTCAGGTTTCATTTCATATATTATATATAAACGTTTACTCGAACCAGTAGCTATTATTATAACCTGGAATCTACAAAAATCAACATCTACCTCCAGTGAAGGCATCAAGATTATTCTACACTTCTTTCTCCACTATTGGAAAACGAGATGGAGCTATTTGGAGTAGGAAAAGAACGAGGCACACTATGTTGAGCTTCAAGAAGAAAATTACTTCCACGGAGAATAGAACGGCTCTATAAATCACTGAATCCCCTACCACAAGTTTGGTACAATAACACAAATAAAATGAAATATTTAGCTTTTAAGATTTCATATTTTGTTAGTATTAGTTCAGATCCCTCCGATGATGGTAACATGGTTAGGTACCGAAATGTACATCAGGGAATTACAATAACATAAGGCAAATAAATATTTCATTTTATTTGTGTTTGTGTTATTGTACCAAACTCGTGGTAGGGGATTCAGTGATTTATAGTGTTCACATTCACCACAGTGCTCATTGAACATCTAATAGAATGGCTGTAGACTGCACAAGTAACTGTATCAGAGAAAAAAAGAATAAAACAACTGTTGAATCATCTATCCTTAAAGCTACCATAAAATCTCTCCTCCTTGTCCGCCTAGACCAAAAAGTATACCGATTGTTGTGATTTCCAAGAAACCAACATTATCAAAATGTAAGTGTACATGCTAACTAAAGGGAAAAAGTCTGTGTTCAGTGCACTATGAGCACAAAAAGTACTTTTTGTGCAAAACAATAAAAGTTAAAGAGCATTGACCACTGACAAGAGAAAACCTTTTGTTTGCAGTTGAAGTTGAAACTAAAAATCTCAAAACGTAAAATTGCATGAGATTCCAGTAAGTGAAATATATCAAATTCGTTTAAGTAGGTTATACCTACTACAACGAAGGTATAAACTTATAATTAGTGAGGGAAACTATGCAATCATGCATTTTGACATGGGCGTCATCACCAGTTCATTACTGGGGGGGACATATGCCGGGGGTCTGGGGGTATGGAAATTTTTTAAAATTAAACTTCTCAAAACATCGTTTTTATGCGTTTGTAACAGAAATGTAATGTTAAAAACCCTAGTAAAGACAAAGCCCCTGATGTTTACCTTTTAAGGTTTTAAGTAAATCATTCCTTTTTAGCAAAAATATATTTACATCTCAAATATTGGGGGGGACGCGTCCCCCCCCCCCGGTGATGACGCCCATGCATTTTGAGACTAGGAAAGTTGTTAGATATAGATTGTTTATATCTCAAACATTTCATCGCCCATATCCAAAGGACAGCTGTTTCTGGTGGGTAAAGGGATATTCCACTTTGGATTAGTTAACCCCTCCGGTCCTATCCTAAATCAAAATCCTTCATTTCCAAAACAAACTGTTCTTTTTAGAACCAAAACAGTTTGAATATTTACCTATAATATTGTTTAAGTATTTATTTACTTAAATGATATTATAGGCAAAAAATATAAGCTATTACTTCTATTTGTTTTAATAATTTAATGACCTTGACCTACTTATTTTTGGTGAAAACAAGATTGCTTCTAAGAGTTTATATTTTATTCCAGCCAGATGTAAGATTTCTTATCCTGACAATGCTGAACTAACAATTTTTTTGTAAATGTTTCCCTGACACATGTTTTATATTGTGTGGGTAAATTTAACTACGTGAATAGTTAAACATAGATAGGTTAATTGGATTGTTTCATGCAGGAACCATTTGCTAAGGTTGACAGTGTAGTATATGACATGAGTTCTAATGAAAAAATTAAAATGTGTTTTGCGCTAGACAAACCATGACAAGAGCTACATAAGTATCATTTCTCAGTGCGAAAAAATTATAATAGTTGTGAAAATGGAATTGAATAATTAACCAGAGCGTCAGTCTGTCACTCTCTGTTAATGGGGAATAACAGGTTTTGTGCAAATGCTCTATTCTATCACAGCTGTCAGTTTGCAATAATTTGTTGTGCAAGAATCCCATATAAATTGTATAGTAGTATAAAAACTTTGTATTTTGCGCTAAGCAAACTGAGACAAGACCACTGCATAAGTATGATTTCTCAGGCAAAAAATTACATCTTTTGGTGTGTTATATCCCCTAAGACTTAAAATAATACCTCCACTTGATTATAGGTACTGTTCTTAAAATAATTTATAAACTTTTTAAGACATTGAGAGTGCATATAAAAAACAATAGAGGGTTAGTTGGTATTGTTGAAATGTGGTCCAGCCAAGGAGCCCAACAAATAAAAACCATAATAAGTATAAATTTGGATGTAATGGGAAGGGATTCTAAATAATAAAATATCAATTGGCACTTGCAATTTTGTTGAGCAGTTCAAGATTACGTAGAAGGGGGGAGAGACGAGGAGTGGAGGGCTTGAACCAGCGAGCCGAACGTTAGTCTGTTCCGAGAGCCGCGAGAAGGGAGTTGAACGGCAAACCGCTACGAGACGGGGTCAGTCCATTTTTGGCCACGTGCTGTATAATTAATCGGTATGCTTTTCGGCCACTATTAGGGCTTTATCTAGCCGTTATGTCTTTTCTATAAATTATAATTATTTCTGTAATCTTCTAATTCGGCGCTAAAATAAAAGAGAACGTTTAATTTAACTTGCGTTCATTAGCGTCCTAACCCGACTCCTTGGCCCATCCTGACAAGATTCGGCTAAAGTGTATGCGGTCTCCAGTCAGCTGGTCAAAAGAAATGGAGACGGTCACAGAAATATAGGTTTGATATTTATTTCAACTACTGCAGAAGAAATGTTTAATAATTCCCAGTTGGTTAAACACTAAACAACTGCAAACGTATGTTTCTTACAAAAACAATTTTGAAAATCCTCTACTGCTTCGTAAAAAAAGATAAGAATAATTAAATCTACAGAAAACTAACTTTTTTTCAAGTACTAAAAAACAACGTTCTCTATAAACATTGTTGTTTAAAGTGGCTGGAGAAGGACTTAGTAAAAAGTCACTGATCTCTGTAACAAGAAGAATGAGGAGACAAAAGTGTTTATTTTGTAGGCCCTGAAAAGAGACTTATTAAAAAGTCGACGTTCTCTGTAACAAGAAAAAGGAAGACAAAAAGTGACTTTTTCCTAAGTTTATTTTTTTAGGCCCTGTAAAGAGACTTAGTAAAGTCACCGAAACGAAATAGGTTTTTTTATCATTGTATACGTTTATTGTCTCTGAAACATACAAAGGAGAAACGCAAACAATAGCTTTTTTGTCATCAGACTTACCTCTTGACTTCGTCTTGTATGCGACGAATGTTTCTTCACAGGTAGCGTCTTGTCCTCCTGCTCGTGCCGATAGTTTAAAAATCTACATACTCGGACTCGGTGTTACGAGTTACGACGACTCCTACTTCCAAGTTGGCTTCTATCACTTGACATGTTGATCAAATGCTGATAAGCGCTATACTGAGCTTAGAATCGGTGCCGTGTAAATATATTTTCAGGCTATGATGCCCATTTGGGTTACAGGTTGGTCACATGATTTTTAGGTAAATTATTATTATCGCTCTACAGGTCGCGACCTCCGTCTTTGATAATGGACACATATTTCTTATTAGGGAAATTATTGTCAATTGAAACGTGGCAACCTTCGTATGCATTGTAAAGCAACCTACAATTAATTGCCAGAGGACCAGAGGTACCCTTGAGGCCTAGTGTTTCTTAAGGTTTGTGATTTGTGAAAAAATCACACCTTACACAGACTCCTTTTTCTTTTGTTTCTTCTTTTCACCTTAAACCGAAACTCAAAACCATCAAATTTTTTCTTTATTTTTTGAAAAAATCTATGTTTGCAAATATAATATAGTTATATTATGTGATTGTTTATTGTTATCAATATTATAATTGATGATATTGATTGTTTGGTGTTTTATCTGCATTGGTAACCACCTGGTCACCAAAGCTTTCGTTAGTTTATTGGAGGTAATATTGAAATTATATTATTATCTAATATGGGGATAGACAGCATATCACGTGATCTGTGAACTCGGATTTAAACGTTGAAATTTCTTTAGTAATTTCAGTGTTCCCAACTTAGGGGTTTTCCCCCCAAATTTAGGGGGGAAATAAGTGGGATGGGATTTTTTTAGGGGCTTTATATTTTTAGGGGTATTTTTAGGGATTTTTTACTTATTTATTTTATCATTATTTATTTACTATTTTTTACATAATATAATTATTATTCATTCTTTTGACTCCATTTTAATTATTTAACGATCCTTTAATGGTGAATGTGTTTACGTGTTTATACTTTATGTAGTGTGTAGTGTTTTGTGTCATGTGATTTTCGTCTTCGACAATGAGAGTGGTTTGTTGTGTCGAAACTGGTTAGACCCAGCAGCACTGCAGCAGTAGAGGGGAAATTAATATTACCATTTAAAGGTTAATAAATTTATTAAACAATATATTTTTTTTAGGGGTTTTTTCAAGTAATTGTGGCGATTTTAGGGGTTTTTGACTTTAGATTTAGGGGTAAATATTTTTGGGAGTTGGTAACACTGAGTAATTTAGTAGCATATGAGACGTGAATGTAAACATATATCGTCGGCTTTATGAGCAAAGGTTGTAACTCCAAAATGGTAAACTTTTCAGGAATGAGAAAAAACTTGTTAATTTCAAATTCTTTGGTCACAATTGAATCTAAAACTGAATAATGCTTACATTGTGTTATGTGAAACACGTTTTCTGTTGAATTTGAGTTTATTGATAGTTAAGAAATTTTTTATTGGAGTTACGACTTTTTATCTCTAAAATCTATTTTTTCAATGGAGTTAAGACTTTTTTAATTTAACACTTTAATTTTCGAGTAAACTCAAAAAACCATCATGAAAAGTGGAATTTGTGTTTCAAAGTTGTTTTCTAATTTATTTCAGTGGGCCTTATTGTATTTTATTTTTTTATTGGAGTTACGACTTTTTTCTTGGAAAATTTGTTTTTGTTAATGGAGTTACAGCTTTTTCTTGCATATAATTTTAAATTGGTAGATTTTAATTGGATTTATGGATTTTAAAAGGTTGTTTTTAGTTAAGGATTTTTGAAAACCTGTTTGTGCTAAAAAACAACTTTTTATGATCCAAGTTTGTAGGATACAATAAAATACTCTTATTTATATGACATACATGTTTACTTTGAACTTAACTGAGATTTACACTGGTAAATTGTCATAAAAATTGTGATAATCTACATGTAATGTTGTTTTCAGACTCTGTAGGTCATTAAATTTCGATTTATCAATTTTTATTCTGTCATAATACAAACATGGAATTTCTTCAATTTTTATGGCAGCAATATTGGACATTGCCCTCACTGGTAGGTCACACCAATCGTCTTGAAAACGAAGTTTGTACTTGATTCCTGAAGAAGTGTACTGGATCCCACGCAGATCTACCACACATGGATCACCTACCTTTTTGCCAGGTCGAATTGATTTTACAAATTTAATTACATCATACTTTTTAAAAAACGTATGGTCAATATACTTTACTGTGTATGGTTCAGGACTTATTCGAGCTTGTTCAATTGCGACAACATAATCAGCAGGTACATTGATGATTCGGTTTCTGATTTTTCTTTCTATGGTTGAATGAACCGAATCTGCTTCCATCTGTGTGTGGCCTTTTTCTAAAAATTTTTGTTCTATTTTAATATTTTTGAGTTTGGCCAAATTCAGTAGTGTGTTTGCTAGAATAGCATTTCTGTTTTGGTAGCAACATCCGTCACTGTAAATAATCAACTTAGATTCACTGTCCATTTGAGACTGATGATCTAGAAAATCACATATAATTGAAGCAAAATCATTAGCTTCTAGACCCCCTTCAGTTTCATTCCAAACATAACATGTAACATTTTTGTTCTTTAAATTATAAAATGTCATATTATGCACAACTAGTTTCCTCTTGTAATACAAACTTGATACATTTGACTTCGGACATAAAAGTGTGCTCTGCAAGTCCATTGTGTAAACAAATTCTTCATTTTCTTTGTCTTTCTCTTTTTCTGACCTCGCTTCTTTTTTTTTCTCGAGATGTAAATTATAATCTTCTGCAGTAACATTTCCTGTTTTATAACCAACACACATTTCACATTCATCTTTTTTTGGACAAAACAAGCTAAGATTTTTATCACAGAAACTGTGAAAAAACATAGTCAGTGACAAAGGCTTTACATTTTTATTACTACACAAATTGCAATATTCTCTATAAATCTCTTTTTTGGACTTCCAAATCGGTTCTAAATAGAGCTTACTTGAAGACTGGCGACAGTAATGAGATTCCATTTTAACTAGATTATCAAAAAAGTTTTCTAGAATCTTCTTAGCTTCTTCATATGGTTTTATTCTAGCTTCTGATATTTTCCTTCTTTGTCTTTCACCATTGGTATGACCACTGCTCTCTAGAACTCCTTCCTCACGTTCAGAACCATCCTCAACATTGTCTTCTGAATTTTTCCAATTCCTTACAGATTTTTCACTTATTGACAATGTATTTAAAAACATTTTCTTACAAATCCTTATTTTTTGTTGTTCTTTTTCTAAAAAATATATATACGAAAACTGTCTTCTACTGGAGTCATTTTTTCTATCTCTGGCTCTTGTTGCTGGTTTTACTACGGTGTGTAACCTTACGTATAGTCTCTTTTCTTCCCACGACATGTTCCAAAATCTATTAAAAATAGTTTTTCTTTCCTCGTTAGAGATACTGCTGCACTTTATAAGTGAATTTTCCTTTTTATTACACTTACACCGCTCTTTAAGGATTTTTGGGTGCTTGGGGACGTTATAGTTCCATTTTCCATCAATATTTTTTTTGCCCTGGTACGCCTCTCCACACTCTCGAGCCTTTTTGTTTTTGTTGATGGCCCAATCATTTTGATTTACCTGATGACGTTTTCGCCTTTTCCTTCTTTGTACTTCAACACTGTGGTCTGATTGTGAATTGTTTTCTGGTTGAGAGTCTGATTCTGAGGTCAGGTCATGGTCTTTTTCGTTACTAAGAGAAGGGATATAATCATTATCAATGTTAACACTTCTTGTTTCTTCTAAATTTTCTTCGTTTAATTGCTGTCTGTTCTCTTCAATCACTTCACTTACCTCTGTGTATACAACTTCTTCTGAATACAAATAAAACTGGCTAGATTTAGTATCCATCAAAAACTCAGAATTAGAATCGTCCGCATAAACAATTGTTTCACCATTATTTACAGACAAAGGGGATGTTTCTGTATGTAAAATATTAAGATGAGTGTTTACACCAGAATTAGAAACATCCGCATAAATAATTGTTTCATCATTATTTAGAGACAAAGGAAATGTTTCATTATTAACAATATTTACATCAGTATTAACACTAACATCACTGTTTGCTGGGCATTTGCTATTTAACTGTTCCTCAACATTAGGTAATACATTGTTTTGTGAACTACAGTCATTAGACAACACACCAAAGCTGCTTAAAGTTCCACTATCATCAACCAGTAACATGCAGTCAGCATCTAAAGCTTCTTGGATGAGTGAAACATTTTCCACCTTTTCTTGACTTACTGAGTGAATTTGGATTTTTAGTAATGCCAAAATTTTTTCTCCTCTTGAAGACATCTCTCACCTAAAAATAATGGAATTGTTTTAAAAATAAATACTGTATACCGTTTTTGGTACTTATATACTTTGTGGAGTACCTTATTATTAGCCCCCAACCCAGCTCAGCCTTAATCCCAGCCCGAACCTCCAACTCAGCCTCAATCCCAGTCCAGCTCAGCATCATTCCCAGCCCAGCCCCCAACCAAGTTCAGCCCCTACCCCAGCCCACCTCAGCCCCTCAGTTGCAGTAGGTGCTCGTGATCTGTTACTAGTAGAGTCGTGATTATTCTCAGTAACAAAGTCAGGTTATATTTGGTTAAGTTATGATAAATAGTGATCCGTCCCTAACTAGTGACGATAAAAATGCCGCTTTTGAACCGGGAAAAAAGTTTGTCAGGCCTACTGACATTGTTCCCTTGCCATATCAAGTACCAAAACTCAAATTGGAGAGGGGTCTACAGATCGGCATATCTACCCAAATAAGTACATAGATATGGTATTAGTACGTTTCATACTAAATATGGTATAGTCAAATGCATAGTAGAGTATATATATACACAGTTTAATGTTTAAATTGAACTACAAAAACAGATTGAAATTAAAATCAAGACTACCATAATACCACAGGCAGTTGCACCTTAACATTGAATGCAAGTAAGTTGATGGAGTTACATCCTTTTCTATGAAGTAAACTCTGCAGAAAAAGTTGTAACTCCTAATCAAATTTTATAATCAGTATTTTAAACATTTAAGTAATTGTTTTCATGTTCTTACCTTGTAAGTGCCTTAGTAAACTTCTAAAAAAACTCTGTCAACATAAAAACTTTCACAATGAAACATTATATAATAACAACAGACAATATTTTAGGAGCACTGTTCAACTTCTCTATTAACCCCACTTATAAACAACAGCCATACTGGAGTTACGACCTTAGCCAAGTAGTAATCTAACCAGTTTTAATACGACTTTTGCTAATAAGTGAATTTATAGGTTAAGCAAATTTTTTGGAGTTACAATCTTTTCCATACCAATGCAGAACAAAAATTAGCTGTTATATAGTACAAAAACACAAAAACAAAAAAAAGTGGAGTTACGACCTTTGCTCATAAAGCCGACGATATGTCATTAGTATGTCTAACCTATAAATATCTTTGGTAGGTTTTAGATTGTGATTGTTCAGTGAAAAAAAGGTGACTTCCGCATTGAAAACATTATTTATTCTTAGGAAGTAAGGTATGTAAACCTTATGTAATGAAATACTCCAGTTACTGCTTTTAACAATGAATTTTTGTTGTAAATAGCCTAATGTACTTAGCAGTATCATAAAAATTATTGTTTAATAGGCTATGTTTTAAAAGCAAAATAACCTAACTTGCTTTATATACAAAATAATCAATATTGTGGATTAAGGAACCAATGTTATAATATGAATTGAAGAATGAGTTCTGGCTTTCCTTCTTTTAATATCAAGCCCAAGTACTTAATATTGAAGGGTAATTGTTTACTGTAGCGCCCCAATTTTAATTTTTTTTCTCCTTATTTTTGTACTACATGCCTGTCTTCATAAGAATAGTAGGCCTAACATTTTCTGGTGAGCAAAAATGTTTTTCCACTTCGAAATTGACATATTTGTAGATTAAGTTTACATGGCAAACAGAATATTTCGTCAAGTGTGGTTATTACTTGGATGAGTGACAGTTTTTCTACCATGTGTGTATGGGATTAGTGTTGTTCAAACATTTCAAACCATTGAGCAGTCAACATGGAGTGAGATGTGTGAATTACGTCTGTTCGATGTTGGTAATTTTAATGATTTACAAATTCAAGACTTTTATATGTTCGTCACAATATTGTAAAATGAAAATAAATTATACAAATATATTGCTAAGGGTTTATATAGGTTTATTTACACATAGGTCAAGTAAAGTGGCTATATCTATATATGTAAGGTAAGTCAAGCAACATTGAGCGTGGTTAGTACAGTACTTGGATACTAGACCGCTTGGGAACACTACGTGAAAAATTTCAATTGGGATTAGTGTTATCATATCGTACGTAGGTTTATTTACGCTTAAGTCAAGTAAGGTGGCTAGGTAATTGTTTATTGTTATCAAATAAAAAATTGTTTACTGTTTATGTAGTAAAAAAATAATGAAAAAAAATAAAAATTGGGGCACTACAGTAAAAAAAAATACGGTATTGAAGTATATTGAAACAGTTGTTAACAGTTAGGCTTTTATTATAATGATTGGAGCAGTCATTTGCTGAGCAGGTACCATTAAATAATTACAGGTCTGTTTGTTTCTATTTTTTTATTGAGATAATGGCTTTTTCAGCTAACTGATATGCAAGTATACACAATGAAAATGACAAAATGCTCACTAATTATATACAAATATTACAAAACTAACATTAGTTTAAGAACTTTATGAATCGTAACCTTGTGTTGTGGCCAGAAAATACAAATTATTAACCAACTTCAATACTCCTGAATTACAAAGAATTAAATCATTTAATTAATTGTTTAAAGAACATTTGGATTTCATGGCCTTAATTTGGTATAGGACAACAGCACACAAATTTTTGTTATATTTACAAACTTTCAAAATATGTAATTAGATATTTTAAGATTTCTAAAACATTGTTATAGGCCTATATTTTTTTCTTGATTACCAATCATCCTAAATTATTTTATTACAAGTACCAAACTGATAACCAAATCTATTATTTATTTTTTTCTCACCAATATATTCTATTTTTACGAAATATTCCCTATATTTTTTAGCCCTCGGGTTTTTCTCTCAACTTAAAATGATTTACTTATATGATATAACGGCATATTTAGCCAACAAACTCCCAATTTCGATAATTTGTTTTACAGATACAATAATTTTGAAGAATTCTATATTTTCCTTTTTTTTTTCTCAATTAGTTATTCCTTATAGATATAAATCGCTGTTCCTTCCCTAACCAAAACAAATTTCAATTCAATATTAAAAACTACCCAGTGAACTAAAAACCTTAATATATATATTTTCATATTTCATTAACCCACCTTGTTATTTTTATCCCTTTTATAATGGTGCACAGGTCCCGAACCTGGGGACCATGAATGGCCCATATGTGTGTTATTACCGACACCTATTTTCTCGTATTTTGCTTTTGTTACAGTAACTTTAATCTTTATATTATATTTTTCGAATTATATATCTAAAATGACAAGTGAGGTCAAGGTCTCCTCTTGGAAAGGAGATTTTCCTGTTCCTTTCGCCTTTTCTTTATCTAATATTCCCCTACATTATTGAAGATCGAAAGTGGATCCTCAAACTCAAGGCAGACCAGTGCAAGCAATTGTTAGCGTTCTAGAATATTAACCTAGGCGACACTGTGGAGTGTGGACCTTAACCATAGTTTGATTAGACAAAAGTTAGATTTGTTCACTGACTCTTACATCCCTGAGAATATACTATCTGCGACCACTGACTTAAGCCAATCCTTGACCCCCCCCCCCCAACAGAGGCTGCTCTGGCTCCACTTACAGGTTCAGGAGTTGGATGTGGGTTTGACCGTGGCAATCAACGGTCAGGAGAGAAGTCAAAGCTCTAAATGCCACTTCTTACCATCTTCAGCATCCACTATCATCAAGAATATACCCCCAATTGACAATTTGTCAACTAAAGATTTTGTAGAGACTGACATCTTTAACTAAGGTGTTAGATTTAAATCCAGGTATTGACACCTTGATTCTCAGGGAACTTGTGGGTAAATCAAACGGATTATTTGGCAACACTTTAGAGGGCACCATTCGCAATGAGTTGTCTATCCGCAGTGATGAATATCTGAATTTAAATACACAGCTATATACAAGTCATGTTGCTTGACCATAACCTCCACGCAACAATAGCTGAGATTATTTATCGCCCCCAACAGCCTGACGAAACTATGGCTAGCCTACTTACATTAAAGCAATTAGTGAGCCGATAGCATTCCTTATGTTATCAACTACACACCCTGTAGATTATTAATAGAGGCTTTAATAGTTTTTGAAAAAAATTAACCTAGAAAAGTTTGTTACTTTATCGCAGATAATGCCAGAAAATTGGGTTTTGGCGAATGGACTAAAACTGAATAAAATTAAAACTCTGTTAATGCTGTTCAGTTGTAAACAATTAAAAGACAAAATTTCAATTCATCATTTAGAACCAAGACTCATAAAAATTTCTGGGAATGGTAATTGATGAAAACATAAACTGGAAATCACATAGGCCTATTACCTTTATTTGAAATAAACTTAATTCAGCTTGTTTTACACTACATACTAATTTACATATTTCCAGTCTGGATATAATTAAGACAGTATATTTTGCATATATGTATTCTCACCTCTGATATGGATTTGCTCTTTGTGGGAACTCTGTAGAATCTGGAAACATTGTTTCTATTGAAAAGAGAATTATAAGAATAATTTGTAGTTTAAAAGGTCATCTTGCAAAATTCATTTACACAATTAAAATTTTTAACTCTTCTCTGTATATACGTCCTGAATGTCCTGATCTTTTTAGAAGTAATTATATGAGTGTCAGTACAAACATGGATATTCATGGCAAATGTTTCAATACTCAGTACATAAGTACATAGCTTAAAGTTGTTCGAGGATGGGGTGCGCTATACTGGTCCCAAATTGTACAAGTTGCCAGACAATATAAAAGAAGTGCCTAGCATTACAGGTTTTAATTGTAAATAAACTTAAGGTTTTCCTTGTAAAGAGGGCATTTTACTTTGTGGAGGAGTAGGCCTACCTAGGGTTTTAATGTTTATTGTGTGATTGGTATGAAATAGTTTATATAATTAGATATGTCTTATTTATATTACTTGTATTATATTGTATTATATGTGTATTATGAGTGTATATGTATTAATTTGTATTGTATTCTGTATATATATATCTTTATCATGACAACTCAAATACTTACTCCACCAGTGCTATTTGTACACCAAATAGGGCTAATAAATCAATCAATCAATCAAAACCTCAGAAATTTTAGCCTGTTTGGCGGCCGAGAACCTAACAAAAAAATATCAAAGATCTTATGGACTTGGCCCCAATAGTTGATAGGAGCACAGTCGCTTCGCCAATGTTTGTCCCCCCCATCCAGATCACCAGGACCATATCAACGCCTTTCAACAAAAATAAATACCACATGTATCAACAATGGGATTCCAATCATGACCCACAGGGCCATTACCCTCTACCTTTGACATACCAGCCAAGACATCCTTCAGCGGCCCACGGACCACAACCCCCACTCTTGATTCCATCGGAACAATGAAGCAATGAAGCCTCTTCTAAATGGCAACTACTATCCCCCAAAGAGAAATTTAAATTAATTCGGAGTGCTCAGAGAGTCAATCAGCATCCTTCCACAACCCCAATAGACTAACCAAATATGCAAACCACTATTAATACACCTACTATTATCTGCAGACCAGGCGAGAAACAAGCAACAAATTTCTATACTAACTGGTAACTTAGTAACACTCAAAATCACTGTGGGGATACTTGAGACTAAAGGTTTACTGGACACAGGTTCCACTTACTTCTTATTACAGAATACTTCTATAGTACAATAAAAATTACCCCAAAATTAGTTAAATCTCAACAACAGATGCACCTTCATGCTAATGATTACCCTCCATTTAAAATTGTCCTGGGATTTTCCTTTACTTGTCGTGTCCAAACTGCCTTATGACATAATTTAGGGTTGTGATTACCTCTACTATATTAAAGCCTTGATCGACTTCAGCAGACAGAAAGTGAGATTTCCTTACAAATCACCCCCTTCTATGTATGATTTCCCCCCTCAAACCTATGACTGAAGTACCCTACGGCATTCAGCTGTGTCCACCTCACCACCCAACTAAAAACCAAGGTCTCTAAACTTATTGCAGAGTTTCCAAAAACCATTACCAAAAACCTTGGCAAAATAAACATAATAATTTACCAAATAATCGTCACAGATAAAACCACCAAGGTGAGATCAAGGTCTTACCAATATGCTCCCCCAAACTCGAGGCTTTATGAGGGTATGTTGACAGACTTTTGAGCAAGGGCATTTATCTCACCTTCTAACTCACCCTTTTAGTGCCCAAGAAGGGTGGTTAGTTATATATGGTTAGTCAACTATAAGCCCATAAACCAAATCACTCACCTGGAAGTTATCCACATACTCACACTTGAAACCGGCATCCAATAATTAGGCAAGGCTAAGAGGTTTTCCTTATTAGATCTTAACCAGGCCTTCTTTCAAATACATCTACCCGAGGAATCCAAGAATTATATACTTCCTTTGTGTGTTCCCTTGGCAAATTTCAATACAATTTCCTCCCATTTTTATTAGCGAGTGGAGGCTTCACGATTACCCGATTTATCAAAAATATTTTCCGGGATATTAAATATTCATTGTCATTTTTTGATGATATGTATTTGTATCTATTCAGATCAATCTTTGGAAGACCATTTGGAAAAGGTGAAGGAGGTCCTGGAGAGATTGAGGGAAACCGGACTTACTGTACTTAAATCCTGAAAAATTAACCCTAGCCTCCGATCCAATACAATTCCCCGGTCACATATTTAGGAACTAGTCGGCAGCACTGCATCCTAACCGTGTTCAACATATCGCCGAATACCCCACCCCTAAAAACCTTAAACAAACTGCCAGATTTTTGGATATCGCAGTTTTTTATTCTAAATCTATTCAACATTTTGCCCAGATTTCCTACCCACTAAACAAACTCAAGTGCAAAGTGGCCCAATTTGAGTAGGGATCTGAACAACAGGAAGCTTTTAACACATTGAAAGCAGCCTTAACTACCAACCTAATCTTTACGTTTGCCGTTTGCCCGATTTTACCAAGCCTTTCATTGTGCACTTGTATCCTTCCTGGACAACCCTCGGAGTATCACTCTGCCAGGAATACGATGGTGACCTTATATCAGTCGCCTTTGCTTCCAGACCACTTAATAAGCACAAAAGCAATTACTCTACGACGGAGCTGTTGTGTTCGCCCTAACTAAATTTCAGCAGTACTTGGAACATAGGGAATTCCAATTGTACACAGACAATTCCACCCTCTCTTGGCTCCTTAACCACCCCGTTCAGTCGGGAAGCTGGTGAGATGGATTGAATTAATAATGAATTTAAATTCTTGGTACAGCATATAGAGGTTCCGATAACATCGTTGCAGACTTTTTGTCTCTACTTTTCGAACTTAATAGATCAACAGCAATAACTTTCAATAATAATACCCCAAGTTTTGGCGAAACACCAACACCACCTATTCTGTCAACATTATCAGACATGTAGAAAAAAAAGAAAAAAACTTGAACACAAGATCTCACAAAAACTACGTTTATTCAATCAAACGTGTTTCAACGACAAAGTTGCCATCCTCAGTGATACATGAGCTACAATAACAAAACTATAACTAAACCAGCACTGCGCCAACCCCCGTATTTATACAAAACTAAAAGGGGCGTGGCCTAAGCCTACCATCTAATATTAAGGCGTTAACAAGTGCCTAGCGTCAATAAAAATAACTTGAAAGTTAACATCTAACTAATACAATATTCTTAACTAATCTTATATCTAACACTAC
Organism: Aphrophora alni; assembly: GCA_963513935.1. NCBI lineage: Eukaryota > Metazoa > Arthropoda > Insecta > Hemiptera > Aphrophoridae > Aphrophora > Aphrophora alni. The sequence continues at coordinate 81,351,706 of OY740766.1, forward strand.
ATTATGTTTACTTAATATTAATATAGGCCTATATTACTTTAATATAGAATTTTGTATCGGGCCTAATTCATTATTAACAGTTATATTATGGTACTTGTTAATATAAAAAGTTTCCCATGCATCTATTGTGTTTAATTTAGTAACATTTTTCAACAACACAGAGTTTTCTATTTTGAAGTAATGTTTTTCCTTAAACAATGTTTAGCCATGACTGATTTATCAGGCCTATTATATTTGAATTGGGCAAAGTGTTCTTTTGCTCTTATCCTAACATTTCGTTTTGTTTGGCCTATATATTTTTTCTGACATATTTCACAATTTTAAATAAATGTCCGAAAAAAATATGTAGACCAAACAAAACGAAATGTCAGGATAAGAGCAAAAGAACACTTTGCCCACTTCAAATATAAAAGGGATTGCCTACTTTTTGGCATTACAGGTGAATTGTAGTTCCAAATTGTTATCATTAAGGTCCCCCCCCTCCATCGACCTTGGCTTGAAACACCAGATAAAAAACAATGCAGGGCACAGAGGCTGTAAAGGTTCGCGAAGTAAGCATGAGTATTTTACTGCAAACTGTTTGTTTTTATTTGTGACAAGAAACCCCCAAATGGCTTTCTAGACCCCTTCGGATTAGGGTCGGATGATCCTAGGGTAGTTGGCCCTCCACTGTGCCCCTTTAAATGATAAATACGTCAGATAACATCTATAATGATCCAATGGGCTGCATAGTGCAAGTTTAACCCCCCCCCTTCAATAAACCCGTAAGTTTACTTTATTATAATATATACTATAAGCTAATTAGTTAATTATTTGGATGAGTTTTAATGTCTCGTCCAAAAATGGCTGGTCAAGTGAGATTAACCCACAAGATTGGTTAGCTGAGGGCAGTAGCTCAGATAATCGCATAATTATAGATCCATGTTCCTTGTACAATAATAATTCCTTATATTTAATGAAAGTAATTAATAAACCAACCATAGTTAATCCTAAACAGAACATGCATTATGTGTTGCAATTCATGTTCCTATCTTAATTTTTGTGGCCACTATCATGCTTATATACAGATGACAACGACGGATGGATGATATGGTGCAAAAAATTTTTTTGTTTCCTAAGGTTATGAAACGTGTAGATCAGTAAAAATATGGTAGTAGAAATTTTTGATGGTTACCAAACTTGGTACTGTTAGAAATCGATGATTCCCGTTTTTGGGTTCAAGGAAAATGAATAAATATGTTAAAAAAACAATGGTTTATTACTAAAAATATTTGTATTAAAAATCCAGGATCTTAATGTTATCAGTAATATTACGATCTTAATTTCAAGTCTTAATTACAAGCAAAACATATATCTACCTTAATATTTTGACATCCATAAACACATATATCTTAAGGTAATCTATTGATGAAATATTCTAAGCCTTCAATCCAGAACCATCCCAATGAATATGACAATATTATGAATTTAAAATGAATTCCAAAGATTTATTAAGTTCCTTTACACATGAAGCTTGCTCACCTTCTTGATACTGAGCTATCATGATTCTGTCCCATTCTCTATAATAGGTCCTCTTCACCTATGAGTTTGATTTATCACAGCACCCTGGTAACATTTTCCCATCTGGTTGTCTCCACTTTAGTCCAATCTCTCTGTAGATTGACTGATCTCCTGACAGCTCTGTACCAATCTCAACTGCCAACAACTGGCCATCCGATAACTCCCTGCTGGATTTGACTTCGATTTCCTACCAACCTGGGCTTATATACTCATTGGTCATTTGTGAGGGTTAGAAGGTTGCAAGCCGAGCATTATCTAACTTTTTGTACTCTGTTGTAATAACTGTTATTATTTGGAGTCTATTGAATGGACTTGGAATATTTGTCTATTCCCTTCTGACTTAACTTAATTTTGAATCTAACTCAATCGTAAATCCTAACAGTACCCCCTATACTTTATATACTGGGTAAGCCAACAGCGAAAAGAAAGGGTAAAAACCCAGCTTCATTAGCCGATTAGAATAAAACAATAAATCAGGGGTTAGATGTAATGAACCAGTTAAGTTACTTTCCCAAGATGAAGTCTGCATTAAAAGGAATATATTTCAAGTCTGAATGCAAAACTATAGAACTCATGAAGAAGCTGTCGAAAGGTGACCTGCAGAATTGACAGTGGAAGAATCACATGGAGTGGTGTAGGGATTAGAGAAGGAAATATATTGAAAGGCATAACATTTCCATGTGTAATTAATTAAATAGAAAATGTGAGAGATCTGTCAAGTTATTTTATAGTTACACCTTGTATTTACATACGAGACAGCTTTTTATCTATATACCAGATCCAAAATTACATCACACAGTTGTTTTCCACCAATATTTTGGCTCAAGCAAGTGTTTGTAAAGAGTTAATTTTGAGGAAAAATAAGTTTGTCTCATTTATTGTATTTGGTATGCTTGCAGCAATATATATTTGTTATACCCATTTATATTTGTGTAAAACATTTTCTTTTATTTAGACCACCTAAACATATCTATACATTATTACTGTCACTTCCCTCTGAATTACTTTGTATATGTTAATATATACAAGGTAATACAGAGGGAAGTGTCAATAATATTACGATATTTGTTAGAAGCATTGGTATTTATTTTCTTTTTACAATGTTTCAGGTTTAAGATGCAGATATATCTTTTAGTTATTTCTTTTATTTTTACATCAGCTGATAAACTGACAAGAAAAGACAAACATGGGATGTTGGGTGAACCACCAATGTTGAGTAATGTAATACTACCAGCAGATGAATGGTTTACTCAAATATTAGATCATTTTGATCCTACAAATGAAAAAGAATGGCAACAAGTAGGTTAACCGTGATTATATTGTATTAATTTATTATGGCCTACACTTATTAGTAGTTGTATTTAAATCCTCCTTTGGTCATATATATGTTTTTTTAAATAAAGTATTGCAAATTAAATAATTGGTTGATAACAGTTAGTTAGTTTTCACGTAGTTAGAGGTTTAGTACACCAGTACTTTTAGATTTGTTATTACCTAAACAATATCAAATAGTTGATAAACTCCAGGTAATAGGCAGGAAATGTTTATACAAATCACATAGTATAAATAGGCCACTGTCATATCATTATGAAAATATTTTACATCCATGTAATAATGTGTAGTAATGATTAGGGGAACTATAAAATGTTGAGTTCACTTCTGAACACGGTAGGTAAAGTTGTCATATTTACGAAAGTTTCCTTCCATTTATACTAAAAGCTCTTAAATTATGGTGTCTTTATTGTAACAACTAGCAAAAACGAACAATCACAACATCTTAAAATTCAACATGATAAGAAAGATGTATCAACTGGCTAACTAGATATATTGAACTAAATTATTGAATAATACATAACATTCCTTCCCTCTCAATAATGTCTAATATCAAGAGAATGTCTTCTACATCTTTTATTGTAACACCTTACATTTTATAAGTTTATTCTAATAACTGATTTTCTAACAAGAATTAATCTTCTTAGTTTTAGCATACTGTATATGGTGTTGAAATGAACAGGTATTAGTGTGAGTATTTTCCTCATTATTTTATCTGGGAAAACATATACTTCCCACAGGATTTTGAACTTCACCCGGTCTAGCTAATTCAGCAGTTTTTGTAATTTCATTTTCTTTAACTTCACCAGTACTTTATACACTTTTGCAATAGCTTATATCTTCCTTTATAACACTTACTTCACTATGAAAGTTATTCCTTTGTGATAAATAGGTGTTGAACTGAAAGGTATCTGTGGTGTTCGGGGGTTTGAGAGTATATTAGTAGAACATCCTCACTCACTGATCTAAGCTGTTCTACATGGCGATGCAATAGTTGTCCGTATACTTCTATTCTATAATGTACAGTTCCATCTTTGTTTATAACTACAAATTTACCTTTTTTGATGAGGGAAAGTATAATTTTGAGCTGCATATTTTTATCCTATGATAGACTTTTACTCTATCTTGCAATGATGTTTATCTTTTACCTAGTGTTATGACAAACTTCTTGATTTGAATCTGGTCTGCATATACAGGGTGGCTGAAAAGAAACCTGCACCCCCTCAACGTTTTTGTTATTTGAGATATTTGAAAGCGGTTTGTGCCATTCTATTTTGGAGGTAGGGGACACTTTTCATGACAAAATAATTTTCAAATTTGGGTACCGGGGCCCAGAGGGGGAGGGGTAACCCTGCAAAATATTCCAAATAGGACAGATATGTGAAACGTCATTTTGTTCGTAATGAAAAGACGAGAAAGAATCTGTAATTGAAATATCAATCCGATTGTGGCCCAAAAAGTAAAATGGCTGAAAAGAAACCTGCACCCCCTCAACGTTTTTGTTATTTGCGATATTTGAAAGCGGTTTGCGCCATTCTATTTTGGAGGTAGGGGACACTTTTCACGACAAAATAATTTTCAAATTTGGGTCCCGGGGGAGGGGTAACCCAGCAAAATATTCCAAATAGGACAGACATGTGATACGTCATTTAGTTCGTAATGAAAAGATGAGAAGAATCTGTAATGGAAATATCAATCAGATTATCCTAAACAAAATGGCGGCCCCAAAAGTAAAATGGCTGATAAATAATTGCATTCATAGTATTCCTTTTATTGTTAGAGGTATTTAAATACTCTTGTATCACAAATGTTTTATAATTAGGGTCCTTGTGCCCTTGAGAGGTGGTTGGGGTAACCTACATTTTATGATATAAATTAATGTGATACTCCGCTTTCTCCTAGAAATTATCAATAATCCTTATTTTTCCTACAACTAAATGTACTTAAAATACTGTGATTTGAAGTTGTTTCAGGGAAACAATAGGGATACCAAGAAAAATAATATATTCTGTTAAAATACATTTGTTTTGTTTCTCAGTCAGTACAATTCTCTATGCTCCAACACTTGATTATTTATGTCATTGTTTAAAATGTGTTTTATTCTCTTATCAATCATATGATTGTAAGCTATTACAAGTTTTAAAAATATGTAAACACTAATCTTTGTCCTCTGTTTTGTCTTTTTAGTTCTTGATTTCAAAATCTAAAAAGAGATTATTTCAGGTTTATAAACTTTGTACAATTATTGACAGATTATTTTATTGATGTGTATATATGGCTTACATTCATGTGATAACATGTTGAAATATTTGATTGATGAAGTGTCTTGTTTTGTTAAACTATCACAATGTCAATAATTTTACTTTAAAAAAATACTTTCCATCAATAAGTATTCTGAAGTAGATACTTCAAGTGTTGTGAAATATTCATTACAACATATTAGACCCTACATTGTTACCTATTTTGCTAAGACATACAATCTTCTAGTTTACGATGTTTTAATGTATTAGTAAATTTAAAAAATATTGTATACTTCCTGTAATTAATATCATTGAAAATTTATTGTTTCAATAATGAGCTGGCTTTTTGTTATGTACAGAATCTTTTGTCTGACATTCAATGTGGCTGAAAGTTTACATGTTATTAGTAGGGAAAGTCCACACATTTGGGCTATAGAGCACTGCACATACTGTCAGACATCATTCCAAAAATAAATTTTTTGAACTTAAAAATACATAATGGGATATATCCATTGGTGGAAAAATCAATCATGAGTATTACCTTCGAAGAGTTCATAATACAACGAAAACAATAAAGATGAGAACACATTTTATGAATTTTGAAAATTAAAAAACACCATCTTAGTTTTCCGTTTTCATATTATAGATGGAATTTGCATGTATTTTAGCAGGAAGAATTGTACTGAATTAACCCTAGACTCATAATCATTCGTCTGACAGACGACGCAGGTTTCCCGAAAATGATAGTTCGCCATGTTGTAGTGTGGTAGGCGTGGCCTAGATCACTTCTAGTCCTGCCCCTTCCCCCACTGTCAGTTGTCTGAGGGTTTTCATCGTGGACACACCTGTAGTTTTGAGGTTAGGTTGCTTTGTTTTCGCTTGGTAGTCTGACAGACGAATGATTAGTATTTACGTAAGGTGTGTCTTTTAACATTGTCGTCTGCTAGACGAAACATTATGGTTAGTGCAATTAAATATTATTTTTTGTAAATACTGTAAATAGTGAGTTTTGTAGTTGTTTTTGGCTTTTTCCTTAGTTACAATGAGCGATTTTTTGAAAGACGATAATGAAATAGAAACTGTGTTAGGAGAGTTAGAAACAGGTGTTTCTGAGGCTGACAACATTATTTTTGAAGAAAATATGGATGATGAAAGTGAACTGGAGGATCATGTGGAAGTGCAGCTTCACAGTTCTAGCGAAGATGACGACACGGACGCCGACCCCAACTACTATCCTCCTGATTGTGAACCAAATCCAACACCTTCCCGACCAAACCGTTCATGGAATTGGAGCAGTGACGAAGATGAGGAGGAGGTAACGTCAGTTCGAACCGAGAACAATAATGGCATGAGTTCAACTAGCTCTGCTATCTTAGATTCTAACCTAGGCCATGATCTACTAGTAATAGTCATCCTACCATTGAAATAATAAATGGTTCAAATCAGGTTACAATTATGAACTTTGATGCCACTAATGAAAACGAGGACCCCAATTATAAGCCTTCATCAGGTGAAAGCTCTACTGATGAATGCTCGGACATGGACATAGAGACAATGAAGAGGTTATTGACCTTACAAGAGAACAATGTTGTGCTGAGGTCTCAACAAATAATGGCAACCAAAGGGCTTATCTGTGTTCTCTAGAAAAACATAAAAATATAGTTATGCCTAAAAAAAGAACCTTGAGAGGGAAAAATGGCCATGTATGGTCATCTAGGCCCTTTGCTAGATCTAGTAGAACTCAAAGAAGAAATATAGTCCATTACCGACAAAAACCAATAAATAATGCAAGAAACAAAGTAAACCCGGTGGATTGCTTCAAATTGTTTATTACACCGGATATTATTGATCGTATTGTAATACATACGAATGAAGAAATTCCTCACAAAATAGCCAACTATGCAAATAAAGAATCAGCAACTGTTCAGCTAACAAATGCTACTGAAATAAATGCCTTGATAGGACTTCTGGTTCTTACAGCTGCAAAGAAAGATAACCACCTGACTTCTGCAGAGCTTTTTGATCCTACCTACAGCGGTTCTCGTTATGTAACAGTCATGAGCAAAGATCGCTTTGACTTTTTGTTGAATTGCTTGAGATTCGATGAAAAAGCCTCTCGTCCTATCCGCAGACTAACAGACAAATTTGCCCCTATAAGAGAGATATGGGAGATCTTTATAGATTCATGTAGGAATAACTACTGTCCAGGTATCCTATCTTACAATAGATGAACAATTACTTGGATTCAGAGGCCGCTGCCCATTCAGGATGTATTTACCGTCAAAACCTAATAAATACGGTATTAAAATACTGATGCTTTGTGATGTCAAAACAAAGTATTTGATTGAAGCTGCCCCATACTTAGGAAAAGATACAAACACGTCAGGTTTGCCTCTAGGTGCCTTTTTTACAAAAGAACTGACTAAAACAGTCCATGGTACAAATAGGAATATTACCATGGACAATTGGTTTTCGTCGATACCATTGGCCAAAGAAATGCTTAATACCCACAAACTGACAGTTGTTGGAACCCTCCGTGGTGACAAGAAAGAGATTCCTGGTGAAATGAAACAGTTAAGTTCTAGTAAGATTAATTCAGTGTCATTCTGCTATGATAAAGATATGATACTACTTTCATACAAGGCAAAGAAAAACAAAATGGTGTATCTGATTTCTACCACACATGAAAAGGGCACTGTGAGTGAACAATCAGGTAAAGCTGATGTTGTCGAGTTGTACAACTCAACCAAAGGGGCTGTCGACGCCTTTGACGAAATGTCAAGCAATATGTCCACTAGTCGAAAAACCCGTAGATGGCCGCTTTGTATCTTTTATGGACTCCTTAACAGTACCCTTGTCAACTCATATGTAGTTTATGTCCACAACATGGTAGACGAGAAGAAAAAGCCACTTTGCCGACGGGATTTTGCAAAGAAAATTTCTGAAGAGTTGACAAAACCTCATCTTCAAGCAAGATTGCAAATTCCCAAACTTCAGCGAAACTTGAAGAGCAAAATTGTGGAGGTTCTAGGAGAAGACATCCCGATACGACAGCCTGAGGAAGTACCAGCTGCAGTGGGAAGAAAAATCTGCGCCTACTGTTATAAAAAGTATATTTATATTTTTTATTGTAGAAATTAATTTAAAAAATTATATCTTGGTGTCTTTGCTTCATTTATAACAATTTGCCAATTTATAATAAATATAATAATATGTTTGAAAGAGAATTAAGAAAATTGGATTTTTAGTCTCTTTCCATTTTCAGAAAATTAATTAACTTTATTTACAATAGTTAAACACAAATTTATACAGTTCTGCAATTTAAAATAACATTTTGCACAGTCTATATCTTATCTCGGGTGGGGAACTCGAGCTGGCTGATTTAAATTAACCACTAAACGCATATCTATTTAAAATTGAAGAAGTTATATATGAAAAGAGGACTAAATAAAAAAAATGGTGATCTCAAAATAATAATTTGAATTTAGGCTAATCTTTCCTGCCTCTTGTAATTGTTTTAAATTTGGATTCTTTTATATTTATGATTGTTTTCTTACTTAATGAAGTTTATACTACCATTTGTACATTTTTAGGTAACGTTCACTTTATTTTATCGACGAAAGTATAAAAAATATTCACACACGCTAAATGCACTACTTCATCCTATGGCTGTCTGGATGCGTCTCTCTCCAAAAACTGACGCTTACGTTTCGCGGCTTCTTCATACCTCCCGGGACTTGTATATTCAATTTTTGTTCCACGCCATCTTCCTCTTGTGATTGGTCGATTGTTGTCACGTGGTCTCGTTGTTTTTGTAAACCTTCTGGACTCGTACGTTCATTGGTTGAAGGATCTATTTCTTACGTTTTCCATCAACATTTACGATATTTAATCACATTTATGTAGACAATTAAGTGCACTTTAGTATCTTATAGTTTTGTTTCAATTTTGAGATCATGGTTCAATTAAAATTTACTTTGACCTACAAATATTTGAAAATTGATATTTGAAAGTAATAGATTGTTTATGTACTATTCCGCGAATTTGCAAGATGGCTTTTTCTAAATATAATCTAACAGCTGTTCAAGTCTACAACTATTTATTTACAAATTATCATATTTCTATTTAAAAGTTTAGTGAACTCTTATTCTATTGTGATTTTACAAGTTTATATAATACTAACTGTTTGTTTTTGGAATCGGTGTTTTGTAAATAATGACGTGACCTGGATTTGGATTGAGTGTTTTCAATACATAGTGATTGTTTACAAGTGCTTTGCTGATATTTTGAACTTTACTTCTCTTATTATGTTAACTAAACATATATTTCTACATGTATTCAATTAGAATGGTTTTTAATAAAAGTGTTTTGTTTCTATTAATCTTGGCATACGATTTTCATTTAGCCTATTTGTAGGTTAGGCCTACTTTGCACATTCATTGCTAACAGTTTATAAATATTTTTTAAATATGGTGTTTACTACATTTGTTGGTTTCTACTTTTTGGTAAATTTATATTTTCTAAAGTTTTGGTAACAAATTTTATAATTATTTGGCTAAATTCATCTGAACATTTGTTTACAATAGGTTAGGTATGATTTACTAATGGTAGGCTATGATTGTTTTTGTATGATAATCTTAAGATGGGATTTGGTACATTATACTGTCCATCAAAAAAAAGACGGATGACTCGATTTTCCTGTTTTGAGTGCAAACAATTTTACTGCGGTGAACACCAGGCTAAGAAATGTGTAAACTGTGCCTAATTTTGACCTTAAAACCTCATAAATGTTAACGAATGTTCATTTTATTATTTCCTACATTGTAAAAATAAAAATACCTTTTCAAATTTAGCAGGTTTATTTATGAAAAACCCAGGTAGTTTCACAGACGAATGATTATGATGAGTTCCATAAACAATCATATATAGGTTTTTGGCATTTTTCATTAGGATATTCAAAAATAAAAAAATCTATATTCTGTTCAATGTTTTGATTAACAATTTTTACAACACAATTTTATAGATATAAAATTTCAATTTATGTTGACAAAATCAATTTATTGTAAAGTTTTTACATAAAAAAAAAATGTATGGCAAAATTCAACTTTGTTACCGTTGATGTTTGGAAACAAATTTTTATATGTTTAAATATGTATTTTAAAGCGACAAAAACTATTCCAGTTATTAAAATATCAATTATAGTTGACATTAACATGGTTAAAATGTAAATTGTGAACAAGGAAAAAATTTTAAAAAATTAAAAAGGCAAGTAGTCTCAGAGACGAATGATTATGAGTGATGCAACCAAAAAATATGATTATGATTCTAGGGTTAAACTCACTCTTGAGCAATAGATTTTGACATTTAGTCTATACTTCTGATTACTATTCTCAATGTCTCAATGGCTGTGACACAGAAGCAAATCGTAATCTTCTATTGCTTGTTTGGTCTGTTACCAACTGTTTGTGTTATATTTGTTAGTTGTGAATAACATTTATAATAATAATAATCTCAATAGTTTTATCTATCCAGTCTCCACAAAACATGTTAAAGCTGTTTTGCAATTAATTGTATTGCCAAACACTGCACCCAAAAGATGTTTTAAAACCTATGATTATAAAACACATAATTAGTTATATTATCTTTGTCGCTGAGAATGATGTTATAATAAATATGACACATATAAAACATAAATTGTATAAAACATAACATGTTTAATTCAATATCGGTACAAAAACTTCTGAACATGTTCCATGAGTTTAACAGCTGATGGACAATGTTGCCAACTGGTGGGATGCAATTTTTTCTAGGCCAACTTACCCACTGCAACTGTCTTAATTTTTTTTTCGTAGATAGTTATCTGTAAAGTTTACTTAAGAGTTAAGTACATTCAAGGGCTCTTTTTTAAATTGTGGCCTGTCAATCTTTTTGAGTTTTCTACACATATCTAAAACTTCAAGGCTGTGTATGTCGGAATATTAATAATAATAAAATATTGTATTTATGAATAATCATAACACTACTTAATGAAAATAAAATAATTTTTACGAGAAAACAAAATAGAATAGTTAAAAACCATAAATTTTATAATAAACTACCATACTTCAAAATAAATAAAATGTTTAAATAATCTTGACTTTTAATGGTTAGGTAAGTGGTGAAAATTCAGCATCATATGTACGTAATAATTCATCTGAGTTTAACCTGATACCAATAGTAAGGAATCACATAGTTATACAGAATAAGAATAATCGGATAGACCTAAATAAAATTTGTCTTATAATAACTGAAATTAAATAATAATGTATGCTCTAGCCACATCAGCAATACACAGTATGCCCAAAACATTTTCATCATCACATTTACTCATGGCAATAAAGTTCACAAAAATTTAACTCCTTCCTGTTGATATAAAGGGGCAGGTTATAAGTATGTGAGAAAGTGACTCAAGTTCATTTGTATTACACAAACGACAAGTCTCATCAGTGTCTAGATAGTGAGCTTTTTACCATAGATTATAATATAATATTCTGCTTTATAATCTAATATTTGGGTTATACTTAGAGTTTAAAATTCTCTCAGAATCCAGTGAAATCAGATGATTTGAATAATTAAGTAGAATAGTTTCTTAACTATTAATCTAATATTGATGCTTTGATTCATAAAAGACAGAAGGGAAACCAATTATAACAAAAATGTTATTCAGATATGTTCTCAAGTTTTTATGCTTTCACCACTGGCATTGTAAATATGATACCCAGTTAAATAGAAGTTCATAACAAAAACAAGATGGGTGTTCAGCCGAAATGTTAAGCAAGATGCCCCGCCCCCATCATGTTAAATAGATGTTCAACACCAACACAACAAATGAGTATGTTCTACTTCGTTTCAAATATTTAGTAGTGTGGAGTATTATATGCTAAATGATAAATATCTTTAAAAAAGCTTGTTTGATTTTTTTCAATTTCATCCATAAAGTTAACAACCCAAACATCAGAGAAGTATAAGGCCATTGAGACTAAAATTAAATCAAATTATCTAACCTTGTATCTCATGTGCTTGATTTACCTCTAAGATTTCTTTAATTCTACTCAAACCTTTCTATCCTTCAATTGGATAAATATAGCAACATTGCTTAAATGAACCAGAAGATCTAAATGGTATTCCCAAATAACCATAGTTCTCTTCATAATCAATTATTTTATTTTAGAAAAGGGCAGTTTTTCCTGTTCACATGAGGGTGAAATATTACAGCTTTTGTTTCATTAATATTTACTTCCAAAGAATTTAGAGAGCAATACTTGACAAGAATATCCAGCTTGTTTTGAGTGTCAGTTTTGGAATCAACAAAAACAATCAGATCATCGACAGCAGTATTTCAGACTATTTTTGGATGATAATGGCATGTAATCAACTTGCAGAGTTTTTTTCAAAGATTCAATGTATTTGTGTTAACATCTAGTAAAACTAAGACCTGTTTTTACTATAAAATGAATTACATTCACTGTACTTCAACTTGTAAACAACATTATTTTTTTATGTTGCTAAATGAAAGGGTTTTTTTCAACTGTTGTTAGGTTTAAAGAACAAGTGGATTGGTTTCAATATCTTGGCAGTTTGGTTACCAAAAACAGGTAGGATGATAATATAAGGCAAAGAATAAAAAAGGAAATGGTGTATGTTCACAATTCATAGATATTTGAAAAATCAGCAACTCATGAGAAGAACAAATTTCAGGATTTTTAAAATATGAACTTCTATAGAGATGTTAAACATGAAGAGTAATAATAAATACTACAAATAAATTATAAGCATTTATTATCTATGGAGAATCCTCAAAATAAGTTGTCCAGATAAAATTTCAGAGAGAGAACTCTGGGAAAGATGTGGACGAGTTAAATAGCAGAGATTATCTAAAATAGGAAGTATAGCTGAATTGGACAAACCCTCAGGAGAGCTGGCGACAGCATCAGTTGGTAGGCTCTGGAATGGAACCCACAAGGAAAGAGTAGACCTGACAGATCCAATATATAATGTGAAGAAAGATACTATAATGAGAAATAAAAGATGAAGGAAAGAGATTGGGAAAGTTGAAAATGCTATGTGAGTTAATAATTTTGACATTTACTAGAAAACTGGTAAAGTTATTGTTATATATTATCTGATTTATGTTATTTAACATATTAATTCGGAAAAGAGAAGGTTATTTTGATCATAAAACATATATTTGCCTACAATTAATACTCGTATACGAGTATGTTAAATTAAATTTCATTGACTACCATTATTATCTAAATACTAAATTGTGATGTCTGCCTAAATTTTAATTGTTTAGTCTTACATTTTCTTCTGTTACAATTACTATGCTCTTTCTCAGTATTACACCTCCCCTCCTCATTGGTATTATTATGCTTATAATGTAAATGGATGTTGTTTATGTAACTCTTTTAAGATTTCTAAACTATTTTAACACCAAGTGTGCTTTGACAACAGGATTAAATTTAATATTCTGTTGTCAAGGACAAAGTACATCCAATTCAGATGGTAATACACAAGTCCACAACTTATTAAGCCCATACTATAAAATACTCGTATATTTTATACTAAGCACAATTTGTAAAATAGAAAATATAATTATATTTTGTCATTTTTCCTCAGCGATACTTCACAACAACAAATTATTTCAAAGTTGGTGGTCCTGTGTTTCTTATGATTGGTGGGGAAGGAGCAGCAAGCCCAGTATGGATGACCAATGGAGCATGGCTTGATTATGCAAACACATATGGTGCGCTTTGCTTTCAATTAGAACATCGGTATTATGGTGAAAGCCACCCTACTAGGTAAATTGTTTTCAGTTAGTTATCAATATGTTGTAAGGATGTAAATTGAGAATACAAATTGATCTTTTTTTTTACAATTTCACTTCAGGTATGATTAGAGACGTTTTAGTTAGCCCTTCATGGTTTTGTACTACATCATTAAAAAAAAAAAAAAATTAAGTGTTTAGGAACATAGGCAACTCTAGATCAGTAACTGAGGAGGAGTGGATGAGAAACATTTGACTCATTATATACATTTTCAGCAATATCTAGAGGATTAATGTGTAATAATTATGCAATCACACTTAGTATGTCAGAATTACAGAATTTAGTCTGTAGTCATGTTGGGTGTCAAATTATTTGTTTTCTGGTATAGAGAACACAATACTACAAGTTTCAAGTCAATATTTGCTAAAGGTCTCAAAATTCACTGTGTTTCTAAAACTTATATACAGGCTTTTGAAATGTTAGTTGTGTGACACAACATTTAATTGTGACTCCTAAGAAACCTGAATTTCTCCGCTGACAATTCACTAACTGAACTAAAACGTGGCTTCTGATGAGAGACAAAAGTTTATTTCAGGTGTGGAAATAAGTACACTCTGATCACATTTGAATTGTTTCTGTCTTCCTCGTGTTAATTTTCTCCGTCTTCCATGTGTGACTTTTTTCATCTTTAAATAAATGGTAATTTTATTCTCTTTTCTTAGGCGATGTTAGATTAATCTACCACATACAGTTGTTTATATCTTCATCGTGCTAATTTTCTCCTTCTTTCTTAGATAATTTATATCTTCACCATGTTCATTTTCCCTTTTCTCCTTAGATGTTCTCTATTTTCACTTAGTAGTTTTCTCTTCCCTTGTTTGGAAATGTGGGAATATCTCCACACACACACATATATGTCTTAGTTTTAACATTTTCTTATATAGTGGTCAGAACCCTATAATACAAGAGCAGGTTAGTCTCTGAATCTTTGTCAGAGTTTCCCTAGTTTTCTTCTGTTTGGTCTTGATTCGCACCACCGTACAAATAATGAGTCTTATAATCACACAATGGATTCATTTCATTTCATTATTACTGCTAGTTTTAATCTTATCTTGTTTTATTTGTTACATATTGACTTCTTAAAGTGCCATTATCGATGGGTTTTGTCCTGAGTCATCTGAATCCAAAACTATAGTTTGTGGGGAAAAATTCTTGTTTTAATAAAGGTTTCAACAAAGTGATAATGGTTTGTGAAATATATAGAAACATATGCAACAAATCCAGCAACATAGATTGTGGGACAACACTTTAAACTTAGGAAAATTAACTTTTCCTTTTTTTGTTAATTAATGAATGTGTCAATAAAATTAAAATGTTAACATAGTAAAGTGTTGGTTATAAAATTTCCTACCAAACGAACTAAGTTACCTTACAATTAAACCATTTTTTGCCCATTTTTCTTGCTTTTGTGAGTTTTTTTTTTACAATTTTTAAGAAAATAACTGCAAAAGATACATATTTAATTGTATTATGCATTAAGAAAAATATAACAAAAAATCCAAAAATCAGAACAGTTGTTTAAATATAAATATTACCAAAAACATTCAGTAAATTTAATTTAACTCATTGGCACAACAGCCCATCTAGAACCTAGGCTTTGCTAGACATCTTTTAGTTGAGTAATGTGTGGTTAGCACATCAAAATTCTCATCACAGTTGTTTTAGCCTTCTCAGACAGAGTTCATTACTTACTAATTGTAGCTTCCCAATTTTTTCACGAAGCTGGGTCAACTTCGTAAATGACTGAGCCTCTATGGGGATTGAACCCGGAACTTGTCACTCATGAAGTCAGAGTGCTAACCACTAGACCAGCCGGGGGGGGGGGGTGTCTCAGTAAAATTTGACATCCTTTTTTTGTAAGTTCATTATGGTTTTGTTGAACGATTCCAGCAATAAAAAGTTTTCCTACATTCGACGTAGAAAAATAACTTTAATGCATCTTTACTTTTAAGTTGTTATCACAAGAACTAGGTATCTGTTGTAAAATAACTATATCTTTTACATACACTATTTTTTATGAAAGTTAAAGAAAAGAAGATTTTTTTTTTTTATTCTCCAAATCCTAATATACATGATATTTTTAAATTTTCTGGTGAACTTATTGTTAATTTGTATATGAAAAATTCACAATCAAATTCGTTTCAAATTGTTAGAATTTTTTACAATATTTTGTTTTTAAAATGAATAGGCTAAAGTTTTTGGGTACTGTTAAATATTTTAAATTTATTTTACATTGATTAAAACTGTAGGAACCCTAATATTATGTTTAAAATGATAATATTATATATTTATATCAACTCTCATTTTTTTCAGCTTTCAGAAATCTCGACTTGGTATATTAGTGTGGAACTAACTTTGTTTGTTATAAAAAGAAACTTTAAAATAATTTTTTAATTTTTATTTTTTTAGTAATATGAGTGTAGCTAACTTGAAATATTTAAGCAGTGAACAAGCCCTTGCAGACCTTGCATACTTCATTGTAGGCATGAATAAGAAGTACAATCTTCCTAAAGGAACTAAGTGGATTGCATTTGGGGGATCTTATCCCGGTAATCTCGCAGCATGGGTTCGAGCTAAATACCCACATCTTGTTCATGGTGCTATGTCTGCTAGTGGTCCTTTATTGGCAAAAATAGATTTTAAAGGTATAGAATTAAATTTTGAATTATTCTCTATCAGTAGAGAATAGTATTTCTTAATGTTTGTAGTTTTTTATTGTATTGGATTTGACAGTTCCAAGTGTTTTTGATTAGAAAGGTGCATCAGTTATAAAAAGTTACACATCAGTATATATCTTTATGTTAAGAGAGTCCCATTTAATTTAGAAAGATAAGAACATTATAACATTTTACTTGCTAATAATAAAACGTGTCTAGTTATAACTAAACACACCTGTTTACACAAATTTATAAGCATACTATGTTCTAAGGTAAATTCTTCCATATGTGACGATCATCATAAATACAAGTGATGTATTCAATATCTAAGGATAAAATGTACATACAATTTAAAATTGTTATGTACGACTTGTAATTATGGTTTTGAACATACAAAAATGTTAATTTAAATATAACTTCCAAAATTGTGTAAATTTGAATAAAGATTAATATCCCAAACAACTGTTAGTTTTTTTCCTTGCAGGACAAAATTGTTTGATATTTTAAAAGAAATCTTGGTTTAAACAAAAGTCCAAGGATAAGCGATGGAGATGTTCAAGGACTAATGCATGTTTTTAATATAAAACCTATATCCCATGAAACATATTAATGTAACACAATAAAAGGATTAATTTATTCACATTTAAAGAAAGAAACATCAGTTTTTAAACACATACTCAATAGATGTCACATAATTTAACTGGTCAAGAGGAGATTGGAAGGGCTAGATATAGATTTAAAGCTAAAGTCTACACATGGGAAGACCCCACAGAGGTAGCAAGTCTTTGCTGTGTTTTTCACATTCAGACTCCAACATAATAGATTGAATAAAAAAACTATTTTTTAGTAATAATCTCATTATCATTTTTTATTCTTCTGTAAAAATTACAAAATTCAAGTTTTGGAGAGCATCAAATTTTATATATAAAAAGTTTTCTTCATATTTTTGTATAGGCAATCATATTTTGAGATTTATACATTCACTGTTCTGTAAAGGGAAGAGTTCTTCAAAGATTTATGTGGACATGACTAATCAATGTGAAAAAATATCATGTAAAAATTCTGAGTTTTCAGTGATATAAAAAGTCTTGTAACTGTGGTTTTCTTTTAAATGATTCTGGTCTCAAGTGCAGTTTTTCATTGTTTTTTTTTTAAATCGTATTAAATTTCTTTTTTAAATTTTATTCATACAGAATAGTATTTATTATTTGAGATGTGTATTATACAAAATAACAAATACACACATTTTTACTATCCAGATTTTACTAAGAAATATGACTATAACTAAAACTGTATTACCTAAAAATAAAATTACAGTACGCTAATTTATATATGAAATAATGTTATGAAATAAACGCTATTTACTTTTGCAAATATACATAGTGCCACCCTATTTTTATTTATTATTATTATTTTTATTTTTTTTTCATGTTTTTGTTATATATTCATTTTGAGGATGCTCCAAAAAAATTGTTTTTATGATCACACTTGTCATTTATAATGGTAAACTTCAAAACATTAAAGCAACTCTTAATGACACAAATATTAACTCTTTTAATAAAAAAACACACTATACTATTTACATTTAAAACTCTTTGTTTTGGTAAATCGAGTGCATTATCATTTTCTGTAAGCGTGTGGTTGCAGTAAACAGAAGGGGGAGCGGTCTTTTGAAGTAGATGATGCCACAGCTGTTGACATCATATATGATGAGGGGGGGGGGAGTAGCTAGTATCAGCCTTGTTTACTAAGATATAAAATGTGCAAAAGAGCTGAAATTTTATAAAATAATACTGGCATTAATCAATTTAACATCAATGGAAAAAAAAAAAAAAAAAGGTTTTATTAGCAACAGTTGTATAATAAAATAATAAATTTATATGACAACTGAAAAATTAAGCCATAAACATAGCCAAACAATAGTTTATTTACATCTAAAAATGTAATTTGTTTCAATTTAAGAAATATAGATGAAACAAAAAAATGTTAAATATGACAAATCTTTGTGTAATTATTTTATGAAAACTGCCATAAGACAATCAAAAATTTATGATTTTATCATAATCGCTTTAACAATTTTGACCAAAGTTTTTTTTAAATGGAGCCATAAGGACTCAAATGAAACATATAGATATCTTCTTTCTCCAAGTAAAAGAAAATTACAGTTCAAAAAATGAACATTTAATGCAATTTTGTTTAGGGTGAGTTTATGGGATAAGTGAAAGAAGCTTAAGCTCTGTTAAATATAAAAATATTTTTTATACATATTTTGAAAGTTATTTATCTCCCATAACAAATACATAGGTAGAGAAGTAGAACTCAGTAATGAAGAAAAATTACAACCCCCCCCCCCCCATTGTGTACAGATACTATAGAAACGTTTTTTACCCTGACAAATATTTTTGGTTGTTGTTTTGTGGATGGGTGTATGAGAAAGTTTGTGCACAATTTATTTGTAGTATTATTACAATTTATGTGGTTTTATTTTCAGAGTATTTTGATGTAGTGACAGATTCTTTGGGTACATACGGAAATAACTGTGTAAAAGCTATCAAAGGTGCAAACAATCAAATTGAAAAACTGCTAAAACATCCTATAGGCCAAAACACTATCTATGATAAGTTCAAGTAAGTGTAGTTAGTTATATTCCTATTAGAACACCACTAATTATTATTTATAATTTATTTATTATTCTTAGTTAATGAGAATAAGTAGTATAATATGAGAAGTTAATCTCTTTGAGTTTTTTATCTTTCTCAATGTCCATATGCAATATAATCTTAGTACAAACAATATAATCTTAGCTTTGCCTGTACAAACTAATAAATGTGCAGTATTCTATGTTAATATTTGAACACAAAAGCAAACATTGCTTTCTTAGAACAATCAATATCAGATGTGTATAATTATGAAAATACAAATTTTACAGTAATAATAAAAGCAAGCTGATTTTTATTTTTTCATATATTTGTAGAGAGAAGTTATGTGTAGGGTAAAAAAATGATTTTGAGTTTTCATGGAAATATCTATTTTGAAGAACCGTGAGAACAAACAATTGTATTTGAAGTGGTTTCGTTTACTTAACACTTTAACCGAAAGATCGGTCTGACAGGCACCTTGGGGATATTTGTTTGTGTGGTGTTGCAACACCGGGTGGCCGAGCTGTCTGAAGGTCACAATAGCCTCCCCCCTACTCTTCCTTTGTACGCCTATTATATTATTGGGATGTTTTGTTTGCTCAGTGCAAAGTGACAGGTGCATTGTGAAACTCTAGGCAGTCCTACAGACCGCGTCTTTCGGTTAGCGTCACAGTGAACATGCTTCTCAGACATGGTCTTTTCTGTTTATGTACATTAGTTTTTTCATAGTTATAGTGTTATTTATTTATTTTGTTGTATAAATATATGTAGGCTATATTTACAATGGATAAGGCATCTACTTCCGGTTTGAACTTAACCCTACAGCCGGTGTATGTTAAAGGTTTTGTTTTCTTAAAAAATTAATAAAAAATATTATTTGTATACAAAACCTAACTTATAAGATATCATTTTTCTCAGAAAGATGCATAGAATTCATCTATGTAATAAAAAAAAAATTTTTTGAAACGGTTTTGGAGTAAGTATGTTAGATGTCAAAAATGATATTAACTTTTTTTCAGAAAAACCTGTATCACCCAAAATCAATAGCTTACTACCTATTTCTAAGATATACACAATTTTTGTGTATTATTTGTGAATATATTTAGGAGAAAAAAAAAATTGTTACATTTTAAAAATGTAAAAAAATATTTTACGTAAAAACTGAATTTTCTCTTTATTTTTTCAAAAAAACATTAAAAATAGTAAAATATATTTTATACAGAACTTCTATATATCATTATGTCCAGAAAGGTGCATAGAATGTAGGTGTGTAGTGAAAAAAAATGTTAGATGTATTACATTTGGAGTTTTTTGGTCAAATACCAAAAAATCGAAGAGTAACGCAGCAGAAATTTTACAAAAATGGTAATGAATAACATACTAATATATGTATCAGAATTTATTCAACCATTACTTGACATTTGTCATATATTTGTGAATATATTTAGGGGAAAAAAAAATTTGTTAGATTTTCAATATAAGAATGACAATTTTCCAAAATTTGCTATTCTGACGCTTGAGGTTAGGTTTGAACTCTTGACATTTAGGCATAATTAGTAACTTTCTAAAGCTAGGCCTAAGACAAAATCATTAGATTTTACTAAGACAATATACTTTACAAAGAATAACACATATTATTATTCACTTGTATAATCATATAAAACACTAAATATAAGAAAATATGCATGTAGCCTAAACTTACCATTTTCCTTTATAGGTTATTCCACATACACACTCGAAATTCACTCAAAAACAAACTTTAGAAATAAAAACACATATATTGTAACTTGTATACACAATCTATATACAATTTGTATACACAAACCTTCAAAATAACAAAAATCTAATCCCAAAACCAATATGTGCCATGCCTAAAATTACAGTTTTTACGTCAGACATTTGCTACGTTTGGACTACTTTGGACTTCAAAACAACAAATTCTTAGTAAGCATTTGCCTATATCAAGTGGTACCAACTTATAGAATGGAATTTCCCCTACAACATAGTGTAAAGAAAAATAATTTAAAAAACATAGAGAAATGAATTTCGTCTTTTCGTAAAGTGCATCGAATGCCAAATGAATTTCGTGTTGTCAGGTTTGTTCTCTGCTCAAATAGATATATCTCTGGATCTGTTAGATGCAGAATAATTTGTAATCTACGGTTAGAAACAGAAACTTGTGATCTATAGAACAGTGTTTTAGTTGACTTAAATGACAGATAAATAGAGTTGTAATCGTATCGGTAAAAATGGAGCCGCGTTATACGAAAAGGCGCAGAGTTGAAATTTACGATTTTACGCTACAAAAAATACGCCAACTTCACCAATTTTCGGAATATTATTTATAACGTTTTGTGGTATTTTTTTTTTTGCATAATTATGCATCTACGGAACATTACTTTTCCAACGGTATTTTATTTATTGTGATAGGACAATTCTAAGTGGGCATAATGGTGAATTGCAAAATACGTGATTAAGAGTTGGTGAAATTACTTGGGAGCACGTGGGCGACATGTAGGTCGCGAACCGGTTGCAGGGTTAAGTAGAGGACAACATACAGTTTCAAGGCAAGTGAGTGTAAATGAGGAGAATTTTGTTGACCGTATCTCTAGAATGTTGAATGAAGAGTTAGGTGATAGTGACGAAAGTAGGGAAGATGACTTTGTAGACGACTCCGATGCGGATCCAGACTTTCTTTTAGAAGAGCCCCGTTCAATTGTTCCTAAAATAACGGATGAAAGTGACAGCTCGTCATCTAAAATTGAAGAGGAGCCTGCTGCAATTGCTCAAGAT
The DNA here is from genome assembly GCA_963513935.1 of Aphrophora alni. Lineage (NCBI taxonomy): Eukaryota > Metazoa > Arthropoda > Insecta > Hemiptera > Aphrophoridae > Aphrophora > Aphrophora alni. The sequence continues at coordinate 81,373,794 of OY740766.1, forward strand.
ATTCCACAGCGTCGTCTACCAAAATATGTATTGGGCGTTTGCGAAAGTGAAAACCTCATTGACATGATCGTGCAGCACACAAACGTCAAGCTGGCATCTGTTGGAGGAAACTTAGGCCCCAATACCGAAAAAGTTAATTACCGAAATACTAATGTAATTGAAATAAACGCATACATTGGTTTACTTCTCTACAGTAGTCATACATTGGTTTACTTCTCAAATCGTCTCACGAGAAGATGGAGTCCCTGTTTTCAAAGGAAATAACTGGCCGTCCACTTTTCACTGCAACCATGTCAGGAAAACGCTTTGAGGTTTTGATGTCATGCTTGAGATTCGATGATGTCACCACTCGGTTGGAGAGGAAATCACGAGATAAAGCAGCTGCTATCTCTGAAATATTTCAATTGTTCATTGAGAACTCAACAAAATCATTCTCTGTATCTGAATATGTGACAATCAATGAACTAAAGGAAGACATGCAGTAAATGTCCTTGGGAGAAGAAGAGGAAAACCCAGTACGCATGCGTCAAATGTTCTCAACCAATTTGTCTGGAATGCAGCAAAAAGATGTGCATTGGCTGTGCCACCAACTGTGTCCAGTGACTTTACTGTGTTGGACTCATTCTCATGAATAAATCCTCATAATACATGTAAATTATGTATTCTGGTTCACTTTTTTCATGTAAGTAAATATTTTGAATTTAGTATGATCGTTTTATTTTCCCCTAAATATGATTTATAAAGAAAAATTATACAAAAGTCAATTTAGCAAACACTAAGAACCCATAAAAAATCTAAATAAGAATATACAATAAAAAACAAAACAAATACAAAATCCCCAGTCTGGGAGACCGGGTCTCTCGGTAAGTGTTACAAATTTTGTTTTTCGGTTGAAGTGTAAACCCTCGTCATGTCGAACGACCCACAATTACCCATCCGTTGGTCGTTCATTGACCGTAAAATACGTAATTTGCAATTCAACATTTCGCCCACTTACAATCGTCTTATCGCAATAAATAAAATACTGAAAAGCTAATGTTCGGTAGATGCATAATCATGCAAAAAAAAAAAAAAAAAAAAAAAAAAAAAATACCACAAAATGTTATAAATAATATTCCAGAGATTACTATAGTTTGCATATTTTTGATCAGTAACGTCAAAGATTTGCGCTGACAAGTTGTAAACAAAACTGACGTCATTTTTGTCTAATATTCCCAATTCGATATTTCTGTCAAACAGATCGACCATACCACTGTTCTGTAGATCACATTTTTCTCTTTCAATCTGTGCTTTTCAAATCTTTCTATCTGTTATAGTTTTTATTATATAAAAATTAAACAAAATCAAGAATTTTAACTCATTTTTACACGCTAAAAATTACATTTTTTTTTTCAATTCAACCTTTATCCTAGTAAATATTATTTTATCGAATAATATATCGTATCACTTTAAATGTGATGTTTCAATCTTTCATAATCATGATTCATATCATAATCATAATCTTTCATAAAAATTCAATAATACGATAAAGTTGAAAGATCAGTCCGCTAGATTGCCTCACTTGACGCGACCGAGTTTATATAGAAAAATCTGTACTCTGTGTTCATATGATTTTACGAAATGGTAATACCTTTTTTGTATTGTCAAATACAAGTTGACAATATTATATAGTATTTTTCTTTCTCTTTCGATCTGTGCTTTCCAAATCTTTCTATCTGTCATAGATAGCGAGATATATCTACTTTACCAAAGTAACAACCAAACCGAACCAAACTGATTTTTCATTCGGTGCAGTTTACTAAATAAGATAAATCGATTATTACATCGATATTTTGTAACCGAGCTTTACAGTATTTGGTAGAGAAAATTTAGATCTTACTTTTGGTACTATTCAATATGTCTTAGAGCTTATATTAGGTTTTTATTTCTGACTTGCAACTTACCGTTTTACCAGCCTTGTTTGTGTACTAAAATGTTATATTGTGGTAGGCGTGTACGTTGCTTGGGATTATTTTCTGTTATTGTGAAGGTATGTTTTATTTATTTATTATAATTTGTATATATAAATTATAATATCTGTATTATTGTTTGTAGAATTTATTGTTTTGAGTGAATGTTATTGTCAGACATCAAATACTGAGGCTGTCTAGAGATAGGTTATGTTATCTGGTCTAACCTTTTTAGCAAATTTCCATGTGTTTACATATAAAAATAATTTTGTCTAATGAAAATTTCATAAATTGAATATGTTTATACCAAAATGTATGCAAAATGTGTATATATATATATATATATATATATATATATATATATATATATATATATATATCTTTAGGCCTATCTATATTTATGTAAATAAACCATTTGTCATTTTTCCTTTGGTTTTTGTAAGAATTTTTTATTTCTAAGATGCTAACTAATGAAAATTTTATAAATTGATTTTTCTTTTTAGCAACTTTTATCCATAAATATATTACAAATCTCTAGTAGTACTTGAAAAAATTCCAAAAAATATTTGTATGGTGTATCTTATCTTTTCTGTGGAATTTTTGCCTCGGCCACCAGACGATTTCTGATTCCTGAACTAAAACTCAAAATTTTTTAGATCTAAATTTTTTTTTCACTACACAACTAAATTCTATGCACCTTTCTGAAGGAAATAATAATTTGTAGTTGTGTTTTGCATAATATTACTATATTTGGTGATTTTTTTTTCCTTCAAATTAGGCAAAACATTTTCCTTTTTTGGTAAAACAATTTTTTTTTTTTTTTTAATGTAACAATTTTTTTTTCCTAAATATATTCACAAATATTATACAAAACTTTTGTATATCTTAAAAAAGGTGGTAAGTTATTGATTTTGGATGATACAGGTTTTTCTGAAAAATGTTAACTTCATTTTTTGACACCTAACATACTTACTCCAAAACCGTTTCATATATTTTATTATATTTTTACATAGATAAATTCTACGCATCTTTCTGAGAAAAATGATATCCTATAAGTTAGGTTTTGTATACAAATAATATATTTTATTAATTTTTAAACAAACGAAGAAAATTAACATTGACAGTTCTAGTGCTAAAACCCTGTGCTACAACCCTAAATGAGTAGACTAGTTTTGGTCGAATTTGGTATGAGGGAATATTTTGGCTGTAGCTAAAAACTTTTCTTTTAAATTTATCGATTAAAAAGTTATCAGGGTACCTGTCATAGGTTTCATTTCTACATTTTCAATTTTACTTGTAAACCATTAATTTTGGTGTACACTTGAGTCCCGCTAATCCGAACACGGGTAGTCCGAACGTCCGCTTAATCCGAACACATCATCCGAACATACTGTGCACAAAAAAAAAAAAAAAAAATTACGTAATTAAAAGACAAAAGATAATGGAAAAGGTAAATAATGTTGTAATAAAATGTCAGTAATAATAAAAATATTAAATGTCAGTAATAATAAAAATGTCTAAAAATTAAAGTAATACAGTATTTAGAAGAATACAAAGGTTATGTTTAATTTGAAAAGATTAAATTTACGTAACTTAGAAAATACAGTAAACAAATGAAGAGTTGATAGTTCAGCTGTAAAAAAAAGTGTATATGCCGTACTGCACAAAAATATCAATTTACTTGTTACTGGATATAAACTCCATCATCGTCTTCTGTTGAAGTTTTGACAGTCTATTTTTTGCCGCGTAGTTCCGCCATTTCCTCATGAACATCACATCTGCGGGTGTGGCAGTAGACTGTTGTTCCAAATAGCGTAGGGCGAGGTCAAGCACAGCTGCTGCCTCATTGTGCGACACTTTCTCCTCTCCCCCCTCTCCGCACCCAGGTTCATCATCGCTCCCCTCCTCCTCGCACTGAACTTGTTCTTGCGTCACGTCTGCGATGATTTCATCATCTGTCAATGTCTCAACACTATCGGCGTCCGCCGCCATCCATTCATTCACGTCTGCTTCGACTACATCCTCACAACCAGGAATGTTCTGTATCAGCGGTATCAGGTTAACTGTATCATTTTCGGTAGCGTTGTCTTCAAATTCTAAGGATGTCCATAGTTTTTTCCAAGACTTTCTTATCGCTCCAACTGTAACATTTTCCCAAGACTCAGCGGCCCAATAGACAACATCCTTGATGTTTGTTTGCTTGATCTTTTGTACTAAAGGGATAGTATTGTCTTCGATTAGAGATCTCAAAAACTGTTTTCGATACTTTAATTTAAGAGCCTGCAAAACTCCCTGGTCCATTGGCTGTAGTAAGGGTGTCACATTTGGTGGTAAGAAAGTTACCTTTATTTCGCCACAAGAAAGCTTTTCGATATTTGGGTGGGAAGGCGCATTATCGATCAAAAGGATAGCACGTGGGGGCAGATCATTATCTTTGCTAAACTGCTTAACAGAAGGCAAAAATTGGTCATGGAACCATTCTTTAAATAATTTACCTTCCATCCAGCCCTTTTTCTGGTTTCTATAAAAGACTGGAAGTGACTTCATATTTATGTGTTTGAAGGCTCGAGGCTTAGCAGCTTTGCCTATTATCATAAGAGGTAGCTTATGGTTACCGTCAGCATTGGAACAAGCCATTAATGTTACATGGTCTTTACTCATTTTAAAACCCGGAGCTCGAGTTTCTTCTTTGGAGGCCAAGCTTTTAGTTGGAAGAGCCCTAAAATTGAGGCCGGTTTCGTCGGCGTTGTAAACTTGTTGGGGGGAATAATTCCCTTCAGCTATCAAAGTTACAAACTTACTCAGGTACTCCTGTGCCGCAGCGTGATCAGAAGAAAGCTGTTCTCCAGTAATAGTTAACTGACGTATACCATGGCACTTTTTCCATCGGTCAAACCAACCAGTACTCGCTGTAAATGAGTTTTCACCAGATAGTAGTGTATTTAATTGTATCGCCTTTTCTTGGACAATAGGCCCACTTAAAGGGGTTCCCCTTTCCCTCTCTTGACAAAACCAAAGGAAAAGTGCTTCATCAACTTTATCGTACTGGGATTGCCGCGCTGTTTGCCGATTTTCAAGACCATTTTCTGTACCATTATCTGATATAATAACTTCTGGAACTCCATAGCTAGTAAAGTGATCGATTAGACGGTCGCTTATCTCAGTTGCTTGTTGAGTTGCAATTTTATACATCTGTAAGTGTCTAGAAAACGAATCAATGACTGTTAAGAACTTGGTCTTATCAAAGGTTACAGTGTCAATAGATAACATTTCCATCGGCCTTGATGCTGTAGACGTAAGTGATAGTTCTGTCTTCAGTGGAACCCTTTCATACTTGGTCTTCAAACATACATCACGATTATTAATAAACTCTTGTATGCTATTTTTACTATTAGGCCAATAATATTTACGTTTTATTTGATTATAGGTTTCCGTGATAAGTCTGTGGTTTGTTGTCTTGCCTACATGATAATTACTTATAATTTCCTCTGGATCAAATACATCCAATAATTTCACTTTATTCTTAACTAAATACAATTGCAAATTTCTAAAATTTCGTGATACACAAACTGCAAATCTTTCATAAAAATCATCTTCAAAGTAGAGGTTATATTTAAAATTAGGTACTAAATATTCTTTGATGAAATCAACTACATTTTGGTCAAAATTATTTTAAGATATTTCTACAATCAATCTCATTTTTGTTGTTCCAAATAATTTCTTAATTATTACTCCTTTTGGTTGGTGTTTAACTAACGAAAGTATTATTTGGTTTCTTCCAAAATTTACAGGTTCCTCTGAAATCGGAATTTCTACTTGTATATTACCTTCGTAATTCGAATGTACTGTTTGATCTATATCCTCATCTTCGTCCACATTAACCATAATTGATTCATTACAATCCATTGATGGAAACTGAAAGGTTAGTGGTTCTTCATCATTACTTAATTCTGGGAAATACAATTGTGTTGATTGTTCAATTGTTTTCTTTAAATTCTCATCGATTATTTCTTGATCAGATCTTTTCTCGGTTACATTTAATTGAATTCGTGACAATGCATCCGCATTCTGGTTTAGTTTAGCACGTTTATGTCTTATCTCGTATTCAAATTCTTCTAATTTTAATCGCCATCTTAACAATTTGGAATTTGGCTCTTTCACTGAAAATAACCATTGCAAAGGCTTGTGGTCCTTGTATATTATAAATTTCCTTCCATAGAGATAAGGTCGATAATAACGTGTTGCCCAAATAATGGCAAGTAACTCTTTTTCAATTGCTGAAAGATTTTCCTCGCTTTTATTTAATGTTCTACTCGCATAGGCAATTGGTAAATCCGCTCATTTATGATCCTGGCTTAATATAGCGCCAATAGCATAATTACTTGCATCCGTTGTTAATATAAATTGTTTTTCGAAATCTGGGTATTGCAGGTTCATTGCATAATGCTGTCTTGCATTGTTCAAAACACGTAAGGTAGACGTGCAGCTTCAGAAGACGTAGTGCAATATTGTTGAAGCTTTGCACAATTTTTTTTCCAATCACAAATTGTAGCTTTACCAACGTTTAGCTCTTTTGCTAGTTTCGTCACACTTTCACCATTATCCAAACGTTTTAAAGTTTCCAGCTTGTCTTTAAGAGTCAACGTGTTATGTTTACATTTAGTAGCCATTGCACTTTGCTTTCACACTTCACAAACACGATTAAATAAAAACTAGCTACAGTAATTTAAAGTAATATTTTGAAGAATACAAATGTTTTGTTTAATTTGAAAAGATTAAATTTACGTAACTTAGAAAATAAAAATGAAGATTTGATAGTTCAGCTGTAAAAAAAAAGTGTACATGCCGTACTGCACAAAAATATCAATACACAAAAAGACACGATTAATTAAAAACTAGCTACAGTAATTTAAAGTAATATTTTGAAGAATACAAATGTTTTGTTTAATTTGAAAAGATTAAATTTATGTAACTTAGAAAATACAGTAAACAAATGAAGATTTGATAGTTCAGCTGTAAAAAAAAGTGTACATGCCGTACTGCACAAAAATATCAATACACAAAAATACACGATTAAATAAAAACTAGCTACAGTAATTTAAATAAAACACTCGCGCAGTACAAACAATAGCAGACTAGTCAAGGATTTGTTATAGTTTTGGCGCTTGACCTTGTAATAGTGGGGAGGCAGACGTACAGTCTCGATTGACAGTGCGTACAGTCTGTGTGCAGTATCGTCATGCATACAGTCCGCTTACCCGCTCACATCACATCACAAAACTACACACGTGCAGTAGTTCAGTGTGCTGTCTGCAATGCACTGTGCATATTCTTGATTCTGCGTTTGAAAGAGTAAACGGTCTATCGATACTGTACTTGTTTTTGTGTATCATTCATTCATATTACCACACTACAGACCCGTTCAGTTGCTTCATTCTTTATTATTTAAATTATTTCGGCTAATCCGAACAATTAGCTAATCCGAACAGCATTCGGTCCCAATTAGTTCGGATTAGCCGGACTCTACTGTACTTGTGGTTCACCATATTAGTTTGTTTTATAAATTTTCATATTTCACCAAAATTTGACTGAAATTATTTTGTTGAATTTTTAAAGAAAGAGTTATTTACTAGCGTTAAAAAAGAGGGAAAAAAACATAACTTCCCAACCGTCATTCTTGAAGAGATGGTGACTATTGCCTTTTGTTTTGGTTTCTAAGAGTCTATATTTTATAAGAATTGTTAGAGCCAATATTAACAAAATCAAAATTTCTATATTTTTTCTTATGTCAGATCCCCCCCCTCTATATTTTGAGCTTGTTTGGTACATATTTTTGTGAGATATTATTGATATGGGTTTAGTGGACATAAGACATCCTTTAAAACCATTACACAATGTTTTTAGAAAAATTCAACTCTCATCGTTAAGTGATAAGCCTAGAACATGAAATAAAATAGAAAAACATCAATATAACCTGAGTAGTCAAAATAACTAAGACTAAATACAAATGTGATCAGAAAAACAAAAAGTTACAGAACTACACTATACAGTGAAAAACAGACACCATGTTGACATGACAAAAAGCACCGGTCAACTAACATGGGTATGTGACACAAATGATGGCAAATGACTGCTTAAACCATATCAGTAATATGAACAATCCATCATTATCAAATAACTTTAAACCAGAATGTGTTAAAGGTTGTGAAATATTTTGCACTGTTTATTTGTATTTATATTTCTGTGTTAAACTTACATTGTTTTTATATTTATATTTGTTTTTAACTATTATATTTTGTGTTTTAAGGCTTTGCAGCCCACTAGAGGTGAATATTAAACGAGATATAGCCAACTTATTTGAATCCTTAGCAGATAACTTTGCTGGTGTAGTTCAGTATAATAAGGACAACCGTGGTTTCAAGAAATCTACTGGCTGGAACATCACTATTGACACAGTTTGTGATATCATGACAAATGAATCTATAGGAATATATGTTGATAGATATGCTGCTGTCAATAAACTATTGCTTGATACATATAATGAAACCTGCCTTGCCTATAAGTATAGCAATATGATTGCAACTTTAAAAAATGAATCATGGAACAGCTCAGCAAGTGAAGGAGGTAAGAATATCTATTTCTAATCCAATGTAGTACATAGTTAATAGAATAGTTTTAACTACTTCATTATTTCTTATAAATTTATTGTCATTTTGCTTTCTAGATTGATTCAATATAAGAGGTTTGTTAAAAAACTATCTAATCCGAATTATTCCAAGAATAATTATTTAAATGGGAACAAATTACATGAGATAACTTCTAGTCAACTAACAGATTTTCATTTTTAATGAAATGACAGAATCACTTGAACAGCAGTTTTACATCTTTGAAAATCCAAGTAGTATGATTTGGCAGGAATTTGGTGACGATACCATGGGCATCACAAAATTAAGGAGTGAGCTGGCTGCCCGGTTCTGCGTTTGACCCAGCTGAGCGGTTATACATATTTTTGTTATTATGGAAATGTTGTGGTGGAATGTGGTGCTTTAACTGTAACAATGGAAGTCCAGTTGATTTCTACTCCAGTCAAGAACTATTGTTCCCGGTAGATTTGAAGCTTAACTGATTTTCAAAGTGCAAGAACGGATGATGTTTTATATTACTTACATTTCTGACATGTATTCGTAGATTTATATAAAATAGTAATATGATGAGAACTTAAACAATTAATACAATATTTATTTTTTCTAATAAATTCCAATCGTTCAGATGGGTTTATGTTTTGAAATTCAGAACACACATGCTTGTGAATTTTTATTTTATTAAAAAAGGTGCAAGTTGTTGTTGCTATTGTTATTTGATAAATGTGTTTTAATTGTTTAGATTGTTGTGAATCAAAAGAATGTTTTTTGATCATAGATTATGAATGTGCAAGTGATTTTTGAGTTAAATGCATTTTAAAAACATAACTACTTGCTAATTGGGCATCTTCCAATTGTATGCACTCTTTGTGTAAAAAGTTTATGAGATCCGTTACATTATGATAGTTAACAGAACGTGTGTCTTCAAAATGTTTGTGATTTTCATATCAAATTTAAGGTTAATTCTTGTCTTATGTCATAATTTAGAGCTTTTAGTTGTAAATGTCAAGAAAATTTTGAATCCTTCTTAAATAATTAGTTGAAATAGATGGTAAATGTAATATTTTATTTATGTGAAGATTGGCTAAACATCTAATATTTTGATATACATTTTTGTAAAGCTTTCCAAGTGATTCTTATAAATCAAAGGAGTTATAGGTAACCCTTTAATGACATTTAAAGGGTTCCCTTTTAGTCATGATAACAGATAAATGAATTTCATTCAGAAAAGTTTATCCATTCAGATAAATTACCTGTGAATGTTGGTAAAGAAAATTATACAATTTTGCATAAATTTTATAAATTCGGAATGATGTGAAATATTAGTTTCATTTAGATTAGTTTCTGATGAGTTTAAATATGGTAATAAAAATTTAATTTTGGTTTTTTCTCAAAAGCTAATCCTGAGAAGTCGGTTACAATTTTAAGACATTGTTTAAATCGAACTTTGGAGTTCATCACTAACTAATTTGTCAACTAATGTGTCGAATTCGTTATGTTTGTGTTCAATTGTTTCATGACAATCTTTTAATTTACTAGCCGTGTGAAATGGCAAGTTGTCGGCTATAGAATTTGTTGAAATTTCAGTAATACGTTAATTAATTAGTTCGGATTGTTGTTGAAATGTTGAATATCACATTTTGAGTACAGTAGAGTCCCGCAAACTCAGCGTAATGTGGACTGGAAGTGTGCCGAGTTTGTGAAATGCCGGGTTATCGGGAATAAGGGCAAAAATAAATTGTAATTGAAAAACCAAAGCGGTGGCGATATCAAACGACTATTGGCACCCGTCGGTATAGCAGACATACACCTGAAAAAATGTTTGATGGGCCGCTTTTTTCCCACGAATCAATTTAGTATATTTTCTTTGACTGGTTATGATCTCCGCACAGTATATACAGTAAATAAAAATGAGCGAGTTACGAAAATGGAAGCGTGTGTTGGTTTCGATTGAGACGCGGTTAAATGTGTTAAAAAGACTTGACAGAGAGGAATCTGTAAAAAAGCATTGTGACGAGTTTAACGTGGGAAAAGTACCATCAACGCTTTGCTTTGAGATCAACGCAAATGCCCGCTTTGGGATCTGCCGAACTTTTACGAACATATCTGTTTTTAGCAATGTATTTTTTCCCGTCAGGGTCGCCGAGTAATACGGACTGCCGGGTTATCGAGTGCCGAGTTTGCGAGACTCTACGGTATTATTATTTTCATAAGTGGTAAACAATAAGAAATAATAAAATATTCACGAAATAGAAACACAAATATATATTACAAATAACTTGTTTACATTAGAGTATTATAGTGTATTTATAATTAATCTGAATTAGTTGTTATTTGTTGTTCTTATATTGCATTAGTTTTATACCAAACCATTTAATTCTTAAAGTTAAACATAAACTGATGTTATGCTGTGTCAGAAATTTTGTTGGATGACATTTCAGTTGATAGCAGTAGAGCATGTTTATGAGTCGAACAGTATTGGTGATATGGACATATCCACAGTTCAAAGCTCTATCGCTATAGTTGCCAATATGGCGCTGACAAGAAATTGTCGTTAAATCTAAATGCAGTCAAAGTTGAAAAAGCATAAACATGTATAAAAATGTATTTCTAACCGTGGCTGTATATGTATAATCATTCTTAAAAGACCAAAGAAACAATGTAACAGAGGTCAAGTCAATTAAAAAGTAATTGACAACATAATTATCAGTTATATGTAAAACTTAATTGATCATTTATGTCTAAAACAAATAAATATGGTTTCATACCTTGTGAAGTTTATCTCTAGAGCAAGTAGAATAGTTTTGATGCACAGTTCATTATGATAATTCATGAACTAAAACTTACAGAATCCACATTATTATTGATAGAATAAACTGAACACAAATTTTTACAAATAATACGTTTATTTATTCAAACGTGTTTTAATGATGAATTCACCATCTTGATAGAACTATACTATTTGTGTTCTAGTTTATTTAGTCAATTATAGCATCTCATAAGTCAAATTTAATGTTTATTTATACCATATTATTATATTCAAACATAGATGAAATTATACGGGGTGTTTCAGACTACATGGACACTATCTGTAGTGCTTAAACGAAACCAGATAAAAATTTCCTTCCAATTAGAACCCCCCTTTTTCGACCCCAAAGAATTCAGGAAAAATTATTTTCGACGCTCCTCAATGACCTAAAAGGGCACTTTTGGGGGACAGGGTGGTGTTTTTGGAAAATTTTCAAATAGGAACATAGGTCGTGTGATACCTTATTTTAAAGGTCTCTCTTTTCTGAACATTTTGGAACAAAAAAAAAAGTTATTTTTTCATTACTGTACAGGGTGTGACGAAATATATATTTTTTAGTTTTTAGCGGGAAATGTGACTGCCAGCTCCCTAACAAAGATAGGGCAACCAATTTTTTTTCCTAGTTTTACAAGAACACACCCTTTCAGGAGATATGGGGTAGTATGGACTTCTATATAGTTTTCAAATTTTTAATAAATTTCAAACTTTAATAACTTTTATAGAGCAAAAAGTAAAAAAATTCAAATATGTAACAATTCAAAATTAATTATAAAATTTGAATACATAAATAAGTAGTTCTATTAAAATAACCAGAAAAAGAAACGATCTCAAAGGATTTCATACCTAAGCTTGTAACATAACGACACCTAGCGGGAAATATGCGAACTCCCTGAAAAGATGCAAACATGTTAAATAATCCGATTTCAAATCAGAAATGAACTAATTAAAATTACTTCCGGATATTTTCGACATACACTTCTCATATCAAAATCACACGAAATTCATACATCCTTCCAGGAAAATTACTACTTTCGCTCAAAACTAAACTTTCATTAAATATCTATATTTAAAGGTCAAAATCTTTGCCCAACAAACATCAATATCAAAGCGGGAACCGCAAAGAAATGCAATTTACATATAAAAAGTCTTTGACAAAATTATCAAAAACATACCGTTAAAACAGGACAACCGGAAAAACAACTTAAAACTTATTTACAATGTACCACGGAAGACATCTTATATTATGGTAATCACGCCTACTACGGGAGAACTTGTCTGTGATTGGTCCATGAGTTTTCACCAAATATGAAATCATATTTGTTAATTTCTTTAAGTTCTGAATTTCGAAAATTAGATATAAAATATGGAATTATTGAAATACTCTAATATCTATAAAATTCTAAATCATTAAATTAACTCTTGAAATAATAAAACATGTTTATAAAATCGCAGGAACAAGTTATTTTATTGACTAAATAAACTGATCAATTATTCAAGGATATTGAAATTAGTAATATTGGACATTTAAAACAAAATATATACATATATAATAATAATTACTTTTATTAATTGGTTATTACTTTCTTACGATGAGTAAGAGAGCTCTTAATCTCGGGGAAAAGTTTTTGCCGGCACTTCCCAGTCACCTCACAAACAATTATTACAATATTTACACATTATATACACATATCTATAACTACTCTTAATCCTAATTGACATGACATGAAATTTATATTATAAGAAATTATATACTCTATATTGTTCAAGTCTAGTTTTGGTCTCTTTTGTTTAAAATAAAAGTTCACTTCAGTTCAATTAATATTAGTAATAGTCTTCATTTCATTTATATGAAATTATTAAAAGAAATGTCAAATCAGTTAGAAGTTCACCTCCATTCACAAAATATTAACAATAGTCTCTCCCTACTTTTATTGAAAATTATACAAGAAATATCAAGTCAATTCTGATGTCCTTATATAGGATCAATAGATAAATTAATTATTTGAAAATTATTAAAAGTTCAATAGATGATTGACTTCAAGAAAAATGTTCACAAACTAGGCTATACAAAACGGATTGGTCTCACCAATTTGCAGGTTTCTATAATTGGCCCTTCTTGGATCTTCCATAATAATCGTGCTTCTAAACAATCAGTGTACTGGTTGGATGAGAGTTTCCGAAAATAAATTGTAATTGAAACACCAAAGCGGCGGCGATATCAAACGACTTTTTCGATAGCTGTATCCCATTGTCGGCGGCGTAAAAACACCGTGGCACCAAAGCGGCGACGAGTCAAACGACTTTGTCGATAGCGGTATCCCATTGTTGGCGGCATAAAAACACTGCGGCATTGGCACCCGTCGGTATAGGAGACATACACCCACAAAAACGTTTGATGGGCCGCTTTTTTTCCACGAATCATTTTAGTATACATTATGGAAAATATAACATTTCTTTTCAGTTTTCTTCTTATCTTTGACTGGTTATGATCTACGTACAATATATACAGTAAATAAAAATGAGTGAGTTACGAAAACGGAAGTGTGTGTTGGTTTCGTTTGAGACTCGGTTAAATGTGTCAAAAGACTTGACAGAGGGGAATCTGTAAAAAAGCTTTGTAGTGTTTAATTTTTTCCATGTTAGATGTATAATATACATAACACAATATATACGATACATTTATGTTCAATAATATGAGTTGCAATATTATCTTAATTGCATAATTCTTAGCGCTACCTGATTAAATAAGCTTTCTTTGAACGAAAACCGATTTTTCACGGGAACCTCGGATTAACCGGCCAAACGGGCAACCGCCCTGGGTGTCAGTCCCGACTAGACCGGTTAAGAGGGGTTCTATATATATATATATATATATATATATATATATACACACACACACACACACACACACACACACACACACACACACACACAGTGCTTCAAAAAGGACTACAAATTTTTTAATTTATATAAATTTATTCAGACTACTTACAGAGCTAGTTTTGGTCTCATTTTGTAGCAAAATACATCAAGTTTTTTAACTTATAGTTAGGTAGCTTCAATGTGATTTCCATTGTTCATTTTGCAGACATCCTATCTGAAGTTGATATCCTGCCAAACCCACAGTAGTATGTAAGGCATAACTTCTTCAACTCAGGTGTAGATTCTTGCTCTGAGCTCTCCGAGAGAAGCCGGTAACTGTGGTTTATAAACTTTATGTTGATAAATCCCCAGATGTAAAAATTGAGAGGTGTCAGATCCAGTGAAGAAGATGGCAATGCAATTGCTCAACCTCGACCTATCCATGTACCAGGAAAGCAGTTATTTAGGAAATCCCAGACGTGGTGAGGTATTGTGGTGGTGTGCCATCTTGTTGAAAGTGTATGCAGCGTTCTTGGTTGTCCTCATCAATCTATGGGTTTTAAAAGTTTTCTAGCATATCTAGGCACAATATTGTGTCAATGGTTTTCTTTATTTTTTTAAAAAATAAAGAGTCGTAAACTTTGCTCTTGTTTAAGGCACAAAAGACGTTAACTTTTGGACTATCACGAACATGTTCCAAGGATTGTTGTGGATTTTCATAGCCCCAAATCTGAAAGTTGTGTGTATTACATGGAAAGTCAATTCATCACTGAATATTATGTTTGTAATGAAATCCTGATCTTCGAGCAATCAATGTAAGATTTCCGCACAAAACTCCATACAAGCAACTCTTTCAGTGTCTTTTATTCTTGCACCATTTTTAATCTGTGCAGTTTGAGATAAAAATATTTACTCAACACACAACGAACAGTAATACGTGGAATGCCCAGTTTGCTAGAAGCATTCCAGATTGTCTCACTTCCTCTATCTGACTTCCTCTATCTGGGGGTGGTCTGAGGTTTACTGAACACCCGGTTTCAATAAAACACTTATGCCATTAATAAATGGTAGACCTACTGGGAGGATCTTTGCTATACTCAATACGAAAATTCTTATTGTACAATTCTCATAGGATTTGATTTTTCAAACCAAAACACACAGCTAGCATGCTCAGGACCAATGAAGGTATCCATCTTTGTTACAACTGTCATTAGTGCTTATGGTGGTGCTATTCTATTTGATACTGTACTACGTGAGTCAAAAATTAAAGTATTTTACTACAAAATGACACCAAAACTAGCTCTATAAGTAGTCTGAATACATTTATATGAATTTACGAAGTTCTAAAGTCCTTACTTTTTAAGGCTTGAGTCACCAGAAAAGGCATGGTTTCTTATTATTTCTCTATAAACTATTTAAAATACTAATAATAGGAATAAATGTTACACCTCAGTAGTCAGAAAACTGTTGTTTTAATTGTTTAGGGCGGCAGTGGACTTATCAGACTTGCACAGAATTCGGTTACTACCAAACTTCAAACAGTAAGCAGAAATTATTTGGTGATCGGTTTCCTGCTGATTTCTTTATCAATCAATGTGTTGATATATTTGGAGATTTGTAAGTAATGATATTATTAATTATTTGTCTAGGCTTTATAAGTAACAACAAATGAAGCGAAAATAAAGTTTGAAAGAAAGCTTAAAATAAAGGTTTCAAGGAAAACTAAGCCTAAATAGTTAAAAGAACAGTAAACAATTGGGTTCAGAAACTATTATAATATAAAAATGGTCATACAAAAATATAGTTTACAATTTAATTTTTTCTTATTTCTTCATTGTTAGGCCTGTTCTTCATCACTATTGTCTCTTTCGGGTTATGTCTTATGTTATGTTAAGAATCAAGCTTCCCGTCTGGGTTCTTTAAATTTAAACTAAATAAATCCGTGCTCAATTAATAACAGTTATCGCTCCATCGTCTATTGGGTCTTCCTATACTGCTTCTACCAATAGGTGAATTATCTCAAACAATTTTTACCATTCAGATGTTGTCCATCCTACTTATATGATCATTCCATTCACCTTAAGACATTTTATGACAGTGAAGCAAGACATTAAGCAAGTCATGATTCTTCAAAGAGTATTAACCACAATGTAAAAGGACACATTTGGTGGAGTGAAATGATGAAAGTAACCATCGAACTCCATCAGTTCAATTGAGATTGATGAAAAACCAATCTTCGAAGATTGCTGAAATGAATATTGGTAATTAAAATGTCTTGTTTCTTCGACTTCCAAATGTTACAAAAAAGACGTTCAGTTTTTCAACCTACAAAGTTTCTTCTACTTCCATGGTCTCTGGATCAAAAGTATATAATTCAGTTAGGAGAAATGCAAATAGGAAAGACAACAGTTTTTTTGTAGACAAGTTTCATGCTAAGAAATCTTTTAACTCTCCGTCGGTCGCAGTAGAGCAAATTGATACAAGCCCAACACTTTGTGTCATCATTTTTTAGGACGCAGTCTGGAAATCCATAACAACATGTTTCTACTTCCTTTTCCTCCTCATTTCAGTGAAGGAATTGAATTAACTCTTTGTATTAATATGATACACTGTGACCTTTTCAGAAACTTATTCAAAGTTACCAAATTGATATATTGTGACCAATAATTTGTTTACATTTTTAGAAATTAAATTTTGTGAGGATTTTTTATTTGTTATTATTTTCCTTTTTATTATTATTTTGACCATAAAAACATTCTAATTTTTAGTCTTAAAAAATACATAATTTAGTGCCACTTTTAAGATTGTGTTCAACTTAATGTGCTCAACTTTGACTTTTCTGATTACAAATTTCTTTACTGAAGGTCCAATTTTCACAATTAAAACAAATTATTTTGTTTTGTAACTTTACAAATCTAATATTATTTGTTAACAGTAAACATATTAAAACATTCAAAGATCACAATTATAGAGGAAGTGTTAAACATAAATGTATCATTTTGATACACTGCGACTTACCTTGTTGTTATGAGAGTGTGACTGATGGAAGGTTAATCTTCCCTATTGAATTGGACAGATTTTTTGAAGAAGTTCAAAGACAAATGACTAAGAAAATAAATAATAAACAAACAACTCTGGCAAATAAAATGAGGTCATTGTTAGCCAACAGACAAACAGATAAGATTGTACACACAAACCACAAATTCTTTCCACGCACCATTAACCTTTCTGAAATTGTATTTACAGAACCAATAGTGACCAATAATTTGTTTACATTTTTAGAAATTAAATTTTGTGGGGAGGATTTTTTATTTGTTATTATTTTCCTTATTATTAACCTTTCTGAAATTGTATTTACAGAACAAGAAACCAATCTACTTAACAAAGGATTAAAGCATAACATACAACCCAATAACAGCAACCTTTGCTCTGCACTGATTAATGTAGAAGAAGCCATTAAATGTTTACCCAAGGATTACCAAAACATCACAAGATGCATCTTTACAGATAAGGCTTCAAAACACATCAACCAAAACAAAAACAGTATACCTAAATCGTTAGATTATTCAGAAATCAAAACAATAAACAACATAAAACAGAAATTAACAGATAACAATTCAATAATCACCAAAGCAGACAAAGGAAATTCCCTAGTTATAATGAAAAATCAAGATTACATAGATAAAGCAGAAGAATTTTTTAAAACCAATGACATAGCCAAACTTAAAACTGACCCAACAGCTGGATTCAACAAAAATGTAAAGGATAGCATAAACCAATGCAAACACCTTATAAACAAATCAGATGCAAGGCAACTTAAAATGATAAAACCTACAGCACCCAAACTCAGAGCGTTACCCAAATTACATAAAAACAATATACCAATAAGGCCACTAGTTAATTTCAGAAATGCACCCACATACAACATATCAAAGTTCCTATCCAATATTATCAAAAACAAGACCAAACTACAACCAAATTATAGTGTATTAAATAATCATGATCTAATTAAGAAAATTAGTAATGTAGAGATTAAACACAACTACAAATTAGTATCATTTGATATCACCAACTTATATACCAACGTTCCTATTGACGAAACCATCATAATTCTAGAAAATAATCTAAAAGAAAATAGCAACTTGGGAAAAACAGAAATAAATGAATTGATTAATATCCTGAAAACTTGCCTCAAACAGAATTATTTCTCATTTAATAACGAAATATACATACAAAACAAAGGCCTAACTATGGGATCACCATTATCCGGAATAATGGCTGAAATATTTCTTAATGACATTGAGAACAAACACAATGAATGTAAACAACCAATTCAGGAAAAATCTCATATACTATCACAGATATGTTGATGATATATTATGCCTATTCAATGGTTCAACAAGACAAATTGACAACTTCAACAAATATATAAATAAAATTCACCCAAGCCTAAAGTTCATTTCAGAAATAGAAACCAACAATAGCATTAATTATTTAGACCTAACCATCACAAAAATAGATAATAAACACAACTTTAAAATATACAGAAAGCCAACACAAACCAGCCACACTATAAACGCATCTTCGAACCATCCACAATCACACAAAATAGCAGCATACAATAGCATGATATACCGAGCTCTAACCATACCCTTGCAACAAGATGACCTAAACAATGAAATGGAAATTATCAAACATATAGCGCAAAACAATGGTTTTAAATCTTCAATGGTGGACAAACTCGTACGTAAAATACAGAAAAAACTTGAAAACCATAGCAAACCTCTACACTGCAACAATAGCAACAAAAAGACAAAATTCATTCCAATGCAAAACACACCAATTTTTGATCATCATGTCCACAACTCTTTCAAGAAATACAACTACAACATAGCCTACAGTACAAGAAACAGTTTATCACAATATTTCAACCACACAAAAAATAACCATGACCTATAGAACAATAGTGGCATATACAAACTAAATTGCAGTGATTGTGATAAATATTAAATTGGACAAACAGGCAGAACATTTAGAGAAAGATTTAAAGAGCATATACCTAGCAGCAGAAACAATAGAACTACAAACTCAGCATTCACGGACCATTTAATTGATAACATACATTTTTACACCAGCATACAGGATAATATGTCAGTGATACATAAAATAAATAAAGGTCACACCATGAGCGTCATCGAAGAATATGAGATTTATAAACACCACAAAAGCAATCCAGAAAAAATTTTAAATGAAAAATTGAATTTTGCTTCCAATTGCCTTTATGATCTAATATTTTGCCAACAACATAAAATCAAGGGGACATAAGAAAATCTAGTAGGGCACAAGGTACAATCTGATAAGCATTGAACAGAGCTGCACCTTTATCTTTCTAAATCAGTCTTAGAGGAAATACACCAGAATGAGGTACCTCTCAAGTGTAGCAATGTTGAACAAATTTATTTATTTATGTGACGAAAAATGTATGAAAATATGTGTTACAATAAGTGTTGTGTATATATAAGTGTTTAAGTGAACATAGATAGCTGGCCTGATGATGCTGCCTGTGGCAGTGAAACATGTAGCCACATAAAAGGTAAAATACA
This sequence comes from Aphrophora alni, assembly GCA_963513935.1. NCBI lineage: Eukaryota > Metazoa > Arthropoda > Insecta > Hemiptera > Aphrophoridae > Aphrophora > Aphrophora alni. The sequence goes on from OY740766.1 coordinate 81,393,658, forward strand.
AATACAGACTACATTTGACAGAAAATAAATAATATATATAAAATATATGTAGTTCTAAGGCTATCAACAATGAATAATAATCTTCCCGCTGTTAGTAGATGCTACAATGTCTCATTTCTGTATATAATGAACGTTAGTAGACATACAGCATATATTGTTTTAACATTCAGTAATCAATTCTTTGAAATTGGTATCATTCTAAACAGCACAAACCATGCTATATTATGTGTTACAGTTTTTGATCCAGTGAGCTTTTCTAGGACAGAAATATGATAACGAAATTATGTTGCCATTACATTAGTTTTGTAAATATTGTAAATAATTATACATTTTTGATTAACAATAAAAAAGTAACAAAATGGCTATCTCATATGATCCATATAATTTGATATATTTTAATTTGGGGATAATAAAAAATAAGTTTTTTCAAAACTATTTTTAGCCACACCAAAAACAGGTAATTTTTTAATAAAGTTATCTCCATATTGTGTAGACTTTTGTGATTACAGTGATATATAATTCATAATATACTTTTATTAAAAGTTATTATTTTGATGATTTATTTTGTGTACTTATAAAAATGTCCCAAAACAGTTGAAACAATTTTGGGTATTATAGTGAAGAGTGTTAAGGTTAAATAGCGAAAATAGTCCCTGCAGGGCTTCATCTACTAAGAATGTCCCTCACGGTCCCTTCTCACTCACCTTAACACTCACAACACATAAACTATCATCTATAAAGTCATTTTCATTCATTTCATCTACATTAGACAATTACTTTCAATTACAACTTTCACCTTTCTTAGAGCTTTTGTTTGTGCTGTACATCTCTTTCTTAGGCAGGGTTTTCTCACTTCGCAACCAAGTGGTGAGGTTCTGGCATTCATTCATATTTATGCTGGGTACCAATGGGTGTTAGTTAGGACCATATGTCCTTAAACTTGACGGTTCTGTCAAGTTTGTGGACGTGTGAGTTCTACCTGAACAAAGCCAATGGTGTGCGTACAATACAGATAAGATCACAACAGCAAAGGATGTCAAATGTTCTAATTGTGGTGGTGATCATCCTGCTTGTTCCTTCAACTTAACTAGATATAAAATGGAGAAAATTATTTTGTCTATCATGTCAAAAGACAAAATATCTTTCAATAATGTCAGAAAGAAATTTATGGCTTCAAAACCTGCAGTTGTAGGAAAATTTTACCGATTAAGTATCTAATAAAATGACATTGTGTACCAACTGTGACCAGCTGACCAAAAAAGTTAAATTACTAACAGAACCGGTAACTCAACTATTGGCCATTTTCTCCCAAATTGTTTCTGCTAACATCCATCTTTCTAAAATAAATTCTACTCCTTTTCTAGAGGAAGTCCATCCATTTCTGGCTTGAGAAATTAGGCTCCAAAAGTCACAACTGTGATTTATAAGGCTCCTTCCTCTCCAGCAATCAGACAATTTCTTAAAAACAAGTCGGTCAATTGCCCTGTCACTACAAAACCAACATCGAAATCATTGGCTTCAAATCCGAGCCATCTAATAAGATGAACAAAAATGAAAAAGTAGAGGTTCCCTCTAAATCCATTCAGGTGGGTCTAACAAACCTCTCCCAAAATCACTTCAGGCATCTTCCAAGGCTGATATCATTAAACACCTCCCAACTTCAGGGAAACTGACTTTCCTTAAAATATACAATCGTATATTTTAAGAGTAGTGTTTTCTCGATGCTTGATTGGAGGCTACAGTAATTACTCTTTTAAAACAAGGTAAAGAAAAAACCAAACCAGGAAATTACTGTCCAATTTCTCTTACTAGTCTACTTTACAATCTGATAGAGAAATTGATTAATCACAAAACTTGATTGATACCTCAAAAGTAACTGTCTGCTTTGTAATGAACAATGCAGCTTTAGACAATGAACAATACCGGAAGAACAGTCTACAGCTCTGATCTGTCCAATTTATTTAGCGAGAGACAAAACTGATTGTAAGAACTAGAGGCCAATCTCATTGGTGAATGTAGTTTATAAATTAATGGTGAAAATTACAAGCTACAAATTAGCACCATACACAGAAGGGATTTTTGGTGATTACCAAGGTACCATTACTACTGCTATTGGTGTATTTTTTTATATAAGAAACATTTTGAAAAAGCGTTATGAATTCAATATCACACTTTACCACATTTTCATTGACTATAAACAAGCATATCATATGTTATTAAGAAAGGTTTCATATGCGGCAATGAGAGATTTTGGAAATATAAAGATTTTGAAATCAGTCAAGGCCTGAGCTTGGGGATCTGCTCCATACACAATTATTTAACATAGTGTTGTAAAATGTAATTCGTTCCATTGAAGTCATGAAGATTTTAAATTGCACTGCTGTTTGACAGCCAGATCAGCAGATAGACTGAATGACAGCAGCGTTTGAAGAGTTGAAAGATAAATCAGAAGAAATAGGGCCCTCAGTAAGTGAAAGTAAGACTAAGTATATGATCACCACTAGGAATTAAGAAAAATTTTGAAATATCTTAGAGGTACAAGTGGATAAGCAACATTTTGCAACAGTATCAAAGTTTAACTATTTAGAAACCATGCTGACAGAAAAAAAAATGATAGCAAAGACAAAGTAAATCTAAGACTAACAGCAGGTAATGATGCTACTTTGCTTCCTTAAAATTACTGCTATCTAAAGTAATATCAAGTCTCACAAAAATAAAAAATTCTGAAATAGTATTATGACCTATTATATGTATATATTAAGACCTATCTATAATATATATTGCAGGAACCTGGACTTTGACCAAGGAAAGTGGGATGAAATTATGTATTTGGAAGCGGAAAAATGTAAGGACCAACTTAAAACTGGTAAATATATATAAAGAACCTAAAATACGATGGTCCTTATAACAGTGATGAGGTTGAGATGAGATATTGAAAGGATGGAGATCACACGAACAGTAAAGAGGGTTTACTGAATTAACTCAGGCAAGCCAGAGGGAAGGAGAAAAGCTAAGACACCTCGGAAGAGTTGGTTATAGGATGTGGAGGAGGATTTGAAAGTTGTCGGTGTGAGAAGATGGCACATGCTTCTCAGTGTCAGACATGAATGGATCAGTAGGCTATCCTTAAATGAGGCCAACGGTTGTAGCGCCAGTGGGTAAAGTAAGTATGTGCATAATTTGAAAATAATTATGTACAGATAGATATCCAGGATATATATAATTGAAGTCAACTAAGCCTACTTTACTATGAATGGACGCTCTGAGAGAGTTTGTGTAAACACCACAAATGCTAGTTGTGAAAGTCAAAGACATTGAATTTATACAAAGTCTAAAGAAATGGTTGTGTATACTTGAAAATATAGGACAACCAGCAATTTCAAGAAAGGATGACAAAGTATGAAAGGGGTTTTTCAATAGACGTACACAAATGGCTTAGTTGAAACATGTAATATTTCTAGTAGGCTTACGTTTGTTTTATCACCTTTATGAACCGGCTGGTGGAATAAAGTATTAGCAGTTAACAGATCTGACACATCTTACCCTGTGCTAGTGTCAACTTGAAAATTTGTTTTCACTCCAGTAGAGCCTTAATTGTAATTCTGCTACATTTTCAGAATAAATATTTCAACTATTTAATGATTGTCGACCTGTTAAAGTAGAATTTATCCTTTAAACCTGAAGTCTGTAAGATTAAGTCTGGAAATTTTTGTGGTTTAGATACACACATTACTTTCCTATTAATCTGTTTTGAAAATTCTCTAATTGAAACTGTTTCACAGGTTTATTAAAAACATATGGGAGTTTGAATAACTATGTTCAATAATAATTGTAACTGTGTTTAATATCATTATGAATCTCTTAAATATGGTTTTACTATGAAATTAGTTGAGAAAACTATCACACCATAACCTATAAGTTATGGATCCCTTGTTCTGACCGTTAAAGGGTTTGCTTTAACAATATATTATGCAATTGTGAATGTTGCAACCATTATTATTTGTAAAGTTTATTTTGTTTGGTTTTATTTTAAATTTAAGACTATTTTCTAAATTATATTCCAGTATTATATAATTTATTTAAAAATTTTATATGATGTATTAGTTGTAGAGAGCCTTACACATTCTCGGGTTAGTTAACTGAATCAAAATGTTCCTCCGTATGATTGGGAGGTTGAGATTAGGAGGAGGCGCATTAGTTCTTAACATTTTTAGTGTGTTTCAGTTAATTTGTAACCCTCTGAAGTTGGTGTTTATTCAAAATTTACATAAGGGTAGTAAATTCATGTTTTAGTGGTTTGGGGATTATTTGTTTTCCTTATTGTGAATGTCACCACAGTGCTCTTTGGAGATTTAAACTGTAAATATAGCTTGTATGTTACTCTAACAAATACTATATTTTATGAAAATATTTGTTTATTATTATCAACTTTTATTTGTGTTATATTGAATACTGTCCTTTTATTTAGATACTGTAAAATTATTGTCTCATAATACTTTTAAACTGTAGGGAACAAATGTGTAAACCTTATTATTATTATTTTTTTTTAGGTATGATAAAGGGTTGTTAAAAAGAGCAACAAAGCGTTCAAATATTATTTATGGAGGTTTGAACGTTAAAGAAAGTCGTGTTGTCTATGTACATGGCTCTATTGACCCTTGGCATGCACTTGGAATTACAATCTCAAATTCTACAAGTGCCCCTGCTATTTATATTGAAGGTGAGTTATTACATGATTTTTATTTCCTATTCTGGTTAAAATAAACAATAAAATATACAAAAATACTTAGTGTCAATATTTTTTTATTACAAAATATTCAATAATAATAATTATTATTTATTTGAGTAAAGCAATAAAAAAAAAAAACAACAATTTATCAATAATAACATTTAATTAACAAAGTGTAACAATTCGGTAAGAAACATATTAATACAGTAGAACCTCTGTTAACCGGCCTCGGATTAACCGGTCCTCGGATTAACCGGCCTATATCATAGTGTACTGGTTGAATGAGAGTTTCCGAAAATAAATTGTAATTGAAACACCAAAGCGGCGGCGATATCAAACGACTTTGTCGATAGCGGTATCCCATTGTCGGCAACGTAAAAACACCGCGGCACCAAAACGGCGGCGATATCAAATGACTTTGTCGATAGCGGTATCCCATTGTCGGCGGCATAAATGCACCAAAGCAGCGGCGAGTCAAACGATTTAGTGGTATCCTATTGTCGGCGGCATAAAAACACCGCGGCATTGGCACCCGTCGGTTTAGCATACATAAACCCACAAAAACATTTCATGGGCCGCTTTTTTTCCACGAATCATTTTAGTATACATTATGGAAAATATAACATTTCTTTTCAGTTTTCGGAAGCGTGTGTTGGTTTCGTCTGAGACGCGGTTAAATGTGTCAAAAGACTTGACAGAGGGGAATCTGTAAAAAAGCTTTGTAGTGTTTAATTTTTTCATGTTTGATGTATAATATACATAACATAATATATATATATATATATATATATATATATATATACGATACATTTATGTACAATAAAATGAGTTGCAATAACATCTTAATTGCATAATTCTTAGTGCTACCTGATTCAATAAGCTTTCTTTGAATGAAAACCGATTTTTGACGGGAACCTCGGATTAACCGGCCCGGGTGTCAGTCCCGACTAGACCGGTTAAGAGGGGTTCTACTGTAATATAATCTAAAACAAAAAATCAATTCCAAACTAATATTAAATATTTTAGTAAGTAATTATTTGGTTTTAAATTAATAGAAGATAATGTAATTATTTAGTATTATTATCAATATATTCTGCCAATAAATCACAAAGGAATATACTATACATAACACTGAAATATTTCATGAGCACTGTTCAATTTACTAATGCCTGAGGAGTGAGGAGAATAGTTTCACCTTGTATATAGTTCAAAGTTAGGTGCTTTGTGAGTTATACAGGGTGGATCGTAATTAGTGTTAAAACATTTTTTGGAGTAAAGTACTACAACGAAAAAACTCAAGTTCTTTTCTTTGAGTCAGACTGTACGTTTCCCCTAATTTCTTTAATAAACGCACAAATCTCAAACCCTGGAATTTTTATCCAGGATTCGTTCCCGAGAGATAGAGAACGAATTAATCAATCCACTGGAAGTTTTGGCTTCTTTTTATTATCTGGCCTGGATTGATTAACCCCTTCAACAGTTTAGGTTTCCCTAAACTGTTGGTACCCCCCTATTTATTCAATTACTTCCAGTACTAAATTTACTTTAACTATTCTCAGGGAAAGCACGACTTTAATTTTACTTTACTAATCCCCAAGGAGTGTGTTCTGAAGAATACCTCTGTTACACAATATATTTTATCTCGATTCCCTCAATTTCTAATTTAATACAAGTGGTGTGGATTATCTAAATTAAACAACACATAATTGTTAATACTAACAAGAATGAAGTAATTTATTCAATCTGCTTTTTAAACTCAAATTCAACTTCTACAATATTTGAAACAAAATTAAATTATTAATATCAACCAAAATTTATAACACTTTATCAAATAATATTACATTTAAAAAGAAAACATTTCACATTACAATTTATTAATTTATAAATTACTTTAACTAGGTTGCAGATTGGCAGATTTATCTCTTGAGGAAAATTATATTTCAAGACTTTATGTTTAATACACTTCCTCTATTTAATTCCTGAACACTAATTACCCAGTTTGATAATTTAATTAGTCATTCAGGTCTAATTTATTTAGTTTACTATTATTTTAAAAGAAAAATATCCACAATTAAATTTATCAATTTACAAAATTTTATTAAACACCTTAAATCTATATCCCAGGAAAATCAGTTGAATTTAATTTAATTTTCGGCCAATTTTGCCTTGCAAATAAAAGGGATACCTTGACTGATGATCGGAAGATCCTGGTTCCTGGATAAGGGAAGATGTTGTTGTCCTGGTGACCGTTGGTTGTAGAAAATGATTTAAAGATCCATGGAGTTTAAGCGAAGTTCTAGTGACGTGTTGATCTGGACTGACACTGGATGAAACTTTTTTACCACTTTTTGGAACTTGCTGTAAACTAATTAATTCGCCATTTCACTTATCACTTCCTATCATACGATTTTATTTTATTGAAATTGATTTTGACTCATTTTTAACTTTTCTAAAATTTGTGCACCATAACTTTGGGCATAGTAACACTTTATACTGTTTAATTAATTTTGAAGAACAGAGCGCGCTCGGGCATAGCCACCTTGTAGTACTTAAATCTTGATTTTTTAGGAGAGAGCGACCAAGTCGCCTGCAGCTATATTTATAGCCAAAAAATACGATATTCTCGTACCAATTTATTTCCCTCACAGGGATAATGTGATATTTTCTTTTTTCACCATTTATATGCAGTTTTTTGGTAAACTTCATCTTCTATTGTTGTATTTGTTTATCTACAGTTGGTTTGCTATGGTCCAAGTCCTTAAATTCCTTTATTTTAATTAATTTCTATTAATTATCCTTTTCTATTTAGTCGTAGACTAGTTGGTACCACTAACTCCGCCCCTTCCGACGTCACAAAGTCATGATGATTCAGCTTCTACATCTTTCGACTTGCAACTAGACATTTGGCTATCGTTTTTCTTAATTTTTAATTTATTAGGTTAACTTATGACTTTTTTGTGTTTTAATCGTCATCATCTTGTAGGTCTTGATCTGAGCTTTCGCGAAAAGTACGTGTGGTGATTATCGGCCCGCCCGTTCGCCTGTTTTGTGTGATTTACGATTTTGAATTCTCACACCTTTCACTTTACAGTTCTGAAACTTCACTAAATTGTTCTTCTTGTGTAACAAACTTAACAGCCGCTGCGACGATCTTCTGCACCTCTTAGATCCAGGGTTTTTCACACCTTTTCATTTGGGGGGGGGGGGGGGTTAATATATACTGATTACCCTGAGATTCACATATTTTGTTAAATACTTAAATCTAACCAGGTTTACCAAATTTTAGCTCATTTACTTTATCCCTGTCCCCAAAAAAGTGTGAAAACTATAACCTTTTATTTTTAATTAATTTTTAAATTTTTTCTTTATTTATTTGTATACCTTTGTCTTACAAAATACTTCTTTAACCCTTTATTAAAATTTACTTTTCTTTCTGTTTTATGCAACTCTTACTCTTTACCATTTCACCTAACTTTTTATGTATCACTTTTTTCAAAATTTTATTCTTAGAATTTGTTTTTATTCTCAAAAATACTAAGATTTTTTATTTTTGACTAATTTTGAAAATTTTTTGATTCTTCATTCAAATTTATTGCAGCTTGTGTTAATTTTTATGAAACAACCGTAACTGATCTGTATTGCGTACAACTTGTACTACAATTACACATCCTATAACAGTATTATTTCATATTTTTTCAAAATTCATTAAATACAGATTTTTTATTCAAAATCTACTGACATACGATTTTACTGTCATAACGGGTAGGCGAAAGTTGACTTTAGACCTGGTCATAGGTCAGTTTCACCGACTCGCGGTGAACAGCAAAGTCGCTTACAAATTAGCCAAACCTTGTATTAGGATAGGATTAGATTTTGATTTTTGATTTTTTGACCAAAATATAATCCCATACAACGAATTTCTGTTGTAGTACATTCTATACTAGTGAAAAAACAGCACATATTACTCCAACCCTTAGTTTAAAAAAATGTTTTTGGTTCTTTTTAAAATCTATAGTCCACCAATAAAACTGCATTTTCTTGGCTTCTGTGAAGTTTTGTAAAATTTGAGACTATTTTCAGACTCTACACTGAATTTATAACATGACTAACAGTATTTTAAACATTATGATAAAATACTGGTAAATACTGAAAATTATTGCTTAATATTGTAATTTAAAAATGGTGAGAATAGTATAAAATTAAAGTCTTTGTTACACTTTATTTTAGGATAGGAAGTGTTAAATGTTATAAAAAACTTTCCTATCTAATAAGCTTTTAAACAATGTACTATAATCTTGGGTTTGTAGTATTGAGTCAAAACAACGGCAAAATTTAATAGCTCCGTAAGTAAAAAAGTTTTAGCAAGTACGTTCTGTATCAAAAATTATTCTCCTAAATTAACACAAATTTGTATTTACGGTCCAATTTTCATGTAACTTATGTTATTTATGTTTATTTGGTTTTGGTTTCGCAATTGTTCATTCTGCAACTTTTAACTTTGTTATCTATAGACAACATTTTATAATAGCTTCAATATAATATATTTATATAATCAATGTAAAATTATAATAAAAATTGTATGTATATATTCAAAGTTAGAGAATTTATAGTGATTGTTTGAGTGGGTGTGCATGGTCTGGTTTATGAGTTGTAACTCTGTTTTGTTTGCTTCACATCTGTTGGTGACTTTGTCAGTTGGGATAATTATTTTGTTGCTAAATGTGTCACTTAATTTAGTTTCAAAAGCCTTAAATATTATGATGACTATTATATATATATGTGTGTGTGTGTGTGTGTGTGTGTGTGTGAGTTTAAGCTAGTTTGTATTTCAAACATTTCAATTTGTTGGTTAGAGTTTATTTTGTTATTTTTATCCATCTCTGCCTTCAAGTTATGTGTGCATGTAAACAGCTGATCATTCAATCCAGAGTTTAATACAATGATGTCAACAATTTTTAGGTGCACTTCTGACTTAAAAGTTACCAGTTTTTGAATGAGTTGTTCTTGGAATTTGTTTTGTGGGGGTTTTCTCTTCACATTCTAGAGTCGGCTTTCTTTCTGACTTATGCATGTAGCCAATTGCAGAACTTGCCTCTTTCAACTCTTACTATTGAACTTGTGGATTATTCGAAATATGCACAGAAACCAAACACGAAAGAGCAGCAGTATTAGTGGGATTCTCCAAGTGGCCATGTGATTTTTCTGATCTTATTTTTTAACTTGTGTATCCTAAAGACCCAAAATGTACAGTTAAATTAATTTTGGATGGGTGTAATGAAACCGGAGGTTTTTAATGTCATGTTTTTTTTTCCAATAAACAGTGTTATTTATGAAACTGATAGTCTAAAATGGCATAAGCAGTTCGTAACCAATATACCATGTTTTCCACTTAATTATATTATAAATTATTAATACTCTTTTATGTTAATTGTGTCTAATTTCATCAAGAGCTGGCTGGTATTTTGTAAATGTAGTTTAAGCTAAATTTAACCTTTAAAATCTTCTTCGACTCACCTGAGTCGTGGACATAACTTTTTTCAATTTAACATTTCACCTTCTAAAAATCGTCCTATAGTTTATATCACAATAGTTTAAGTACCAATGTAGCTAATGTTCCACACTTTCATAATCATATAAACAAAAGTCTATAAAACAAAACAAAATGTAATAAATCGATATAATTTGTGTGTTTTACCACTAGGAAGTAACACATGAACATTCGTCTCAACATAAGACAAAAGTCATGTCTTAGTTTGTATATTTTTCTCATGTCCAAATTTCAGCCCAACTAATCCACAGTGTCATTATTTTATAGTATTTTTCTTCTCATAGTTGTTAAAATATAAAAATTATACATACCAAAATCAACCACGGGTGTTTTGTCTATGACTCGCTGATGAAATGTCAAATATCAGTTAGTAATATTTTGATTTTTTTGACAATCTTTATATGAATGGAAAGAAGAATTTCAGATCTGTCAAAGGTTTTATTCCATTTCCCTGTGATACTATTTTTTTGTTTGGGCTATACAAGCAAAGTTGTCATTTCAAATGGGTAAGGTGACCTTTGTTCTACAATCATGGTGTCATTTTCAATGCAGTAGCTTATGAGTGTTTCATCAGTTTGGTGCTTTTAAACTGATCTTTTCAAGAGTTTATTAATTTGTAATTTATTGTGAATTATTTACTATGTTTTGTTGATATGTGTTATTTTGATTTAACAAATTTTGCAGCTATTTTATGCAAGTTTCTTGGTGATTTTTTGGTTAAAATTTTTGTGATGTGAAGATAACTTTTCTCATTCTTGATTACTTTACTCGAAAATATGCCACTGTAGAAAATTTATAAATTAATAGTTCAATTTTACGTACATTTCTCTAAACAATGGTATATAACAAGTTGGGTTTTGCATTGAATAAATATTTTTCGTGATTTTTTTTTTAAATACTGTAGGCCTAATTTATTACCTATTCTGTATTTTCTTCATAAAAATTTTATTTCTCTAATGAAAGTTTTCTAAATTGATATATTTTTGTACACACTTTTATTCACAATTACACTACAAAACTTTTGTACATCTTGAAAATAATTAGACTTTTTTTTCTATGTTATGTATATATAGTTTTTTGTGGTGTTTTGGCTTCAGTTACTTCATGATTTTTTTATTCCTGAGGTTCTAATGTTAGTCACTTGTTTCTAACAAATGATATATTACAAGTTGGTTTTTCTATAAAATTACTATTTTTGGTATTTTTTTTCAAAATTAGCCTAACTTTTCAGCAAGTCTTTTTTTCCATAAAAATTGATTTTTCAACATGTAAATTTTTTAATTGATTAGTTTTTTTATTAACATTTATTCACAACTACATAACAAAACTTTAGTGTATCTTTAAAAAATATTACACTAATTTTGTCGTATTTTATATATAGGCTCTTTGTGCCGTTTTTACCTAATTTTTTGCACATTTTTTATTACTAACATAATAACTTCAAAATGTTTACATTTAACAGGTTTTTTCATTATACAGATGAATTCTACACATATTTTTGAGAAAAATTATATATAACAACTTTGGTTTTTAATAATATTACTATTTAAAAAAATACCATTAAAATCAAAAATGGCCCACCAATTTGGGAATATCTAGTAAGCCTTGTAAGGGTTAATAACTGTGGTTAGAGGGACATAGAAGAAATATAAACTACTTCTTTGGGTAGGCTTGGCATGTTTTCTATTGTTCCTTACATTTTCTAAGTTTAATATTAAGCTAAGCAAACCAACTTAGTTTTAGTTGGTTAAGTGCACGCTGTGTTATTCCATTTTATTATTTAATTCATGTGTTGTGTTTTTATATTTACGGGTTGTGTTTGTATTTGTGCTTCCACATCTACATGTTGTGTTCGGATAGAACAGCTCTCTGTAAATAATAAACTTGGGATTTTGTCAATTAGATTGGTTGGAATTGTTTCTTTTGGGCTTGATGAAACGACACCATTTTGTTCCTCAGTCTCTTTCCCATTATCGTTATGAGTTAAGACATCAGTCTCAAGATATTATGTATCTGTACTGTGCTAGAATATTTAGATTATCTAATGTCGTTAAATTTATTTCTTTACTGCTAGTAGTTAAATTTATTTCTTTGTTGCTAATCGTATCTATTTGTGTTGTGATTGTGTCTGTATTTATTGGTAGGATTTCCGACATAGAATGTCCACCCTATTGATCTCTTAACCCTTTTAGTGCTAAGTGCCTGTCAATTTTCCATGGTTGAAAGTGCTAGCAGAATAATGAGTAAATTACATTGTATCATTAAAAATAATTCATTACAAATCCATTTTTTAAAGCTTTTTGGACCCAGTTTGTTTTTTCATACTCACAAATGTTTACATTATGTATTATATGTGTTAATAGGTGTATTATGTTTGTTCGGATAAAATATATATATATATATATAAAATTGTATCTACGAAACTTTTTTTTTTACTTTGAGATGCAAAAATGAGTCCAATTTAAAAAATAATAATAAAATTGATTATACCATTCAAGAGAGAAGACAAAATTGAACAAAATATATTGAAATTATAAAGAAAAATAAATGTATTTTGAACTATATAAATGTATAAGCATTTTTGTGTACGGTTACCAAACGGACATATTTCTAGTAAATCCCTAATTACACTGTCATCCATTGTGCCATTGTGCACACTAAGTATTAAAATATTCAAAAACTAAAAACAAGAATTCTTTTATATATTCAATTTTTGTAATTCTAAAATGAAATGCAGAAGAAAAAAAATTGTGGAATATATTTACTAAACCAACTCCAAACACTTAGGTCTTTATAGTTTAGGCCAACAGTAAACAAGGGATTTCACTATACTGAATGACTCATTTGAAATATTTAAAGGACTAAATAAAGCAACTTACACACTTATACCATTAAAACATTGACTAAATAAAACATTTACTTTATAAATTACAAACACAAAGTAAATTAAAACAACCTTTCACTCCTTGGTTATAACTACAACGGTTGGCATCCCACCAACGCAAACATTCTCAGTCATATGCTGGCCGTATGAATAATATCAAGAGTCTGTAACTTTGTTACTTTCAGTAAATTCTATAGAATAAGGATTCATCATATTCAGTGAATCTTCCTGAAGCGATTGAAACCGATTGCAGCAAAATGTGTTTGAAAATATTGGAACTACGTGCAGTTAATAAAACATCGATTTGATCGACTCTAGCACTCTTCTCGTAAAACGTGAGATATAATTAGATCAACGTTTAGCACTAAAAGGGTTAAGATAGACATGCACCTTTGATCTGTTCAGTTGCCATGGTAACCTACAGTTACCGAATGTACTGCATGTTCGGTTTTAGCACTCTATGTAGATTTATAGCCTACTGTTGTTTATCAACCATCTTTTCCTTTAAATAACACCAAGCCTAATTAATTTTAAATATTGAATGATTTGTGAATATTCCTCTGGTACCAAATTTGAGACAACAGGTTGGTGGGTCAGTTGTTAAAATGTGTAGGTGTTTTAACAAGATTATTTATTTAAAATTATTATTTTAGAATAATTCAATTACAAAATGAGTAGTCTATTAATAATCTTAGGGTTCAGAAGTTCAATAGTCTGTAACTAGTAGTAGTGTCTATAACCCTTGCTTTGGCTATTTTTAAACACTTTTGAGTGCACAGCGGAAATTAAAAGTATAAAAACTTAATCTAAACAATTAGGAATGTAATAACTTAAAAAGTAATGAAAGATGTGTGATGGAAGTGGATAAGTGATGGATGAATAAGATAAAAAATTGGTGGATTATGTTTAAAAAGAAATGCTTAATTTTTATGTTACAGTTATATTCAAGCCAAAATCTTGAGTTATAAGATGATACTGTACTTATGCAAATTTGTGTTATTTTTTCTATGTATGTTATTATGGGGTCTATAGAATACCTCTGTTACTTAGTCTCTTTATATCTGAGAATAACCGAGGATGTTAACTTAGTTGTTGATGTAATTTTTGTTGTAAAAAAATAAGTACCTTTCTTTTTATAATTAATTCATTTCCTTTTTAAGTTTTCAGTGAATTAGAAATATAAGGATTAGAAATTACATATTGTTTCCTGTTTAGGAACTGCACATTGTGCTAACATGTATCCAGCCTCTAACAAAGATCTCCCACAGTTGACAGCAGCTCGGAAACAAATTTCTTCTTTAATTGGGCAATGGCTTACAGAATAGATCTCATTATGGAAAAAAAAACTTAATGTCTGATCAATATTTGGAACAAATTATATATATATATATATATATATATATATATATATATATATATATATATATATATACAGTATATAATTCAATAATTAGAAGTCATAGTATAAATTTTAATTTTAATCATGAAGTAGTATAATGTGAAACGAATAATACTTAACTAAATAAATTTATTGTTAAAACATTAATTATTTTAAAATCCTACTCCTTACATTTAATAATGATTGTAATTGAAGAAATATTCTTTTAATCAAAATATTAAATGACTGTTTTATCTTTTTATGACCCAATCTCCAAAAATCTAATACTAAAATATCCCCATCAAAATCTAACCTTAATTCCCTAACCAAATTAACTATTTTTCGTAATAACCAACCTTAAACCATCTAATTTTTTCCCTATTACTGTGTATAACCCAATCCTACCTTTTCTATATTCTCGCATAATGGAAAATGTTGGAGTTGATAGTTTCGAATATTTGGGACATATTGGTGATTCTCTGTTTGAAGTTATTTGTTAATGATGGAAGTTCAATTTTATTATTTTACATTTTTCGGACATTTGCCATCATTTGTGTGTTAAAAATCAAAACACGACGTTTCGGGAATAAGAATCAATTCCGGTTATCAAGTGACTAAAAACTAAAGAAACATGAAACTAGAAACTAAGCCTATGTAAGAAGTAAAATGTGAGTGTGATAGACAATATATTGGCGAGACAAAAAGACCATTAACCCCTTAACGGTCAGCGACGTAATATTACGTCAGTGAGCTTTTCAATAAAATGTGCCAGTGACGTAATAATACGCTAGACACGATTTTTTTTTTAATTTTTTTTTTTTTTCGGGTTCAAATCCCGCGGGGGACCATACATTTTTTTAGAACTCCAAAAAAATTATGCTCACTAGTCGAAAGGCACAAAGTGGCATGTAAATAAAAAAAATTAAAATTAAAAAAAAATCTCAATTTTTTGCATTGATATATATATATATATATATGTGTGTGTATGTATGTATACAAGTTTACACTCTATATACATATTCATAAATATAAATATACATATATTTCATATATCCTTACAGATTCAAAAACTTAACCTAACCCTAAAACATTATCTATGGCAAAAAAGTAAAAAATTTCAATTTTTACAAAGGTTTTTATGTTTTTGACATTATTTCCCATCATTTAAATTTTTAAAAAAATCAACATTTTTGTGTTGTTTTTGGTCAATTTTAATCATCCGTTAAGGGGTTAAACATTAGAATAAAAGAACATACAAACAATGTGCGGTTAAACCTAGTTAATCGAAAATTGCAGAACATATATGGTCTGAAAATCACAAGTTTAATTGGGAAGAGGCAAAAATCATACACCGGGAAAGTAACTTATACAAACGTAAAATAATTGAAGCCTCATATATAAAACTAAGGGACAATCCTATCAGCCAATCAAGTATAGAAGTAAGGCCATTATGGCTCCCATTATTAAAAAAAGAACTAAAATTTGATTATTTTACAAATATATTTGTAAAAACATCAGATATTTTACCCCTACAACTAAAAAACAAGCTGAAATTTTAACTGTTAAATCGCCACAAGGGGTTGTAAACCTGCTCTCGGGCTAGCAAGCTTAATACAACTAACAATAGGCCACTCCCCTAATAGTTTGTCACGCCTTCTGGACCATGTCACTTGTTGCTGTATCTTTGATACAACAACACGTATTTGACGTTAGTTGTATGTTACCGTGATTATGTTTTTAGACTTCTCAGTTTTAGCTCTGAGATAAATCAACATTAAATTACAGTGTAATTGTTATTAAGAATTCGAATTAATTATCATCACAATTAAATCCAAATGACATATACAACAAAACATCATGAATAAATATACATATATCAAATAAGAGACACAAAAAATGGACTTTACAGTACTGTGCATAAATGAAACATAAAAGTTTGTCAGATTTAAAAAATGCATTTTCTTGTTTTTTTGTTTTAAAGATGATTAGGATCCGATATGAAATGAATAACAACTAAATACCTAGGCCGTTCGAAAAGTAACCTCTGATTGATTATAAAAAAAAACCACCAAAGTAAATAAAAACAATTTATTATATACATCTTAAAACTACTAAGATGTATATAAATCTTTTCTCTATTTTTCAACATAGTTTCCCTACACATTCAGGCACTTATCGTATCTCTTCACTAGCTTTGAAATTCCATCTGCATAGAAATCGCCCTCCTGTGCCTTGAGCCAGCCAGTGACCGCATCTTTCAGCTCGTCATCATCACGGAATCGCTGAGATCCAAGCCATTTCTTCATATGTATGAAGAAATGATAATCGCCGGGTGCCAAATCTGGGCTGTAAGGGGTATGATTGAATACATCCCAATTGAATTGACCCAGAAGTTCTTTCGTTCTCTTTGCAGAGTGAGGACGAGCATTGTCGTGCAAAAAAACAATACCGGAAGTCAGTATACCACGGCGTTTGTTTTGTATAGCCTGTCTTAAGTTTTTTAACGTTTCACAGTACACATCCTTATTAATGGTTTTCCCTCGTTCCATAAATTCTACTAGCAACACCCCTTTAGCATCCCAAAACACATTTGCCATCAGTTTCCTGCCAGAAAAATCTTGGCGGGCTATTTTTGGTTTGTTCGGTGATCTGAATGGGCCCACATCTTTGATTGTTCCTTTGTCTCAGGATTCACGTACTTAATCCAGGTTTAATCACCGGTTAAAATTCTGTTTAACAATGGTTCTCCTTCTTCCTCATAACGTGTGAGAAAATCCATTGCAGAGGCCATTCTTTGAGTCTAGTGGTGCTCGTTAAGAATTTTGGGCATCCATCGAGCACAGAACTTCCGGTAACCTAACCTCTCTGTCACTACCTCGTACAACACAGTCCTCAAAATCTGGATTTTCACGAACTTTTCCATCAATTTTTTTAACAAGTTCATCGGTGACTAATGATGGCCTACCACTCCTCTCTTTATTATGAATGTTTTCTCGTCCACTTTTAAACAAACGATTCTATAAGAAATTGAAGATTTGAACCAGGTTGATTATGATCATTATTTGAAAGTGTAGAGCAAACTGAAAGTGAAAACTTTAGGATAGTAGTAAAATTTGTACAACGTTCCTAATATAGTGTTTCTTGCAGATGTATTTGAAAAAATTTACAAATGTTTGCCAACGTGCATACAAGCTTGATTCAGCATACTATCTCACAACTCCGGGTTTGGCTTGGGATGTTATGCTGAAACTAGCCGGAGTGGAATTTGAACTTCTCATAAACTACGATATATATTTGATAGTGATTCTTGAGTAATTGTTGTAACAGCTGCTTCAATCCTGTTTCTTAATTTGGGAAGGTCAGTTGGTAGTGGAGGCTCATACACACGATCCTTTATGAACCCCTAAAGGTAGAAATCGCAAGGCGTCAGATCGGGTGACCGTGGAGGCCATGCGAAACAAACTCTGTCATTGGGCCCTTTGTGGCCAATCCAGCGGTCGGGTACAGTAACGTTCAACCAATCGCGTACTTTGTTGTGCCAGTGAGGCGGTGCACCATCTTGCTGAAAAATGAAGTTCTCTTGTTCATCATCTTTCAACTGAGGAAAGAGCCTTAACTATAGAGTATCAAGATAAGAAGTACTAGTTACAGTTGCTTCGCCAAAAAGAAAGGCCCATAAACTTTCTGCCGGGATATAGCACAAAAAACATTCAATTTAGAGGAGTCACGTTGAACTTGTACAATCGTGTGAGGTTTTACCGAGCCCCAAATCCGCACAATATGAGTATTCACATGTCCACTAAGGTGAAAGGTTAGGTTATCTACGGATGTTATTATCACCTGGAGGATCACAACCGAACTTAATATGGAACGCACGTTGCACCGTCTCTCAAATGTTACAATTTTCAATCTAGGTTGCTATTTGAATTTTTTTACTTTTTGCTGTATAAAAGTTATTAAAGTTTAAAATTTATTAAAAATTTGAAAACTACTTAGAAGTCCATACTACCCCATATCTCCTGAAAGGGTGTGTTTTTGTAAAACTAAGGAAAAAAATTGGTTGCCCTATCTTTGTTAGGGAGCTGACAGTCACATTTCCCACTAAAAACTAAAAATAATAAAAATTCCTCACACCCTGTACAGTAATGAAAAGATAACAAATTCTTTTTTGCTCCAAAATGTTCAGAAAAGAAAGACCTTTAAAATGAGGTATCACACGACCTATGTTTCTATTTGAAAATTTTCCAAAAACACCACCCTGCCTCCCAAAAGTGCTCTTTTGGGTCATTGAGGAGCGTAGAAATAATTTTCCTGAATTCTTTGGGGTTATAAAAGAGGGGAATTGGAAGGAAATTTTTATCTGGTTTCGTTTAGGCACTACAGATAGTGTCCATGTGGTCTGTAACACCCCATATATATATATATATATATATATATATATATTAAATAACTCAGACAAAATGATTTTAAAAGTATTTAACCTTCTGTATTAAAATAAAATCAATTAAAATTTATTTATTTTGAAAACACAATGTGAATTATTAAAATTTTAGTCCAGGAATAATTGTTAATTATTTATAAAAATCAAAACAAAAATAATTACATTTATTAAATTTTAACTTTTGTGGCATATATATATATACATACACAGAGTGATTCAAAAAGAATGGTGCAAAAATAAGGTTAATTTATTTGCAAAAAAGAGTCACAAAATCATGAAAACTGCATAAAACAATTTGTTATATTAGCAAGTTTTAATATACATTACAAAAATTTCAATATGTACTACAATAGCGTTACCGTATGTGATGTCTGTGAAGTTGGCCCAACCGCTTCAAAATAGTGCCAATCCTTAGTTTCGCCTTGGTAGTCGTCTAAAATGAATGTTAGTTAGGTAGGGTTGGGCCAACCTCACACAAGCCCAACCAAAATTAAAAATTGAATTTTTTATTTCGTGAATCAGTTCCTTTACGTTAGTTTTGAATAGTTCTGACAAAGAAATCATTAGTTTCGCATTCCTAACGAGTTTTATATCAGACAAAAGGGTTGGGCTAACTTCACGCTTTTTGAGAATTGCACGGAAACAAATTTAAACCATGCCAATCGTTAGTTTCACATTCCTGATGAGTTTTATATGAGACAACGGGGTTGGGCTACTTCACGCTCTTTGAGAATTGCACGGAAACAAATTAAAACCATGCCAATCGTTAGTTTCCCTAAATTAAACGTTAGTTTCGTCTTGGAAGTAGTCTAAAATGGATTTTAATAATTATGGTTGGGCCAACTTAATGGCTGAAGATAACTTGTTGGAATTTTTTATTATTCTTTGGACATAACTGGAAACTATATATGTGTATATATATATATATATATATATATATATATATATATATATATATCTAACATAATGTTTAGATTTATGGTAAATTTTTTTAAATATCACAAAAAATATTATTTTTTTATCAAGAATATAATATACTGCATATACCTATTAGGTTGATAACAAATATTATTATTTCAACCAAAAGAGTTCTCCCCCTGAACTATTAAAAAAAACAACATTAAGATATCTTATTCCTTTCCTGAGAAAAAGGTACGGTACATAAGCTTTAAAAAAACTAACTTCGGAAAACGGCGAAAAACTAAAATAAGAACATAAATTGAAAGTAAACTCTTATAAGAATGACATTTTTACATTTAAAACATCCAAGGAGCAAATGAATGGTTATCTGCTTCTTCCTCTTCATATTAATCAAGTCTCCTCTTCAATTTATGTTGGGACTGTCTTATCTTATTTTGTACCTCATCATGACACTTGTTCGCTTTCGCAATGCGCCTACGGTCCAGCTTGAACAAGCTGCTTTCCTGGCCTAAGATTGCCCATTTCTAACAACTTACACTTTCCAATGTTGTCTTCATTGAACTAGGTAACTGCTTTACAGACTCCAAATTTCAGAGTGTTTAGTCTTACAAATGTTTTTTGGGTCCAAAGTCCAGATCACATTGTTTAGCGACTCATTAACATTTTGAGTCTTACCTTTCAAACATTTTTCTAGTAGATGTGGATCTGCAAGGGCTTTGCATACTGGTTTCATATGTAGCATTATACCTTCAGGAAGATGGAAGTGTTTAGTGTGATCATAGGCTTCATTCTTTTGTCTCGTAAACAAAAGCCTGACCCCTCAATACCCACTGTGCTGTGCAATTTATGCAAAAACTGAAACTAGTCAAATAAAAGTATTTTTTATATCACTTTCTTTTACCGTAGAAACATAAATTATACATCATTTAAAAGAGGACATTCTGTACTATAATTTATGCTAATAAAAGAAAAAATGATTTTTTTTTCCCGATAATTTTCGCAGTGACCCCCATGTGTATCTAGTTATTAAACACTTTATATAAAGTACATTCCATATATTTTTTCTAGAACCTCTAGGCCTAATTTTATAATTATGTTTCGTAAAGGATAAATAAATCTTTAGTTATTGACTTTTGTGGTGTTTATTTGTTAGCAATAAATAAGCTACAAATATTTTTTAGAAAGGTTTACAATTTTGTTTTTACTTACCTAATCCAATTACATATAACACATGTTTGTGTCTCATATAAAATTTAAAAGGAATGTGAAACTAACGATTTCTTTGTCAAAACTATTCGAAACTAAAGTAAAGGAACTGATTTAAGTAATAAAAATTCAATTTTATTTTGCTCGTATGAAATTAGCCCAACCCTTTTGTCTCATATAAAATTCATTAGGAATGCGAAACTAATGATTTCTTTGTTAGAACTATTCGAAACTAACGTAAAGGAACTGATTCACGTAGTATAAAATTCAATTTTAAATTTTGGTTGGGCTCGTGTGAAGTTGGCCCAACCCTAATTAATATTTGTTTTAGTCAACTTCCAAAGCGAAACTAACGTTTATTTTAACAAAACTAACGCAAAACCAACGATTGGCATGGTTTTAATTTGTTTCCGTGCAATTCTCAAAAAGCGTGAAGTTAGCCCAACCCTACTGTTTCATATAAAACTCCTTAGGAATGCGAAACTAATGATTTCTTTGTCAGAACTATTCGAAACTAACGTAAAGGAACTGATTCACGTAATAAAAAATTCAGTTTTTAATTTTGGTTGAACTCGTGTGAATTTGGCCCAACCCTAATTAACATCCGTTTTAGACGACTACCAAGGCGAAACTTACTTTTAATTTAGGGGAACTTACCGAAACTAACGTAAAACTAATGATTGGCCCTATTTTGAAGCGGTTGGGCTACCATGGTTGGGCCAAATCTGGCATTGTAACATTCAAAACTCGCATACCTCAGATTTGTAGTGTGTAGGAGAACCATCTTGCTGAAAAACTACATTTAAATATTTTCTATAAGCTGAGGAATGAACCATTCTGACATGGTATCTAAATAAACTATGCCAGACACAGTGCGTTCAATATAGAAGAAGGGTCCATACTCTTTACGGTTGTTAAAAGCACAAAAACTTTTAGTTTGGATGAATCCCTTTCGTACTCAATAAATTCCCTTGGGTTTTCTGATTCCCATATTCTTATGTTGTGACGATTTACTTGTCCACTGAGGTGGAAGTTAGCCTCATCACTGAACGCTAGTCTGTCAACAAATCCATCATTTTCAAACTGTTCAATATAGCAAGACAAAAATCTCTGTGCTTTGGCTAGTCAGTAAGCCTTAATGCTTGTAACAGTTGCAGTTTTTATGGTTTAAGTCTCATCAGCTTGCCCAAGACACGCCATACTGTAGACTGTGGTATCCTTACTAGCTTTGCAAGTTGATGTTTTAGGACTATGTGCATACTTAGATTCAATTTTCTCCACAGCATCTTCCAGGGTCTGTGGACGGCCCGAACTTTTCTTGGCACACAAACACCCAGTTGTCTCAAACTGCCTCACCCAATGAGCTATGTAGTTCCGATAAGGAGGATCTTTTCTGAATTTCGTTTGAAAGTTCTGTTGAACGCTAACAACAGCATGAGTTTGAGTGTACTCCAAAACACAAAATGCTTTTTCTTGCTTTGTGGTAGCTATTTGGTAAACGATTTTGTCAACCAAGACAAAACATAACCTTTTCAAAACAAACTTATAAACATGCCCTTTCCATTGTTGCAACAATCAGCTGTTTTAATTCATGCAAACAGAAGTACCAACCGTTTAGTTTTGCACCATTATTTTTAATCACCCCGTATAAGTGCGTATGTGTATGATTAAAATGACTCTTAATTCACCAACAAATTTATTTTACTTTAGTATTTTATATATTTTTGAATTTTAAGCGAATGTTCATTCAAAATTGTAACAGTGGTACCTTTTGAGACATATCTATAGTTGCCTTCAGCTTCAGTTAAGATAAGATGAACAGAGTGTAGCGAATAGCAGACTGATATCTTCAAACTGATGATCCACGACGGTTGAAATCTGAAGTCTCTAGCGAGGTTAAAATCGGTTGCCACACGTTGTTAAATTATGCTGGTATTATAGTTGCTCCCTCGATGTCGTCCTTTCCTTATGATTTTATGTTAAATTATGTTAATTGAATTGCACTGAAGAGATTTTAATATTGTAATTGACTTTTTTATTTTTAGTTGTAGTAATTAAATTTGAATCATTAGTTATTTTAATCACACCATTTAACAATTATTTTCAAATTTTTCATCTTTTTAACAGTTGTTGAAATTTTTAAGTACATAACCAAAAAACTGTCCAAAATTATTCTATTATAATTACCTCTCACTATTTCTTTTTCTAATGTTCATGTTAAATCTCCATACTGAATTCTCACTATTTATTACTTCTGAAACTGTTATTGAAGTTAAGTTTTCTAATTGTAGATAACTTACATCTCTTGGAGTGAAAACCTTCCTCGGTGGTGTTGTAGAACAGAATTAATCTCTACATATTTCATAGTACAAGAAATGACCTTCCTAGGTGGTGGTGATGCACACACTGATCAAACTTTAGACATCTTCTCAGAACTTAAAATTATTGTGTGGCACTGATGCCAATTTCTGTCTGATATTTTGCTTTGGTTTTTCTTTTTATTCTATTTATTTTGGTCTAAATCGCTAAGTTTTGCTTTTAATAGTATTGTATAAGCCTTTGACACTTTTAATTTCTTATAATGCTTGTGTTTGGTGTTATTTAACTTTTTCATGAATAATTGACATTTTTCGTCCTGAAGTAGTGCAGTTGTAAGCTTCCATTTGGCTCCTCCCCTTGATATGGAACCTTGGTACTGGAGAGGTAGTTTAACTTGTCAGTACCTGTCTATGTGAATTTGACTACTTATTTTCTTCAAATTTCCATATATTTTTATTGACTCAAGATTTTTGAAATGTAAAAGTAACAAACATCCTTTTCTTAATGTAGATTCCATAGAAACTTGAATTAAAGTTCTAAGGCAATAATTTTCTAGTTATTCCTGTTTAAATATTTTCATATTTGTCTCTTTTGATCCTTAGAATAACCCTCTTTTGATCCTTTTAGAATATTTTCCTTTTTTTGGATTCTTGATGCCTAAGTGTTGAAACAAAAGAATCTTTTTAGTTTTTTGATGTAGTCCTTTTCTTAGCAAAGTTATTCGTTTTCATGGTTTGCCGATTTTCCCCTTCACTTTATTAATTAAAAATCCTCTTTTAATTAATATATATTTGCTATTTTTCGTTTAAAAAAATATAAACCATAAAAAAATTACAATTTTCTAAAAATCAATCTTTTTTGATTTTTGAGTTGGGTGGCTTTTTTAAGCCCAACACAACTAAACTATTACAGTTATTAAATTTCTTTTTTGTGTACTGTATTTGTTAGTTATTAGACTGCTAGACATGAGTAAAAAACATTTTTATAATGTTTTAAAATAACATGGTATTCCCTATAAACCAGTTCATACAGGAAAAAGTCCTGTCTTGACATAATACTTTGTTAAGAGAGGTTTATCATTACATCATTCTATTTTTTAAACTTTTCCTGTCTGTACTGGAATGGATTCTGAACTCATCCCTTTGACTTACTCTGAATTATGATTTTATACATTTATCATTTTATTAACAAATTTCAATTTTTTTGTTATTTCAGCGATCATTGAAGAACTGCCTCAATGCGTCATTGCACAATTTTCTGTACACATTGCCATTTTCTAAATTCTAACAAAACAGTTTTCACATCAGTCAATGTTTTTACCAACATAATTTTAGCTTCTGAATTTAATTCTATCTAAATAGAACCAGTATATAGAATTCTGATATCACAACTGTATCTTCTTCTGACAGTGTAGTATCATCATAAGTTTCATCCGCTTTGGTATCTTACCAACATAACAGCTCATTGTCATCACTAGATCGAATAAACGTAATTGTGAATCCGGCTTTTTAGATAGAATTTTCACATCATCAAAAAATCCCAAACCTGAATGTGTCAAGACTCCAACAAGATAGAATTGATTTTTGCTTCCCTCAAAATCCGATATGTACCTGCAGTTTCGTAGTGATCTCTTGTGCAAAATGATGGCTCTAACTGTACTTGTGGTCCCGGGTTGATTGACTTCCTCTATCAAGTGATTATGTTTCTTTACTTCGATTTTGTTACATAGATATGGACCCTGCAGGGAAATTTGTTGCATCAGACTTTTTCAAAAACGAACCTGCAATGAAAAATTTATATTTTGACATTGAAAACGTATCACCATAATCAATCATAATTTGATTTTTTTAAATCTGTGAATTGAAATTTAATGTGCTAGTAGGATAAAAATGACTTATATTCACATTGAACAATATCATGCTTTCCATATACAATTTCCACTTTGCTACTCTCATAATATATTCTATAACAGAAAAATATTTATATATGCTACTGCTACTACTACAACTACTAAATGATTTAATAAACCACCACATGTTATAGCATTTTCTATAAACAGGCTACTTGAAACTCTTGGACCAGAAATATTTATTTTCTTTTATCTTTGTTATACTATCAAACAAAAACCTTTGAGATAATAAATACAATTACTACTAAACATAAATGACAGTATATCGGAAGATCGTCGTATTCTTGTATTATATCATTGTAGCACAAATTATTTTTACCTATATACGGTATTTTACAAATTCTATCGGAGGATTAACATCACCGTACGAGTCAAAATAATTTTTTTTAGCTTTATCTTTATAGTATGCTGTCCAATGTGAACTGTTTGAGCTAAGAGTTCCTAATTAATTACACCACACGCTATTATTTTTTAGAATGTTCAGGTATCTCATCTCTAAAATTGGGGATTTGAAATTTATCTAAAGCGTAATAGAGAATGCCCATATTTATTTGTTAATGGAAGGTACAGTATCTTTATTTTTGAGGTTCGAAGATTTTTATTCTTTTTGTATTTGTTAATTTTTTTCTTTTTTACTCTTTGTCCTCGATATTCAACTGCTCTCTGCTCCATCGCTTTATTATGTCTAATTTTTTCAGCTAGTTTTTTTATTACAATCTTGGTAATCAATAATGGAATTCGCAACTTGAGATCCCTCCACCTAGTAAACAGCTAATCCTTCAATTACATCAAACACTAAAGGTAGAAAACCTCCTCGACCATTTTCTTTTGTCCAAATGGTAACACCAATTTTTGCCCAACACCAAAACCCTTCCCAATTTTTCGATGTTTTGGAATTAATGTAAATTGCTGCTCTGTAACTGCAATTTTATTTCTTCCACTATTTTTTAAAAATTGTTTGCTAGAAAGTTGAATCGATTCACCCGATCTCTTCTTAAACGCTAGACGAAGTTTACATCTCTGACCAGCAGACAAATCAACGTTTATCTTATGCCTCTTTTAAATAATTGGAATTTTATCATCATAATCAATCATCAATTATAATTTAGATTCTTCATTTTTAGATTTTTAATTTTAGTTTAATACCTAATACAAAAGTCCTTTTAACTTTCATAGCAACAGCTGTAGTTCCACTTCAAAATCATTAATTCAAATCGACATCTTTATATATCAACCGTTCCCAATCTTTATCTTTCAACACTTTATCTCCAATATACCTATCTTTAGTTTTCAAATTATCTAAATACCATTTATCAGGTTTTTTTTAGCAGTTTCATTTAGTTTATATATACCCTAATCATTTCGCTCTAACCTTTCTTCCAAATGAGTGAGTCCGGTGGACCTAGATAATTGTGTCCAGGAGCATGCAATTTTATTGGTATCTTTTTTTAATCGAATTGAATAATCCCGAACTGATAAGTTCTCCGTACAACAATTTTGGAGGTATATTTGATACAAATTTAATAATATATTCAAATATTCACCCCTCTGGTGAATCTATTACTTTTCGAATTGAACATGAAAGAAGTTCTCTAAACCTATTTACTCGTTGTGAAAATGATTGTTTCCAGCTTTTTCTTATGTATACATATAGTTCAGTCCATTTAATATTTCATTCAATATTGTATCATTATTATATTCTATATCATCTTCATTATACTCTTATATCCTCCTCCTCTTTTACTAGTTTTATTAATCCAAATATGTTTGACTAAATTCACCCATTTAGATCCTTTACTAGATTTTGGTTTTTTAGTTGAAGGATCGTTACTTTAAACATTGAATCGGTTGTCCACAATATACCTACATAATTAAAATAATCATCAGTATCATCATGTGTTAGAGCAAGAGCATCATTGTAAGTTAACAATCTCTAAAACTTTGAGACCCCTTATATTTGTCCCTTCAATGGAAATATCATTGTAATAGAATTCAATTTCTTTATTTCCAATCATATACGTTTTATGAATAGCATCATATCAAATTCCAACTAAAGGTTGTTAGCTCTAGATAAATATTGTTGAGCAAAGTAATAGCGAACCTAACATAATAGTCGAACTGGCTACTCCTTCATTACTTGCAGAAGTATTGAATGATTGATTTCCATCTAGTAAAAATGTTTGACAGTGTACATTTTTAATAGCAGGATGTTGTTTTCCTTGACTTTTTATTTCAATTTCTAAGAACGTTTCATCATCACCATCATCAGCAGTAATATATTTATTATTAAATTGTTCTCAATGTGGTAGTGGCAAAAGTTCTTTTGAAACAATTCTACTCTGTAAATTTTTGATAGCTGAAGTAATTAGTTTAAATAGACCTTTCTCTTATCACCTCTGAGATGTAAATCTTGCGCTTTACTAAATTTCTCCTCGAGCTGTTTTTATATTTTTTAAGTTTAATAGCTTTCACAGCACTAATATTTCCTCACATTTTCGGTCTCTCTTATATAATAATTGAAACAGTTGCCATCGCCTCCTTACATCTGAACTAATTCACCCGACTTACTGAACCAACACTCCCCGGCGTTTGGGCACACATAGCCGGGAACACTTCTCCGCACTTCTCCCGGACCTCAGTTCCGGAACCCTGGGCTAACCAAACACATACATCCCCCCTTACTGTCGAAGAGTAAGGGAAGCTCTCTGATTGGTCCAGGCTCAACTCGCGGAAGCCAGCGGATCGGGCTTTCGCTAACTCCATAACTACTGACCAAGCGACCCAATCACAGCCCGCTATGCCAACTCTGCCTCTGGCCGGCCTGTGATTGGCCCGCGCTCAGTGTATGTTGAACAATGACTTCTCCATTGTTTGAGCTCCAAAACAAATAAATACCATAGTTTTCTTTTCAAACATCATCAGTCCTTCCGAGGACGCCACTAGTACACTTCACTGCCAGCAGCAAAGAAGTCTGAAGTCAACTGAGCGACTACTAAGAAAAACATTTTTTTTTCTTCCAAGACTCTTCAACTCGCCTCCCGTCAGGGATAAAGCTAAATAGGGGAAACCCGGCGAGCTACTACTCTACCGCCTCCCGTAAGGGAAACTCAATAGGGTACTGGCTACCCGGCGGACCCCTGTGCTATATGCCGGAGAGGTGCAGCAACGAGCAGTGGTGGGCAGTACGCCGAGTGCAGAGGAGGATTAACCGTTAGTTGCGGCAGAAGACTGCCAGCCGAACTTCGCCGCACCTCAACGGCCTTTTTCAGGACCAAGCTCCTTCAGCTCCTTTGCCGCACCTCAACGGCCTTTTTCAGGACCAAGCTCCTCCAGCTCCAGCCCCTGTACCTTGCCCGTTGTGGCGACCCCCAACCCCCTTTCCCCTCTCCCATGTCCCTACTCCTACCTGGTGCCTAATCTCCCGTGCTTTGACCCCTGAGCCCCCTACTACCTTGGTTTTTAGGGAAGCTCGGCATCATTCCACGGTCGAAGAACCTGTCACTGGCTAGGCAGCCAACATCCCCTACCACCCTTATCTTCTCCGCCCACAAGGCTAGCCGACGTCACACTTACAAAATTTCAGAAAAAGGTTAGAACGTTCTAGCCAACCCCAGCTACCAGCCGTGGTTCCCCACCACTTACATCCCATCAAGGCTCAACAATGATCCTTTCATGAAACATGCATTGATCACTAAAGCATAAAACATTCCGTTAAACATTCTATAAACGATGGAACATTCCGTTGAAAGTTTGATAAACGATGGACCAATCCGTTGAATCTTCGGTGAAACATTAGAATGATCGATTAGGAATTTTTACATCTTCAAATTGAAAGATTATTTCTTTAATTGAATTTTAAAGTTTCAGCTATTTGATTTCTTTGTTAGATCTGTTTGGTTTGAACATATTTTTAAAACTTGTCAAATTTCATTTCCCCTATTACAAAATCATTGTACATATTTTGAGTGTATTGCATATTCTGTTTGAAAACGCAGACAAAGATTACATTGTTTCTAATAACTTGTAAATGTAAAATATAAGTAAATACAAGATACTTGTTTATGGCGACTGCAAGTGAAATAGTTTTTTATACAACAAACAATCATCAAATACTATTAGAGAATTCTGATTGTATTTATCTACAAAAGTTAAATCGTTACCATTAATACAAAAATATTACCCTCTGGAAATAAAATTTAGATTTCAATAACTCCTGTTTGTAGAATGAAACTGTTATTTCTTCACCTTGCAAATCATTAATCTTATACATCACCGAATTTGAAAAACTATTCAGTCTACAATATTTTCCAAGTCCAATTGTTTACATACTAGTTTACAAAAGTTTTTTTTTAACTTTAAGTAATCGGACACGATCACCCATTTGAAAATAGGGTACTATATTTTTAGTATGCCGTCTGTACAGTCTTATAGACAGATCCTGTAACAGGATAGATTTTTCATTCGATTTATTGACATATTATGCAGGTTTCATACATATTGTTCTATGTTTGTTGTTATTATATTCATTTATCATATCTTGCAAACTATCTACCCTTCTATTAAATGGTTCAACAAATGAAGATTTTTCATCATTTTTGTATGATAAATTTTGATATTGTTACCATCAAGAACATGTTGAGATTCCTTATTTTTAAACTCTAAACCCTTTTCTGTATGCAACAAGTTGGGAGCACTATGCACATCTTTAATAGCTTTTTAATAATCCCCAAAAAATTATTCTATAAAGTGTCAGCAATTCCACTCTTTCGCTCCAAACAAAATTAGAAAGTGTATTGATAACATTTAATATATAAATAAATTATATGAATTACCTTATCGGTACGTCAACTAATCCTTCCGTTGATTTACAGATTACTGCAGTTTCGGGTTTCGTGAGTCCATCTTCAGATCATATAAAGTATTTAGTTTATATTAAAATCGTTCCATATGGAGCTTGTCAATAGAATATACACAGTACATACATAATAACACAAAACATAACATGAAACTATTACGCACATTTAATGTTCATACGATCACAAAATGGAAATGATTATATATCGGTCGGTATATATTCCCTGGCGAATCGATTGCGACTGGATATTTAATCTTATTTCGTTATCTGACTTTGAATAAACGGTTCCTGTTGTTGCATCTTGATGGCGCTGTCGAATAGAATATTGGATGAGAACGAGAGTTGTTCATTTAGTATATTACTAGGTTGTTGTTTGAACGCTTTGTAGATTTCAAACTCCTCCAAGGCATTCATACATCGTCCTTTATTACATATGTGTAATATGTCCATATTACTATCAATGTTTGAGTGGATGACATCATCGTTCTATTCAACGGCACCGATAGACAATACAACTCCTCAAAAACTACTTAAACGGTATACACCCCTATATGAAATTCACACTGGAATAGATAGATAGATTATATTAGTTCAAGTGGTGAGCTCTACTTAATACAGATTAGAGTGCTCTGGTGGTCGGAAAACTAACTATGGTCGATTGTGTTCTAGTAACCAAAGATGAAACTATCATACATACACTCTGGTGGAGCACTCTGTTAACTTACGGGGGACATCTGTATTCTCAACAAATACAGCACACAAACATGGGTGGTTACACTCTGGTAGCCTAGGGAGAAATGTTAAATAAATATATTACACATTATATTAACATTGTGGCATGCTCTAATGAGCTAACGGTGGTACGCTCTAGTAGCCAACGGTGAAATCATATAAACTTGTCATACATAGTAATACATGTATAAACATGGGCGGCTGTGTCTGGTAACCTATGAAGAAACGTTATATATTATATTACACATTATATTAACATTAAAAATGCCAGTGGTGGGTTCTATTGAGACTAACAATAATATGCAATAGCTAGTGTGCTACGCTAGCCAATGGTGGTACTATAAATCATATAAAATACATTAACCAACGTCTACACTAATGAAACCTAATGTAACTAATAACAATACAATGTTGGTGGTGTCACACTCTACTGAGCTGTTGGTAAAACAAATCATATATAATAACTGAAATATGTCAAGGTGGTGCACTCTAGTAACCAATGTTTATACTATTAAATGAAACTGTAATAACCATACTCCCTATAACACCGCACAAACATGACGGCTTATATAATTTGATAAGGAATACAACAAGTAATACTTGGGAGGGGTGGAATGTGACATCAGGGGGTATGACTTCATAGGAGGTGGGGTGGGGGTATGATATCACTGTTTCTAAAGTGCTGCACCTTCTACTATTATGATTTATTTTCAACAGTTTTTAAAATGTCAACATTAAGAACTTTCATGGAACTTCCAAAAGAACTAATAATGATAATAAAGAACTAAGGTGTTGGAATAATACCATTAATGTTTTCACGAAGGAAGTCATAGAGATTAGTTATGACTGCCTAAATAAGTTCTTCTTTTCTATTTCCTTACATCTGTTGAAAGTTCATTTTTCAATTATATATATATATATATATATATATAACTTAAAATAAAAGTATATTAATAATTTATGAATATTTTAAACATAAAATTAAAGAACAAGATAAATCAGGTATTTAGTACATAAATTATGAAATATTTTTCCGAAGAAATATGTAGGCCAAACAAAAAGAAATGTCAAGACAAGAGCTAAAGACCATTTTGCCCATTTTAAATATGATAGACCTGATAAATCAACTGTGCCCAAACACTGTTTAGATGAAAAACAATACTTTAAAGTAAAAAACTCTTTGTTGTTAAAAAAAAAAAATTAATAAAACTAAATAGGTGCTTGGGAAACTTTTTATATTAACAAATATTGTAATATAATTGTAAATAATGAATAAGGACCTATGTATTTAATGCAAAATACAAATTGTATTAGATATAAAATTAGTTTGGTAATATTGTATTAGTAACATGTTAATTATAAGCTATTTAGAATGACATAAGGCACTTGTTAATGCCTTACTGGTGTAAAGTAGGTTTAGACAACGTCCCTTTAGTTCTGTATTAAAATAAATACAGGGTTTGGCACAGAACTAGGTTAGTTATAGTTATGTTCTTTTAGCTCTTGCATCACTGAAGATGACATCTTTCTCATTGGAATGTGTTTGAATAATAAACATACTATTTGTGAGAATTTGTGTTAAAGTTTTATTCTATGAAATACACCATTTTTACAAGTCAATATCAATATTTATTTACTCATGTATATGATAAAAAGGGGGGGGGGAATATTGTTGTATATTAGTAAACACATTAGAAGTGTGCATATTTGAAAAAAAAAAATTATTTTAAGGTTTCAAATAAAAAGTATGTGTTTTTATGTATGTTATAGAATATAGATTAACCAGGGTGAAGTTTCAATATAGTACTATTTAACCAACTTTGTCAATCAGCTGATGTCATGGAAACAACATTAAAAATTTGATATTATTTAAATATAAATAGAATGTAATGAACTTATACATATTTAATCTTTGTAAATACAGTTTTACATTTTAAAGTTTTTATCCAAATCCACATTGACAACTAGATTATAATTGAAATTGTTTATTTTTTATCATCATACCCAATGTATTAGCAACCACTCTTGCATATTTTATATGACATAAACGAGTTATAAAACCCAAGTCACATTTCTCTGTATTTTCACCTGAAACAAAGACAATTAAAATAAATTTATTTGATTTAAATTAAATATTGTTCTTTTTATATAAAGTAAATACTTGTATGCAAGCTTTCATGAACTATTCATAGTTGTACTCATACTCCACTCATTCTCAACTCAGAAAAACTCTGTTTCAAAGATGTCACAGTTGTATAAAAATTATGAAATTTAGGGTTGAGTGAATGATTTAGATGATTTCTATAAATTACTCCTCAAACCACATGTCGATGACATTGTCCAAGCTACCTAAATTCGATCTTCCTTCCGAGAAAAAGACAGGTTATTTCTCCCACCTGTTAAACCTTGGCCAATCAAAATTATGTAGGACAGATTCCAGAAAAGACCTACTATTGTCCCAATTAGACTTTTCCAACAAAGACTTTTTGAAATGGATGATCATGTGCGTAACGAGTACATATTTGATTTTCCAAAGGAATTTTTCGAATACTGCCTGTCTGACATTGACATTCTGGCGTAAGCGTACATTAAATTGAGAGCATATTTCATGCAAAAGTGTAATGTTGACACATTCCTAGAGGCAGTGGCAATTGCCATCACATGTAACCTAGTATTTAAGAGTATTTCCTAAAACCAAATGCAATAGGAATTATTTCTAAAAATTGGTACCACATGGTCGACACCCAATCGGTCGTTGCTTGCATTCAATGATTTTGAACAGAGACGAATGGAAGTTACTAGAGGAACTAGAGGTGAGTATGTAGTTTGTGTTGCGATGGGTTACAGAACTGTTTTATATTGAAAAAGAGTTGCACTCCTACATCATTGAGATCTTGGCCAGTGGCGAGCTCATATGTAGCACACTCTCCAAAGCGGACAAATTATACGAAGACGTGATGTTATTTAAAAATCATGCAAGCAGCAGTGGTTAAATTCCATGCCTTTGAAGATAACAATAACAAATATTATCAATGAATTGGGTATAGTCTGTGATATGTTCACAGTGTCACTGTATTTAAGCCGCTGTAAAAATTTTGTGATCTTAACAATAAAACACAAATAACGGCTCATTGTTTTAAAATATATTAACACTGTATCAGATGGGTTGAAGGTGGTATGCCTTCCAACGAGGACACAATAATCATTTTTTGCAAACATTTTTCCATACTTTTCACCAAAGTATTGAAAAGCCACAATTTTTTACACAATTCCAACCGCAGGAATTGATGGATTTGCCGCAGGAGGAGAATATTTCCTATAGCGGAGACCTTAAATGCTTATTACCACAACATAATTTTAACGTAGATAGTAAATGAACTCTAAAAATGATGAATTATTATTACAATTTACTCCTTCCCTAAAATATTGTCAGAAAGAGAGAAGCATGGAAGGTATGAAGATAAACTCTACCTGTTTATTGTGAACAGGCATTGTGAAATGGAGGTCTCTGGAGCGGAGTTTATTCTTCCAAAACCTGTGTAGAGATCACTGGCACAATCTAAATACTCAATAAACCTTTATTATGACACATTTAGATACTGAGTCAAAACGTAAAAACAAAAAATTTTATAATATAAAAAAAAATTAATAAATTTTGTAATGGAATGATGGTAACAGAGAATAGCAATGGATTGGAGCTATTTCCACAAGTTTACCTCAACTTGTAATGTGGGGACGAGAAACACAGCTTCACTGCCATACCGCATGAAGGTTCCAACTCGTGAAAACAAAGAAAAAGATCTATTTGGGTCACAGTAACAAGAGGCTGAATAGCCTCGGATCTGTAAAATAGTAAGTAAGTAGCTACCACTAATGCGTATACTTTATGTAATACTAAAACAAAATTTACAACAAATCTTTGTTCATACAAATTTTGACTATTTTTTGTTTGTTTTAATTTCTCCCAACAAAACCCAGGATGTTGAAGCCGTTTGGGGGATTTTACAACTAATCCTAGGTTAACACATTCACTATTTCAAAATCCCCTTTCTTAAGCCAACCAATTTCCGAATCTCCTTGAGTTTAATTTCATGGTGGTCCTGGAACCATGCAATCTAAAATGCTTAACAAACAATTCATCAGCATTTAAGGATTTATATTTGTAGTGCACAAAACAGTTTACTACTCACAGGTCAACTCTCTAGATTAGACAAATATACTTCTAAGAAAGATTAAGAAAACTTTTGGTTATTTTTTTTTTCAAAATATACCCCCAACATAACCCAGAATGTTGACACCGTTTGGGGTCTTTTCGAACTAATACTGGTTTGAATTTTGTTGTTTCCTTAAGCAGTAAAAAAAAAAAAATTGGTTGCATGGCTTGCAGATATATATATATACGATTGTGTCAATTGGTGAAATCCCAATCAAGTTTCTACCGGTTTGTCATTTTTGGAATAACACGGTTTCGAAACAGTGAACACGCAGTAGAATTTTGACAGGAGAATGGTTAAACTATAATTCCAGTCTAAAACAGTGCAACAAAGTTGAAATATAACACACTATAATACCGGTAAAAAACAAGTGTGCTCTGATAGTCAACGGCAATATACAAGTAATTAATAATACACTATAATACTAGTCCAAAGTAAAACAAAGTGGAATTATAATGCACTACCAGTCAAAACCGAGTATGCTCTGATAACCCATGATGATACCACAAGTTATATAAAAATATAACACACTATAATGGTTGTCCAAAACACTAGTGGTGAACGACACAGAGTTATATTAAAATATAATACACTATAGCACGACAAAATATCTGAAGTTAACTTTTGTTGTGGTCAAATGAGTCCAAAACGGTAGTCACACCGACGGTCAATGGCACAGAGTGAAAATATAATACCTCAAATGTTGACTTAGTCATTGAAACGTCTTCATCTCTTTGTGTTACACAAATAAAGTCATTTTTGTGTGGAATGTTGTGTTTCATTTATTTGTTTATTAAATACATTTGATAAAAAACTTTATTTTTAATATAAATTTAAATCAATTGCAAATAAATATTTAAATATGTATAGATTCTATAGCAGCCTACTATAGCAATCTAGGCTATTAGTAGCTTGGAAAGTGTTGCAATTAATATATGCATCACTTTTAATTGGTTTGTAGTTTACAACACTGGTCGAGATGAAATATAATTTAGTTAAGTTCAATATAAGGAATATTATAGATTGTGAGTCAATATTTTTAAAATGGAGGAATTGTAATTCATTATGTTACCTAAATATTTGTTTAAACTGTATTTGTAAACTAACAGAATTTCTTCAAGGCAAAGAAATACTATTCCTATTCACATGACCATTGCACATTAATCCTAAATGGAATCACTTCCTGTTTTTAAAACGCTCCTAGTTGGACCATGGTTCCTGAAGACTCGTAACTCAGTTTTCTGTCCAAGTTTTTAAGTTCAACTTAATTTTGTGTTTTATATTTTATTTCTATAAATCGTGTATTTACCAAATGAAGTGTGTAATGTTTAACTTAACTACAAACATTGCAAGTACATAAGGGGTTTTCTATACCCTTCCAAAAGAAAAAAAACTACTCTATTTTATGCAGTAAAAACTTAATGTGATTAAATAAATATTCAAAAAATTGAATTAATGTCGAACAAAGAAATAAAATCGGTTTAGGGAATTGTGTACAAAAGTCAGCCTAAAGTTTTACACAATTTGTAAAACACAAGTAAATACATAACACTTTTATTTATGATTTTCTTAATACTAAGCACACCATCAAAATATCCCGTGTCATAGCTGAGCAAACCTTGAATACAAAATATAAAAGTGAATTAGTTCTAAAACTCAAATTTATTGCTTTTTCTCTTTTAACTAATCATAATCACATAAGCACTCCAATTTTGAATATAACACTATAATTTTATAAAGACTCAAAAATTTTACTTTATACGAGAATATAAATTAATTTATTTCAAAAGGTCATGTCACTACTGTTTATCAGTTGCTCCTTAATTAAGCTTTATTAAGATCATCTCTGGCATCAGCACATATACACCTGGCTGATTAAAAGCTGTTTGCTGACAGAAAACCTCTAATTTAGTTTTTCCTGTGTTTGTGTTCATTTAGATTCATGCTCCCCACTCTCAAAACGTTTTCTTTACAATTCATAAACAAAAATGCAAGAAGCAACACTTACAACTTAACTGCACCAAACTGAACTGATATTTAACCTAGTCTCCTTATAAGCTATTACACCAGTTCAATTGTCTTTCATCACATCCACACTAATTTGAAATTTAAAAACTTCTATTATTAAAAAATTTCCACATAACATGTCAGCAGCCAAGAAAGATAAAGTCTAAATCCTCAGATCAGACTTCAAAAATATATCCCACCAAAAAAAAATATCACATTGCTTCAAAACAACAAATAATAGAATGTATTACACATAAAATCATTACATCTCTATATAGGGTGGTGATATTCATAATATATAAAATTATACAGATGAAATAAAATAACAAACCGATAAGATAAATCATAAATTGTTAACATGGAAAATACAAATTACTTACTTTCGTCAATACATTTTGCGAGAATAAGAGGATTTTGTTCACCAACAAAAACGTCTAAGAAAACTTCATTATTGTCTTTTCCAAAACCATCTCCAGTTCGGATTCCTTTCAGTTTACCAACCTTAATCTGAAAAAAAAAATAAATAAATAAGAAGAAGCCATAAAATAATAAAATATGTAATCAGCAATTTTTGAAAACACATGCATTTTTTGAAAATGTCTATATTTCTAACAAAGTACTAAAGGACTGCTGTAGAAAAAACGTATAATAATATTATGATCTCTTGCTACACTTTTATCAGTGATTTGTTTATGGACTACATAGAAAACTGCTGTCCCGAAGTGAACGAGAATGCTATTACATGAAACACAAGTATTTTTTAATGCACAAAGGTACATTTATAGGAATGGTACTAAACAATACATATGAATCATACCCTAAGGTACACCTAGCCAGATCTACACCTTTTTTCATGTAGCCTACTCTTGGTTAGATCCTTCTTTTTCATCTTTTCTATCAGGTTAACCTAACCTAACCTAAACTTGACCTACTCGTGTTCTTTTCCGATTCTGATACTAATAGAGTATTCGAGGTGTGTTTATTTTATATTATTTTATTCCTTTATTTATAAGGCAATGATAACTAAGAGGATTCAAAATACACTACATGCCACTACATTAACTTTAGCTATATGTCAGTATCAATCAATTACCCGGTAGTAATTAGTTTCTAACATGGTATGAGTTTTTGAAAATTAAATGGGACCCCCATGCTACTAAATTATAGTTACGAATTTTAATAATTTTAGATACAATGAAATTTTGTTATGCACACAGGTTTCAAGGTTATATCCAATAATAGCTAATTTTAACCTATCTATTTCGGGATTAGGATCATGATCCTTTGTAGATCTCTTTTCTGTTCTTGTGGTAGGTCTACCACTTCAGATTTTATTAAACATTGTTTTTCTTCAGTAAACAAATATATATTTGTATCAGTGGCTTATCCTGATACTAAACGCTGGATTTGCTACAACTCACAACCAATACATTTAAGTTGAGGCTTTTTTCATGAGCTTAATTAGTACAGGGTAATAATTTTCAATGCGGTTCTTTGTAACAGTATTAAAAAAAAAGTGACTGACTTTGTAAAAATGCCACACGTTGTGCAACAATTGAAAGTTGGGCGCCATTTGTAATACTTTGATTACAAAAAATAAAAATTTTAAATTTATAACTCTAAAAGTGAATACTAATATCTTATGGGTCGTGAATTCTTTGGAAAAAGTGTACTAAATAGAATATTGGATAAAAGAATGGAAGTCTTTTTATTCTGAAATGCACATAATTTTTTAAGTCAAATTATTAGAATTTATGTAAACATATATATATAAGTTACATGTCGGGCCGTAACGATTAGGTTTTTAAAAAAATGTTTTATTTCTTTAAACAACCTTTATTTATTATAACAATTTTAATATTCACTTAAAATATATTACAATAAATGTTTTAACGTGTTATACAGTGAAACTATGATCTAGTGATACTTAATAGCACGGAGTCTGGTTTGGAACTAACTATCCTTTCTTACTTTACTATTAAAGAAAACTATGCTGACTCAACACTAAAGCTTCTAGAAGCTTGTAGAGACTTCCAGGAATACCGCTGACTAAACAATATTTCTCAATGTAACTTATATATATATATATATAACCAAATTCCTGTTTATATTATTTTATATTAATACATCCCATACATATATTATATTTTATTTAAGAATCATCAAAAAGGAAAATTTAATTTTATTGAAGTTATTGAATTTAAACTTTAGTTGCAACTTGTTATCTAAAATGAATTTAATAATGCTTTTTATTAAAAAAATTTATTTATATTATTCTTGAATTACTATAAAAGTAATTAATAAAATGAAATAAAATTTAAATAATTAATCTCTTAGAAGTTTTAACATCTTAACATTACTTTAAAAGACGATATATTACGTCTTATATTATAAGACATCAAACAAATAACAAGTTCAAATATTAAACAAATTTTAAATTATTAAAAATCATATTTTATATATATATAAAAATTTCAGTTTATACGTGCTTTACCAAACACGTGTACTATTTTCAAAACAGATTCTTTATTAAAAATCACTTCCTTTCCTCGTTACAGCTGCATGACGTCGTTTCATCACAATCACTTTAACCGTTATTGAAATTTAATGTTTTAAGTCCACGTATTTCATTGCTGAGAACACATCAATTGTTCATATCATGAAAAAGAATAATTAAATGTTCAAATTGTTTTATTTTAGTTAAAATACAAAAAAAACTTAGTCTTTGCATCCGTACTTTACGGATTACATCATACGTTTGCTGTATGTGCTAAATTAGTTCAAACACTTTCACTCTAAACATTCATAATTGATTCTAACATGATTAAATCTTTATTACATTACATTATTTATCAAAATAGTTCACTTTTGTTATAGAAAACACTTTTAATATACATTGTCTTTGTTCTACATCGGACACGATTACATGAGCGACACACTCTCGTTTTAAAAGTTGTATTCAGTCTAAATGTTCGTTTTAAAGATAACAAACGTAACTGAATATATACCACATAACCTTATTTACTATAATAATATTCATTATTATTTTAGAAAAAACTTTTCTTTGTACTTTTTCTTTGTCTGCGAGTGGACACGCCTGTCCGAGCGACGTGCTCTTGCTTCAAACGTTCTATCCAAACTAAAGTAACTGCAGTTGGTGGTAAAAACCAATCCTTTGGCTTCTTTGTATTCAAAATGTTTATACTGCACTTTTTAAATTATAAAGTTTATAATCATTCTAATTATTACAATGCATAGAATAAATTTCTCTGATCATTTGCCGTTACTCATTTTACTTTCTAATTTGGTCTTTTTTAATTTATTGAAAAACAATGAAAAACAAAATATGTTTA
The DNA here is from genome assembly GCA_963513935.1 of Aphrophora alni. Classification (NCBI taxonomy): domain Eukaryota; kingdom Metazoa; phylum Arthropoda; class Insecta; order Hemiptera; family Aphrophoridae; genus Aphrophora; species Aphrophora alni. Next base: position 81,434,154 of record OY740766.1, read on the forward strand.
TAGCTTGACTCATCAAGTCTAGGCGTATACTCTACTTCATCTAAGATCGAAGTACATATTCCATTATATTTAAGATCACAGAACTAAAAATGTACACTATTACATCTTGTTTGCCAAACAGACAATGTATTTAGTGACGAATATTTGTTAAATAGTAAAATATATAAGATTAATCACTTATAAACTGCTTCTAGCATTCTTTCTTTAGATAAAATTTTCTTTAAATTAAATTTCGTTAGACCAAGCTTTTAAATCTTAACTTGTGCAACATTTCCTACTTAATTCTAATTTAACTCTAAGCTACTTAAATGGTCTTGACGTTGATTACACCTTGAAACCAGCTCACCCTTTTCACTCACTTACTCCTATTTTTGATTATGGGATTACGGCACGATTGCAAGAATGAATCTCACTCACTTGTTTGGAGCAAGATTTATTCTTATTTTAATTTTAAGTTAAGTTTAACTTCCTTTTGTTTAATTTCTGACTAGCTTTACTTTTTCTTTCAATTAGACTTCTTTCTCAAGGTCTGTCTATTTGAAAATTCTGTTTGCAAAATCTATATGAACAATGTGAAATATGAGCATTAATATGTCTATACAATATTAATTACACAACCTGAAAAGCACATAGGATTTATGTGTTATTAAAATAAAACACACACAGAAATTAAAATATATTAAAATTTAATTCGTTAAAATAAAAATTATTCAATTAAATCTTTTTTAAAGTTCAAATTTAAAATATTGAATGTTATTTGAATTTAAATTAAAATCTTTATAGTCCAAATCAATCAAACTAATATCAAAACAATATGAATCAAGTATAATTGAAAACAAAACAATTACAAAAACTATTATTATTAATCTTTCAAAATATACTTAAAACTATGTTGAAATAAAAACACACATAAAATTCAATTATTCATACACAAACATAAATTCAATCAAAGACAAATTAAAATGTATATAACACAAATAGCAAGTTTATTATTTTTTTAATTTCAATTAAAAAATAGAATAGATTTATTAGGTAGAAATTTATTTAAAGCTTTATCAATTTAGCATTTACTCTTATGTTCTAATAATAAACAAGTACAAATTAAAATTAAAATTCTAAGTTTTATGTATAATTTCAACATTAACTTAACATCCTATTCAATTGACCATGAGTAGCAGATATTTATTTAAGAAAATAAAAATTAATTGAAAATATTTTAAAACTTTCCCAATTTATTTTATCTGTCTTTAAATTTTATTTAATGATTTGGCGAATATTTGTTTATTTGAAATAGGGTACCTTGGTACATTTAAAGATGGCTTCGGCTCATGAATGGAGTAGTAAGGCTGTGTCAGTCCCATTCCTCAATGATTTCAAGTTGGTCATGGCAGGTAGATGATCCCGAAATATTGGTTGAATATTTTCTCCCGATGCCACGTTCTCTCGTTCTTCTAACGATGAACTCCCAACTCACTCCGAAATGGTACCTTGTGATAAATTTTGTGCTTTTCAAAGTTTCTTGAATCAAATCGGCGATAGATCAATGCAAAGTTTCAAATGTTCATTTCCTTTAGTAGCTCGTGTTTTTCAACATTAAGACTGTCCTATTTCTTCATGAAGCTATAACATGTCTTCTTTTAAAGTCGAAAATATTTGTTTAAAAATCTTTTAAGTCTTTATATCTTGAGCGTAGTTGAATAGCACAATTATGACCCATTTGGTCCGCTGTAAAATCCATAAATTGACCTACTACGTCAGATGTTGAAATAAGAATACTTTAATTTTCTCCAATCTCAACAAAGTAACCTCAGATCTTCCAAAATTGTCACTTTCTCTCTAATTTTCCCTTTTTTCCCTTTTTTTGCTTTTAATGTTTTTCCCGTTGTTTGGATTCGTTTTCAATACTTTCTTCTCAGTAGGATGATGTACTTTGATTTGTTTATTATTTTGGTCTGCCTTGTCTGCTGTTGGCGGAACTTCCCCCTCCTAACTGGGTAGTAGGGATGGTGGATCTACCTTGTTTCATGTTTGTACTTGTCACTCAAGGTTTTTTAACAATTTTCTTCTAATTCACCATAACTCTTTTTTTGGTTGCGAATTTGGAAATTATGAAGGCACCCTTTTCTTCCTCTTGCTTTGTAGGTTACATTAAAACTCGAACAGTATTTATCGAAACATAACTATATAATTTTTTCATGATTTTCAGATTGTAATAGGGTACATTTTCGGTTATGTAAACTTGGTCTGACTAGAAAAGTAGTTTGACTCAAGGCAGTGAATAGGGAATGTATTATGTTATAGAATATAATAATAACAATAATAGATAGAGTTAAATAAAGAGTACAAATAAATAAAGAAGGTAATTAGTACTAAATGGTCAGAGAGATTTGTAAAAAATATATTAATTAAAAAAAACATATATAATATTAGATAAAAGAGAAATAAAATATGACAACAGTGTAAATGTGCATAAAACTTTAAGAAATATGACAACAGTGTGTTGTGTGTAAAGGTGAGACAGGAAAAAGCTGAAGAAATTAGACAAGACGTTGTGTTTGAGTAGATAGGATGTTTTACAGACAATAAGTTATTTTTGAGTAGAAGAGAAATCAGACAATAAGTGATTTTCTCGGAAATGAGACATAAAAATTGAATAAGTTACATTTTAGAGAGAGGGGATGTTTTCAATAAGATACTTTTTAATAGATGTGATGTGAATTCAAAAGACGACATGCGGTTTGAACAAAGAAATAATTTGAATCCAATGAAAATTTTAAGTATTTACAGAATTTAGCTTCAGTGTTAGCATGCTTGATATGACATGCTCAAATTATGTTTCATAAAAACCTAAACATAAAAATAACTGGAACTTACAGTTTATTAACAAATTTTGGATAGATTGTTTGCAGAGATATGTAACATAGTAAAATAATGGGGTTTAAAACAAGGGACTGATTGGCTGTTCAGGAGTAGGTCAAGGATTCTGATTAGTCGTAGCGTATGCAATTGTGGTAAAATTCAGTAAGGAAAGCTGTAAATTATTAACAAAAAGCATCCAAGAAAACAATTTTGTATAATATTTAGTTTTAGTATGATTTTATAATAAATGTTTTAATGAAAGACATTATAAAAGTGATTTTTAACAATGTATGATGAAATGATGTGTCAAGGACTTTTTTGGAGGAAACAACACACAGAAAATCTCGTGGTTTCAGTCAGTCGCAATAAGGAGTTTGGAGCGGAAAGATGTGTTTGTTCAGTCGTATTAAGGAGGTTGAGGTGACAAAAATGTTTGTTAAGTTGGAATTAGGACTTGAACTGTAAAGGTAAAGAGTGTTTTCAAGTGATAAAATCTCATTACGATAGAACTGAAAAGTTATAGTGGATAATAGACTCATGTAATTTTCCAAGACGTTAATATTTGATAATTAATGTTACAAGAATATAGAACGATTATTCCATACGTCTGTGTTAGAAAAAACTATATACCGCGTGGTGAAATGATTTCAGAAAGACTGAACATGTTAGTAAGTTATGAACATTCTCAAACTATTCGAGAAAACGACTTTTGAACGATGGAGGACCAATAAGGAGCCGTAGAACTTCAACTTGCTGGACGTCAGTTTTTTTCGTGTGAAAACATTATATTTTTGTTTATAATGGTGTCTTGGTATAGACGCTATACATTACTTATTAGATTTAGAAATTTGTATTATTTTAAGTTGATTTTTTTTACCATTTGAATTAAATTATTTCAAGACGAAATAATTAAAAATGAAAATTTTAAATACTAAATTAACATCTCCTTTAGAGAGTTGTATTATTACTCAAATTTTCATGAATTAAATTCCTGTTGCAACAAAAGTTAAACAAAGCATTTAAAATAACTGTTAATTACAAAAAATGATATTTTTTTTCTTTGTAAATGATTTGTAGGATGTTTTTTGAACAATTAATAAATGTTTATGTGAAATTTCAACAGAAAAAAGACTTCGAATTTTTATTCAAATCACCTTAGCCAAGTACGTCTTAAAAGAACTTAAGACCCTGAGACTTTAAAATAAATTCAATTTTAACTTTACTAAATTGACGAAAACTCGTCTGGCGCCCATTGTCGAGCAATTTTTAATTCAAGAAGAAATAACTTCAATTTTTTTTTATGTAATAAAATATATAACAAATTTTAGCAAGTTTTATAATTATCACAGATATCACATGGTTTCAAATAAGAGAAAAATGTGTTTTAAAAAATAATGATTATAAACTTTAATAAAAAAATTCATGAGTTGATTTTATTAGATTTGATGTTTAGAGAATAAGTAATTAGTAAAAAGAAATTTGGCAATATAAAAATATTATAAATTTTGAGTATATTGCATTTTTATATAAATTTTAAATTAGGTTGCAACCACAAAATTAATTATAATTATAAGGTATGGATGAATTATAATTTTATGATGTTATAAAAAATGTGATGATTTATAGTTTGATTGCTCAGGGAGTGCGGCAGAAGCTCGGCTCTACCTGCGAGGGACCCGACTCACGCACACACACTCACCACTGTCCTAATTGCCTGAAAGCCTCGATCCCCTTCACTACCTAGTTGTCGATAACACCTGTTGTATGATACCTCAAAATCGCAATTCATTTCAAGCTAGATATACAGTAAAATGCTTTGTGATACTAAATTTGTTGTTTAATTCCATGAAAATTAGTCCAAACACGAAATGATTATGACAAGAAATAGTTTACTGAATGGGGATGATAAAAAGAAAGATTGGTCAGAAACAGTTTATTAATACAATAAATCAAATCATCAAACCAAATCAATAATACAATAAAGTTTACATGTTATGTTTCATTTACAATTTGTACAATTTTAAACAACAAAACTTTATACATATTTGAACAAACTAACTTTATAAATATTTGTACAACTGAAACCATCAAATATTTGTACAACCTTAGAAAATTCGCAACTGCCTGTAGGTATTGGTTTGTACCTACAATTTTAGGAATATAGTTCACAATATATATTTTATACTCAACTTGTACAATTGTACGCTATTTTTCTGGGCATGAAAATTGTATCTGGGTATAAAATATTTTGATTTACGTATTTAAGTATTATATAATTGACACATACTCTCCTCATTTAAACTTATGCAGAATATATTCATGCCCTAGTATTTAGGTATTACTATTTACCTTTTAATTAATCAGTTTGAATGCATTTTCTTCTAATCTAAAATTGACCCTGTTTAAGAGAACAAATAAATGAAAACAAACTTACAGCAGATTGGCTCCTAATTCATTTTCATCAATGTCACTGTCACTGTCATCACTTTCTCCTAGAGTCAAACTGATGAGGAATTGCTGGACACTTTGTTCATCAAGTCCTTCCTTTTTCCAGTCTTAACCCTGCAGTTTTTTCACATGATCCACATACTTAACCTAATGCTCTGGTTTCACCGTGTGAACAGCTTCCAAAAACAAGTCCTTGACATCATGAATTTTAAAGCTTGTATTCCGTTCCCTTACATACCTATTCAAAGTGGACCACACCATTTCAATGGGGTTGTAGTGGCAGTGGTATGGTTGAAGATGGGTCACTGAAAATCCCAACTTTGCAGTTTATCGTCGATTTCATAGGTTGGCATCGGCAGTTTTTGCAGACGTACAAATTGATAGACCTCAGGTTTTCTCAAGTCCTTTGTGAAAGGAATACCGCGGTCCTCAAGCCACTTCATCATACTTCCTTTAGTCAAAGATGATGTGGGTGCCTTACCCTTAACTCTTGTCCATGACGATTATCGATCCTCGAGGAATACTGGAATTAGAGTTTATAAAAAAACAATTTTCAAATACTGTGGAATTCATATCCTCGTGATAGATCTTTGCTTTCTTTGGCATTTAACTAAGTTTCATCTAAAAAATATGTCTTCTTTAGGTCCACATTGTGAATTTTGCGAAGAAACCTACATCTTGATAGAGCTACAGATAGTTTTTCTACTAATACTTTTCTTTTGTTCAGTTTCTTATATTTAAAACCCAGATCCATTACACATTTTCTAACAGATGAAAACCTGCCGACAAATAAGACTGATTCTTTTAAACTAACCTGCAGTTTTCGCAGGGTCAGCATTTCTTTACATTCGTAGTAGGCAATAGTATGACGTCGAACAGCAGCTTTGTTGAAATCATCGATGTTGGTCACTTTGTAGAACTTTCCCCTTCCTTTTCTCGGAGTACAAAGAATTACTTGATCATTGCAATCAGACACACTCGGTTGAACCTCCTCCTGATCCTCCAGATTTTCTTGACTCCTATCATCCATTAGGCCGTCGACAGATTTCTGATTAAATTTTTTGCACAAAACGCAGAGATTTGCCACAAGCATCGGCAGTGCACTATAAAGCATTTTTTACGTCTAACAGCGGTCCTTTGTTAAGCTTTTCTTTTTCAAAGCAACTTATTACTCAAGCTACCATGGTTCTTGCCTGAATATGAACTATTTTTCTTTTCTTCGCCGAACTCATAACTTCAACTTGCACTAGTTAAATATTTTAAACTAGAATTCAATCACAAAACACATGGAAATCACAGTACTGAAAACCATGCAAACACAAACGGTCTGACAACTGCGGCATTCGAGTCTTGGATAACACTGAGATAAGTCTTGTCATCTGAGCACTAAAATAAGGGTGAACCAGCATGCGTCACTCATGTGAGTCATCGTATTTAAAACAAGTTTTGAAAATGAGTCATAGATGTGTCACAACAGAAATTCAAACTTGTCAAACCTTTACCGTGTGATTAAGCAGGTGAAAACTAGGAAATATACAATGTAACATTTAACAGGTAAAATTAAAAAAATTGATAGTCAAATTTATGCGAGCCAGTGATGACTCATGCAGCAGATCAATGGTCCGTCCTAATCCACTGCGTCTGTGTGTGTGAGGCCTGTGCGTGTGAGTAGGGCCGACCCTTCGGCCAGCTGCACTCGCTGAGCAATCAAAGTATATGTTTTTTCAGGAAATATTTTAACTTGTATACAATCTATAATATTTTTTTAAATAATTAAATGTACATTTCAGAAATTGGATTCTGTATTTTTATTTGAAGTTCTCCAGAGTACACTATAAAAGAACTTACGACCCAATTAGAAATTTTCTATGATCTCTTTAAGATTATTATAAAACATTATACTCTTTTTTTTGGTTGCGAATTTGGAAATTATGAAGGCATCCTTTTCTTCCTCTTGCTTTGTAGGTTACAATAAAACTCGAACGGTATTTATCGAAACATAACTATATAATGTTTTCATGATTTTCAGATGACCAACTTTTGATCCTTTTGAGATTTTGAGGAATTTTCTTCAGTTCCTTGTTGCCCTTGTCCTGAAACGAAAGAATCCACTTGGTTTATCCTCGTAGTTCTTTTATTTAAGACGTCTCCAAGTGCAAACTCCAAGTTTCGTCTTTTGGCATATGCTTTCTTGGTGTTATAAAATCCCCCATTTTAATAAATACATGCTTCTCATGATTCAATTTTACAATATTACCTCTTGTTAACCCATTGGCCTAGCCTTTTTCGGAAACTTTGCTTGACCCTAATCTAGCAATTAAAATGGCTGATTTTGTACATTATTAGAAAAATATAAATAACTTTTGATTCGTAACTGTGATTTTAGTTCTGTTTTCACCATTTTATTTTAAATTTAATTCTCTCTATAACAAAATATAAGCTACGTACAATATTGATTTTCTATATTTTTTATTTACGAAACACAGCACAACGTAAGTGTTCACTAAAACAGTAAAGAAAACAAATGTTTATAACCTAATCAGAACACAGAAGTCATCTGTTTATTTGATATGTTGCTTACAAGTGTTGCCAACATCAAGTAATCTAAATATTCTAAAAGTATAATAACGATATCGTATTATAAACTGAATAAATCTAGCTTATACCACAGGCATCGTAAGGTTTCACTGGGACTGCTCATAAAAAAGTGCAATTTAATTACATTTTAATCGTAATTTTCACAATAAAATGTAAAGAAACCATTCTCAGTGGACGCTGCTGTCATCTAACACATTTATTCGAAACTATGTCAAACCAGTCAAACCTACGCTTAATAAAGAACGTTGTTTTCCGGGACACGGAGAAGTTCCGTATGTCTATTAGTGGGCCGCTCGGGGACTATACGGAACAGTTCCGTATGTCTAGGCCAATGGGTTAATCTAACTGTATCATAAAATTTATCTTTTTTAACTTTTGATTTAACCAAATTAATCCTTTCTTATTTTATTTCTCATTATCGGTTTGACCGATTTTAAACAAACTTACCAAAAGTGTTTCCCTTTATCAATTTTTTTTTTTACTATCCTGAAACTTTCTTATATTTGAGAAAAACGTCTCAAAAGTGATCTTTGACTGCGTTTTTCTCAAATAAATCTTTATCAATTCAAAATTTTTATTTTGCAAAATGAATTTATCCCTACTAAGCTTTATTTTACCATGTTTGGTTTTTGGAATTTTTTATTTTTTGGTTTTTGGTTTTTTCATCTCTTGGTTTTTTTTAACTTTAACTTTTAAACTAAAATGATACTAAAATTCTTTTAATAAAGTTAATTATATTTAGGTACTCTTCACATTTATAATCCAAAATAATTTAAATTTTTTACAAAAATTAATTTTACTATGTTATCTTATTTAATAAAATTATTCATCTCTCCTGTACGAACAGATCAGTTAATTAACAAGTCGTTGTAGGTGCTTGCAGATGTCTCACCCTTGAATAGAATTGTATAGGCTTTGTCAACCTTTCGAACTGGTTATTTTAACTAAGTAAAAAATGTGATTTTATAAAATCTTCCAATTTTTGAGATATTTTTGAGACTTAAGCGTTTAGGTATTATTCCAAACAATCTCAACCTGTAATAAGTATTGATATGTTTTAAAGCGGAGCTTTTAGTTTCACGAAGTTTGTACTACAGTGTATTGTCAAAATAGCTTCTACTAATTATATACTATTCTGATATCAGGTCGTTATTGTTCAAAAACATAAACAAAATCAAAAGTAAACTTACTTTGAATTTTAGGGCTGACATAAATAACACTAACTTCAATTTTTAGCTAAATGTAATGTATATGGTTTTATAAGATAATTTTACACAGTTTAAACGTCCATTTGGAAAAGTTTGCTGTAGTTTTCAAATGTTTGGTAAGAAGGTGGAAGAAGGTTGTCTTTTTCCATTTTCCCATAAAAGGTGTGAAAACTATTAATTTTTTTATTTTGGTGTGGAATTTATTTTTTACTCAATTCGTCATTGCTTTTATATATCTTAATATCTTTGTATTAATTACTTTATTTAAATTTTCTTTTATCTTTCATTTGCTTTTATAAATTTCACATTTCTGCAACTTTTAATAAATCATTATTTCCGAATTTTTTTTTAAATAACATCTTTTTAGATTTCCATGTAGTTTATAGAAATCCAAGTTCTTTGTCTTTATCTTTTACGTCAACTAATTTGAAATATTAGTATTAGATATGAATTGCGTACAACTTGTACTACAACTACATATTCTTAAAACTGTTTAATTCATATTTTCAAATTTCATCAAATACTGATTTTTTATTTCAAAATGACTAACTCAGAAACTCACCGTTTCAACGGATTCACAAATCATGACGTTAGACCGAATCCATAGTCCAATTCCACAAACTCGTTCAAAACGGCAAAGCTTGATTCCAGTGTACAAAATCTCTGCATGTTAAACTGTTTTCTAATTTTTTCCAAAATTTGTCAAATACAGTTCCCGTACAACTATATTTCCGTTGTAGTACATACCAAACCATTCACCAAATTAACATTACATTATGTGGGGCTCTTACCAGAATCAAACAAAAGATTATATATTCTAGTTGCCACTGACAACACCACAAAATTTGGAATTGCCAAAGCCACAGACAAATCAGATGCAATTACCACAGCTAAATTTTTTTCTAGATGACATTGTCCGTTTTATGGAATGCCAGCAGAGATACAAACGGACAGGGCCATTCATTTCGTAGCAGACACGCTTATACAATTATATAATGCATTCACAGACCTCAGAGTCAAGGCATCACGGAGCGGTACAACTCTACATTAATCAATATGTTACGATGTTACATCATTGAGGACCACCAAAAAGACTGGGACAAATTTGTCAAATACTTCACATTTTCATACAACACCAGCAGACACGATTTTCATCTTTTTTATTTTATTTTTTTTTACTCCACAGTTTCAAACTCAATCATCCCATTGATCTAGCATTAATTCCAACTGAACCAGATCACAACATAGTGGAATCGCACTAGATAATACACAAAATACGGCAAGACTACCTAAATTACTGTCAAGCACACAAGAGGACCAATGTGTAAAATACAATATGAAAAGAAAAGAGATCAAATTTAACATAGGACAATTATGGTTACATCATGGTTGTAGGTAATCATAACTACCAATTAACTAACTAAATGGCTGATGTGTACTTTATTGCATGGTCTTGCATATTGCAATATTTTGGAAGCTAGAATACTTTATCAGGAACACTTTCCAAATCGAGTATTGCCATGTTAGATAACTTTTTCAGCTATTCATCAAAGGCTTAGAGAGATGGAATCTTAAAACATCTGAAGCTAGGTAAATCAGGAGGACCACATTTGATAAGAACACCTGAATTTGAAGAGGGCTTGTTAGGTAAACTATCGAACAATCCTAGAAAAAATACTAGAAGGGAAGGGGAGTGCAGAAAGGGGGAATAAGAAACAGAAAATGTTTTGTTTCCATGGAGTTAGATTATTAGTGTTCGATATAATATAAATTTAGGTCTTGTTATTTTTACTATTAAACAATAAAATGTTGTATTTTCAGTTATAACAATCCTTTATTTATTAAACATAAAATCAGCTATTATTATTTAAACATAGGGTCAGCTGTTATAGACAATTTTATTATCAAAATTAATGTTTTCCGTTTTTGTCGATAACTCAATTATCCTTTAAGCTAGAGAAAGAATAAAAACCCATTTTGTTTGTCGTTAAAAAAGGAAAATATTAAGTCTTGTAATTATTTTGTAGAAGTGATGGATTTTGAGACATTCAACATTAATAAGCCATCATTTTGAATTAAATAAAGGAAATCGGTTAGTAACTATTCTCAAATTGAGTCTTTATGTAAAATAAATCCTATCATACCTTTAAAATAAGATGATTTCTTGTTAAAAAACACAAAATTACGGTTAGATAGAAAACTATGCATTTTAGGAAGTATGTTTATGTAAACTTTTTCATTAGTTCTGATATAAGGAATAAACTCCTGAATACCTGAAACTTTTTAAACACTGTGGATATATGTTGCATATGTATACCATACTGAATTCCTAACCTAACTCATAACATTTTCAAACCATTATAAGATGTTGGAAACAGGAAGAGAAGATAGTTGTAGCAAGGATGTAGTATTCAACGAATAGCAGAATTTAGGTAGCGGGTGAACGTAGTTCATGTCTTTCCAGAATCAACTGAAGATAAGTCAATTACCGAAGAAGAAATATTCACTGAACAAGAAGAAAAACAACCGACAGAAATGGATGACTATGCTGACCAAGAACAAGATATGTTTAGGATGTGAAAAATGCGACAAAAAGAAACTAGTAAGGCTTAATGACTATGTATTAATGATATATGAAGAAGAAGTATGTGGGCACGATAAACATACAGTAGAACCCCTCTAATCCGTCACCTTCGGGACTGGGGGCATGGTCGGGACGCAAAAAAAGGTCGGATTATCCGAAAAAAGTCAATATTTATTACTTATTATATAAAGAGATTTTTTTAAAGTGATATATAAACTTTTAAAAGTCTATATAATAAAGTCTATATATAAACACTGCAAGTACTATACCAAATCTATAGAAACAACAAAAGAGATGACACAGCACTGAAGCGGGAAAGCGATAACAAACCGGATGAATGGCGCCAGACGGGCCGTGAGTCATTGACAAGTCGGCACATTATCGCGAGCTCGAGCACGGTCGGATTAACCCGAGTAACGGACTACCCGAGGGCGGATTAGAGGGGTTCTACTGTAATTGGATTAAATCTGTAAAAGAAAATCGATAATTAAAATTAATAAATAACAACTTGGAAATTAAATAAATGACAAAGAAATATTAACGATGTATTTTCAAAGTAAAAGAGATGACGTTATAAGGCAAGACTAGTAGTGAGAGGTTGTCAACAGAAGGAAGATCTGGATTGTGACGAAACTTGTAGTCCTGTGGTACCATTGCTGGCACCAGATGTAACATTGGAAATTACAAAATTTGATATAAAAACAATGTTCTTACATGGTGAACTGGAAAATGATGTGTATACTTGAGGGCTTTAAAGAAGGCAAGACAAAGATATCCAAATTGATAAAAGTACTATATGGTCTCATGGCAAAAATTAAGCAGAAATGAAACAGTTATTAGAAGAGAAAGTGAAGAGTTTGAAGTACCAGTGACCACATATTCTCAGACATATCTGGGAATGGAGTTAGAAATAAATGAAGATTTAGTTTAAAAAAGTTCCATGTGCAAGACTCAAAGCCAACTCAGACACCACTAACTGAAACAATTATGATGAAAAAGAAAACTCAAAGTTTCTTTAAGAGAAGCCGTAGGCAGCTTGCTATATCTATCCAAAGAAATTAAACCATACTTGTGCTATGCAGTAAGTTATGAAAGTAATTGAAAAGCAAATCCATCACTTTGCCATTTTTATCCACTTTTGGAAAACTGTCTTCCTTCCTTATTGTTGTTTTCTCTTCATTTATCGAAAACGATGTGGATGTTTTTTGCATACACAAGTGTAATATAGTAGTAAGGTGAAAAACCATTCATGTGATTATACCCTTTTTTAATTTGTAATTTACAGTTTGATTGGTTAGTTTCTACACAGAGAGTTCATACTTTACTGAGCGGATCTACTATGTTTCAATTGTAAAATAAGCAGTTAGTCACGTTTAGAAGAACTTTTGGTCTGCAAATTAAAATAATAAAATAAAAACTTTTGAAACTTGGTGGAAATTAGTGGATAGGTACTCATAGATAGGCATTTTCTTCTCGCTTAACAGATATCACATCAAACTCGAAAATTAAGAATCCTAAGATTAGGTAACATATATCTATATATACTCCTATTACTAAGAGTTATTACGAGTGAAACATATATGTAATTTCTCTAACATTCCCAAATCTTTCGTTTAATTTTTGCAAGGCATTTATTTATTTATTTCGTCTAAAATAGTGAAGTTTGTTGTTTTAAAAATTTTGTTTGAAGAAATATAGTTTTCTGTCTTTAATTTGTTATATAATACAATATAATTTGTAATCTTTTCTGAATACTTCATATGCCGAACCGGTTAGGATAAGATGTTTTAACGTTTCCATTTGTCTTGTGGCATCTGGGCGTAAAATATAGATTGGTTTTGTGTAAATTATTGACACTGACAACTCCGAAATATAACCTAATTATATTAATAATTTCGCACCTGCTTAACCTGGACTTCTAACACCAAAGTTTATTTGTAAAATCAACAAATTTTTTGAAATAAACTTTTAAAGTCACTTTTACATTTAATTTTTAGAGTAGTCTTGAAGTCACTAATGGGTAGTAGAAAAACATAAACTTTGTGGCCAATTCGTGCTGATTTATATACTAGTATATCCACTTGCTCATTATCTTTAACCCCAATATGACTAGGTACCCATTGAATGATGACTTCCCTCCCTTGTTCATCAATTTCTTTAATGATTTTAATTGTTAGGACCTCTTCCCGGAAAGTATACCTACTTTCCAGGATATACCTACTTTTTCAATCAATTGAATTGATGATTTTAACCCTTGTATATAATAATTTGATTATGATCTATATTTTTAATAAATTGTAGTGCTTTGAATAAAATATACAGTAGAGTTCAGCCCGTATAGCTGGTTGTACATTATCTGAGGAGTATTTTACATTATTTATGACTGAGGAGAGTAAGAGCATGGCGGACCGTGTCCCATCTTTATTTTTAGAACCAAGTGTAAGAACTTTTTAATTTCCGTAAATACTATTCATTATATTTAAACATTCTTTACAAAGGTAGTTATAGCTTTACTGTTTTGATATTTCAGAGGTGTGAGTTACATTTTAACTTTAGATGTATCATAGTCGTTTTTCAAGATCTGTCAATTTTTCGCTGGTTACTAATAAATTCGTGTCAGTCAAACACAATTCTATACAGTGATTGAACATCTTTAGCAATGACTTAAATTTAAAATTTAATAATAATAATACCTACGTTGAATTTAATAATTAATTAAATAGGACAGATTTTCAACTATTTTTTTTTTTTTTATTAATGTTACATTTTGATAAAATTTCTTGAACTAAGTTGAACCCATTTTGTTTGAACTACAACTATTACTTTAAAACAATTAATTACTATTAATTACTCACATACAATTATTCCTTTTTTTAGAAATGTTGGTTTATACATAATCTATAATTTTATTAATTTTTTAAACTTAGTATTTTTTCAAATATTTTGATATTAAGTTAGGGTACTTAATATTAATTCAGTTAATTAAATATATATTAGGTTACCTGATTAGTGATTTCAATATCACTTTGAATTAATAAATAACTTACTTTATTTGAATTTCTAAAATAGCATTGCAAGAAACACTGTAACAGAAAACAAATATGTATTATTATTTTTTTAACTGAAATCCATTGTATTCAATTAAATTGTAAATGAAGATAAAGCGATTATTATAGACATAATACTAATAGTGATTAATATATAAATATATGATAAATTTAAAAACTATTACTTTTAAGATAATAAATGAATAAATGCACATTTGATGGTCTCAAGTCTAGCTCCCAAAGTCATCATGGTGGCACTGCAATAGAAATTGCAAATTTGAACATGTGTATTTAAAGGGTCTCAATATTTTCTGGGGTTGATAATATTCAGTTCCTACTTTTAGGGTAATTACCTGCAAGTTTTAATATATCAATTAATTGTTAAAGGACAAAAAGAACACCAGAGTAATATTAGTGAATAAACAAGGGTTTATTCATAAACAAGGTTAGTTGCGATAAACAAGGGTTATTATCAAGAATTTTGTTAAATACATATTTTAGCTAAGCTCTTTGCTAATTTCAAAATTCAATAAAAAAATTAAAGTATTAATAAATAACAAATTTAACTAATACAATGTCTCAGTTAACATTTTATTAATGAGTATAAATGTTCAAATTCAAAAGTTATAAATATAGGAGGTGTGGAAAATCACTTAGTAACAATAAAATAAAAAAAGAAATTGAAATTTGCAATTATGAATTATAGATTAATAATTTGCAATCATGAGAAATGTATCATTCATTGGCTCAGAAGGTTATATAAATATGTAAAAATAAAATGGTAAAATTCTGCAAACTGTAAAGACGTGAAACCAGGGTTAAATAATATTGTAGGAGATTCATATGCGGAGAGTTCAATTATTGTGTAGAACAGACCAAAGAGTAAAATTTAAATGAACTCTGTGAATAGGTATGAAAAATAACATTCCAAAATAACACGGTTTCTGTTATTGGCAACATCTTGCAAACTAAGTATGTACAATCACTATCAAAGTTTGTGTGGAAAGCTGGCATTAAGGCAAAGAGAATGTAACTCTCAAGTCACTGGGACTCCTCAAACAGGAGATGCAGGATTTCTAAGGAAATCAAAATGTTAAAAACCTGATGATGATAAGAAATAATAAATAATCGAGTTTGAACTGACCAATTTCGACAATTCCTTGAAGGAAAATTTATATCACCTGTACTACCAACTTTCAGCCAATTTTGCACATTTAGAAAACACAATTAAAAATTAGTATAGATTAACAAGAAAGAAGAATTATACCTAAATATATTACAAGAGCAAAAGGTGAAAGTAAGGGTGTGTGTTGACCCCGAAAAACCTCGTTTAATGCTGTACAACAAGCTAGTTTTAAAATTCGCTAGCGGTAAAATACACAGCTTAAGTTAGATGCGGACAGGGAATTTGCTGAAGTAAATTAACGTGTGTCGTTTAAAGATTCCACTATCCTCAATGTCTTTTAAATAAAAAGAGAAATGAAGTTATTGCCTGAGATAGTAAAGTAATTATTTCTGGAAGGTATACATTTTTTGAGGAAGGGATTAAAACAAAGAGTGAGGGGTGCTTTGCTCCTTGTATGGGAAAGACCGACAAGGCCACAGTAATAAAGAAGCCAAAAAACTTCTGTTTGTCCAATTCTTCTCTTTTTTGTAGCGACTTGACCAATATTAAAATATTAATAGTAATAAGGTTAATGGTTGTGTTTAATGTTTTTATGTGTAAAACTGTGTTTTTTAAATATGTTTGTATATAAATGTGTAATATGTGTCGAAAGATAATAACTATCTCAAAGAAAAAATTGAAAATGGCTGAATATCCAAAACGGCCGTCATGATCAACACAAGGAAAAAAACTATTGGACGGTACGATTGATACAAATTTTATTAAAATTAATGGTTGAACATACTTGCTCATAAAGATTAAATTTTTAATTTATCTGACTTATTTGCATATCAATTCAAGTAAATATATAGTTTAAAGGAAGAAAAACTCAAATTTAAAAGAGTGACAAGTGTTGGGTCAAGATGTGGAACTTTACGAAGGCTATCCAGAAAGTAATTTTTGTTCTTGTATGGTTTATGGTGCGATGGTTGAAATGACTCTATAGTTGTATGACTCAGTATACATCAACCCGTGGTAAATCAGTCAAACTGCTATTTAAATTGATTGCTTCAATTCAGATTCCTGCCAGGTAAGGTTCTCTCAGCTATAAAAATTCTGTTTACCAAAAACTGTAAACCAGTTGACATTAATAACCTTGTGAAGTTTATGGCAAGAACGTAATGAGTGAAAGTGTGTATGAGATATGGTGATATATGTTTAAACTGGGTGGACCAATGTACATAATGAGGAGAGAAATGGTCCACCAATTATGGTGATTGATGAACTGATTTAGAAGATTAATGAAAAGGTTCAAGAAAACTGTTAAATCACCATTTCTTAGTTTTCTGATTCTTTTTGTAAAAACTAAAAAGCCAATTAATGGAATGGGGCTAAGTTAACTCACCAACAAAACCTTTGAAATGTCAAAAATCCACCTGCTATGAAAATTATGTTCCAGAGATTGTCTTTTAGGGTGGAAAAGATGTTTCATTAATAGATTTCATGGAACGTGACACCACAATCATCTTGGTTGAGATTTATTTAGACAATAAAGAAATTGAGATTAAAGAAGTTAATGAGGATGATTAATAATGAACATAGTGGTATGTTACGATTTGGGGTGGTTTTCTTAATCTACAATACCCTCTTGAACACTTCAATGTGTACTAGGAACTTGGTGCGTAATTTTCAATTGGAATTGTTTTACCTTCTATACTGTCCAGATTTGGCATCTAGTTATCATCTTTCATGGATTTGAAGAAGCAACATTTAACATCAGTGTTTTGAAGGTGATGATAAATTGCAGCCCAATGTTAAATTATTATGGTTTGTATAAGTGGCACAATTTTATTGTGACAGAATACAAACCTTGTTAAACAGTATGATAAATGTCTACATTCAATTGAAAACTATAAAGATAAATAGTCAAATGTTTTAGTATAAAATTGTATATAATGCAATAATGCACATTTTGTAACTGCATTATTGCTTCTTTTTTTTAAAAGTAACCTAATTGGAGTTGGTCTGAGTTAGTATTATATTTTAAACGACAAAATAAAATGAAAATAATACAATTAGGTGCATTATTAAAAAATAAAATAAAAAACAAAAAAGTTTACCCTAACTCGTTTTAGAAGACAGGTGTTCAAAAAAAATTATTTTTTTCTACCGGTTTAAAACAAGTATTGATATGCAAAAATAACTATTTTAATATTTAAAACAAAAACTTTCACTTTACACACAATTAAGTTAATACTATTTGTTGTCTATATGTGAAAGTCATATATATTAAATATATTAAATTATGCATAACTGCTACTATTACAATATACCTTTTCGTGTTCATTTTCAGGATAAGACATTGGATGAAGTAACAATTGTGCATCTTCTGTAAAATAAAATAAAACATGTCTCTACAACAATCATTAATAACCTGCACCATGCACTATTTTTTATTTATTACACTTATTTGTTATTTATTTACTTTATTAAATCAATAATATGTTCCAGCCAATGGTGTATCCTGAGAGGGAGTGGTGTATCCAGCCAGCAAGTTACTGACCTAACTTAACCTAAAGTTTGATTAACATATTTATTTAATTCAAAATATTCAAACTAAGCCGCAAATGTTAGGTTGACTTACCCCCAGATAATACGATATGTCTTCATGGTCAGTCAGGTCAGTGACTTATACTAGTAACTTTCATAGTCTCTTTCTGACGCACTAGTGTTTACATTTACCTGAAATTTGTGTTAAGTGTTCTGCGATTAGTGACTTTGTGATAATGTAAAAAAGTTGGTTTGATTAAATATTTGAATACAGCGGGTACAATTGTGGGGTTAACCGGATTAAGTAATATTTCGTACTAAACAAAGTAAATTTTAAGATGAGAATGGATTTCCAAATCAACAAAATAAATAATCATGTAAAGATTTAAGATAAATTTTTGAAATAAAGTGTTTATTAAATTTGTGTTATGTATAATGCTGATTGGATATAATTATCGGGGAGTGTTTTGGACTAGATGAATTGCGCGGTTTTTTCCGGAATAAACAGGTTTGGGATAGCAAGACGTTGGAAGCCAGTCTCAGAGAGTAACTTGTAGGTGATGGTTGTGTTATGAGTTTTCTGTAAAAAGGTAGAAAATATGTTCGGAAGTAATAAATTTGCTTAATTCATGATGAAGAACATTCGTAAGAGTTACAAAGACAATATTGTGTTTTTTAGAATCGTATGTGTCTAAAATTTTGGAAAAAGAACTATGTTGTGCAATCTCATGCACGTGCTTTCAAAAGACGAACAATGAACTTTTGTGTTAACTCGTTATGTGAATTGAATTTCAAGTATTATAACACGGACATTATTCGAAATACAGGTGTATTCAACTGTAATTCAACGCTACAAATATGGTTTGAGGATCAATGGTCCTTAAAAGACAATGGATTTCGACAAGTTGGTAAAATCATGTACCACATGTTATATTTCAATTTTTTATAATATGTTATATGTTTTTTCTTTGTATTTAGTATAAGTAAATTTGATCAATTTCATTAAAAAGCTTTATTGGTCCAAATATCACTTAGATAAAGGACAAGATTATTTTTTTATTTTTATATATTTTTTGTACTCAAGCAAAAAGAGTAAAGTTTTCACATTTAAGTTTTTAACATCAGTAAAGTAATTTAATACTTGCAAGTTTCATTTTTTATTAATACAATTTTCAACTAAAGTTAATTTTTGACAAAAAAGATAGACCTTCTTCAAAGGCATTAAAATTCATAGTTTACTAGGATGTTAATAGTAATTGATATTCATGATATTTTATTTTTGATGTATGTTCATATTGATAATGAATGTGTTTAATAAATTTTTATGTCAAAATTTCAGTTCAGGTGTTATTCATTTATAACCAAGAGTCACTGTAGAGTACACAAATAAAAGAACTTGCGACCCTGAGATTAAATTCATTTAAATTCACTTTTCTAAATTTGACGAAAGTCTGGCGCCCTTAATAGCTGAGCAAATTTTTAATTCTAAACAATAAACTCTTAAATTCATTTTTTTTATTAAAGTAACATAAACTTAAAAACTCTTCAAGTTCATCATCTCATTTTTTCATAATTGTTACAACTTCTGAGTTCATAAAACAACGTTTGATATTTTATAATCAATGGAGTGGTGTTCGTAATTTGCGAATTCAATAAATTAGTACACCATGAGTACTTTTTCATCAAGAAGCCATGTCATAAGACGAGAAGATGGAAACTTCACATGCAAGTAGATAACCTTGTTTAAATTAATTAATTATTATTCATGTAAAGAATACTTTTCACTGGTATTGTTAACGGCTGATCCTTGTATTCTGTATTCATATTTAAACAACAATTTTGAAATTATAAAAAAATATTTTCTAGCACTTCTTTGTGTTGTAATTTTTCGATTTGAAATTTTTTTAAATCAGAAATCTTCAGATTAAAATATGTCGAGAACGATTAACAATACACTGGTCTAGTAAGAGAGAAATATAAAAATTAAAAAATTAAAAATAATAATAATAATGCATTTTATAATAAACTTCTTCTTCTTCCAATGGCACCTTCTGGCTCACGCCATCTTGGTTCTTGCCTCCCAATAAAGTCCAGGAAAGTCCCTTCGTCCTTGCTTCTCTCCGTCCAGACCCCTGCAGACCAGTAGATGATCCTTGTCCATAACTTACATGGAGTCCAATTCTTGTGAGCAAATTGTGCACTTGTCAGAGGTTAGTATTTTCATTCTGCATAAATGCTTGGCAAGACAATCGTGACCAGTAGCTAATCTGAAATTTGCTACAGACACATTACGTGGAATCATCCTATTTTCTTTGAAAAGCTCAAACGGATCATAAGCTTTGCCCTGCTGTTTATTCCTCATATCATCAACAAATCTCTGCTGTGAGATTGTTTTTAGTTTTTGTATAATTGCTTGCAACGTCAGGGCACCTGCTGGTTTTTGGATAATTCTTGTTCCTCTCTTCGCCAAATCATCTGCTGCCTCATTCCCCCACAAGCCCACGTGAGCGGGAACCCACTGTATTGCGATATTGTTAACATTATTTCTTACTATTTTATAGTTATGTCTGATATTCTGTATTTTATAATAAACTGATTTACACTATTATACAATGCATAAAAAAAAAATTCAGAGTTTTAAGGACCAACTCCAACTGCAACACTCATATTTCTCTTCTTCTGTACCTTCTACTTCTCACTTGGTAATATCAATTACATAGAATTGTCTGAAAATGTTCCACTAAAATCCAGTGACTGCTAAAAATAAAATAATGAATATTTCATTGAAAAATTGAATATTAGCAACGTGAATAAGGAATTGTTATTAGGAAGAGCTTGGAAACCTCTACCCTGCAACAAGTGTCATGATCACGTTCAAGTAATTGGTGTAAGGAACAAACCTATCAAATTAAATGGCTGCAGCAGTTTCCTTGGCTAGCATACTCTCAGAAATTAAATGGGCTATTTTGTAACTTCTGAAAATGTGAAAATGAAGTTAGTCAAGTTTCACATTATTCAGGAGAAAACTTAGCTTAAAACCCAATCAATAAGTGGAAATATGCAATTGATATTTATTAAAAAAATAAAATTAAAAAATATGAAAGCTCTCAAGTGGTAAAAGAAGAATTTTGAAGATTTTTGATGAATATAAACAAATATTTGTGGAACAGTTGCGAAAGAAAGACAGAGTTGAACTAGAAAAAAAATCAACACAATCTATTTAAAAAGAAATGTTTTCTGTGGGAAACAAGAGCTACTTCATTGGGAAAATCATTGATAATAGCAGAGTCGACCAGTTTTCATTTGTAATATTGTACATTTTTTAATTTGAATATAGCGCATGAATCTTAGAGCTTGCGAGAGATTGGTAGATTAGAAAAAGGAAAGGGGCGTGTTCTAAAACAAATAGTTTGTCTAGTTACCATTAATAACTTAAAAGAGACAAAATTAGAAAACAAAGTAAGTGGTAGAAAGTGATCAGAGAAATGTATCCTATGTATAGATATAATTAGAATTATTGTAAACCTTAGAAATAAAAAGTGAAGTGTAATCATTGTGTGTACAAAGACAGACGCGTGATTCTAGACCGGAAAAGCGGACATTGCTTTCTCAGAGTCGATGGAGAGTACTTGGAGTGTTAGGTTGTCGAAAATTATCTAATCAACATTCTGAGAAAGGTCGTTTCCTATTGACAGCTGATGCAATACATTTGCAAATAAATTTAGATAATGATATTATAGTAGATCTTATCGCGTTGTATAGATTGCATGCGTTTTGTGTTAATGTTTTTATTGAAGAAATTGATTCTATTATTGAATCAATCACTAATCGCAACTTAATAATTTGTGGTGATATAAATTTGGATCTATTGAAACCCTCCCATTCATTGGACGATTATTTATTGTATTAAAATGGCTAGAAGGGGTCTGGCTTCGCTAATAAATGAGGCTACAAGAATAACAGCTGACTCGAGTTCATGTATTGATCATGTGTTTGTTAAAAATAATGTAAATGTAAAGTATGAAAGCTGGGTGACTGAAATTGGAATGAGTGATCATAGAATGACTGTCGTGTGTGTGGATTGTGACCTAGTAGTGAGGAATTCAAGGCCTAAGTCGTGCACACAGAAAGTAGATAATAGAAAACTACGGGAAAAATCTAGATGTATGAACTGGGATCCGGTTTATCGAGCTTCATCCGTATCTTCTGCGTTCGAAATATTTATGTCATCCGTTTAATCCATCGTAACAAAATCTCGGTCAACTTCCAGAGGGGGGAGTAGGATGAAAACAAAAATAAACCCTTGGATTGATAATGCACTTTTAAAGTTGATTAATAAGAAAAATAATGAGTATAAAAAATATCAAAAACAGCCTACCAATAAAACAGTAAAATCTATGTATGTTAATTTTAAAAATAAATTAATAAATTCTATAAGAGATGCCAAAACCAATTATTATAGAGGCATTTTTGAAGAAAGTGAACAAAACCCGGAACGGCAATGGAAAACAATTAGGCAACTAATTGGCGAAGAAACTAAAGGTAACGAAATTATTAATTTAAAAGACAGCAATGGTCATAAAGTTTCTGATCCAACTAAAGCTGCAAATATATTTAATTCCTTCTTTTGTACGGTAGCTTCTGAACTCAGGGCAAGTGTTGGGTGAATGATGATCACGCTCAGGAAATTGCAGATAGAAATGCAAACTTATTTAAAGATACTCATAGTTCGCACTCCTTATTTTTCTATCCAACCAATAAAATCATTGGAGAATAGAAAAGCTTCCGGTTTTGATGGTATAACGCCTGTTATTATTAAGGAAATATCTGAACACATTGTTGACGTTCTCGTGTATTTGATTAATTTTAGTTTGAGTGCTGGGGAGTTTCCATCTATATTAAAAAATGCAGTAGTGAAGCCTCTTTATAAGAAAAACGATAAAATGGATCCCAGTAATTATAGGCCTATAGCGTTGCTTTCAATCTTTTCAAAGACTTTAGAAAAAGTTGTAAAGAGAAGATTGGTAAACTTTCTCGATAAAAATGTTTTCTTTAGTAGGAATCAATTTGGTTTCAGAAATAAGTTGAACACTAATGATGAAACACTGCTCCAGTTTATAAATCAAGCTTAAATTTATGAAGGCATAAATGAGGGTAAATGTTGTTCAGGTATTTTTATAGACATAATGAAAGCGTTTGACACTATTGATTATACTATTTTAATATCCAGGATGTACAACGCAAGTATCAGAGAAGTTGCCCTCAAATGGTTCAGCTCGTATTTAGCGGATAGGACGCAGCAGACTAAGGTGAATTTGGGTTTGAGTGAACCGGGAAATGCTCGCTTCGGAATTCCTCAGGGTTCGGTGCTCTCCGGTCCATTATTTTTAATATATGTTAACACGTTATGTAATGGTGCATTTAAGGGTGAATTGGTAGCATTTGCCAATGACACGGCTTTATTCTATAAAGCGGACACTGTGGAACAATTGCGAACTTACATGCAATGCGTCGGTGGTTTACAAGAAATTACATGGTAATAAGCCCAAAATCAAAATATATTATTTTTAGTATTGCAAAAAATATACAACTTTCTGTTCCATTAAAGCACCATGAGATAAATTGTAATATGATTTTATGCCCATGTCCCGCGATTGAACAAGTTCAAGAAATTCAATATTTAGGACTGTTTGTCGATTCCCAGCTTACTTGGAAGAAACACACAACCTATCTTAAAAATAAATTAATAAAATATATCAGGCTATTTTATATGCTCAGATATGTATGCAACGTGAAAGTATTGAAAATGATCTATTTTGCATGGGTTAGATCTAAGTTAGAATATGGTCTTGCAATTTGGGGCGGGACTTACGATACAACACTAAAACCAATAATTACGCTGCAGAAGATCTTTGTTCGTATCCTATCGCACAAACCCAAAACAGAACATAGTGCACCTCTTTTCAAAAATCTTAATATATTACATCTTAAAAACCTTTTTATCTATAAAGTATTGAGAACCTTTTTTGATAGAAGCAGGAATAGCGATGGCACTTTAGGGCCAAGAGCTTTGACATTGCAGAATAGGTCAAATGTTTTTGTACCTAAACCAAATTTTACAATTTATATGAAATCTTATGCATATCTGGCACCTAAATTATTCAATTGTATGCCAGATAGTATTAAATCTTGTTCGAACAGATATAAGTTCTCTGGTTTGCTGCGTAATTTTTTGCTCGAGCTTGAAGATTACAATCGTATTTTAAAGTACTATCCTGAACCTTACTTTTTGGTGTTATATTCGGGTGTTGTATCCTTGCAAGTGTGTATGCGGAGTGCTTGTGTATAGTGTTTATCCAAGATAACATACAGGGATATATTTATTAAGTTGTAAGTTATTAAGTTCAGTTATAAAAAATATGCATTATTTATAAAAAGACTAGAAGTCATATTTTTGATTGTAGATTTTAATGTAAAAAATTATGTATATTCATTGGGAACTCGGTCGGCTGCGGACCTCAACTTTATCTAAAAAACCCCCAGACAGGTTTTATTACCTCGGGGTTTCTCTTATTGTTTCTTGTCTAAATGGAGAAGGTTATTCATTGTTTTACTTTAAAAAATGTTTAGCTTAATTTCATTTGTAAAAACTTATATTTATATGTTTGTTGATAAGAGGTAATAAAAATCAATCAATCAATTTTGCCTAGTCCTGAAAAGGACAAAGCGACAAAGTAAAATTTATAAATATAAAGTGTTAATATTTGACAATAAAGAGTTGTTTTGTTAAATAACGTTGTGTGAATAGAACAGAGTATATAAAACGGTTATGTTGGAAGATTGTAAACGAGAATTGGGTTATAGAGAACTTGTAATATGAAACCATGTGCTTATGCATTCGTTTGCTTGTACAGAACAAAGACTTAACTGATCAAAAGAGTTACCTAAGAAATATAAACTAATCTAGCAATGATAAAACATAATGTGATTTGATTTGATATGTGAACACTTATATGAAATTGTGAGAACGATTAATTTCACATGTTTAGTAAAGTTGATATAATCTAGAGAAGCATGGACACATAAACTAAGCTTCTTGTGTTTTAAATAAAGTAGAATAATTGAAATTAAGACATTGATTTTTTTTTTGTTATATGAACAATTAATATGAATTTTGTAAATCAGAGATATGAACTGAAGACGTCGACATTCAAACAACGGTCAGAGCGACTTCGACGAGTCAGCATGTAGTCCCGGCGAACGAAGCGAGTCACTTCAGAGGAAAAGTGCTTTTAAATAAATAAAAAATATAACGTGATTTGGTATAACACGTTTAGACTTTCATTTTCTAACATAAGATATGTACTTGAGATGATTTAGAGATTTTTTACTGTTAGGCTATAAGTTTGATTTTGTCAAATGATGTATTTGATCAATAAGACACAATGTCTTTTGTTTTAAAGTACAATAATATGTTAAAGTAAAGTCTTTTTAAATAACTAATCAATTGAGACTTAATTTTATTGCAAAAAATATACTTTTTTAGTAATCAAAATTTTACGAAGAGAAATAAAGTTAGATTCTTTTCATTTTTCATAAGTTGCAACTAAAATATAAATTTATTAATATAACTTAACTTGATTTTCTTATATTGAGATTTGAATAATGAAATAATAATAATAATAATAGGATGTGTTAGCATAAGACATCTTATATGAATTTTCCTTTTATATGTGTTCTACTATGTTGTCATGTTTAAAACCCTAGAACTGGCACAACTGGCGCATGTTAAAGGTTTTGTTATCTTAAAAAATTCATAAAATATATTATTTTTATACAAAACCTAACTTATAAGACACATCATTTTCTCAGAAAGATGCATAGAATTCATCTATGGGGGGAAAAAAAAAGAAGAAAAAAAAATATTTAAACGGTTTTGGAGTAAGTTGTTACATGTCAAAAACGAAGTTATCATTTTTCAGGAAAAACCTGTATCATCTAAAATCAAAAGCTTACCACCTTTTTCTAAGATATACAAAAGTTTTGCGTAATATTTGTAAATATATTTAGGGGAAAAAAAAATTTGTTATATTTTCAAAATTAAAAAAAATTTTTTACGAAAAACGGTAATTTGATCTTTTTTTTCACAAGGAGTCAATCCTTTGGACGAAACGTGTAAAGAACACGATATAGCATACAGCAAATACAGTGATTCAGAGCATCGTAGAGAAGCGGACAAAGTTTTAGCAGAACGGGCTTGGAGTCGAGTCAAATCGGGTAACGCGTCTATGGGTGAACGGGCAGCAGCGTGGGCTATAACAACGGCCATGAAAGCGAAAACCAAATTGGGAGGTGGAAAAAAGTTGAAACGACCCTTGTTGGGTGGGGGATTGTATCTCAAACCGTATCAAAAAGGCAGCGGTCTGTATCTCAAACCATATGCAAAAGGCAGTGGTCTGATACCGTATCCAAAAGGCAGGGGACTGAAAGGCAGTAGCAGAACCAAGAAGAAGAAGAAGATTAGTAAAAAAAAAGATTGATTCAGACCGCTAACAAATATTGATTTAGAAAAATATGCTGTGAGGATACCGTATTTCAGAGGTGTCGGGGGATAATCTTCCCCCGACGGGACCGTTTAAAAATGAATCTGCCATTGTTTACCTCGATAGTAGCACGGGTGAAGGTACCCACTGGGTGTGAGTAGCGCGATGTAGAATACTAGTTTCGGAAATCTTAGACCTCCACACTAAGATATTTTGGTTCCATCACCATCACTATAATTACAAGCGACATCAAAGTGACACTTCAGTCGTCTGTGGACATTTGTGCTTAAAGTTTCTACTATCATGAGTATTGTTTTAAACGGAAATAGTTCTACACTTTGGTGTGATTTCTTTCCACCGATTGATCTAATCGATGGAGAGTGGGAAATCGGTCTCATTGATCTTGCTGTGTACAATTCCATTCCCAATATCGAAGAAGGGAATATGAATTGTATCTCGGTGAAGATAAAAACGATAATTATGAAATGACTGTTAAAATACCGACAGGTTCGTACGAAATTGAGGATATTGAAAAATATATCAAATCACAGCTTAAACCGAGATTGCATTTTTGCTCAAGCCGAACAATAACACACTTAAAGCGGAACTTAAATGTTCAAAAACTATTCGTTTTAAAGACAGATCTATCGGAAAATTACTTGGTTTCAATAATGGGGATTTATCAGCCAACCAAAAACACGAATCTGAGCTGCCCATCAATATTATAAGGGTGAATGTTATTAGAGTTGCGTGTAATATTGTGTCTGGGTCATTTCAATATGGAAAAGAGTCACACAATATACACGTATTTTACCCACAAGTGGCTCCGGGGTACAAGATTGTCGAAATACCGACGACTGTAATTTATTTACCAGTCAATGTGAAAACCATTCATAACATCACCGTAAGCCTTAGAGATCAGAACGAAGTACCTATAAATTTCAGAGAAGAATCAGTTTCTGTCCGATTGCATTTACGTAGAAATGGGTCTCGTATTTAATGGACAACATTATAAGAACAGTATCAGTTTACGTTCAAACTCCACAGAGTTAACAGCTAGAAATATTCGTTTTCTCAGCTTTGGGATTTAAAGTGAAAAATGAAACTATTGGCAATAGATAGTGCACCAGAATACAGTACAATGACGTCATCAGTGGTCTGGAATATCATTCGCACAGACTGTATGCATCGTCAACGTACGGTAATAATGATGAAATTCGTATTCCCATATATCAACAGGACGTGATCACAGCACCGTTTGGTAGTATATTGCATATAAAAGGAACACTGAGCGGTACAAAAGCGGACGGCGGAGCTGCAACAATGAAATTGGTCAACAATGCCGTAGCCTTTCTATTTGACGATATTAGATACAAATTTGCCGGTAGCGAAGTGGACCGTACAAGAAATGTCGGAATTTCCAGTACCATTAAAAATCTATTGTCGTTGCGAGAGAGTGAAAATAATAAATTCAGTAACGCAGGATGGTTGGGGGCCGGTGGGATGGCTACCGTTTCAAACTTTTCCCTCTCTGTACCAATGAAGCTGTTGATGGGCTTTTTCGAAGACTACCAACGGATTGTAATGAACGTAAAACAGGAACTAGTGATCTTACGTTCGGCTTCCGATTTGAACGCTGTATACAGTGATGATGCTGCAAACGTTAAACTGAACATTACTAGTTTACACTGGAGAGTGCCTTATATGACGGTTTCAGATTCACTCTAATTGAATCTTTTGAAAATGATCGAAAGAGACGAACCTGTCCAGGTTCCGTTTCGTAGTTGGGAATTGTTCCAGTATCCAATATTGCCGCAAACAAATCAGATTTCGTGGACAGTTAAAACCGCTAATCAGCTGGAAAAACCACGTTACATTATTCTAGCCTTCCAAACAGATAGAAAAAATCAGATTAAAAAGGATGCCATTCTGTTTCACATGTGCGGCCTTTCAAATTTAAAACTCTATCTAAATTCACAGTATTTTCCTTACAATAATATTAACGGTGATATTTCCACAATGTACGAAATGTACCATAGATTCCAAGAATCGTACTATACGCACGAGTCCTTTCCCAGTCTAGATTTACAATCTTTTACAAACTCCCCTCTCTTCGTAATCGATTGTTCCAAACAGAACGATTCTATTAAATCAGGTCCTGTGGATGTAAGACTATAAATAGAAACTTCTGCTAATATACCTGCAAATACTACAGCATATTGTCTGATTTTACACGACTCGCATATTGTGTACAATCTCCTTACGGGCACAGTGAAAAAGGTTGTGGAATAGATGCGCACGCACACACTGTAGTATATTATTGATACACTGGGATCCGATCATTCGCGGACGAGACACCATGTGCTACACATACCCAGGAGTTGTTCACGCTTTCCTCAGGCTCGTGCCTAAGGATAGGTTATCCAATTTAGATGATGTAATTGACGAGGATAATATCTATTCATTCGATCGACAAAATGTTGAACCAGGCATTCACCGATGACGGTCTGCTCCACAACAAAAGTAAGTTTCAAGTCGATGAAACGCAAATATCGAGACACGTCTTTGCAGCGTTAAAGAGTCGGCTATCTTCGGGTAACATCGGCTGTGCTGCAGATTCGGTATACGTTTTAGTGGGTGCTATAGGAGTGGTTTTTCGTAACCATTATTGTGAAGCTTGTGAAGATAACGAGACTGATGATGTGATATATACTATTAATTCGATTTTGACGACGAACCATGATTACACGAGTTTCCGCTTGTACAAATCGATCCGGAATTTGACGACGATTTAACTAAAATTACGCAAACATTTCAACAAAAAATCTTACGTAGTGGTGGTAGTGGAAGTGATAGAGCAGTGTGCTCATGGTTCAGTCGAGACCATGGATGCGATCAAGATGGACGTGGAGCGAGCTCCTATTAAGCGTCAGGTACCACCTAACCTTCCTTTGGGAATTTTTCTTAAACAGCGAGTGTAGTAAATTCATAGCAACCAGTTTATTCCAGCATACAGGTTTCACTCAGATTTTTAGTACAGGAAGGTAGAAAATTTCTTTTCTTCAATCATCGTCTACTTGACGAATTATCGATTCATTTAAAATCTATAACGGCCGCTCTCAGCGATAGGAGAACGTGTAAATTCAACTTGAGTATCGGTGACGTAATAGTACGGCATACTTTCGGTAAACATTACGTTCAATTGTACTACGGGCAGTATTGTATGACCTTGACCGCTGACGAATGGAGGCTACTCAAAGAGAGTATGCCGCTCGTGTTCAGACGTGTCACTGAATTGTTTTAT
This sequence comes from Aphrophora alni, assembly GCA_963513935.1. Lineage (NCBI taxonomy): Eukaryota > Metazoa > Arthropoda > Insecta > Hemiptera > Aphrophoridae > Aphrophora > Aphrophora alni. The sequence goes on from OY740766.1 coordinate 81,464,400, forward strand.
ATCGAGAAAGAGCTACGCTCCTACATCATGGAGATCTTGGCCAGTGACGAGCTCGTATCTAGCACACTCCCCGAAGCGGACAAATTGTACGACGAAGCCAAGTCGTTCGACATGTAGGCGGGATCCAAGGTAGTAGCCGTCCAATCTAAAGTGCTCAACGTATGACTCACTCTGTATGTTCTACATTTATAGGATTCATATTTACTATAAGATTCCGTGGATTATCAGAGCTTTTACGAACTCTACTGTTTGATCCTCACAGTTCAAAATAAGGCTGATATTCCCCAAGAAAACTTTGCAATCACTATATCAGATGGGTCGATAGTGGTGCACAGTGAGGACACGATTGTGCAAACCTTTTGCAATCTTTTTCACAAAAGGGTTGGAAAAGGCACTAGACAATTCCATCCGAAATTCCTTTAAACCGAAAATCTTTGAAGAACTTTCTTAAATATATATACAGTAATATTTTTGAAATTATATACGAGTATATACCTAAACTCATTTCTTCCACAAAATGCACATTGACATATTGACATGTGCACTCCTTTAACAGGGCCCCTTTCATGATAAAGAGGGCACCAACTTTGTTTAAATGTGTTAATAATCAAAATTTATGTTACATTAATATTTTTAGGATTATAACATTTTTTTAAATATGTTAATGGGTGATGCAGTAGGCTAAATTTTTGGCTCTCAGTCCCTAAAGAATCTTCAAAATTTATTAACCTATAGAAAAGATAACTTAATTAAAAAAACTAAATATAAAATAATTCTAATACAATAAATCTCCGTTTTATTTTATTTTTTTGTCAAACTCAAAAAAAGAAGAAAATTTACTTTAAAAGTTCATTGATGAATTTTTTTGTATATTTTGTTGATCACAGTTGTATTTAGTCTCTCAAATTTGATATTAACAGTATTTTTGTTCCAAAATGTGCATGTAAAAACTTTTATCAGCAAGTAAACATTGTAAAAAAAATAAAAAATCTTGTTATATAATTTTTTTTTTTCAAAATAAAATCTTATTGACTACTATGCACTCCTTTACCACAATGAACGCAACAATATCAAATTTTAATTTACTATAACAACTATTAATCTAACAACAAGAAAATCATTTATAAGGTTAAACTTTTTTGAAACAATCTTTTAAAGTATCAACAAAATGAAAAACATTGGTTAAGGAATTATCAATTTCTTTACACATTTATCTTTTGATATAAGTTTACATTGACTTCCTTATCATTATAGAAATTATAAATTATAGATTAATATTGTTTTTGAGCTATTTAATAAATATGGGAAATTCACCACTTTCAAAGAGACCGAGATTGCTAGGTAAGACTTTTTGTTTTATTAAGCTAGGGGTCTTTATTTTATTATATTGTTTCATCCTTTTTTATAAGACAATGATGTTCAAGAGGTTTTTTGTGTTAAAACAAAAATTAAATTAAAAACTTGTGCAGTTAGTTAATCATTTTATAATTGCAATTACGTAGAAAAATGCTTCTTTTTTTTTCTTGGAAAAAAATCTCTCAGAAAGTGTTGTAGTTAAGATTTCACAGATTATATTAATATATGTTTTCATTTTCTAATATGCAATCCAAAATCAGCCTATGTTTCTTCACGATTTTCATTTTATAAATTTGTTGTTTTACAAATTTTTCATTTGGCATTAAATATCAATAGTATAGTATAGTGTATATTTAACTTCACAAATACATTGTGAAAACTTTTTTTATATCTTGGAATAATAAAAAGTTTTCTGGTTTTGCAAAGGTGTAAAAATTCATACTACAGATCAAATGTTTTTTTTTTTTTTCTTATAAAAAACGTAAAATTATTTGTTCCAAATATTTGTGTTCATAGATAGATTCATTTCTATAGAATTTTCTCTAAGGTTAGTATTTATTTATCTACGATTTTTTTAAACATTATTGAAAATTGTTTCACACATTGAAATGTGCAATTTTCTCTAAGGTAAAAAAAAAATTATGATTGTGGATTCATATTTTATTATATACATATATCAATCATACAAGTGTTCTACCTGTACCTCATTTTTGTATTTCAGTTTGCTATTTACACCAATCACACAACAGAAAAGAGGGGATTTTTAAAATTCTAGTACAAATTATAATACTTTTCTGAAAGAAAAAAATATTGTGGTACAAAATAGAGTCTCAGTGAAGGAGTTCATTTTTCCTCAACTTTATTTCTTGGAGATTCTGTTTGATGCTTTAGTTTATTGTTACAAATCTTATATGATCAAAACCTATTGTAGTAATAAATTTGTTTATTCTTGGAAATAAAAATAATTTTAATTAAATTGTTTAAATGTCTCAGCAACACAAATTTAACAAATAAAAATATAAATAACAAAATAACACAAATTTTAGTTATCCAGTTAACAAAATAGAATAAAACCATTATTTCTATATTGATGTTAAGATACAAAAATATTTATGTATTTCATTTACTTACTCTCACTAACTTTTGTAAATGTTAAACATTTTGCCACTGCATCATCTGGTGACATCTTCGGATTTATAGCACACACCTACAAATTAAAAACTTTCATTTATTTTCTAAATATTCAATTTCAAATATTACAAAATATAAATAAACATTTGCATTTGCCTTAATTTTTCAGTACTGTATTATTATATTAGAAATAATATATTATAACTTACAATCTTAGAGACTTAAGTAGAAAGCTGAACATTCATAAGCTGAATATTCATGAATGTGGTTGAGTGTTTGAGTTTCGCACTAATGTTCGGAAGTGTATCAGGTACACAAATGCTAAAAAGTAAGTTAAGTGTGCAGGGTTTGATGACATTCACTCTAGAACATTTGCACATCAAACAAAAGAAACAAATTTTCACAATGTAAAATAGTTAGAATATAATATGGGGCGGGCTTAAAAAACTATAGTATTAAGTATTAGCAGAATCAATTAAATTAACCATTTAAGATCACAACTAAACATATTGAGTGTATTTATGTAAAAGATCAAGATCCGATTTATCAAATTTGTTTGTATATGTTATTTTTACCTGTTTTGAGTTACTTGATGCAGTACTGTGAAGAAAATGACAGAGGTGCTAAAACAGCTGAGAAAAACTTATCTGCTTTGACCAGTGAAAACAAGAATGGATTGTGTAAGTGTGATTGAGGAGACAAGTATTAGAATTAATTGTGAAGAGACTTCTACTGGTGTGGTGGCAGGATACATCAAACAATTTTTCATATATCTCCATAGACAATTTTAACAATTGTTATATATAACAAAGATCTCTATTCACATTATTTTGAAGTGTTCAGTGTTTGTTTTAGTACTATAAACTTTCTTATATTCGATTTAGCCAGCAGGCTGAGGTGCCAAATTTATAATAAAATTGTTAATACCATAAATGACTGACTGGCTGCTTTTTGTTTTATAAAATCAATGTTTAATCACTGTTGCTCAATTTATGTACAAAATTTCTCTTTTGAGAATTAGCCTTAAACGGAATTACTTTTACAATTTATATATCTGGATATATTTAATACACAATTAATACTGCTATCTAAATTTTTTAAGCAAATCTCTTTCTCTCAGGTTAAAGAACCCCTGGCTGTTAAATAGGCAATCACTTAAATCTATATTTAAAACTATATTACAAATTGGATTATTAAAATTAATTTCTATTAGGTTGCAAAGTTCAAATATTCAAAAAAAAATTATGTTTAATTGGTTTAATATGAGATTTTATACATACATCTTCACTTGGTGGATACAAAATTAGAAGTCTTAAAAGGACGCCACAAAAAATTCCAAAAGATATGGCACTCTACAATTAACTCACGGTGTTGAATATCCTATGCCCAAAGGCACACTTTTTTTTTGTCACATACACATTATTTTCCAAAATGTGATTCACTGTTCTTAACTTGTATATTTTAAACTGTTTATTAACATATCCTACTTCGAATTACTTATTATTGTTTCTTTTAAACTCGGGAATGTCCATTTTAATATTTCATATAGAATGTACTTTAGTCAACGTTATTTCAACTCGATCGCTCAGGCGCTTATTCCTCGTCTACCATTTAGCCTTCCGTGTTCCATAGTCACAGTTTATTTAATCATTTCAATCACCCTTGTCATTGGTTATGTTACAAGTTACTACCTTATTTTAATATTCTAACACTAATTACTTATTTAAATTATACACAATGCTTTTAAAACAATTCTTAATATTATTTACACTAAACATGATTGACTTTACATCGTAGGAACAATGAAAACGTTCTTACCGCTAACTTTAGGCTTGTGGATAAAATTTGATTGTATTATTTATTTGTTTTGAAAATAGGTTTAGTTTACTTTAGCTTTAACTGGTTATAATATGAAGCCTCGTTATAAAATCCGGGCTAAGTGCCAAAATCGAGAATTTTAGTTTCAATAGCAAAATCTGTTCTATGTGACAAGCATTGCTTAGTATAAACTGGGCTATGTTCCTTTCATTGTGGAAGTAGGTCAAACGACCGCTGTAAGATAGCGCGCTGGTCTAAGTGCCACCTGTTCTGTAACAAAATCCGGGCTATGTGCCAAAAGCAGTTTTGAGCTGTTACATGTGGTTTGTGTGTTTCTTTGAGGTTATGTTGCAATCTTTTGAAAGCAGTGGTGTATTTTGTGCTGTGTAATATAACTTTCTGTAATGGATGTGGTAAAGAAACGCCGTAAAAGAGGTGAAGGAATCGTTTCTAATCTAAAGAAGAAACTTAGAGCTGAAGGAAAATCCTATGAGAATAATCGAGGCAGGATTGTACCTGAAAAACAACCTCCACCTGTTGAGGTTAGTAGTAGGCATAGATTATTAACACTCTGGCACCTTCGCCAATGTTGATATTAGTAATATTATTGTTGATATTAGCCTAGTTTAAATATATTATTTCATATTATTGTTAAAGTGATGTTGTTGTCGTTAGTGCAAAAAGTAAAAACAGGTTATTAGAAGCTACGATGAAACCTCTAATGACATGTTTTTGTTGTAGGTTTCATGCCGATGCCGATATCAATGCAAGGACATTACCTTTTAACAAAAAACTAGCATTTTTAATCAGTTTTATGAGCTTGGAGATAATGTTAAGCAAAATTCATATCTAATGGGAAACTTAAGTATCTGTAATGTTAAACGTAGACGTCATGGATCTTACGATGACCCGGCACAGAGTCGAAGGCAAACAACTGTATTTTTTACAGTTCCTGATGGCAAGGGAAATCACCCTCAAGTTTGCAAGGAAACATTCAAAGAAATCCATGGGATCACTAGGCGCAGAGTGGAGACATTAGTCAAAGCAAAAAAAAATGGCGACGTTACTTATATTGAACGTAGAGGAAATAAAATTAAAGAAAGGAAATATAATTCAGATGATATTGGTCGTATTGTAAGCCACATTGAAAGGTTTCCCAAAGAGGAAAGCCACTACACTCGGTCCAAAAGTTCACTCATGTATCTGAGCCAAGATTTGAATTATAGGAGAATGTATGATGCATTTATTGAACTTCATCCAGAGAACAAAGTTGATTTCAACTATTACAAAAAGATAATAAAGGAGAAATTTGCCAATATGAGATTTCAACGGCCTAGGAAAGACACGTGTGATTTACTGAAAAGTAAAATAATGAATGATTCTAGAAATAAAATAGATCATAAGAATAAGTTAGAATTTCACCATAGGAAAGCTGAGAGAGCCAGGGAAAACATGAAGACTGATCACGAGGAGTCAACGGCTGTGACAAGTGACACTTCTTGTACTATATCCGTAGACTTGCAACAAGTTTTTTCATTACCCACGTTGACACACAGCCAAGTGTACTATCTACGGCAGCTGTCATGTTATAACTTAGGCTTGCATGTAGGTGATAATGACCAAGGTTTTATGTTTGTTTGGCACGAAGGCATGAGTAGCAGGGGTGGGAATGAAATAGCCAGTTGCATTTTAAGAGGTGTCAAGAGCAAAATAACTTCCAAAAGGAAATTGATAATTTGGACAGATAACTGCTGCGGGCAGAACAAAAATAAGATGATTTTGTTCTTGTGGATCTACTTAGTCTGCAATGACTATTTCGATGAAATTAATCACAAGTATGTAGTCTCAGGTCATTCTTATTTAAGCTGTGATCGCGACTTTGGTATTATTGAAAAAAGAAAAAGGGTGGAAAGGTGTGAGGTCCCCTTGGACCTTGTAAGAGTTCTTTGTTCTGCTAACCGTAAAAGACCCTTCCTAACAACATTGATGGGGGAAGAAGATTTTTTTGACTTCGCGAAGGCAGCAAAAGACTACCTCAACACAACTAAATTAGAAATTTCAAAGGTTTCTTGGGTAAAAATCACAAAGGCCAAACCTGGGATAATTTTTACGAAAAAAACCTTCAGTGAATTTGAATCTTGGGAACAAACTACAGTGATTAAGAAAGGGATGACAACTGAAAGGGTTGGAACTACTTCGGTTGGAAATGGAAGGAAGATTGAAAACTGAGAAAAAGGAAGATTTAAAAAAGTTCATTCCTTACCTTAAAGATGAAAATAAGTTTTTTTATGAACAGTTAGTTCAGTAATCCCATAAGACAACCCACACATAAATGGTTTTCTTCTATAAAAGCCTTTAAATTTTGCATCCCTTGTAAAACTTTTTTTTACTTTTAAGGACTAAATTTTTAAACTTCTAAACTTTGTAGACTTTTTTGAAAGACTTTGTTCTTTCTAAATGATAGCTGTATTTTGAATTTAGATCTTGTGTTGTAATAAAAAATGAAAAAAGTTAGCATTCATTGTTTTTATTGCTCTTTTTACCTTAGCCTGTTTTTCTGATTGCACTTTTAAACAATAACAACATACACTGATTGCACTTTCATTAAAACATGCACTAATACATGGGTACATCATGACTGAGAATGTCACTTAGCCCTCTTTTTACTTTCAATACTTTTGGACTTAGCTCGGTTTTAATAATACAGGCATGGGCACATAGCCCGGTTATAAATTTGTTCTGTTGAAATCACAATTTATTCTATGATAAAATTGTATTATTTACTTATTCTAGTATATATGGTCAGAACAATATTACAAAGCCACTAAAATAAAAAACCTGGAAAAACTTAATTTTTTTTAAAATTTGGAAGGTTTTTTGCTTTTTTCTCAAAACATTCATTTTGGCTCTTCGCCCGGATTTTATAACGATGCTTCATATGTGAATTTAATGTTATTTAATTATTATTCTAAAATCCCGAAATACTTAAATTATCATTTATATGAATTCTTATCCAAATACGAATTTTGAGGTTATATTTACTTTCTAGGCTTTTTCTTTGAATCTCATATTTCATTGTTCTTTTAAATCTCAGCCAGGACTCTTTACCTTTGAATTATTATTTATTTACCTTTCAATTGTATTAAAAATGTTAAAGTACTGTGCCTGACAAAGCTGGCGTATTTGGCGAAACAGTGCTGTAGTAAATCACTACTAATGGATAATTATGTAAATAAAATTATAATGATTTTGAATACAAAATTAATAAGATAAAAAGATAAAAATTAAATACAGCACTTTGATCCACGGCAAAATATATATGAATCCCCACAAATAAAGTAAACACTATATAAGTTTTAACCTAAAAATATTTTAAAATAGCTGTTATAAATTTTAAAATAAAATGACAAAATATAACATATGTGAGAATTTAAAACGTTTAATTAAAGGAGATGTAAACAATCAATCATAACACTGCGTGAATCCACACAAACAAAGTAAGCACTGTTAATGTGAAAATAATTTTAAACAGCTGTTATAAATTCTTAAACATAAAAACAAAATAAAACGTACTGGTATAAAACAATTTATAACAGATGTTTCAAATTATTTTTGCTGTGAAACATAGTATTTACCAATAACAGGCATTTTATTTAAATGATAAATTCATTGCAAAATAAGTGTTTCCAAGGAAAATTAATAACTTTCGGCAAATCTGCAGATAACACTGTTTAACTTCACACCTTGCTCATTAAAACCGGTACTATAGTAAAGAAATATGCGAATGGGGCAGAAATTTCTTAGCAAATTAAATATAAGATGAGAATTCATACAAATACAATAACAATATAAGTTAACCAAAAAATAGATTAAAATAGCTATTATAAATTCTCAAACCAAATATGGTATAACGTATTTGAGGATTTATAACTGCTGTTTCAAATTATTTTTTTCTAAAACATGTTATTTACCCATAACAGGCATTTTATATAAATGATAAATTTATTACAAAATAAGTGTTTCTAAGGAAAATGATTCATTTTTGGCAAATCTGCAGATAACACTTTCTTATTTGACACCTCAATAATTAAAATGGGCCCTATAATAAAGAAATATGCAACTGTCACAGAAATTCCTAAGCGAATTAATTATAAGATAATAATAATAAATTTTCAAGTGAATAAAAAAAATTTAAAATACAAAGTGAAGTAAAAAAAATAAAATTTATCCTAACAAAAAGGAAGTGAGGTGTAAAGTTTAGAGAAAATTAAAAAAAAAAATTAACTGGGTGTGAAGTTACCGGTAACGTTAGAAGTGAAAACTTGTATGAACAGTATGTAATGCTTATAGATTAGGAGAGAAAGTTAGTGCAATATTTTTCGTAGATTTTTAGTTTTAATACATATGGGTATGTGAGAAAGTGTGTGCAATATTTTTGCATTGATTTTAGTTTGACTATGTATATGAGTTTGAGAAAGTTAGTGCTATATTTTTCGTAGATTTTTAGTTTTGATAAGTATGGGTATGTGAGAAAGTTTGTGCTATAGTTTTGCATTGATTTTAGTTTAACTATGTATGTGAATTTTGAGAAAGTTAGTGCAATATTTTTCAGAGATTTTTGTTTTAATATATATGGGTATGTGAGAAAGTTTGTGCAACATTTTTGCATTGATTTTAGTTTGACTATGTACATGAGTTTGAGAAAGTTAGTGCTATATTTTTCGTAGAATTTTAGTTTTAATATGTATGGGTATGTGAGAAAGTTTGTGCTATATTTTTTCATTTATACTAGTTTAACTATGTATGCGAATTTTGAGAAAGTTAGTGCAATATTTTTCGTAAATTTTTGTTTTAATATATATATATATATATAGCCTATATATATATATATATATATATATATATATATATATATATGGGTATGTGAGAAAGTTTGTGCAATATTTTTGCATTGATTTTAGTTTGACTATGTTTATGAGTTTGAGAAAGTTAGTGCAATATTAGATTTTTAGTTTTAATATATATGGGTATGTGAGAAAGTTTGTGCGATATTTTTGCATTGATTTAGGTTTAACTATGTATGTGATTTGAGAAAGTTAGTGCAATAATTTTTCGTAGATTTTTAGTTTTAATACGTATGGGTATGTGAGAAAGTTAGTGCAATATTTTTCGTAGATTTTTGTTTTAATATATATGGGTATGTGAGAAAGTTTGTGCAATATTTTTCGTAGATATATGAGTTTATATATACGCTGTGCGCGCGTATCCGTTGTCTAGATATATTAAAGTTGCATTACGGTACATGACGCGATTTCTATTGAAAAAGTCCATCCCAAAAGTTGCATTACGGTACTGTGCGTGACGCGATTTCTATTGAAAAAGTCCATCCCAAAAAAGTACCCAACGCGCCAATAGAAGTTTTCACTTCAAAATACACCAAAAGTTTAAAAAAGGACACCAAATTAATTAAGCCCCGATCTTGAAATAGGGAAGACATATTTCATCTTGAGAAATTTGTACCTGTAAAAATCAACTTATATGAGGAAATTTAAATGATTTTGGTGAGAATAATAAACAGTAGTAGATAAACAATTGAAAGTATTTGTGTGAGTATTAAATATGAGAAAAGATATGGACTGAATAATTTTTCTAATGAACATTTTGAGACATTGATTCCATTTTAACATAGGATTTTAATGAAAGTCTATGTTTGTGTGTTTTTGTATTGAACAATGATATATTATGAAAATGAATGTATTTTTTATAACTAATTGTTAGATTAATTTTAAAACTTGATGTAAATGGATATATATATGTGTGTGTGTGTGTTTTCTTACTTATGTACTATTAGGTAATACCAAGGAGCATTTTCCAAGCTAAGCCTGTCTCCTGTCCATACAAAATCTAACCAATATATATATATATATATATATAGTGCCCGAGGAGGAAACTGACATACTTCACAGGTGTAGCCTATTCGATGGAGCAAAATAATGAAAAAATTATATATAAACAAAGGTACAGAAATGCTTCGTTTCCAGACAATTAGCCATTTTGTATTAAAAAGAAAACATTCTAACTTTGGAATTAGATAACATATTGAGTTAAAATTTGCCAAATTATGTAACTATTTTACAAATGTACAAAAAACAAAAACTTTGTTTCGTATACTAGTTTTAAAATGGTGGTCGTTAAAAATGTTAAACATCAAATATTTCAAAAACAGTAAACTATACAACAAAATTACAAGAGAATAAATAATTTCTTTATTTCATGTTGGAAAAATGTTTAAAACAAAAATTGTTTAAGATAAATTGTTTAAACAAAACTTAACAAAATCAAAATTTGTTTGGAATTTTGATAATTAAAAAAATAATGAATAATTTCTTAGATTTCAGTGTGCGTGCTTAAGCTTCTGTATTTTATATTCAAGATTTTTTTAAAAAATAAATTTGATTTTCCATTCAAATTTTCAAAAAAAGAATATGCTGATATTTATTTCATTTACGGTTTTAGTAATAGCCGGACTACAAAACACAAATATGAACGAAGATTTCTAACGAGATGAATAGCTCATCATGAAACATTTTCCTTTATTCTTCAGATGATATTGCGCAGTCCTCAACTTAACACCAGACGAATTTCTAATCGAACATACATATTTCGTAAACAAAATTTCTATCTTTATTATTTGGAAACTGTACATACTCTTCAACCAGGTGACAGTGACTGGTTAATTTTTTGTCAATGGGTACAAGAAAATCAAAATATTGTTCATCGCATTTTATTAACAGATGAATATATGTTTAGAAGAAACGAAATAAAAAATTTGAAAAAAGAATTGCAAGTGGTCAAGTAAAAATCCAATGCAATAAAAGAGTCAAATTTTCAACACCGGTTTTCATTAAATACATGGTGTGATAAATGTGGTATAATTGGGACCAGTTAATAAACCATTTATTTTCAAAATTGAATTTCTTGGTATTGTGTGCAAATATTTTATACAAAATCAATTGCCAATTCTACTAAAAGATGTATCTCTTAACAAAAGGTAGCAAATGTTATTCCACCATGACAGTGCACCACCTCATTATTTACAAGAAATCAGACACTATTTAAACTTAAGTTTTTCAGGCAGATGGATTAGTCAAGGAGATTTAATCCCTACAATCTCCAATTTAAATCTCCTCAACTTTTAATTTTGGGGCAATCTAAAGAAACATTTTTATCAAAATGAAATTAATTCCAAATAAGAATAATGAACAGAATTTCATATACAATTGAATGATTTAAGAACTACCGTGCCACTATTGAGAAGATATAAATATCTCTTCTTATAATATAAAAGTACATCTTAAGTGCCCTTTAAATTTGTCCTAGATGTCATACAAAACATGTGAATTGACAAATTGTATGTATCATGTATTTATTGCCAAAGGATAATTTCTGGAGAAGTCTGATGTTGGAATGATTAAGCTCTACTTTCTTTCTCCATAAAAAGTTTTGCCGGTAGTATTCTACAAGATTGTTAGATCTTAAAATTGAAGAAGTCTTTGTCACATAGCCTATAATCTTTGTAACATAACATACATTATTGTAACAATACTTACAATAATTTTGTAGTATTTCTAAAAGCTACATAAAAGTATGTCACCAGTGACGCATGCAAGGAATAAAATAATTTTCACAAAATTATGAGTCTCTTATTTATGTCCTTCTTTTTGTAAGAGGATGATGACTAAGAGATTTTTCGCCTTTAAACTACAAATAACAAAATTTTGTTAAAAATTTCATATTTATATAATATATTTTTTTTAATGTATACCGGTATTTAAAAACAATTTTACATCTTTTCAAAACCTATACTTTCATAAATCTGTTTTTGTGTTTCATTTTGTTAAATTTGTCAAAAAATAACATTTTGTTCATAATTTTGTATTTTTAAAATATTTGATTTTTTTTTTTTAATATACAAAAATTGGTTTTATTTTGATAAATATTACATTATAAAAAAATGATATTTTGTTCAAAATTTGACATTTTAATCAAAATAACAGTTTTATCAAAATAACACCTTTTTTTAAAATTGAACCTTTTCCTTAAAATACCTTGTAACGGCATGCTACCCCCTTTGTATCGTTACACTAAATTGTTGTTAGATGGTGTGAATCTAAATTTTAGGTGTGAATCTAAATAAATTGATCCATAAATCTAGGATCACAGACCTAGGAACCCTACAATCTAGTCCCTTAAAACCCACTACTTGCATTTGTGTGCAATATTACACTTTCCTGGCTGTTTAGTGATTTTTCTCTTAAAGAATTACTGATACTGTGCTATATTTTCCAGCAGAAATAAAAAAAAAATCTAGCAACTATTTTGTTAGGGGGTCAATAATATTTAAAAATGTAGTTATTTATGAATAAAACAAAACTCAAAAATATAATTTTGTTTTCTTAGAGTTTTTACTATCTACTTGTTATAACAGTAAAGTATATAGGTCATCTTTCACCAATACGGTATTTTGAAAACCTCTTGTAAAGGTTTTAATGTGTTTGGAAACTTAAAATACAAAATTTAAAATAGGGATTCATAGTGCCACAGGTAAAACTGAAAATTGTGTATGTATAGTGATCCTGTTGTTTGGGCTACAGAGATAAATTATTGTTAAATCATCAGGTCATTTTTCAATTTCTTTTATAGATATATCTAAAACTAAAAGATTTCATGTTTTTGTTTTTATTTTAATTTTAAATATTATCTACAAACTTTCAACATTTAAAAAAAATTCCAAATAGATTATTTTGTTAGCCTACCACTCTAAAACATTGTGTAAATGTATTTCATACTGTCTACAAAAATATATATAATTTTCTTTTTATCTTTGTGAAATAATCATAATAAAAAAAAAGTTGGTATAGAAAAAGAAAATTTTTATTCCCTCATTTGGCTCTTAGTAGATTGCTAGAGTAAATACTACGTTTACATTAATATAATATTTATAATTGATAAAATAAAAATAGGATATGAAGTGAACAAGATATTACTCCAAGATTCATACCTGGTTATGAAAGATAAAAAATATGCCCAAATAGTTTAGAAATAAAAACTTCATTTCAAATAACCACAAAATTCAATTAGTACAGTATCTGCAATTGGATTCTTGAAACACAATTACTTTGTTAAACTGAAATATTGAAGTAAGTACGGTAGCCTATAAATTAATCGATTAGTCATCTCATAGTTTCAGTTATTCAAAGTGCATTGTTTAATCTACAATTAAATTTAATTAGTCTCTAAAAAAGATCTTATCCCTTCAAAAGATTGTAAATGAAAACCATTGTATAAAAAGTTTCTAATACACACACTAATTAAAATTTCTGTAATATAACAATAACCAAGATTAGGCTTAGTTAATCATTAAAATATTTAATGAAAAATGATGTTGTATTAAATTTAATATTTTTATCTATAGTACAAAATGTTTATTATGTAAAAATTGTGTTATATTCATTCGATGATCGAGTTTCCATAAGTGTTGTTAATTTCAAGTTCTCAACCCAAATTTTATCATAACAACCAACATGTTACCATTACAACTGAATTCTTAACTAAATTATTATTGGTTAAAGAAAATAATTTTAAACTGAAACGCTGAAATACCAACAGATTTTTCAATTGACATATTAGCACTTCTATGAATTCTGTGAAACAGAGATTTAGTAAATGTCATTTCTGTAACAAGGTCAAATCCCTCTATAGCTCAAGGGGTATGACCATAGAAGTGGAGGTGAACTCTAACTGGATGTCGGACATGTTGATGGGTACAGTATTGGTAATAAAATAGTGATAGGGTCGAGATAAGGGTAACAAAATGATGGATGTGGGACAAGGGGGAAAGTGGTGATGGTGATGATTAAATATATCCCTGGTCCAACAGACTTATTTAAATTTCCTCCAAGATTGAATACTGTCATTTTTGGATGAATCTGGACTTTTCCAGGGCCTGCCCAGTGGCGGCGATAAGAACCCGCGGGCCCCCCGCAAATTTGTTCATCGGGCCCCCTTCTCCCAATAATCTTTTCCCGGATATTTATATTTTCGCCGGCGAGTCATCGCGATGCGCGACGTAGCGATAGCTGCATTACTTATCGGCCAACGGTAAACAATACACAAACTTCGTATCATGACATTAAATAATAAATACTGCTCTCTAAAAAATAATGGTTAATGCCGTTTTGGATGCACGATGTACAATCTTGTCTGAAGACATTTTACCTTACTTTAGTAATTTCTTGACAAAACTCATAAAAATATTGTTATGATAGGGGGGCCCGTGTGGCAGGGCCCGTCGTGGTTCCGGGTCCCGGTAAAATTTCCCGAAAAATTCCGGTCAAGGCTCGCGGGCCCTCCCAGCTCGCGGGTCCCCACCCACCGCGGGCCTGCTATCGCCGCCACTGGGCCTGCCTAACCTAGGGTACCAGAAGCTGGAGGGTGCCAAAATCTGGGAGCAACACAACGCCAAAACTATAAATTTCAAAAGTACTTATTTTTGTAATAACTTTTAAAACTGTCACCATTGCTAACTTTTAACATATTTAAATGAAACAATTCACTTTTGTTCCCCTCCCCATTCTTGTCCATCAGTCGTCAAAAAGTTGTTTTATACTAAAACGGCCAGGTGGAAAGTCACATTCTTATACAACGGCTACCGAGTTCTACTACTCCTGCAAAGGGACACAATAGAATACAATATTCTGTTGTATGAAATTGAGCTTCTGAATTGAACTCAAAACTCAGACTTTGGCTACGGTAGAAAACTTAAAAAATAATTCTACTTGCAGAATCCGCTGGTTGCACTAAAGATACTAGAAACATAGCTGAGAAAAATGAACTGTCAAATTGCTTACATTTGTCTTTTATGCATTTTTAAATTGTACGAAAAGGTAATTAATTTTAAAATGAAATTCCTAATTTTGTTACAAGTTACAAATAAATTTTTTTCTTTACTTATAAATACTTAGATGTCTAAAGAAAACAAATTTGGCTTATTTTCTACATTTTCTTGCAGTAAAATAAATAATACTAATTATTTAGAAAATAATAAACTTACATTAAATAAAGTATTAAAATAATAAGGAGAAATTTCTATTTTTTTAAACTTGTTTTTCCCTTTATTTTTACAGTTGTTTTTTCAACAATTTAGCCTATATATATTATTTATTTGAGCTTAAATTTTCACTTTTTTAAATTTATACAGAAAATGTATGTGTAAATATAGAATTTTGTTATTTAAACAATACACACATTTTTCTAAAACAAATTACGAAAGGAGATTAAATAAAAAGCCGATAAAAATGATAATGTTTAAAAAACTGAAATTGAATGAAATCAGTTATAAACAAAATTTTATTTATTTCAATTTATGTTCGTAATGTTGGCATTGGCATTGCAACTGTAAATCACGTGTGGCAGATTGTCAGCACTAGTCCTGAAACTGTTTGATTAGCTATAGAAAATAAAAACAAAACTTGTTCACTATAAACACGAAAATAAAAAATTCATTTATGAAATACTTTCAGCTTAATACCTTAGAGATCAAGCCTATTAGTTTAGCTTTAATTTACAGTGTAATTCATTGAATGTGAAAATCTAGATGGAGCAGATTTACATCCATTTTGGAGTTCTGTACCATATTAACACCTTAGAGGACAAACCAACCAAGTACATACTAAATGACTTGTTTCATTTAAAAATTATTGCTTATACTTTAAGACGTATTTACTGATGTGAACTGAGCAACAAAGTATGTTGTTGTGAAGTAGACTAATCATATTTGTTGATGTGTCACAAACATAGCAAATACTTAAAAAGGGGAAAAACAAAATATTTCAATATATGTTACATACAGTAAATGAATACTAATATAATAAACAAAACAGGATACTTTCTTATTGAAACTGATTAACTACACATGTTCTAAACATAACATTCTAATGACAAGTTTTACGTTAACACCATTTACATAACGTTAACAGCAAGGTAAAATAATTGTACAGCATTTACCACGCTTTGAAATATCATGTTTTGTTAACTTATTGAACTCCCACAATAAATTTTGAAATGATTAGTGATGCACAAGACTGAGATGACTATGATTGTTTTCGTCTAGTGTGTCTTTGTCCAGCCTGGTTTCATTACCAATATAGTCTCGTACAAAGTTCTCTACATATTATCATCAAACATAAAAACCCTTAAAAAATTAATTTAAATCATCATCTCTCCAAATTTGCCAATTTAGAAGTTATCAACAAAACTAGAACTATGAACAAGGTCTATACTTTAAAATCAGCAAAAGCAATTTCGAAAAATATTTGGTGTAATGTACAGGTTTATGATCTTAACCAATGTTTAATATTCATAGAAAATTACGGTTGAATTGAAAGTAAACAAAAAAAAATCACCAGTCATTGTATTAATTTTTTTAAATTTAATCACAAAGTTTTTTTTTTTTTACTTTATTATATATCATAGTAATCACATTAGCTATATCTCAGGATGTTTTTTTCCCCATTTTTTATATTAATCAAAATTTTAGGGTTGTTGTCGAGAGAAAAAACAAGATCGGCTTAAATGATTTTGATCAAATTTTATTTAAAGTATAGGCATTAAAAACACAAACACTACATATTGGTTGCCATCTCTCAAAAAATGGTGGTTGGTGAGTTTATCGGTAAAAACGCACAAAAATCAGTCATGAGGTTGTTACAAATTACTTGATTTTTCAAAATCGACTCTTCCAATTTCGGTCAAATACAAATGAAATGTCAAGATTAATAACCCAAATCTGTGTGCAAAATCACAAGTAAAGAAAATATAAATTTAAAAAAAATGGACTAATGCTTCAGTACCGTAGTAAATAGAAAGAAAAAAAGAACATTGTACACGGCCATTATAAGCAACGCATCTAGAATTTTCCCAAATTATAATTGAACCCCCCCCCCCCCCCCCCAACTACTTAATATTCCCAGCTTTTTCCCTAGTTGGTTGACATCCTATATTTCTACTATTTGTAATAAAATCATATTTCATTTATATAATCATATAACAAATGGTACAAATGTAATAATTTGATGAAGTTAGGGTATTTTACCGCTAGGGAGTAACATGTAATGGAACGCTGCAAAACAAGAAAATATGACCTACTTTTTCACATAATTTTTATAAATGTCAATACTCATTCAAATACCACAAGTTGACGTTACTTTATACTATTTTTCATTATCTTTTAAACTATGTATTCCAAATTATTATAGCAGTCACAGTTTTTTTAGATATATACATTCTACGAAGGGAACCATGATTAATTAACCAATCCAGGTTTCTTTTCTTTTTTTTTTTTTTTTTTTACAAAATGTAAAATATCGATTAGTAATATTTCAATTTTTTTGATGATCTTTATATCATTATAAAGAAAAATTTTAGATTTGTCTAATGTTTTAGTCCATTCCCCTGTTCAACTAATATTTGGGATTGAATGGTACAAGGAAAGAGACACAAGAAACGCGTTTTGTGACTTTGCTACTACAGTTGAATTGAAACACAGCAATCTGACGCCAAGCAGTGTCTAGTACAGTTTAGTGAACAGTAAATCACGGTTTTGAGAGTTTTGCTTTATAATTATTGTGAATTATTTATTATGTTTTGATACAGATTTATCTTCACAACTCTAGTAATTAATTCAATAGTCTAAATAAATTGTTATGGAAGTTTGTTGGTGATTTTGAGGTTAGAAGTTTTGTGATGTGAAGACAACTTTTCTCATTCTTGATTACTTCTTAACCCTCCGATCGCTGTACGGCCCAGACTCGGGTCGTTTGCTGACGCATGGTTTAGTCTAATGACCCGAAAAGATGTATTTTGCAATTCAACTTTTCGCCCACTTGGAATCGCCCAACCTATAGCAATAAATAAAATACCGTTGAAAAGCTATTGTTCCGTAGATGCACAATCATGCAAAAAAAATACCACAAAATGTTATAAATAATATTAGAAAAAATTGGTAAAGTTGCATATTATTTTTATGCGTAAAATCAAAGATTTGAACTGTGCGGTTGTAAGTAGAAATGACACCATTTTTTCTCATATGTTCACAAATATATTTTTCTGTCAAACAGGTCGACCAAAACACTGTTCTGTAGATCACATCTTTCTCTTTCGATCTGTGGTTTACAAATTGTTTTATGTGTCATAGATCGCGAGATATAGTATCTATTTAACCAAACGGAACGAATTTCACTTGGCATTCGGTGCAGTTTACTAAATAAGATAATAGATTATTCAATCGATATTTTGTAATCGATCTTTACAGTATGTTGTAGAGAAGATTTCATTCTACAAGTTGGTATTACTTGCTATATCCTACAGTTAGTTTTTACTTGGAAGTTGGTGATGTTTGTGTACTAAAATGACTTGTGAAAGACGTAGCATCTGAAAAGTGGTATGTGACTTGGGATTATATTTCTGTTATTCTGAAGGTTTTAAAATGACTTGTGAAAGACGTAGCATGTGAAAAGTGGTATGTGACTTGGGATTATATTTCTGTTATTCTGAAGGTTTGTTTTATTTATTTATTATAAATTGTGTATACAAATTACAATATCTGTATTATTGTTTGTACAGTAGAATTTACTGTATTGAGTGAATGTTATTGTCAGACATCAAATATTCAGGTTGTCTATAGATAGAGGTTATGTTATATTTTGGTCTTCCTTCATGGCAAATTTGTAGCAAAATACATTGTTTTCTAATAACAATAATTTTGTCTAATGAAAATTTTATAAATTGATTATGTTTTTAGCAAAATGTCTATAAATTTATATAGGCCTATCTATAAATAGAGATAGGTTACGACTGGTCTGTCCTTTTTAGCAAATATTTCCTTTTTACGTAAAAATTAACCATGTCTAATGAAAATTTTATAAATTGAATATGTTTTTACCAAAATGTATGCAAAATGTTTATAAATTTATATAGGCCTATCTATAATTTTTTTTTTTTTATTGGTTTATAACCTATTTCTGTGGAATTTTGCCTCCGTTATTTTCCGATTTTTTGCTATTTGAAATGACTCCAAATTTTTTACAGTTAAAAGTTTTTGCATAACACACATAAAATCTATGTATCTTTGAGAGAACATAGGTAATAAAAACTTGGGTTCTGAATAATAATTATATTTTTGAAAATAGATACTAAATATTCACTTTTTACATAAAAATGAACCATGTCTAATGAAAATTTCATAATTTGGTATTTCTTTTTAGCAACTTTTATCCACAAATATATTACAAATCTTTAGTAATACTTCAAAAAAAAAAAAATTGAATGGTGTACATTACCATTTCTGTAAAATTCTTCCCTCGGTTACTTTCCGATTTTTTGCTATTTGGCATAATTACTTTAAATTTTTTACATCTAACCTTTTTTTTCACTACACAGCTAAATTCTATGCACCTTTCTGAATATAATGATATATAGAAGTTGTGTTTTCCATAAATATTACTATTTTTGGTGAATTTTTGAAAATAAGCCTAACAAAATCCCTTTTTTCGTTAAATTAATTATTTTTCCCCCAAAATATATTCACAAATATTACACAAAACTTATGTATATCTTGAAAAAAGGTGGTAAGCTATTGATTTTGATGATACAGGTTTTTCTGAAAAATGTTAACTTCATTTTTTGACATCTAACATACTTCAAAACCGTTAAAAAATTACATAGATGAATTCTATGCATCTTTCTGAGAAAAATGATGTCTTATAAGTTAGGTTTTGTATAAAAATAATATTTTTTATGAATTTTTTAAGAAAGCAACTTTTACAAAACCTTTAACATACACCGGTTGCAGGGTTAAACATTTTTGCAACATTATGTACTTACCAAAGAGAAGATTTTGAAGTCTCTTGGTCGAATTGTCATGTTGTGCCACTTCATAGATATGTTTTTGCAACACATATTAAAAAGTAAATACCGATACCGTACTAAGGATAAAACTGAACAGAAAAACACATTACAGTATGTACTGTAAAACAAACCAGAAATGTATTTGAGGAAATTACTGTACAACACGTATTACTTGTCTCATAACCTATTAAAATGAGAAGAAATATGTTATTTTCTTTTGCTTTTTCTGATTAAGAGTGTTTTTGAAAGCATAGTCACGCCATTTTCTCATAAACATCACGTCGACAACTGTTGCAGAGGCTTGTTGCTCTACGTACATTTTACGTTTTTCAATGTTTACGTTTTTCACTCATTTTAGAAAACATTTTTATCAAAGCTAACTCGCACAACGTTTACTACCGAAAACAGTCCTACATACTAAACAGCAAAAAACGTTCACACTCGAAATTACAGATCAATCAATCTCACTGTACAGTACGTACTTACTGTATAACCAAACCATCTGTCACAAGTTAAGTGCGACCGACCAATTACAAGCTCGCCCGTAAACTAAACTGACATACAGTAAATAGTTTACTGTACAGTACTTCTATGGCCGGAGTAGACTAAACATTCAAGATAAACGTGACGTGACAGATATGAATCACCCTCCTAGGACCGGCCGAACCATCCGGTGGCCGATCCAACCGAAGCCGAACTAGAGGGCGTCTACTGTACACAGAAATATGGACTTGTGAATATTCAACGAAGAATGATGTAATTTTGAGGCTCATTTGAGCCGTAGAAGCCATTGACGGTTGACAGACAACTGTAAAAAACTCTGATATTGCAACTCGACATTAGGGTTACTTAAAATCATCCTACCGAAATAAATGTTATACCATTGTAAAGCTGACGTTTCGTAGATGCATATACATGTAATCAAAAGTTCATAAAACGCTATAAAAATATTTAATTAATTGGTAAAGTTTGGTGTGTTTTACTCGTAAAAATGGCGACCCGCCAACTCGCATTACAATATAAGCGTCCTACTTTGTGTGAAGGTCAGAAACTAAATTATTTCAAATAAATGTGCAATTGTACTGTTTTTAGTACAAATCTTTACCTATCCAACAGAGTTCGCCACATGTCTATAACTTTTATAGTATTCAATCTATAAATTAGTTACGACAAAAACTCATTTTACAGATGTATTCAACAAAAAAAAAAGTTGTTTTCTTCAACTCAGCCTTTAGCCTAGTAAATGGAGTCGTAGAGAAATGAATTATACACCATTGAAAAGCTCGTGTTTCTATCTTTCAAAGCTGTCTAACCTGAATTTCATAGAAAGAACAGAAAAGACAGAAATATTTCTCGTAGTTCGGCAGTTTCGCGAAAGGGGGCACCATGTTACGGTAAAGTTAATGCCAATTCCAGGGTTAATGTTTGGAATATTACTTTTACAACGGTATCAAAATTATTGAGGTTGAATAATTTTTAATGGGCGAAATGTTGAATTGAAAAAAAAAAGAAAAGTGACTTTGTCTTACTGAGACGAAATATCACTTTAGGAACATACTTCATATCTCACTTAGACGAAACACCACTTGTAAGGTTAAGTCATTAAACTGTAGTAAAACTTTTATTTCCCAACTATTTATCACTGTTGCCAAATTTACACAAATATTCACTAAAGTGTAACTTTACAAATAATTTTATTATAATGATTGCAAAGATTTTGCAGCACTGTATTTGCCGATAGAGAAGAGGGTGGTAACTCAATAAGATCAGATTAGTGCCAATAAATGGTCTTTTTAAATTTTATTTTAAAATCAAATCAGCAATTGAAAAATAAAATGTAAACATATTTAACGATTGGACTTAGCCACACGTTCCAGTTCGTCCTTCTTCTTAATTGCATAGGAATTGGAGGATCCCTGTAACATAATTTACAATATATGTATTATTAAACATTATTTCAGTACTATAGTATTTCTATAATCTGGCTAAATCATTGTATACAACAAATACATGCAATGCAACATTTTCCAATTACCATTTTATTATAATATATTTAATCTCCAAGGACTTGCATATTAACAAGAACAGTATTTTTAAAATGTTTAAATCGATATGTTTTTTAAAGAGTTGGTTAAAAGTGTCAAGGATTTGGTTCTGCTTAATCAATATTAATTCTGAATAAATGATAAAATAATTAAATTTGATAGAATAATACTTGATCCAAATTCTTACAAAAATAGTATGTTTATTTATTCAAATGTGTTTCAATAAATAAGTCACCATATTCAGTGATGCGCAAACTACAATAAGTAAACTATAATTAACTCAACCCCGAATTCATACAGAACTAAAGAAGCATAAAAAGCAGTAAGGCGTTAACAAGTAACTAATACAATATTACTAGCTTATTGCTAGGTTTGGCACACACCACTAGGTTAGTTATAGTTTAATTATGGTAGCTCAAAGATCACTGAAGATGACAACTTTGTTGTTGAAATGCAATTGAACAAATAAAGGTACTACTTGTGAGATTTGTGTTCTATCAAGTATACCATCTCACAAATCAAGCTCAATAGTTTTAAGCAATTTTATCAAGTAACAGTGTAACAATGACACGGGACTCAACTACAGAATTATTAACTCTTATATACTGAAAGACTTCAGAAAATTAATCATACTACATTTATTCGTCTCTGGCCAAAAACTAAATGGTTTTTGTAAGTTCTCAGAAATCTTGTAAAATTCACTAAAACTTTTTCTAACCTGTGAAAGAGAATTAATTATTTTATGAAATGGCCATATTTCAGCAGGGTTTCACTATTGTCTCCAACAAGTCCGGGTTAAAGTTTTACATCATGACAACATAACATCACCTCCAAGCAAGTATCAATCATCCAATTTATTTTGCATTTTATATTACAAAAATAAAATAAACGTTAATAAAAACTACAAAATTATATAAATGTTGTTAAATTAGTTTGGAAAAAGACCTACTAATACAAAGAACATTAAACACCACCCTCACTCCTAATTTAAACAATATGAGTAATATTTATAACATAGTGAAACAAATTTTGAAAATATCAGTTATAGTTAAATCAAATATAAAATAATTGGATGTTTTTATTTTACATTACTTTGAAAAAATGATGAAGAAAAACAACAATAAATAATAAGAACTATTATTGAAAACAAAAAATATGAATATTAAATAAATTATATACTCTGAAATTATATTTTGTATTTTACTATATGTTGAAATAAAGCAAACATTTAGAAATGGATGTATCTAAATGAAGCATTGATATAAATTACCTTTGCTGCGTTAATAAGTTCATCAGCTACACATTCAGCAATAGTTTTGATATTTCTAAATGCTGCTTCTCGAGCTCCAGTGCAGAGTAACCAAATTGCCTATTAAAAAGTTAACAAAATCGCATACTAATTTTTTTTTTAAATATTATTAATACATATTTTAACAATCTAATATATTATTATATAATTTGAAACAAATCATGGTTTCATATAGTTTTGTCTGACAATCAAACAATATTTCTTATAGTAGATATCCAGCATACTAACAACCATTTTAAAGAAAACTATATAACCAATACACAAAACACTATGATTTAAAATATATATTAACCAAAAATGTATCTTTAGACTAAAAAACTCACTAAAACTAAACATAACCATAACTAACTCATATCTCAAAAATTCTTTGCATCTGCTTTGTGTAATGGCAATAATAGAAACATTAACTCAATGGAGAGTAAAAAATTGAGAACAATTACAGTAGAACCCCTCAAACTCGACCCCCTCAAACTCGACATTCCGTCAAACTCGACAGGGCCAGTGACAAGGAGCATGGGATTTCCAAGGTCATTCACTGCATTGTTTTACGCCATGTGCGCCTGCCAGATGCCCGGAGGTTGAGGCTTGTTACTTTTGTTTATACAGCTGTGAGGGATGCTCCTTTGTCTAACCACTTTCTAATCCTACTGTATAGTAGAGGCCAAAGTTAAAGATAAAGGGTCCAGGTAGACCAGGACAGCCCTAAACATTTGTTGTCAAAACATTCATATTGTTGTGAACCCAAGCGCCTAACCACCCGGATGCTACCGGTCATTAGCACCGATTCCATTAAAGTAAGCGGCAAGTCTTTTGTCATAACAATTCAACGGAGCGTCGTAGAACTATGATTCAAGTTTTGTAATAAAGGTCTTAACCATGTGAGAAAAATAATCCGACTCTTAATTATATGCGATCAGCAGTTCAATTTATAGCATTTGTATTGGACTGTGTTTGGTATGGACATTCTTTTTCTTCGGCGACTTCGAGATGAAGCTGCCAGACGTCCAGTCGAAAATGAAAAACAAAGATCAATCAAAAGTTTTTTCAAACAGTGCTAACTTTGCTCTAATGTTTTTTTTTTTTTTATATATTAAATTGTTTTAATCTTTAAAAATATTTAATGGACTGTCTGTTTTTTACTGTAGACTTTACTGTAAATTTTATTACAGCATATTAGGATAGGTCTTTTTAGTTTACTAAACCTAGTGTACAAGGCCAACACTTTTTACATCTCATTTGACAGATCGATAAATTTAATTTTAATGTGTGATTGAACACACTATTTTTTTGTTTTCAGGCAGGGACTTTTTTGCAATAAACGTTTAATCATTGATAATCAATAAATGTACAGTTATTTAAAATAATTTTGAGTATTTGCAAACCTAACCATTAAATACCAAAGTTCCCTAAAACTCGACAACCCCCAAACTCGACAACCTTAAAGTCCACATTGTGTCGAGTTTGAGGGGTTCTACTGTATTTACATAAAATTATTTAGTCACTACTAATTTATAAAAAAATTATAAACTATGGTAAACAATTACTAAATAACAATGATATATAATTATCAACAAATCAAATATAACCCTGAAACCAATAAAATATGGTCAAAATTATTATAAAACTAGAACATTATATGGCTGTAACTTTAAAATGTACTGCAACCTTGGGTCCTTGGTTTTATTAATTAGATATGAAAGAAGTAGTAAAAAAGGAGGAAACTGCTCCTAAATACTCCGAGGGAATTATAATATGTAAATGGAAGGATAAACATATGGTATCCTACATTTCCACTGAATATTAAAATAATATGGTGACTTTTGTAAATAAGACATGAAGAGAAACAGAACCTTGTTGCCTATAATTAAATATATAGCCTTCATGAAGGGTGTTAATCGTGGCGATTAGACAATAGCCTATTATCTAGCAGAAAGGAAAACCTTACACTGGTATAAGAAGCTATTTGCACAGTTGGCCATATGTGTTTTACGAATTCGTTACATCTATACAATAAAATTGTCACTAATAGAAGTGAAAAAGTAATTACTTTGCATTTAAATTCAGTGTGCTGGAAAATTTTTTGCCCAAACCTCAACAATTAAAACCAAACCTTCCGATACCACAAAATTCAAATCGCAGACTTAATCAACTTGACACTTTTCATGAAAAGAAAAGATTGCCGTATAACCACGACAAGATTGTGTACGTCTGGGATCTCCTTGTCTTTGTCCCAAACAGTGTTTTGATGCATTTCATCGCCAAGTTAGGCAGTTATGTGAATATATGTAAATATGACATTGGACTTAGATGGTTCTATATTATTATGAACTAGTTGTCGTAAAATATTCTTGGTAATTCATGCAAACATTAAGTATAGCAAAGTAAAAAACAGTATGACTACATCAGTGGAGTTCATTTCCTGGATGTCTACCAACACTCGCTACAGAAAATCCTAACCTTTTCCAATTTTTCAGTCTATTTTCCTGAAAATTTTTGGTTGTTTTTCATAATTTTTCCAACAAAATCTATAATTTCCGAGTGTAGTGTTAATAAGATTAGTTATAATAGTGTTAATCTAATTAAGACAAGCGTACCATACAAATTTCAAGGAAATAACAATTCGAAGCATTATTTCTTCTCAAGGTGTTCGCACTACATCGGTACAACTGACATTATTTCTTATCAAGGTGATCCCACTACATCAGTACCACCGACAACAGACACGCCGCTGTTCCACAGTTTACAAAAAGTTCGGGTAAGATAATGATAATAAGAAAGTTAAAATGACCAAATAACTCATGTTTTAAATAATTTATATTGAATTTTGCTACTTTTCTATCTAACTATAAAGCCTAAAAGTTTCGTAACATTATTTCTTACTAAGATGATTGCATTAAATATTTCAAATAGATTATAACCAACATAAATATTAATATTCACTATCTGTATTCATTTAAATGTCTGACACCACCATATTGAAAATGATAGTAGTGTTAAATAACCTACATAGCTAGCTATTGATCTACAAGTATAACATAATAAACGTTGAGATTACGATGAATAAAGATGAAGCTAGGAAAAGGAACGAATAAAGAAGAATTGAGATAAAGGAAGACATTTTGATCTTAAAATAACAAATGGTGTAAACAAAGCAATTCCTTTCTCTCTTTATTTCTCTAAACAGGAAGTGGTTCCTCCATATATTGGTTATACTCATTTTTGTTCTCAATAAATATACAATTTATATTAGAACAGAATTTGTTTTATACTGTTTGAAGCATACTTATGCACATTTTGTCAAGATATACAAAAGTTTTGGAATGTAATTGTAATAAAAGTTGATAAATATATATATATATATATTTACAAAGCGAGCTAAAAAGTTAGGCCTAATTCGAAAAAATAACCAAAAATATTAATATTATGCAAAACACAACTTCTTTACATCATTTTTCTCAGAAAAAAGGTGCATAGGATTTAGCTGTGTAATGTATACAGTATATATATATATATTTACATCCTGCTATCATTATGAGAACCGTACATTGCCATTTTTACATTTAAAGTGGCAGCCGAGTGTTTGTGGCAGCAGTATACGGCTGCCACTTTGAATTCCCAGTGTTTCTCATTACCAAAAGGATCTATAAAAGAAAAATGTTCATGAAATACTAAAGCAGACCTTAATATCACCCTGTCAGCAGTTATTTCAATAACTCATCATAAAATAACCAAATAAAATGATGTATTAAAAACCAGCTCTGCTGCCATAATGATGTTATAATGAAAAAAGTGTATATTATAGAAGTTTCAGCTTTTTCCGCTTAGAGCGCTTCAATCGCCCTGTGTATATTTAGATACTGAATAATTTCACCTTTGGACAATCATTATGGCAGCTGTAGATCTGGCAACATTGCCGTATTTCACATTGATAGCTTTTTTTTAAACTTCTGAGCCATTTTTAACAAATGGTTAATTAGATTTTTTTATGACAACATAAAGAGAAGCTTCAGAAACAAGTACACGTTTAAAGTTTTTTGCTTCTTAAGTATAGGGTTTATTTAGGTTTTTTTTTTAATGTTATTGTAAGATGTAGTAAATTTCATGAAAAAATATTTTATTTCAATAACTCACAACTATACTGCTTAGCATCCCTACATGTTTTAAAAAATTGTTTTATATTTTTTTGTGGGAAGTTGGTTTTAAAAGAGTAACTGTGATAAATTTCACGTTTTAGAATCTATTTATCACTGTGAATTTAATAAAACTGCACTATGTTTGTAAATGAAACTTTAGAAGAATGGTACAACCATTCACCTATCCGTAATCACAACAATGCTCCCATAAAAATTCTTTAATACAATACTTTAATAAATGACAGAATAAGTAAACATTTTAGCTTTACTCAAGTGTAGTAAATTATAAATAGTTTCCGAAAGATCATTAGGCATTTTTAGAACTACATAGAAAATAGAATTTCCTACCTCTCAATTATCCTTGCAAAGAGTTTTTCTATTTAAGTTTCAAACAAAGGTTTTTGTTCTTCTTAAAAGTATTACATGGGATTTCGTTAACAAAATAATTAAAATAAATTTTGAAAAAGTACATAAACTACAAAAATGGTTCGTGTCTCAAAACGGTACCTGCAGTTACCAATTTTTATCATACTTTTTACCATTATCACAAAAATGTATTTTATGACTAAAATTTGAATTCGCTGTTTCTAAGAAAATTCAATTAAGAATATTTTATATAAAAGCAATATTTTTTCCGCTTTACACAGGCAAAAAGAATTATAGTATGTATGAAGTAACCTGTCTCCTGACCCTTCGACTACCTGGGACAGGCCCAGGTCATTCACTTGCACTCTGCGACATCCACAGCTGTTTTCCTAAATAGTCACCTTTTAGTTTCTCCACTAGCTTAAGTAACTTTTTTAGCCGAATCTTAATTTCCGAAATTTTATCAAAAATTTGAGAAGTACATAAAAAAATAAGATCAACGATACTAAACAAGGGCAAATTTGATAAAAAACAAACAATAGATTATAGAGGGAATAAGAAATATAGAAGTAGTCTGTTTAAAGCTTTTAATAATAAAGTTATTGTTAGTTTTTATCAAATTTGCCCTTGTTTAGTATCGTTGATCTTATTTTTTTATGTACTTTTCAAATATTTGATAACATTTCGGAAATTATGATTTAGGTAAAAAAGTTACTTAAGCTAGTGGGGAAGCTTATAGGCGACTAATTAGGTAAACAACTGCGGGCGACGCCGAGTGCCGGTGAATGGCCCGGGCCTGTCCCAGGTAGCTGGAGGGTCAGGAGACAGGTTACTTCATACAGACTTTAGTAAATTTTTCTTAACATTTAATTTTGAATTATCTACAATTAATTGTAGTTAATTCATTTAAAATCTCACGACTTATCCTTTTTCAGGCAAAAAAAGGTAAATTTATCTGTATTTTATGTAATTATGTATGATAATAATAATAAATAAAGTTTATTTACTTTTTGTTTCCTCCTTCACGTGATTTCCTTTTCTTAATTATTCACGACCGGTTTCGGAGATTTACTCCATCTTCAGACTAATTAATTACTTGTATATAAGTATAAAATTCGTTCTCTATATTCAACAGAATTAATGCAGCCAGCTTAAAATCGGTCCAATTTAAAATTTTGTTTTTATTAAGATAAAAAACCTCTAAGAATACCATCATAGAATTTGTTTTACTACTTTAAAAAAACATTACATTTTTTGTACATTCGTACAGAACAGTTCAAACAAGGACATTTCATATGGAGGAGATAATGAACTATAAACTTTTAGAGATCTCATAGGAAAATATAAATGTCCTCTTGATTTTTTTCTTTAGGATGTATTTACAATACTTTTAAATTATTAATATTATATATTTTTAAAAAAACACATTGTGGAAAACAATAACAAAATCAATTTTATATAAAATGTTATTTTAATCAATTAAAAATAAAAACAGTTTCAAAATTCTTTAAATTTGTTTTGTTATAACAAATGAAAGTAACCCTAAATATATAACTAAAATTTAGTTATGTATCATAAAATTGTAAAGGTTTATAAACTCATCAAATAGACCATAATATATATATTTTTTTAACAGATCATGAATCTAACCTAAAAATGTGACATTACTGAAACCTATAACATAAAAAATAAAAGTCTAATTAAAATTAACTTAACACTACAGTAATTAATAATGAAATTTACTCTATACGTTAGTACCAATTAAGCCAGTAAAATTAAGTTCAATTTAAGTTTGTTTTTCATTATGTTAACATCTCCTTCAATTGATTATTACGACTATTCAGTACAATTAATCCTTCATTTAAAACTAATTTAAGTGTTAATTATCTTGCAAGAAGTTTTATTTGTATAAAAATTCTTAACTAGAACTTTTATTTTCAGCCAAGTTTTACTTTGAAATGTGTTTGGGTATTGAGACATCAACTGATCACATTCGTGTTTTTTGGGTGGTTTGCATTTTTTTATATGAGTTTTGAAAAAATTGAAAACGATATTTTTTTCTTCTTCAGTCCATTTAGAAAATATTCTTTTTTCCCCTTTCTTTTGGGTTGCAATATTCTTGTTCATCTGAAGGTGTGAACTAGATGATGGTTTATTTTACTCAATTAGATCATTTAAAGGTAATAAATCTGTATTATCTTCATTTGATATTTGACTGTTTTTATCATCTTCATTTCCATCAACAGTTTGTAGTAAATCTTCGTCAATATTTACTTCTATTTCATCAAGCGATTTACCCTTATGGCTAGCTCCTTCACCGCTTTCCATTGCTAACAACAACTTAGCAATTTTGGCTATTTGGAAAACATCGTCCGGTAGCCTATATTCGCTTCGATGGATTGAGGATTTATGGCCCATAAAAGTAGCTAGCTGCTCTATATCTGGTCATTCAATTGAAATAACTGAGAGATTGTTGCTAAATGTTTTCTAAGTGTTCTTGAAGATATCGCTTACGGAAGTTTTAGCTTAGCCATTTTTGCGTGTTTCTTCAATACCTTGTAGCCGATTGGATTATTAGTATTTATATTAGCAAAAAGAAATATGTTTTCGGATGGAACAAATCTTTTTCTTGATTTAATTAACAGATCTATATGTTGTTGCACGTCAAAGCTAAATAAAACAGGGGTCACCTTCCAGTTTCCCTGAATGACAACACGTTTGAATTTTTGTATAAGCATCATTTCAATTGGCCTTATTACGTCCTTGAATTCATCATAACTTTGATTATCTGCAGTTTTCTCGTATAGATTTAGAGGAAGCCTTTGAAGTTCCCCTACTCGTTTTCTGCACAGTATGTAATCTCAATTAATTTTCGGAAAGCATGTGCATTACACTCATTACTGTTTAACAATAACGCTGCCTCACTGCCTTCTTTTATAAGGTATTCTCTAAATAATTTGATATTACTTGCTAGTGGAACAATTGTAATTTTATTCATCTTATTAAAATGAAGATTGTTCGCAGCTTGGTGTGATATTTCGAACTTCAAATTCGACTTTAATAAAAGAATAGTTGTACGAAGCTCGGCTTCAGCCTCAGATGCAGATTTACCTTCAAAGCTGTATTTCTTCTTTATTGCATAAGTAATTCCAATTTCACAACATTCTTTTAAAGAAGTGCTTATATTCATAGCGAAGGAGGGCGCATTATATTTATCTGTTTCAGCATCATAGCTAGCACATACTTTTACCGCTTCAACAAGAATATCGAAATATTCCGGTTTTAAAACCTGTAAAAGATTTGATATTTTTGGTTGTATCTTTTTCACTTCTAACAAAACTTTAGCCAACTCTCTCATTTTCCTGGAAGTTACGTTAATTTGATGTTTATCTCTGTGGGTTAAAAGATAACGTGATCCGTATGAGCATATTAAGGGATCTTTATTTGCAGTTAAAGATATTAAATCTGCTCTCATTCTTGGAAAAACTGTTTCGTACAGTTTTGAATGACATTTCATTTCTTTCAAAAGATAATTTTGTCCCGAAATCTGTGAAGGATCCTGGTTTGTTCTAGGATTTTGAGAACATTTTTTTCTTTGTCTCCAAAGTTGTTTTCTGGAATAAAATCCAAGACAATATGTACAAAGCAATACCGATGTGTTTGATAAAATTGAAGTTCTTACAGCTTTTACAGTATTTACAGTACTATATTGATCGTTAATCGTGGTAATTCTTTGTTCGCTTCGCTCACGATATCTCAAGATCGGTTATACTCAGCGACATGCGGTTTTCCCCATTGGATTCAGAAGGTTTCAATCTATAAGACTATATACAACAATATTAGGTTAATTTTTAAAAAATACCCAATTAACGTTAATTAATATTTGATAGGGTTAATTAATATGTTAATTATATTTATCAAGGTCACTGATTTTTTTACTAAAAGATTGGAATGTTTTTAATATGTGTGCCAAATTTAATCTTCATATCTCAATAACTTTAGGAGACAGAATTTTTTTAATGAAAAAAGTAACATTACCGTTTGATCGCTAATCGCGTTAATTCTTAGTTCGCTTCGCTCACGATATCTCAAGATCGGTTATACTCAGCGACATGCAGTTTTCACCATTGGATTTAGAAGGTTTCAATCTATAAGACTATTTACAACAATATTAGGTTAATTTTAAAAAAAATACCCAATTAACGTTAATTAATATTTGATAGGGTTAATTAATATGTTATTTTCATTTATCAAGGTCGCTGATTTTTTTTACTAAAAGATTGGAATTTGTTTTATATGTGTGCCAAATTTAATCTTCATATCTCAATAACTTTAGGAGACAGAATTTTTTTAACGAAAAAAGTCCCATTACCGTTTGATCGCTAATCGCGTTAATTCTTAGTTCGCTTCGCTCAGGATATCTCGAAAACGGTTATACTCAGCAACTTGTGGTTTCCACCATTGGATTCAGAAGGTTTCAATCTATAAGACTATATATAACAATATTAGGTTCATTTTTTTTAAAATACCCAATTAACGTTCATTAATTTTTGATAGGGTTAATTAATATGTTAATTTTACTTTTTAAGGTCGTAGATTTTTTTACTATAAGATTGGATTGTTTTTCATATATGTGCTAAATTTCATCCTCATATCTCAATAACTTTAGGAGACAGAATATTTTAAACGAAAAAAGTCCCAATATCGTTTGATCGCTAATCGCGTTAATTCTTTGTTCGCTTCGCTCAAAATATCTCGAGAACGGTTATACTCAACGACTTGTGGTTTCCCC
Organism: Aphrophora alni; assembly: GCA_963513935.1. Taxonomy (NCBI): domain Eukaryota; kingdom Metazoa; phylum Arthropoda; class Insecta; order Hemiptera; family Aphrophoridae; genus Aphrophora; species Aphrophora alni. Next base: position 81,497,316 of record OY740766.1, read on the forward strand.
CGTTGGATTCAGAGGGTTTCAATCTATAAGACTATATATAACAATATTAGGTTCATTTTTTTTAAAAATACCCAATTAACGTTAATTAACATTTGATAGGGTTAATTAATGTGTTTTTTTAATTTTTTTATCATCGCTGATTTTTTTTACTAAAACATCGGAAGGTTTTTTATATGTGTGCCAAATTTCATCTTCATATATCAATAACTTTAGGAGATAAACATTTTTTAATGAAAAAAGTCCCATTACCGTTTGATCGTTAGTCGTGTTAATTCTTCGTTCGCTTCGCTCACAATATCACGAGAACGGTTATACTCAGCGACTTGTGATTTTCACCAGTAGATTTAGAAGGTTTCAATCTATAAGACTATATACAACAATATTAGGTTAATTTTTAAAAAATACCCAATTAACGTTAATTAACATTTGATAGGGTTAATATGTTAATTAATATGTTAATTTTATTTATCAAGGTCGCTGATTTTTTTTCCTAAAAGATTGGAATGTTTTATGTGTGCCAAATTTAATCCTCATATCTCAATAACTTTAGGAGATGAAATTTTTTAAATGAAAAAAGTCCAATTATCGTTTGATCGCTAATCGCGTTAATTCTTTAATCGCTTCGCTCATAATATCTCGAGAACGGTTATACTCAGCGACTTGTGGTTTCCACCATTGGATTCAGAAGGTTTCAATCTATAAGACTAAATATAACAATATTAGGTTCATTTTTTAAAAAATACCCAACAACGTTCATTAATTTTTGATAGGGTTAATTTTGTTTATTAAGGTCGCTGATTTTTTTTACTAAAACATTGAAATGTTTTTTATATGTGTACCATATTTCATCCTCACATCTCAATAACTTTAGGAGATACTGTTTCGAAATCCACTGAGAGATACTTGATTTAGTGTCAATTTTACTTCAGAGTTCAGTTGCAGCAAAAAAAAACAAACAAAACAAATAACCCACAGGCTCTGGACTGTGTCTTAATTCACTCTAAATAACTAAACAGAAGAACTGAGAAAGATAACAGCGGCTCTTCAAAACGCTGACTAGACGGTCAGCAGATGATAACAAAACCGGCAACACTGCCAGCTGTCCTAATGATATCTTCATAGTATATTTGCATAAATTTGCTGTCATAGTGATTTTGTAATAATATAATATACAGCAGTTCTCATAATGTTAGGTATGTGAAAAGCTGCAGTAATGATATTGATATGGTAACTAAAATTTGTTTTGTTATTTTAAAGTTTTTTGGAAATTAGATTTCACCAAGTAGCAACAAATTCTTTAAAAAGAAATTATACTTTGTAAAAAATATATATACTCCTTTATTTCAAGGAGCTGCCATATTGTATGATAATAAAAAGCTGCTGTAATGATAGCGAGATGTATATATATATATAATTTGGAGTTAGAGCATCTGGAATCAAAAATAAATCTTACAAAAACTTAAGTTAAAATTTCACATCAAAGTGTATATTTCCTACAGAACAAATGTGTTTAAATTTCTTCAAGAGATTTGTAATATAGTTATGGATAAAATTTGGTAAAAACAAAAATCAATTTATAAAATTTTAATTTGCCAAAACAAAAAAGGACAATCCTAATATTCAGTGCTAAATATATATCACGCCTATGAACTAGATCTTTATAACAAGTTGTAGTTCTAAAATTCTTCTTCACAGTAGTACAAAGAACGGAAGGAATATATAAAAATAAAAATCTTCAAAGTTCGTTAGGCACTCCCAAGAGTAAACCAGAGAAGAGTAAATTTTTGGAGCACTTCATAGAATTTATATATTTTGTAAACTACAAAACTTATGATAATTTCGAATACGTATGTCGAAAGTGAAAGAAAAATACTATAAGCTAGGCTATGTTAAATTTGCGGTATTTGGAGAAGAATTACTGTTTACAAAAATTATATGAGAATGAATTCACATTCTCTTATATTGCAAAGAACCGTACAGATTTGTTCTCTCGTGGCAAAACATTCCAACTTCATCGAATTCTTTAATTTTTGCTGAATATAATTTCCGTTACATGATTATGCAAGATTGAAACATTACGATTACAATGATACACATCTCAATGAAATGAATAAACATTTCGATAAAATAATATTGACTAGTCTCAAAGTTGAATTGAAAAAATATGATTTTTAGCGTGTAAAAAGTGTTAAAATTCTTGAATTTTTAGATTAAAAACTATAACAGATAGAAACACTTGGAAAGCACAGATCGCAACAGGTAGATTTGATCTAGAGTGTTATGGAAGATTTGTTACACAGAAATATGGATTTGTGAAAATTAGACAAAGCATGACATAATTTGTGTTTTAAAACTGCACAGTTTTTTCTTTACTCGTTCGCAGAAAAATACACAAACTTTACCAATTAATATTATTTATAATGTTTTATCGTATTTTTTGCATGATTATGCAACTATGTAACATTAGCATTTCAACAGTATTTTATTTATTGTTTTCGGATGATTCTAAGTGGGCGAAATGTTGAATTGCAAAAAAATGTGTTTTTTGTGTCAATATACAACACCAGGCAACATAAACTGTACCAAAAGGGACAAAAGGCAGTTTGAGGGTTAAGAGATATATGGTACTCTAACTCCTCCACCGAATAAACCAATAAGGACAACAGTAGTTGTCTAAGGCCTTAATACATTAAGTAGTTGTATAATGATACCTTAATTCAGGTTATAAATAAACTATCACCTCAGGGTACCATATCATCAACCACAAGACCCTGACCACAACCAAAATAGTCACAAACCTTAAACTGCCTATCACATAACCCATTTCAATTTATGTCCTATTTCATCCATCAAACCTAAGTATATATATATATATATATATATATATATATATATATATATATATATATATATATATATGTGTGTGTGTGTGTGTCCAAATGAAATTGTAACTCATATAATTTAAGAAAATATTCAGTCCACATATGTGTATTAAAGTGTAGTGCTAAATATACAATATAGTAAAAAGTGAAAAAGAAAAGATGTTGCTATAAAAAGGGAAGAAAAAGAAGGTGAGATCATTGTTGGTTGGACCAAGAAGGAGGAGGAACACTTGAATTGTAACACTAAAAGCAGGTGGACATATAAGTATTTTATATGATTGAAACCAGCTGATCCAATAGATGATCAACCTTGTCAAGGCCACATGTTTATTGTAAAACAGTTGGTACTTTCCAAGTATTAATAAAGACACCTTTAACCATTTTCATCAGAGGCTTGTAATGGATACTAATAACTGCCTGGTTCATGTTTTTAGAAGAGAAATTTCTGCCCTCTCCAACCTAACCCTGAATTTGGAAGGTATAACTGTTACTATAGAGTAAACCATGTTACCATAGCCCAAAGTAAATAATAACCCATTACTAATAACAGAGCAGACTTTAATCCAATTGTAGTAAAAGGAGTATTTAATGTAGAATCACCAAAAGTGAAACAAATTCCTTCTTGTGTATTTTTATTGACATAAAAAAGCATTAAATTTACCAGGCAACATTTGTAAAAGATTAAGCATTCTTTTACACACACACACACACACACACACACACACACACACACACACACACACATATATATATATATATATATATGATAAGTACATATAATGCACTTATAACATCTGCCAGGCCAACCACATCAAATTGTGTTGAGTATCAGAACAAAATAATGTCAACCAACAACCTTGAGCAAATAAGATTGATTGCAACTAGCTTGACTTATCCAAAAACTTCAATAAGGTTAGTCATTCTCAACTAATGAAGTTGGAGGCTCTTGGAGTTTTGGGAGTTTGGTGGATTTAGTGAGTTCCTCAAGACCATAGAACTTTGATGGTGAAATAATAGAAACTTATAATTACAAAATTTATCTTTAAAAACTCAACAATTTAAGTAGTACAACACCCAAAATATGAACTTAGGAAATAATGCTAAACTCATGAAAAAGCAATATGTATAACTGAAATTCTATAAATTATTTTTGATTAATATTATCTTCCCTGTGTTACTAATAAAATCATTGTTTAATTAATTAACAGGGATCAATCACAAAATCATCAGACTCATAAACAGTGTAGTTATCAACATTGATTACCATCAATAAAATAAGCGACATGTCCTATATTCCAATTATCATGAAATTAAATTAAATACCTTACCTGGTTAACTCGCCTTAAAGGTGACACATCAACGGCTTGCCGCCTAACAGTGCCTGCTCGACCAATACGGGTGGAATCTTCTCTAGGACCAGAATTAATTATTGCAGTAACCAACACTTGAAGTGGGTTCTAAAACACATTGTTAAATGTACTAATAGTAAATTTAAGAAAAGTAGACTAATAAATGTATGAACTAATAAACGGTACAATAATATTTACATTGAATTTATGCAAATATGTACACAACAATTGCAAATAATTTGAATAAGAATAATTATAAAAAGTAGCAAACAACCACTAAGAATAACAAAAACAAATTTTAAATGCCAACATGACTTACCAAAACACTTTCTACATTCCAATCACTTTAAAACTTCAAACAAAGAAGTTTATATGAAAAGTAAACTGTGCTTTTCTAATTAAAGATAAAAATTAACTTAACAACAGTCATAGTCTTACTTATTAAAACTCATTTATTTGGATGAGACTTACTAGAACGCAGGAAACACAGTGAAGAAGGCAGAGGAATTCAGAATATATAAAATGTGCATGATAAGCTTTTGTGGAAGGAGAAACTACAGGGTTAAAAGATTTAGAATTAGATATATTAATAACTTAAGACTTACCGTCACAATAGTCTATATTTGTCTGTAGTTATATCACTACGGCCATTTCGGCTATTCAGCCATTTTCAAGTGTTATGCGGGTATTACCGTTGTCTTAGTTTAAAATCACAAATTACGAACACACGACACATAACAAACACACAAGTTCTTTAAACATTTAAAACATGATGCAGTAATCGCGTTGTGACAGTGGGCCTACTGCATCATGTTTTAAATGTTTAAAGAACTTGTGTGTTTGTTATGTGTCGTGTGTTCGTAATTTGTGATTTTAAACTAAGACAACGGTAATACCCGCATAACACTTGAAAATGGATGAATAGCCGAAACGGCCGTAGTGATATAACTACAGACAAATATAGACCATTGTGACGGTAAGTCTTAAGTTATTAATATATCTAATTATTAATCAGTAGTCGGAATGGCGAAAACAAATATGTATTAAAAGATTTATCTAGTCGATGAGGGCATTTGATTGTAAATTACATTGGAAACAAAAATGGATTTCTAAAAGACCCCAATGACCCAACTATGGGGAGCCAGACTCATTTTCTAAGCTAAAAAGAAAACTGTGATCGGTGAACTGACTATCATGCTTCCCTCAAACAGTGTTATTGTTATGAACAACCCATCCTACAATTTTAGGTACATTGAAAATTTCCAAATGAACTGAAAAAATATGAAATCTTATTTGACAATCAAATTGTGCAGCAGTGGTTCTATACAGATATCAAAGCAGAATTATTCAATTAAGCAGAACCTTTCAGTCAATTAGCATCGAAATATGGGATCGATGAAATGGCTGCAAATGATGGATACTCTTTGTTAAAACTGCCCTCTTATTTTGTAATTTAAACATAATTGTGTTAGCTTGGATAAAAATAAAGAACCAAATTGTATCACAGAATATGTCTTATAAGATTAATGAAGTAAAAGGGTTTTTAAACAATACCATGAACAATACAACAAACAAAGACTGGCAAAGTTTTGTTGACCATGTGAATAGTACTGAGAGTGACCTTTGGAAAACAGACCAAGTTGTTGATTTTCTTACAGACAATAACAAAGTTATCATCAATATCAATAGTGACAGCGAAACAGACAGCTCAGACAGTTACAAAGACAACTTAGCTGAAGAACTCCATCTAAAACTGTATACTGTATTTTGTAAATAGTATCTTGTATGCTTGTAAATAAATTCTCACCATTTTTCAATATGTATAACTTATTTATCTAATATTTAAACATACAAGTATGATTTGAATGTATTTACACTCTAGCCGATGCATTTTAAAAATTTTACATTTAATTTTTAAAATGTATATTTCATTAACCCTAGCACTGCTGCATGTTAATTTTCTTCGTTTGTTAAAAAATTAATTAAATATATTATTTCTATACAAAACCTAACTTATAAGATATCATTTTTCTCAGAAAGATGCATAGAATCCATCTATGCAATAAAAAAAAAAAAATTTGAAACGGTTTTGGAGTAAGTATGTTACATGTCAAAAACGAAGTTACCAATTTTCAGGAAAAACCTGTATATTCCAAAATCAATAGCTTACTACCTTTTTCTAAGATATACAAAAGTTTTGTGTAATATTTTTGAATATATTTAGGGGGAAAAAAATAAAATTTGTTATATTATCAAAAAAACAAAAAATAGTTTACGAAAAAATGTAAAATGATAATTTTTTTTTCAAAAAATCACAAAAAATAGTAATATTTATCTTATACAAAAGTTCTATATCTCATTATGTTCAGAAAGGTGCATAGAATGTAGGTGTGTAGTGAAAAAAAATGTTAGATGTATCACATTTGGTGTTTTTTGGTCAAATACCAAAAAATCAAAGAGTAACGGAGCAGAAATTTCACAGAAATGGTAATGAATAACATACTAATAGATTTTTAGGATTTTTTTCAACCATTTCTTGAGATTTGTCGTATATTTGTGAATATATTTAGGGGAAAAAAATAATAATATGTTACATTTTCTAAATAAAAATACCGATTTTCCCTAAAAAGGTAACTTTTACAAGTGAGGTTAGGTTTGTAACCTCCACATATTAGACTCACTAGTACCAATTTGAAGATAGATCAAAGACAAAACTTATAGATTTAACTAAGAAAATATATACTTTACAAAGAATAACACATATATTCACTTTTATAATCATATAAAACACTAAATATAAGAAAATATGCATATAGGCTACACTTACAATATTGGCCTAGGTTATCCCAAATATGAACCGTTCAAAAACTAAACTATCACTGAAAAACATAAGCTTTAGATATAAAAACACATATATTGTAACTTGTATACACAATTTATATACAATTTGTATACACAAACCTTCAAAATAACAAAAATCTAATCCCAAAACCAATATTTGCCACACCAAATATTAGTGTTCACGTCAGACATTTTCTACGTTTGGACGTTGGACTTCACTTCAAAACAACAAATTGTAAGTAAGCAATATCTCAACTCAAGTGGTACCAACTTATAGAATGGAATTTCCCCTACAACTTAGTGTAAAGAAAAATAATTTTAAAACCAAAGAGAAACGAATACGTGTATTCCTAACACTGCCAACTGTATTTCGTCTTGTCAAGTTTGTTCTACGTTCAAGTAGGAATATCTCTGGATCTATGAGACGCAGAAAAATTTGTAATCTATGGTTGGAAAGAGAAACATGTGATCTATAGAACAGTGTTTTAGTTGACTTCAATGACAGATAAATAGAGTTGGAATAATATCGGGAAAAATGGCGTCGCGCTAACGATAAGGCGCAGAGTTCAAATCTACGATTTTACGCATCAAAAATATGCGAACTTCACCAATTTTTGGAATATTATTTATAACGTTTTGTGGTATTTTTTTGCATGATTATGCATCTACGGAACATTAGCTTTCCAACGGTATTTTATTTATTGCGATCGGACAATTTTAAGTGGGCGTAACGTTGAATGGCAAAATACGTGTTTTATAGAAATCAGACTAGTTATGGACGAAGCGCCGAGGTCGATCCTGGGTCGAATATCACATGCCGGGTTTAACTGCATAAAAATGTACGACTATAATGCTTTCTTGTGAGAAAGGAAAACTCAGGGATTGTAAAATTAAGATTTTGTTTTCATATTTTTATGAAAGTAAGATTTTCAAACTATACGCAGACTTTATAAGGGACATTTTAAAAATTTTAACATATATCCAGTTAATTTAAATATATAATAAACATAATATAAACATAATAAACATATCAGAATATAAAGGATAAAAATGCTACATAACTTATTCCCAAATAAAATATAAATATAGCTCAATGTACACTGGGCAGACCACTTTAATTTTTTTAAGGAAAAAAAAAATCCATTTCAGTATATAACATACTAAACATTGGCCAATTCACTTTGTCAAACATGTTTTAGTTTATATGTTCTTAATCAATCTGTCCTCACTATTTTCATCAATGAATTGAGCTTCTAACATTTTAAATTTGATTGGGATGCTGGATGAAGTGTGACTAATTAGATTTTACACTTCTATTGTTGTGAGAAAAACAGCACAACCCTTCCGCTGCTGGGTCATTCCATACCAAGTGATCAAAATAAAAAGAAATAAAATTTTTCCCTCATGTTTTTCTTTTTAGTTAGTTTTTGATTTATTGAATAAACACATATAACAAAATTAAAATATATAATAACAAAATTTATCCCCTCTAGTTTTTTAAAAATCTTTTTTAAAGTTGCAAAAAAATATGTTTTTGTGTTTACGTAGATTTACGTTTTATTGAATATCTCAGACTAGAATCGAGATAGAAAGGTAAGACAAATACCATTTGTTTAGAATTCAAATAGTTTTAATTTGATATACAGCATGACAGTATTTCAAGTAATTAAAATTTTCAACCCCCAAACTCAAAATTTTAAAAGTTAATTCCAAAAAACTAATATAATTTAAAATTTTAAAATAAATACCATGAATTCTTAATGTTATTACTATGTTGTGTACAAAATTTCAAGTTGGGATCTTAATGGGATCATATTTAATATATATATATATATATATATATATATATATATATATATATATATTTAAGCTTGCAACGTAAATATAGACAACTCTTAAACATTTTTTAAATTCAAAACATGTCCAAATTATAAAATGATCAATAAAAGCTAACAGTTTATAAAATGCAAGTATTTTCATATTATGATATAAAGTAAAATTTATATATTTACAATAAGTATATAAGCCTAAGTCTACAAATTCTGTAATACTGGTAGAATAACAACTGTTTAATGGGTAAATAAATTTATTAAACAAACAATTTAAATAGCAATTCTAGTAGAAAACAAACCTGATCTTTAAGAATGATGACTATGTATTTTTGACTGTTCAAATTAATGATTAGGTTAGGTGAATTGAAGTCTTGAACTTAAGCTCTTTATTGCTGCAATGGTTTCGTTTTTGGATATTACATAAGTTCTTCCTGTAGTTGTGTTTGGATTCACTCAAGTTAAGATTTGTTTTTGTTCACTTTTAATATGTCTGGGTTGCGTGGTAAAACAAATGAGGGAACAAGACCAGAAGGAATTAAAAATGTTACTCCTACATCTTCACTTTCATAGTCTTTTGATAGGACAATTACCAACCACCAACGCCCATTATATTCACACATAACATAACCTGAAATGTTATCCATTGACAAACTTTTACCTCCTTCAACAATTTCTTGTATACAAGAATTGTCACAAAAGGAAAATATCTTCAACTTCAATTCAGTCAAACTGTGAGGAATGAAAGTGTGAAACTGTTGCATTCCTTTAATAGTTTCAGCTTCTTGTAGACGATATTTCAAAAAAGATTCTTCTTCTGAATAATCAAAGTTTGTGTAATATTCAAATTTAATTTTGATATATTTTCTTGACTCCAATGAAACAGTTGTGAATTGTTCCTTTCTCATTGTAATAAACGGCAAAAGGATGCACAATAGTAGCTTGATCATTACTCCAGTAGAAGGACTGTGCCTCGTCTTGGAAAAGGGTAGTTTTCTGAAAAGTCCAAACTTACAATTGCTTCATTTTCTTTTAAACGTTTGTAGTATTTGGTTGCTGGCTGGCTATAAATGAATGTTTCTTTGGTCCAACAAGTTGTTCACAAAAACTGTCCACAAATTCTTCTACAATCTTGCAAAATATGTTTTAAATGTGCATCTATATATAGAAACCAGTTATTTGTATGTGATGGTTTCTATCATTCCTACTTCAACGTGGTTCAGAAGTTTTTCTTTTAATTTTGCAACTCTAGGGCATTTTTTCACATTTGTCTAGGTAGCAGTTAAAGGTATTTTCTTAGAACATTATTGATGACAAACATTGTTTGTAATCACCAAGATCAGAAACTTCATCATCAATCTTCATCTCCTTCAGCTTTCCTCCGACAATCATTAATTTTACATTCTGGTGTATTGTGCACACACAAACCGAATGTGTTCCATTTCCACTATTTCTTCAGTCTTAATTTCAGTGAACTTTGAAAAACCAATTTTGGCAACTGATACCTTATTTTTATTTATTATTTTTTTTAAATAGTTCATAAAATTCTTTTTTTATTCAATAAAACCTGCCTCGTTTGAACATGTTCTTTCTTTCCATCTACTTTCGTCGATACAAAATCTTTCTTGCCTGGCATAATTCAACTGACATCATCTGAGTTGTAAAAACCTTTGACTTTATCTGCAACATTTTGTTCTAAAGTTTTTCTTGGCTTTGGATCTGGACATGACATTATTCGTTTTTTCTTTAACTAGTGATTTAACTATACTGGCCATCCTGTTTTTATTTTATAGTCCAACTTTTAGGAATGTTGTAAGGATCAAGAACTTCCCCCCCCCCCCGAATCTAGATTAACTTACTCTTCATTCTCAGAGAATCTTGTAATCTCCCTCCAACCAACTCGTGAGTGACCTTTTCCAATTTCTTTCTATAGTAACCAGGTGAATGCCACCTTTTCTTTATAATTGGTGATTCTTCAATATTTGAAAGTGATTTGTTTAAATACTCTATTGATAAATTAGGGTCGTAAAGTTGGTGTCTGTTTGGGAAGATGATCAACTCTACAGAATCTAAATTATTTTTTTCTTTTAATAGCTGGTTATGACAGCTGTCACAAATTTTCAACTCTGGCCTTACTTCACTTTTTATTTCAAACATCCACATTGTACTGGTCTAAGACTTTTTAAAACACATTCACAAATCAGTGAAATAAATAAACATACCTAACAAAATAAGTTCACAATAACAGAAATAATCTCAAGCCACCTACAACGCCTACCACAATATGTCATTTTAGTACACAAACAAGCCTGAGTAAAACTGTAACTTGCAAGTCAGAAATAATAACCTAAATTAACTCTAGGACGTAATGAGTGGTACCAACTAAAAGATCTAAACTTCATCTTCCAAATAGTGTAAAGATCGGTTACAAAATATCAATGTAAGTAATCGATATCCTATTTAATAAACTGCACCGAAAGAAAAATGAGTCTGGTTCGGTTCGGTTAATACTTAGTAGAATGGATATATCTCGTGAACTATATAACTTTCGATAATTTCGAATTCGTAGTTCGAAAGAGAAAGAAAAATACTATATAATATTGTCAACTTGTGACATTTGGACAAGTATTACCATTTCGTAAAATCATATGAACACAGAATACACATTTTTCTATAAAACGCTGTCGCGTCAAGTGAGGCGATCTAGCGGAATAGTCGGCAACTTTATCGAATTATTGAATTTTTACTTTTAGTGACAAGGATTTTGCTACACATGATTATGAAAGATTGAAACATCACCTTTACAATGAAATATTATACATTTTGATAAAATAATATCAACTAGGATAAAAGTTGAATTGAAAAAATGTAATTTTTAGCAAGTAAAAATGAGTTAAAATTCTTGATTTTGTTTAATTTTTATATAATAAAAACTATAACAGATAGAAAGATTTGGAAAGCACTGATCGAAAGAGAAGACGTGATCTATAGAACAGTGTTATGTTAAAAAGAATGATGTGTTGAATTATGATGTTTGACAGAAAAATAGATTTGTGAACATCTGAGAAAGAATGGCGGCATTTCTGTTTACAACCGCACAGTTCAAGTGTTTGATATTAATCATCAAAATATGCAAACTTTACCAATTTTTTTAATATTATTTATAACGTTTTGTGGTATTTTTTTGAATGATTATGCATCTAGGGAACATTAGCTTTCCAACACTATTTTATTTATTGTGGTAGGGCGATTCTAAATGGGTGAAATTTTGAATTGCAAAATACGTGTTTTGGGTTGACACATCGACCCAGCTGGGTCGCCAGATCAAGGGATAAAGGAACTCTTTAATTCAACCATTAGTTAAGTAGTGACTGTTATGGGAAAGATATAGGGCTTCAATCCTATCATTATTATGTGTTTTTGTAAATTTTACTATAAGTACCAATACGAGTATTCAATGTTGTGATGCATAGTGTGTAAATATCATTGTAAACATGGACAGGCTGCAAAGTAATGAAAACATAGACATAGTTTGCAAATAATATATAAATATTGATATTTTCAACAGTTAGCTAGTTCAGTGTATAATTCCTATCATTACACTTTTATGAAAATTAAACACTTAATACTCACATCTCCTGTTAAAAGATGAATGATTTCAAAAGCATGTTTAACAATTCGTACAGCCATTAATTTTTTTGCATTATTTCGACCATGCATCATCAAGGAATTTGTGAGACGTTCAACTATAGGACACTGAGCTTTACGGAAACGCTTTGCAGCATATCTCCCTGCTGAATGAGGCAAATATTTTGCATTCTTTTCTTTTACTGCTATATAATCCTGAAACATTTAGATAGAAGCATAAAGAATAAATGTTAGTGCATTACATTTTTCTTATGAAAAATAATCATAATTTGTACACCTATACCAAAATTCCAACACCCCGTCACCCATTGGTTTTGTAAAAGACAAACTATTCAACAGACAAACAACCTTTAGAACAATAGCAGACAGAAACTGGCTCTAACCTTCTGCATTTTGAATAGAACATCATTTCATCATTTGGAAATTAGTACATAAAAAGTTTTTTATACACTGCCAAGATTGTCAAGATTATTTGATCTTACATTAAAAAATTAATTTTTAAAGACATTCAAAATAAATTATAACTACAGGCATTTATTTTATTTGGTAATTAGATCATTTTTAAAGAATGTTTTTATAAATAAGATGAAGAAAATCTTAAACACGAATAGTAGTTGTATTTTTCAAGATTTTGACCAAAACCTTTTGATTAATCAACATTTTTTCGGAGCCGTATTTTGAAATTTGAAATCTTTGGCATTATTTCTCAATATCACTAAATTTTGAGTACAGTATCTAAAAAATATTCTCAAGATACTTATCATTATTTTCCCCCCTTGTTGTTTTTAAAAGCAAAATTTTTTTTCTTTAAAATAAAGAAGAAGAAAGAAGATTATTGAGACCCCTAGCCCTCGAATAACATCAGAGTAGAAAGAGAACAAGAGTTGGCCAAGAGAGACCTTATAGGAAAGGTGAATGAGAAGAATCAAACGCAAAACTAGATGAAGAAAATTTGAAAATTGTAAATCGAGCAAGAGTACCCAGGATTACCACACCCATACTCCCTATAAATAAGCCAGTGTGGGGAAAGATGACCCTGCATAAAAAAAAATTAACCAACTTGTTTGAGATGTAAAAGACTGCACAGACAAATTTTCTTGAGACTCAGGGGACCTCCTCAAAATAGATTAAAGACTATAGACAATCTATAGTCTTTGTATCTATGTATCTTATTTTAGTTGATGATATTAATATTATCATCAATTTTGTTAGACCTATCATGAAAATCTCTATACAAGAAAAAGTTGAAATTAAGAGTATCCACTCTGAAATTATAATTTTTTTCTCGTTATACTAATGATATACTCTATACTAACACTCCAAAATATAAATCCAAATTTCTATTTATAATTTTTTTTTTAAACACAAATTTAACTATGAATGAAAAATTCACATTAAATCATTAACATTAAATCAATGATAATTTTTAACAAAATTGCAAATCTTAAATATGGATTGTTACACAAAATGTTATTATCTTAAAAATCATCCATGGTGCATAATTAAAATTAAGCCAACTTAAGGAAGAGAATATTAAAAACTCATGAAAATCCATTAACTATTTGGACTATAGAGACAACCATATCAAGAAGAGAAAGGTAGCTGAGCTCTCTTTGTAATAGATGCCAAAATTACTATTAAGAAAATAAAATAAAAATCAGATATTTTTTGTAAATAAAAAGAATAATGTGTTCAATAAAAAAAATCTAGTTCATAAGTACACAGACTGCCGAAAGAAGAAAATATTATAAACAACATGAAAATCGTTATACATAATTAGGGTATAGAAGCAACTGTATACTTTTATAATATAAGCATATATTGTTTGTTTTTAGAAAGATCCTAATAAAAAATTAATCTTAAGGTGCATTATAAATATGTAAGTGTTCATCACAACATTCGGAAATCATAAAGAACTTAAGGTGATAACATGCAATTAATTTAATCTTAGATAAAACCAACAAAAATCATTTTACTTTCTTTTAAAAATATGCAAATTGGTCTGATTGGAATATTTATTATTCAAGTTCAAATATTAGTATTATTCCTGAAATTATTAGTATACCTGAAGAGACATATCAGATACTTGGACATCATCACAACTCCAACGACCAAATAACTTTATTTCAGGCAGTTCAGGTGCTTGGGCCACAGGAATTGTAGGCTCAACTGCCATTGCTGTAGCATCATCATCTCCCCAATTTTCCTCTGCCATCTAATGACACAAACATAATGTTAAAATGTTTCAACTATGGTAACTTTTTAACATTTACTATTTTTTACACACACTTAGAGTTCTATGATATGTAAAGATGGTACTCAAATTTAATTTAAATTAACAAGTTTTAGTTTAAGAAACATCTACAATACTGAATTTTTACAACTAGAACATACAAATTTTATAATTATGCTATATAATAAATAACGCAAACAAATTTTCGTTAGTTTTCTTCTTCTTAATCTATGAAGTCTAAATGAACTTCTTTTGAATCTTCCTCAGATATATATATATATATATATATATATATATATATATATATATATATAACTTATATTTTTTTTCCATCAGAAGAAGCCTCCTTTCTACTGGTTGAAGTATTTCTGACTGCTGAATGAATCATACTTTTTGTAATAATGATGTCTTTTAGCTATACATCATATGATTCTGCTCATTGCACAACTAAAAATTATTACTTTATTACTAAATGGAAAATTCTTCATTGATAGAAAAACCACATTCAACAGATACATTTCCACGGTACAACACTTAAAATTATATGCACAAAAAAAATATAATCTGCATCTTCCACTGAATTACATTTGAACAAAAATGACCCCCAAAAAATCCAGTCTTTCTTTATTCCAATTTTTTAAATTCATTAAAACAAAAATATAAATAATTTTTAAACATTTTGTCACACCAAGTAGAATATAAATTCTTGAAATAAACTCTAAATTCTTGTGTTCTGTTTATTTTACTGTGTTCAGAATTAAAGTTATAATTCAAAACATGTATCTGTTACTCATAAAATTTTCACCAAAATTCAATAATTTTAGGCCTAATGGGCTTGCTTAAAATATAGCGAACAATTTAAAAAAAATTAACTTCTATTATCTGGCAACTAAAGTGTGAAGTTATTCGAAGCTATTATATAAGTTGAAAAACATAATCTGGATAGTTTCACTGTTAAGGTAATATTTGGTGTATTTTGTCCTTTTTTCAAACTGAAAATTAAACAAAAATTTATTTTATTTTTCCTATTAGTAGACAAATATGCAACTTTCCGCACAATTATTAATTCCATTCTTGAAAATTTGCTTCTTTCTACTTACCCTACTAGATATTTCACAATACCAGTGAGTATGGACTAACAGTTTAAATTAATGATCAAAATAATTGCGCATGATTAATAATACAACTTTTTTACTTACAATACAATAATTTTACTTTGTTTTAATTTAGGAATATTATGATGGTAGGGATGTTTGTTTCATATGAAATAATAAATTTAAAAAATTTAACTATTATTTATATGAAATACTGTTTCCACTACCATATTGAATTATCAAAATGGTCAAATTTTAATACAAACTATGACTCAATAAGACTTGATATTAAGTGTTGTTTAAACCTTTGATGGTTAAAAATATAGTCAAAGTCCCGTAGATTAACATCGTCTGGTAATTTGATATTTGAACATAACAGCTAAAAATTATTAAATTTTCTTTCGTAATACTTTGTTAAAATGTCACAGTGAAATATTAGTTTCTTTTAAAATAGGCTTTAAAAGTTATAATTTAGAAGTGAATATCACAATTCCGAATTCCCATTATGATATCTAGACTATATAACCTATAGTCAGTATAATCTATATATACAGTAAGTATGTGAATTTGGTCATTTTCATTTTCTACAAAGAAAAAGTGAATTCCCCTAAAAATAAATACTATTTTTCCATTTCAATATAATGAAAAAATAAATGAATTTGGCATATTTTTAATTTATTCTCAACGATATAGTAAATGTTTCAACTTCCATATATTATACAGTTAGGGTTTAACCTACGCTATATCTTTGAAATGATATAACTTGTTATATGCTCAAGTTATGCAAGATAACGATGAACAAAACTTTGTACTATACAGGCCAAAAAAAGTTCCTTACAAAAATCTTGTTAGACACAAAATTAATTGAGACCGACATATAATTTCTTTTGTACAACAATATCATTAAAGGTCAAGCCTACAAATAGAAAATTTATTAACACCAAAATATTTCAATAACACCATAATTTTTATTGAAACAGATTTTTTTAAGTATTTTACTCCTGAATGGTATTCACTTTTAATCATGTCATATAAATATTTAGAGAACTCAACATTAAAAAAGAATTTTTGTGCAATTATTTTAATGTTATTATTGATTCTTAATTTTTAAGATTATTCAACAAATATTTCTTTTGTAGTGAAGGCCAAAAACTGCACCCGATGATTAAAAAAAAAAAAAATTTTTTTAAATAAAATTAAATTAAAAATTAAAAAATTACCAGATTGAGAAACTGATGTTCATGTTAATGTACTAAATAGCAATCCTTATATTAAAGATAACTTGTAAATAAAACCGAGACAACATAACATACCTAACCTGGCCTAAATTTTAATTATGGGTTAATTGACTGCTATAATTATGTAACAAGGTTAATTAACTGTTATAATTATGTAACAAAGTAAATTAAGATCAGAGGCACATATAAAATCATCTGCAATATTATTAAAATCAATAATCGCACCGTCTGGCAATAATAACATATTTATTTATAAATAACCAGATAGCTAAGCACCAATGTATTTTTGTAAGTTTCTTTGGTAGCCTATATATCGGTTCTACCTCGGTCTCTGATTTATCTATAAAAAATAATAAAATCGTTTACACTGATGACCGACGGTACGTGATAGAATTCCATTTTAACAAATAAAACACAATTTTTCTTTTGTAAAATTCTATAATTTATTTGGTCTAGCCGACCATGGTTTCGCCAGTTACGGCATTGACGAGGCTCTTACAAAAGAAAAATTGTTTTATTTGTTAATAATGAAATCGTAAAGTATTTACCTTGTATTAAAACAATTAGATCATATTTTTTGTCGGAAAACACTGTTCAAGTCACAAAGTGCATTTCTTCAAAGCTGTTGTTAGGTTAACTCCACTCTGATAACAGAGCCTACTTTAATATTTATGACTCCGTTAGTCAAGTTAGTGAATGTGTTAACACAACCTTATTTTCAAAAAAATCAGATCATTTTTAATTTTGGAAAACACTTAACTAAAGTCACAAAATGCATTTGTTTATTAGAAAATAGGTGATATTAAAGTATGAAATCGACTTCACAGTGAGTAGCATCCAAGTTGTGTAAGTTATGCAATAGGACGTAAATGACGTAGGCGAGGTCTGGCCAAGTTAGCTATAAATAAGGTGGTATAGGTGATATTAAAGTATGAAATCAACTTCACAGTGAGTAGGATCAAAGTTGTGTAAGTTACGCAATAGGACGTAAATGATGTAGGCGAGGTCTGGCCAAGTAGCTATAAATACATATGTATATATATATATATACATATGTATATATATATATATATATATATATATAAGGTGGTATGTATATATACACACATTCAGTGACTTAATGAACATAGTCATAAATATTAACACTAGCATTCCTAACTTCCTAACCTATGTAGCTCGATTTCGTACTTTTCATATATATATATATATATATATATATATATATATATATATATATATATATATCATTTTCTACTAAACTAATACATTTTGTGACTTGAAAAGTGTCTTCTGACAAAATATATGATCTGATCAAATACGAGGTAAATACTTACGATTTCACAATTTTTTATAGAAAAACCAAGATCTAGGTAAACTGATATTTACTGTTTTTTTACAGCTGTGAGTAAATATGGATTGTACACGATAATCGGATTTTGTTATGAAAAATTATGAAATCATTAACTATTATCTTGTATTCAAACAATCAAGATTGTACAAACAAATCAAATAACACGTATAGAAAACCAGGGAATCCAGCTGTTGCTAGGTTAAATCCAGCTCTGATTACAAAAGCCTACATTAATATTTATGACTACATTTTTGTCAAGTTAGTAGATGTGTTGATCAACGTTTATTATTAAATCATATATATTTCTCATAGTAAAAAGTATTTGTTTTATTAGATATGGCTAGTTTTATATATAGTCACCTGCCCAAACCTATTATTTCTCATAATTCTTCAATCATAAAACATCATAATATTAATCTGTAATAGTGACCTAGCCAGACCTAATGAAACAAGCAATCACACGTTCAATGACGACAAATGTAGTTTCAATATTAACGTAGGCAGTCGTAAGCTAAGCTGGATTTCGTAAATTTAATACTTCATATTTCTACTAAACTATTGTATTTTGCGACTTGAAAAATGTCTTCTGACAAAAAATATGATCTGATTGTTGGAATACAAAGTAAATAGTTAACGATGATAATTATGGATTGAAGCTTGCCTTAAAATTTCATTACGAAAATGATTACTACCAACCTTATTTTGAAAAAATGAGGTCGTATTAGGTGTCACCAAACACTTTTGAAGTAGCTCAATAAATTATTTTACTAGAAAATAATAAATTAAAAAAGTACGAAATCCAGATTTGGTTAGTTGATTAGAAATAGAAATCCAGCTCTGGTTATGACTACATTATTCAAGTTAGTATTAAAACATATTATAACATATTAAAACATACGCTATAATATGTATGGGTATGTGTGTACCCTAGGAAATACTAATAAAACAAGCTATCATATATTCACTAACTTGACTAACGTTAGTCATAAATATTAATTAATGTATGCATTCATAACGTGAGTTATATTTTTTATTTTTTAAACTAATGTATTTTGGTACTTCAAAAATGTTTGGCACACCTAATATGATCTCATTTTTTCAGAATAAAGTTGATAGTAAACAATTTCAACAATTTTCTTCATTAAATTTTAAAGCAAGCTTCAATGCATAATTACCGTTAACGATTTCATGATTTTTCTTAATAAAATCTGATTAGGCCTACCATGTACAATCGATATTTACCCAACTATGGTTATATTGCGTATCAAATCACGACTGATAGTGTAGATAGACATTTTGTCTCAAAAAACTGCCATGTATATCAAAAATACAGAGCAATTTACTAATGTAGTTACGATAGTTACACGTGAAAACCTTATTATCTATGAAATATATCAAATATATAAGTTATACCTATGAAAAATAAATGTCTAGGAAACCCACAAACCAAAACAAATGAGTAGCATGATCTTAAATATACAAAGGATACATAACTTAGTAGCAATATTATTATACGGATGAGTCTAGGCATGTTGAGAAAAAGTTTGCACAGAGGAAATAAGTTTAATATTTAATAGGCCTACTGTAAACTTTATAATTAATTATATTTAACCCATTAACAAACAATTTGGTAAATGTTTACTTGAAGGTAACTTGTAATTTTTGGAGTTTTTTTTATGTATACTACATATCTTACTTCTTAAGAATAAATAATGTTTTCATTGTGCAGGTCACTCTTTTCCACTGAAAAATCACGATCTACAATCGACGTTTTTATAGGTTACACATAATATCAAGACATATGAGAATAGTGTATGGTTTTAATCGCTATTTACATTTTCGTAAGTTTATTGAAGTTAATAATATCCTTACCTTAATACGTTGAGTGATATAATAAACTACATCCTTGACACTCCATTGCCAACAAATACTGTTGATAATTACACACTATTTGCGTTAGATACTAAATTGCGGAGTAATAAATTAGATTATTAGGTATTTGGTTATAAAGAAAGTTTTTTTTTTTTTTTTTTTACATGTTCTACATACCTAATTTTTTAACACTTTGAAGCCTAACTCTCTAACACGCTGCTTTCCTACTGTGCCTGGGGGTTTTGGACATGTTTTTAAAAAATTGTGGTAGGCCTATTTGTCATACATGACTTATTATATATTATTTTAAACCTAAAGAAATTACCTTTTTAAATTTATATATATACATGTAAATAGATATTTTACTCACAGTCAACACTCCTTAGTCTTGAAAAAAGGTAAAATACACATACAAACAAAAATAGCTACACAGCACTTCACTAAACATAATTGGCCTTTGTATGATACAGTTTGAAACATTCAGGTACGCAAAGGGGTACTGAACATTCTGGGCACCACCATAACTCAAAAAGTATTTAGTATTCAAGAAAAACAACAAACAAACATATAACGAATCTTGATTACTCAGTCACTAACTTTGAACTAAACAAACGTCTGCTACGTTCCTCGTAGACGTGTTACGTTGTCTAGCATCAGCTTTATAATATTTATATTTAGTCCATATCAACAGCACAGACTATTCGAAAATCAAAGACATGCAAAGATAAATAACCAATTAGCTAAGCAAAAGTGCCGAAACCCGATTATATGCCGACATCGCGATCGTATAGAATTATTTAGCGCAGCCCGATGTATACTCGAGCTTCGGCGGCGAGTGCTGTGTTAATAATAATAAGTTTTCAACACGGAACTAATTTTTTCACCAAAAAATCACAATTTCAAAACTACAGAATTCAATGCATTTATATGGTACCGAAGCCAAGCAACATCGAGCGCGGTTAATACACTGGGTGACCACTTGGGAAATAATGTACAATTTCATTTTTTGTTACAAAATTATGCATAGGTTAAGTAAGGTGGTTATATATATTATTATAGACACCTTACTCGACCATGTAAGGGGTCATTCCACGCCAAATGAGCCTCGATGAAAAAAAAAATTCATTTTTGCATATTATTTTATAAGTCAAGGTTAAGTTAATAAGTTAAAGTTTTTAGTGCAATAACAAAAAAATATAATTATGCAATCGACTTTATTACCATTTTATCTGGCCGAGTCAGTAGGCTCATATTTTTATATAAAAAATAAATAAATATTACTAAAAAATTAACCTAGTTTAATATATTGGTTGCTGAGATAAAAATAATGTGACGAGAAAGTTATACATGTAAGACGAGTTCCTATAAGTATACACATTGGATGCCGTAACACCAGTTACATTTAACTGTAACACCCGTTACAAGAAAAAATATTTTTTACATTTAAACTTCTACTTTAAATTTTTTTTAAACTATGAATTCAAATAGAGGGTCCTTTTCTGAGTAACATACCTTACAATGATTAAATAAAATTGAAAAGATTCAGAGTTTTACTAAATAAGTTAGCATAGTAAATGGTCAGGTCCAAATCATGTAACACTCGTTACACCTATGTTTTTTACATTTTATCACATTATGGAACATTTTGTGCAATGCCTAGAAATGCCAATGTATGCAAATTACCTATTTTTATATAATTTAACCTCCAAAACTTAATTTATACTTTTATTTGTTTAAATATATTACTTTTAATGTGTGCACATGTAACACCCGTTACTATGGAATGGCCCTAAGGTAAAATTCATGTACATGCATATTTTAACGCGTAACTCACTAAATAGACCTTAACCTATAAAAGTTGAAATTGTGTTTTTTTTCCCATGAAAAAATTAGCTCTGTGTTGAAAACTTATATTATTATTAAGAAATAAGGTGTGT
Organism: Aphrophora alni; assembly: GCA_963513935.1. Lineage (NCBI taxonomy): Eukaryota > Metazoa > Arthropoda > Insecta > Hemiptera > Aphrophoridae > Aphrophora > Aphrophora alni. The sequence goes on from OY740766.1 coordinate 81,519,590, forward strand.
AGAACATGTTAAAAAAAAATGGAAAAAAAGGTGTGACTTTCTTTGTAAACAATTACCCATTATTGATAAGAAAGATTGAAAACATATCACGTGATCATTGATCTCAGTTATAAGCATTGACAATTCATTAGTAACATACGAGACGTGAATGTGAACATTAGCCATTATGGATAACCTATAAACCCCTTGATTTCATCATTTTGAAATCATGATTTTTTTTTTGATAAAGAATGACCTTGGCAATAAAAAAGATCAGATATAAGCTTTGACATTTCTGTAGTAACATACGAGACATGAATGTGAACATTAACCATTATAGATAACCCATAAACCTGTCTATTTCATTGTTTTGAAATTGTGATTATTGGGTTTAAAAAAGTGATCTTGCAAGGAAAACATTTATTCTTAAGAAGTAAGGTAGGCTATGTAGTATACAATTTTTAAAAATACAAAATTACAAGTTACCTTTAAGTAAACATTTACCAACAACTTAGGGAGTCCATGAACATTAAGCCTATTGTGGTCCCAACATAACCCCCAAATTTTCTATACAACCTTAGTAGTACAACAAAAAATACTCAAAACTATAAAACTGTGTCTAATAACTGAATTGATTTATATATGATTAACAATTAATAAACACATTCAGTCCAACTCTACCATTTTCTAAAAACCCTGACACTAGAGCCAGTGTCCCACGTGTCAAATTTATTAAAATATACTGTAGTGACCAAACTACTGAAAATGAGGAAGGAATTTATAAAAACGCATTAAACATGAGTTGCTGCATATTAACGGCAAGTATTTTCTTAATTGGTTATCTAAGTAATACATAAATTCAAACTTACTATAGTAAATTAACTGAACTGGCACAAATCGTAACCCAAACCGGAAAGACTTGAACAAGCAAATGATATTAGGGAAAATATCAGCTAAGCTTTTCAATGCCGATATGATTACAAATATAGCCATTTTTCATCCTTACATATAAATAACAGATAGAGTTCTTATAAGTGCAAGCAAGTTTAATATTATTAAAAATTAAACCAATATTAATATTAAGTAATGTAGCAAATGTAAATAAATTATAGAGATAATATATATTTTTAAACTTGAAATATCTAAGAATCATGTTGATAGTTTGACATGCTGAATAACGTAACAAAGTTTGTTTATATGGTTGCAAGACACTCTGTATAATGATATATGTTTGGGATGTCCAATTGAAACAGAACATTGATGTTTATATCGATGTAACCTACGTAACTTTTACATCTATGTTTTCAAACATCGAATATTATGGTTAGCTGATACGCAAGTCGAAATCGAATGGTCTAAGTCTGAGTCTTGAGTTGAGGGGAATATATAGAAATATTATAATTATATGATAACGTTCCAGTTCTACGTAAGGAAATGGAGATTCAAAGTATACATAGATTTTGTCTTTTAGTAGACACATGGAAACATTTAAAATTTGAAGATATTATTAATGATATTAAATTGGATAAGGAAATGATCTTGCTTCAAAAACTCCTTCAAAGTGAAAAATATGGTGAATATGCTAGAGCTTTAGGGCATTTATTTCCAAAACTTGAGTGTGAGCATTTCAAATCGCAGAAGTTTACATGGAATTTATCGAATGTTTACCTGATACTGATTTTATTTATGAATGTTAATGATATTTATTTGATATTTATAATGACTTTTTATCCCAAAACCCTCAACATCATTTGAAAAATATTCTGATAGGGTATGCATTAAAAATAGGTCTAGTACCGGTAATAGTAGTAGTAAATTTGATTTTTGATATGTATAATTAATTGTATAAAGAATGAAAATAAATATTTTATTAATAATATTTGCTTTTTCTAATCTCAGCAGTTCATGGGACCTGACAAATCAGAGTTGGCCGAAGATGACCACTCAAAGGCCACCAAGGTTCTAGCTTAGGTCGCGTGAGCCAGAAGTCTCATTATACCACCTAACAGTAATTTTGTTTATTTACAAATTCTGACAGATGGAAATGTGCCTAATCAGTTGAAATAAGAATAGCATCTTGGTGGACATTTTCGAGGATAACCTTGCATGGTGCTTTGTAAGACGCCCAATCATTTGCATTAAGTTGCTGCACTAACATCATCTTATACAATGGAATTTAAGGTCGGCATGAAGAATTTGTCTTACACTTCGATCAGAAATGGCTAACGCAGCAACATCAATTTCTGTTGAATATTGTGGAGACAACGTAACGGCTAACCTTAAAGCTTAAATGTTTTCACGCATTCTCACAGTCCGTTGTCATCGTGTTGGTTTCATTTTTAAAGCAGACGATGTGTTCCTAAAATTCTTCACCCACACAGTATTGTTTTCCTGCTGGGAATAGATGTGTGTCTATTTCAATTAAAATTTCTGTGAAATAAACGCTGCGAAACAACAATAGAATAATTATTTTTAAAATAGGCTTCAATCACAAAGCTCGATCTTCTACCGACCAATTCATACTCGCTACTGAAATCTGAAATGGCAAGAATAGTTGTTCAACAACACTCTCCTCCTTTCATTGACAGTAGTGCCATCATAATAATTACTACAAAATCGTCAGGTTTATATGCCGGACTCTGTACTTTCACCTTCTTACATTCTACTACTGATACTTATTAGAGATACAGTGGCATAAACCACTACATTTCAATTCCCCATGTATGTTTACACAGGCACACAAGTATAAGGATATGTATGAAATAGAAGTTTGATCAGACAAATTTTTTATGAACATACAAGTCCTCATACATGTCAAACAAAACAGAAAACTGACTTCTGCATTTACACTGCATACACAAGTCAATGGTGATTTTTTAATTTTTGTCATTATTTATTACAATATAAATAAACAAAATGGATGTTAATTCACACAATAAAATTATTTTAGGGTACAAACAATCTGGTGAATGAACAATTATTTTTAATGTATACGTTAAGGTCCATGAATGGAAATGGACTATGTAATGGAGAAGGTTTGTTGATAATGGCTGTTTTGGTGGCGGTCGGGTCTTGTGGTTTATGATAATTATGTTACCCTGAGGTGATAGTTTATTTATAACCTGAATTAAGATATCATTAAAACAACTTATATGTTTTGTTTCAACATGTCTTGTGCTGAGAAAAGTTTTATATATTTATCAACGTGTGCTCTAATTTTAAATAAATCCAAAAAAGAACTCATAAGTGGTGGCAATATGAATTCTTACGAAAAAGGAAAACACATGGTGCATACTGTATACCATGTTAGTTAAAGAACTCGCATAAGAAGATGGTTCTGGATTTAAGAATTATTGCAGGATGAGTACTGGAGACTTTGAATATTTGTTAACGAAGGTTGCACCATTAATAACTAAAAAAGACACGCGATTTCGAGTAGTTATTTCATCAGCTCACAAACTGGCAGTAACATTGCAATTTCTTGCAAGTGGGGATAATTTTTCAAGTTTAATGTATCTACACAGAATTTCCAAAAGTTGATTTTGTAATATAATAAATGATGTTTGTAAGGTGACAGTTACAGCTCTCTCCGAAGTAGTGAAGGTAAGAAAAAAAATTTAACCAATGACATTAAGAAAATTATAAATGTATTAAATTATTTAAATAAGTTTTAAGAAGTACTAAAATATTCTTCTTTAAATTGAATCATTTTCAGTAAATGTAGAATAATAAAACGTAATACACAGTTATTATTCACTGACTTATCAGCACAAGGGGATGTATCAGTTGAGAGCTCAGGTGTATGATGGGATGATATTGAAGGAATTGAAATGCTGGAGTTGCTTGTAACAACAATCACACAATCCATTTTAATTTTTTTCATTTCTACAGAGTGAATCACAGATGAGATTTTTTTGTTTGGCCTCTAGCAATGTAAAACCATATGGAGGGGCGGATAATTTTCTCAATTCACTTGCTAAGAAATCACCAAGGATTTGGAATTCTACTCTAATCCCGAGTAGAGAGTTTTCTCAAAAATAAGAATTAAAAAATAATGTGACCATAATAATTTGTATAACGATAATGAATAATAATTTTGATAATTATATAAAACTTGAATTACCACATTAAATGAAAAATAATAAAATAAGGTTATAATAGAGTCAAATTTATAAATTTATTAAAACTTCAAACATATTAAATTTGTGTTCAAGAATTTTGTTAATTATAATTTTGTTAAGCCATGCAAAATAAATAAACACTGTAAGAGAAATGAAATAGTATTCATGAAACTAAAGAATTATATATTGTATCTATATGTGTGTCAAATCCAGCTATTAAAATAATAACTTTGTCAATTTGTAAATCTCTATAATTTTTTTAAATGTCTATCACTTCTTGTTATACCAGGATGATGGAGAACAGACTCCAATATTGAACTACAAACTCTACAAAGAACAAAAGCTCCTCAAAACAGAAAACTTGACAGTCGGCAGGAGTTTGCAGAATTTTTCTGTAGCACACGAGGAGCAATAGCTTGGCAGTATAATAAATTATAGTAAATAGATTAGATTATATATTAAAATTGAAACAGTTCCGTATTTTGAAACAGCTCAGTATTTACATTTCAAATAATTAAATACGCAAGAGAAAACGGATAAAAAAAACCTGGCCTATTGAAACTTTAATATGTTGGCTATCTACCATATAAAGCCCGAAACATAAACCAAAGCCGTTAAATAAATAAATAAAGGGATAAGTTGACAAACACGATACCAGTGAAAGCAAATATTTCATGACAACACGACCTAGCCAGTACAAATAAGGCATAATAGCGAATTATCACAAAATATCAAAATATACTGTGGGATGAAGAATTAAATTATCTTTCAAATGGTCACCTCACAATTTTAGTAAAGGTCCGTTTAATTAAATACGAAGTCTTCAAAGATGATGAACTCAGGGAAATTTACTTAGTCAAGTTACAGACGAAGCTAAGCCCCGCCTCCAGTATGCTTTGGATTGGTTGATGCCATTCACGGCGGCGATCTTCAAATCGTCTTAGAGATTAGCAATTTTCTAAATTAATAATTCAAAGAGTTTGTTACTCAAAAATTAGTTTTCAATTAAATAGAATTAGTTAGAACATGTAAATTAGGATATAATCATCATATCATAAAATCATTTTCAGTCACCAAAAATTGTATCACTTTTAAGCCCATGCAAATAATCGGTACTAACGATTTTGGTAATGAGATTAAAAGTGAACCCCGATTTATGTATTAATTCGCTAAAAGGACGCTATATTCATTTCCTAAGCAGACGCTTGACCCGGACGGACGCATAAAATCCACGCCGGCTCTCTTCATTTGATTTTGACTGCCAGGAATCATTACTAGGAAGAAGACAACAGATATTGGGTGAGAGAAAATCAATTATACGAACATTTCATGGTTATAAACTTCTATTTTCATCAAAATTAATAACCCAAAAATCTCATAGGGATCCAAACTTTTGTGTACCAAAGCCTACAACGATAAGACACTTTTGAACTCTCTCTTTTAATAATCATCCTCATCATTTAATGTTCTCACTAGATTTAAGTTAGTTAATAGTTAATTTTAAGATTTAAAATGCAAACTGTAATTAACTGTAGGTGTGGATGGATCCGACCGAATACCCCTAGCCCGAGATTTGTAATTTAAGTTTTTAAATACGAACAAAACCCGACTTGAGATTATTATAATTTATTCTTTTAATAACCCAATTTGTACAAATGATATTGGTAATATTTTAATAGAATTTCAAGTCAATTTTATGTATAATTCAGTGATTGAAAATCCCAAGCTAACCAAACTAACATTCAGTGAAGGGATCAGAGACAATAATAGATTTTAGAATAATTGTAAAGATTTTGAATTTTATTTGTGAACCATAATTTTATTATTTATGTCATTAAAGTTTTCTTTCTTTTATGGTTATTGTGTAAAACATATTTTGGTGCTTATTTCTTACTATAAATTAACCTAAGCTTTTAGTTAATTCTTTCTTTCAAAGGAGATAGATCAATTTAAATCACAGTAAATCAAAGTAACTCTCCATATAGATAAGTAAAGCATTCTTAGATTGAATTAAGTTGATTTAACCAAAGATTTTAACAATATTAAATCAGCTTACCATAGCCTGTACACAAAGTGTGTATATGAATTGTTATAGCTTTCAAAGTATATACAGGAGTCCAACTATACTAAATGTTTTAATACTTATTATATACTTTGTTCTGATTTCTGTTTAATAATTTTGTTAATTTACTGTAAAAAAATTTTTTTTTTCATAAAATTTACACAGTACCTTCATAAACTTTAAGTTTGAGTATAGGTTACTATAATTTAATATTTACGAATTAAGGTTAGGCCTAGTCTAGTTTTTTAGGATAAAAATTTATCTTAAAAATTATTTGCTTTTTGTCTTAATAAATTTCAAAGAAATCTGTACTACTTACTTCTTTTACATCTTCTTCTGTATCTTTGTTCACATGTGACCTGTATGTTTTTTTTTTTAAATTGCAAACTTGAATATGCATATCATCCGGGTTTGTATATACTGTCACCTGAAACACCTGACTTAATGCTAGTATTATTTTTACTAGTATTACTAGTAGTATTGCTAGTATATTACTAATATAATACTAGTAGTATTGCTAGTATTAATGACATTACTTTTGACAATTCTCGGCCGTACTGTCTTTTTATATTGTGCCATTTATATTCCACTTCAGAAGCCGAGGTATTGAATTGAGATGCGATATTTGAAAAAATATCCTTTCGTTTAGTTGAATCTTTATATTCTATAGATTTCACATCCCAAATTTTAGTTGAACATATTTTTTGTTATTAATAACAATGTTCTTTCTGTGTTCCAGTTGGACATAGTTTTTAAGTATTGTAATAACTATAACAAAATTCTAGAACTACCAATATAAATTCAAAATTTTAGAAGTTTAAAAACCTTAAAAATTTTGAATGTAAACAAACGATGGTGATTTTTGAGATGGTGCAAAAAATTTAACCTCATATGAGTCAAAGTATCTGTTAATTTTTTCTCATACAAATTGTATGACGAAAAAATGTTACTTGTACAAAATGTATGAACTTTTGTATAAAGAGATGTATCGTGATTTGTCAATTTGACTTGCATCTCATACAAGTCCTCATACTTGTGTATACCAGTATAAATGTACATTTATGCTGTCATTGTTCCATTTATGAAGATGACAATATACTCATTGATGAACAGTTTCCATGTGATAGCAGAGTACCTTTGGATTACCTATATCTTGGATCACACTCCCTTTCTTAACTGTAAAACCTTTTTCACACCATGACCCTCCAAAGTTTTTAAATATAACCCACACTTTGAATGCCAATTGGTCTATTTTTTCTCCTGTGTTATTTGTACAGAACAATATTATGGGGGATGATCTACAAAGTTGTTGTTGTTGTTATAAAACGGCTCCAGTTGGCTCACGCCATTTTCCATCGTGCCTCCCAGTACAGACCAGGCAAATCCTTACTCCTCTGCTTGTCCTTGTCCAGCTTCCTGCAGACCAGAAGATTATCCTTGTTAATGATGGAGTTCGGGCATTCGAATAATGTGCATTTGTCTTGGTTTAGTATTTTTATACTTTTCAGGTGTTCAGCCAGGCAGTCGTGTCCGGTTGTTAGACGAAACAGTGCAACTGATTCTCCTCTCTGCAGGTCTTTGACTTCTTCGTACAGGTTAATTATATCTTCATACGGCTTGTTCTTGATATCCTCCTTGACTCTGCCGGCAGATTCCATTATTTGTGATTTACTTTTGAGGGTGTTGATCCTTGATTTAAGTGTGGGCACTCTTTTGGTTTCTGCACTATGTGAGTTCCCCGTCTGACCAACTCATCCGCCAGCTCGTTGCCCTTTATGCCTCTATGTGATGGAATCCACTGCATTACTATTTTTTTTCCACTGCATTCGTTGGTAAGATTTTTTACCACCTTGTACTTGTTCTGGATGGATTCAATTAAATAGCTTGTGTGTGTCATTGTTAGCTATTGCTTCCAATGCAGACTTGGAATCGACTAGGGTCACTGTGTTGTTGTTCAGCCAAGGTCTCATTATTATTTGTCTAAATGCTTCATTGATTGCAAACAAAACAATTATACTTCTAGAATAGTGTGTGTCTATCATGTTCCCCTGAAAACCCTGGAAAAAGCCAAAACAAAGGTAAATCTTTTGTGAATTTCGGGTCATCAGGGAATTGAGCGGAATGAAGAGGCAGACAGGTGTGCCAAAAAGGATCTGAATTCCCCTTCATTGGTCTCGAACCTGCCTGTGTAGTATCCTATACCTTAGCATTTTGGTGTATCTCCCAACAGGTTATGAAGGCATACCAGAAATTTTGGGAAATGAAGGACAATGAGACTGAATTGATAAGGAAAGTCCTGTGAATGAGGATGCAATTAGGCTGAGAGGCATATCCAGGACAGTGAATCCTGGGCCTACTCTCAATAAAAAAGAAAACACCTTAACACTCCTGCACATCATTCTCCAACACTCGCTGTTGTGGGCTAAGTCCCAATCTCCCCTAACACATGCTCAACACTGATTGGCTCATACATTCACCTCACTTCAGAAACACTTTCACGGACACATATCTTCAAATCACCTGTGAAGACCAACAGCCTTCTAGAGACCTTTATTTATGACCCCAGGCCATAATGTTTAATTTCAAAAAATCAGTTCCATTTAAGGACTCAGTTCCTCTACAGATCTCACTCAAGAGTTCCTACCTGGTTCTCACAACCTGGTTCTTTGCTTCACTATTCACAGGGATCTCAGCTCTCTTATCTGAACTTAGCTACACCATTTAGACAGGTCACATACACTCATACCACATCTAGCTGATATCGAGAGAGAATCTTAAGCCAAGAAACAATTGTATTTTCTTCTTCAACTACCATCACATCAAGTTGCATCATAGTAGGGAAGTTAAATCAGAGTCATAACTGGCGACCGGTCCTTCAAGTCGTCTCCCACCAGGGAAGTTAAATCAACCAAAACTCAGCATCCTATTCTTCAAATCGGAACCTGGCAGATCTTTTCAACCCTATATCACATATAAGTGGAGCTAATAATTATACATGTGATTCTTTTTTCCATTTACTTTAATTGAGGACAAGGAATTTGTGTTACTGCTAAATAAAGGATTTTTAACAAGTCAACGTTCAACATATATTTAAAATACTGTAATTACATAATATAAAATACATTTTTTCAGGATAAAAAAGAAAAAGACGTAAGAGAGAACTTAATTTTTCTAGTTGTTCAACATTGTTTAATTATTGTAACTAACAGTAAATATGAAAAAAAAGAAAAAAGGAAAAAAAAGAAAGAAAAATTGAGTTATAAAAGTAAAATACAGCTCCAAAAACAAACAATTGTTTACTACAAGATACCTTTTTTTTTTATAGATGTATTTACAAATAGGTAATACTACAAAAATACTCATTTATTTAATTAAAAATACAACCATTCAGACATTTTTTTCTAAATTAGTTATTATCACAAATATTTTAATGTCATATAGTATTTGCTTCGAGTCAAAATATTAAGTATCATAAAATATTTTTACTAGGAATTAGCAATATACAACAGTATGTTGCAATATTTAGGTTTGTAAGGTAGTAATTTATTCCTTTGTAATATTTCCTAATCTAAAATTTATACCATTATTCTAAAAACTTACATGAAAATTATATTTATAATTTTTTTCAGTTAGAGAATATAAGTTAATCCTTTTTACTTTATTGTGACAGTTGTAATTTGGAATTTGAATTTCTTTCTTTTTTTTAAACAAAATGGTACACACATTTACAAAGTTTAAATTCTTAATATTGTTAACTAAGCTAATATAAATCAATATCAACAATATGTCATTGTGTATTTTGCTACTGTAGTTTTTTTTTATATGCTGGGGCGACCTACTGTAGTAAGTTTGTATAGCCATGATGAGTCAAGAAGATATTTCTACAAGATTGTTTGGAGGGGGGGGTGGACTAAGACTGAAGTGTATAGATGGTATGACCTGAGATGCGAGAACTCTTTTCAAGTAGAAGCAACATCCAGTCACCCGGAGAAGGCTCATTGAGGATACTTAGATCCACATGGGTCATGGTGCCATGGGAGTAAGTAATCTTTATAACTAAAAAAGTAAATTTCTTCAGAGTAGCTTTAGATATTAACCCTTTTGGTGCCACGGTGACGATCTATCGTCACCATTTTTTCGTGCGAGAAATGCCACGGTGACGATCCATCGCCACTGCGTATTTCGTAGTTTAATTTATTCATTTGTAATCTGCTATATAGTATTTCGGTGTTTTAAAATACTTTGTGATATATCCAGTGATATTCAGTGGTGGAAAAAAATTTTGTTTTAGCTAACTAAACAGATGACAACAATTACAGATGCACAAAATCAGCTGTTGTCATTTTCACTTGCAGGTTAGAAGTGTACTGATATTGTCCTTGTGTGTTGATATTATTTTCTCGCTACATTCATCAGTTTTTTTTGAAGTTTGTTGTTCGTGTTATTTTATTATTTGTTTGTTGAAGGTTATTATTTTAGTTATTACAAGTTTAAAGTAGTATTTTGGATAATATATTGCTTTGAAATGGCGGAAGAAAATCTAAGAGGTAGCGAAGTAGACAGATTACTTTTAGGTTATTCAGACAATGACTCTTTAGCCTCTGAAGATGATTGTTTATTGTAGTCTTTTCCTATACGCATCAATTCACAACACAATCCTTACGCGCGCCAGCCAGACGCGACCTTAACTTGTTTATTGTATTCTTTTCCTAAACGCATCGATTCACAACACGATCCTTACGCGCGCCAGCCAGACGCAACCTTAACTTGTTTATTGTAACTTTTCCTATACAACACGATCCTTACAAACAATAAATAGGCCTTTTTTTAGATAGGGTTTGGTTAGTTCGGCCACTTTTAAGTTCGGCCTAGGGTCCAGTCCCGAGGTGGCCAAACTTACGGGAGTCTACTGTAATAAAAAAATTTAAGTGAAGGTCTAACAAGCCAAATGTAAGCAGGCAGGCTAGTAGGGAACTGACAGCTATACCCTTCCCTACCCCACCAGTGTATCCTTCACTGGCCCACTACTTTACCTGCGCTGCCATTTCTTCACATATATTTTCAGTTGCACATGCAAGTGCATAAATAAGTAGTAAGCTCTTCTTTATATCTTTATGTTATAATAATGATATCATTATAAAATCTAATTATAAATTATTGCTCATATTATACCCTTAAAAATGTGGATAGTACTGTTAATAGTCAATCTTCATTTGTAGTCAAGCAAATCCATTTTATAAAACACATAAGTTATTGGATAATGATAAAATAAAGTTTATATAAGCAAAATGTAAGAAGCGTAAATAAAAATCAGAAATAATACAATGTTTTTACAGAACAGTGTTTTACAATACAATAGTAATTTCTACAATAAATTTCTACAGTTAATGTGTGTACCATCCTATAAACTGTATTTAAAATCCTTAGTGCAAACCACAAAGATTTTTAATTTTATCAAAAGACATTTAATTTGATTACTTTGGCCTTATCATTTAAAAACAAAGTAAATTTTTTCTTTGTTTTATTTTAGAAGAAATAAATTTTATTTCTTTTTTTTTCTTTTTAATATTAATAACTCTTTGATATTCCATTCTTTATTTAACACGAGTACAGATATTTAATTATTTGTATGTATTTAAAGTTTTACTTTTCGTTTACATCTCAAATTTTGTGGTTCCAGCTTTACTGAACAGCATAATGTCTGTAAGGTAATTCCAGAGTCATAATGGATTTCAATTTTCTCTAAAACCATTATAACTGATGATTTGAGATGTAAACAAATAACTGTTTTCATAGAAAGATCAACAAAGAATGACTTTCAGAACCTCTTAATAAAGTAAATATAGAATAATTAAAATTAAATTGAATGGAACCTGTATGTATAAGCAATTGTTAGTTAATTATAAAAGCTGATACATTATTATTGTAAATATAATAATACTGTATATTATAGACATAAATAAAAAGGATTATATTAAGTAAATGCTAAGATATTATAAAATCTATATATAAAATACACTGAAAATTATATAATTTAATATAATTATTTGAATTATCTTGTCATAAACGTTTATTCAAGATATAAAATGCTTTATAAAATGTGGTTATAATACACTAATATTCTCAAAACCAGATTCATCTTAGTTTGATCAAACATTTTTAGATATATGTATATTGATTTCATTTTCTCTGACAAAACATTTAACTGAAAAATTTAAAATTCATCATTTACAAATTTATAACTCTAGAGAGTATAACAATATTTTGGCTATAATGCTAGTATGATAATCATTGCCTATAAACATTTATTAATTAAATATGTATATTTAATTCAACTATCTTTACATAACTACATAAAGTAATAATTGTAGTAAAAATTGAGTTGAAAAATCCTACAATAATGGACATTTCATACAGTGGCATCTAAAAATAAATGTGTTTTACCAACAAAAATAATTCATTCAGTATCTGCTCTAAAAATTATTGATATTTAATACACTCACAATTCATTTGAAAAAGCCATAGGTTATCATGTTTTATTGGTACAAAGAATTAGGACACATAATTATTTTATTTTAAAGTTAAGAGTTTTAATTTATTAGTACTGTAGATCCATTTATAAATCAAATTATTTGCCAATGATATGTGTATGAACAGCTTTGATATTGTTTCACTCCATTGTAATGATCAATAAGCATTATTAAATTTTTAGTAATGTTTTATTTTAAACTCTCTTTTTCAAATGAGGTTTACTTTATTATTACATAATATACTGATTATAGTTGAACTAGTTATAGAGTAATTAAAGGAAATTATTATTAATGAAGTAAAGTAATGAATTGTGAGAATTTATTCACTACAATCTATTTTATTTTACCCTTTATCCACCCCACCCCTTCCCTTTATAGTGTGTGTGCTGGATCTGTAAGTTGCACAATAAATAAAACTAAATATTTATTTTGACTATTTAATACTAATGACATAGAAATATAGTAACAAGAGTAATTAATTTAAGTACAGCATCCTAGTAAAATGTTATAATGACAAAACCATTCCAATGGCAAATGCATTGTATTATTTTTTTTTAAATATTATGAGCAGTGAATTATAAACCTATTGCATAATATTTTTTATGAATTAAATTACAAAATAGAAATTTTTCATACAACTTCATTATTATAATGATGTACTCATTATTTCAAATACCACGGATGAACCGTTACAATTATTTTCTGAACATTTTCTAAAACATTACATTGTGTTTGAAAATGATATTATAAAAAAAAAGTTACATTCATTAATTAATTATAATATGTAGTCACTCAGTCAACAAGTAAGCTCTACACAATCTGTTAAATACTGACAGCTATCATTAAATCAAAAAACTAAGTTTAATCGCCAAGTACAGTTAGTGCAACTGATTTAATAATATTGTTAAAAACTATTTTACTCCATATTAACATTCCTATTATGATTTCTAATTTTGTCAGATAAACACAGAATGTAATATTTTAATGTAGATGTGAATTATACTCAGATATCATATTTTAGTTATTGTATTACCTATGTTTAAACTCGTAGTATAAGCATAAAAAAAATTATTTAGCATTTATTAACATGAAATATTTGTTTAAGTACATATTCTGGATTTTACATGTCAGGATCAAATGAATAGTTTTCAAAATCATTTAGGTTTCCTAATCAGTAATTAAAATTACTTAAATAATGGTTTATTTAAAAAATCAGATACTGAAAAATCTAAATAAATGCATATAGATTGTATATAAACTATCAATATTGATATGGTTCATAAATTTTATTTACACAACATATTTCTTGATATAAATACCATATTTACATAATAACTACATGACAGAGTTCTTCAAATGTCTTTTAATTCTACATATAACAATTATTCTTAAAGTACACTTTGCTTACAATAACTTCTTTTCGAGACCCATACATCAGAGAATAAGAGTAGTCTTTTTCTTCTCTTGATTCTGAGTACAATTAGATCTAGATTTGGATTTAGATTTGCGTTTCTTTTTCCGTCGACAGCAGCATATCATCATAAAAATAATAATTACAACTGCAAATAAAAGGACTGCTATTATAATATACCTAGTCATAGCAGTCTGTGGTTCTGCTAATAAACAAGATGCAAACCTTTTAGTCTCTTCTGTATTATTTGTGTAACACTGAACATCATCAGGATTTTCTGAAAAATCAAACAAAAAGTATTTTACAAAATCTTTATTATTTTGAAGAACATGTGTAAATAAAAATGCCTTTAAAGAATTCTTCAACTTTACTCCGGGTTGGTTTGGGTCCTTATAAGTTTATACACAAAGAAGTGGCATGTAATCACATGTTTCAATTGCTAATTCTTTCCATCATTATACAGGATGAATTATAAGAGTTTTACTTCTACTTTTTTAAACGTTTTTTATATCCATTGTAAACTAACACAATTTTAATTTGTCTATACATACTAGTTTTAAGACATTACACATTTTTAGACTTCATCTTGAAACTTAAACATACAATTTTAAAGTTGGGTTTGAGATACATTCGTTTACATTACCGGTTCATGCCAAGATCAATAGTGCAATTTTGAAGCAAATACATCTATTTTGGTTTTAAAATAAAGGGGCAAAAAAAGTTTAAGCTAGACTGAACTAAAGATGCTTAATTTATTTAACTATTACACAATAGCACATGTACTAAAAAGACAGTTGTTTCACTCCTTAACTGGTATCATCGATCAATGGGGCCTCAGCAAAAATACCTCTTTCTCCCCAATCACCATCATTTGTCCTCTAGTATTCTTCCGCTGCCATGCATCTTTTAGTTGGGTGGGTAGCTACCATTGATGAAAGTTATGAAGCTGTTTTGTGTCATGTATAATCTTTTATTAATACCGTGAGGTCTCACAGACCTATGGCACCAGTTTCGCTGTACTTTTACGATTCAATTTCAGTTGGTTGATAATATTATTATAGCACTATATTACATATTTTGATTATTTTTTCTGTATGGAAAACAATAACAATGTGCCTTTAATGATGTCAGCCTTCTATGGGCTGTATGAACTAGTATAAAGATGGTGATCACAGTGATAAGGATTCAGGTTATGTGACTGTCAATGAACGTGCAAAAGATTCTGAGCAAGATGATGGAGATGAAAATAAAGAAGAGGAACTGGATTAACATGAAAATAATCAAGAAAGCGAAGTATAAATAAAAAATGAAAATAATATGACTAAAAGAAATGAAACAATATTGCAAGACAAAAAAGAGCCCTATTTTAGGTGTAGGAAAGGAAAACCTCACACAAACATGAGAACAAGACAACATAATATTCTCATGCAGATTTCAGGTCTATGACCAACAGTAAAATCTTTTGGTGATAAACCTAATGAAGGAGACATTTGGTATCTGCTTTTTAGTCAAGATGTTCTAAACAAAATAATGACATAGACTAATAGAAAAATTGTTACTCTTAGCAAAATATATAGCAGACAATTTTTACTATATCTTTTTTTCACAACCTTCATTTGAAATACTTTATTGGACTGTTGCTGTTTATATCCATTTTCAAAAGTAACCATAAAACAATTTTTAATCTGTTTCCATCTAATGACATTGGATGACATTTTTTTTTTTTTTTTTTTTTTTTTTTTTTAATCATGAGCAAACATGATTTGTGTTTCTTTTCATAGTTTTGTCACCTGACAACATTGATATCACAGAAAAAAGAAGACAATGCTGCAGCCAAATCAAGAATCGTATGTGGATGAAACACTACCATTCCTTACCAGTACAACTTCTGTATGTACATGCATAAGAAACCAGTCAAGTTCAGGTTAGAACTGCTATATTTGACAGATGCAGGGACTCTACTTATATAATGTTTACATTTATTCCTGATGACATAAAACTTCTCATCCATCACAAGGAGTAATTCAACTTGACAAACCAATTGAAAACACACAAAGGAACATAACGGCTAACAATTGGTTTAGCTCAATTGAATTTGCACAGCAGTTACTAAAAAGAGAATACTTATAACAATAAAAAATTTAAAAATTCCCCCACAGTATAAGTCTAATAAAAACAATAGAAGGTACTTTTATTTATTACTTCGCTGAAGGTATGATGTTAGTTTCATTGGTTCATAAGACGTCTAAGGCAGTCATATTGGTGTAGTCTATGTACTATTTATTGTGTGAAAAGCCTACTACTAAGAAGCATGAGAAAGTTAAACATTATAACGTAACCAAAGGAAGTATTGATAAAAAATGTTCTAATTATACTTCAGATAGAAGAACGCAAAGGTAGCCTATGGCTAACTTTTTCACAGGAACTGACATTAGTTATACAATAAATACATACCCCCTACATCAATCCTTCCAATAATCTCACGGGTGAAAGTTTGTCTTCACACAAACGTAAGATGTTAACATATCCATAAATAAAGAGGAAAGTGGTAAATGTTAAGAATCTGCCTTACAAGTTTGTTATAACCACAAGGAGAATCTTCAGCACTGAAAAACCCTTACCTATAATTAATCAGACAAACTTGTTATAGTTACAGGAAACCTGCTCTCCAAACTGAAGAGAAAACAAAGTGTCCATG
This sequence comes from Aphrophora alni, assembly GCA_963513935.1. NCBI lineage: Eukaryota > Metazoa > Arthropoda > Insecta > Hemiptera > Aphrophoridae > Aphrophora > Aphrophora alni. Next base: position 81,536,391 of record OY740766.1, read on the forward strand.
TCAGCAATGTGGAAGACGTTTTGGGCTAGCATGTATTAAAAAAATATGTGTGTGAATGTTTGGTGATTGACAGAGACGTGGAAGTATATTTAACCTCTTCATAATACAGACATCATTTGATGCCACATAGTTTTTGAACTCCAGTAATAATGTTGCAGTAATAATGTATGATCAAGAAATTCAAAGACACCTGGAGTTGTCTTCAATTAGATTTGATTACCCTTCAGATTCTGATTTTAGTTTCATAGGAAGTGATGACGAAGATGAACTTGACGATCAATCATTGGCACTAGATACCAGACAGGAACTGCAAGAACTTTTTTTGGATTTTACTAGACAGCTCAAACAAAAACCTTCCTGTTGATAATGGAGAGGTAGGCCTATCTCAACCTAACCTTACACAAAACCATGTTGAACAATTTAGTTCTGTTCTTGTTAGTTCTACATCTTCATATTTGGTTACAGATCATACTTATTCTGAAGTATCAATTAAAAAACGTAATAACCAATCCGCCAATAATTCTTTCCACAAAACTAGACACAGAAAAAATATCTTACCACAAGAACCAAATGTAGGTGTTGTTCCAATTCAAACTATAAGTAGGCCTACTCCATCTTCAGCAGATCAGCAACCTACAATATGGTATGCAAGAAAAGATAATGACTATTGCGGGAACCCACCAATATTTTTTAGTAAAAGTGAAGTCAAAGTTGATTTTTTCATGAAATTATTTCCTGCATCTATATTTGAATTGATTGTTTTTGAATCTACACTTTACGCTATCCAAAAAAAGAAACCTAATTTTAAGCTAAAACATGAACTTAAAACATATTTAGGAATTAATATTATTATGAGTTATATTAAGTACCCCAAATCAAGAATGTACTGGTCATCCATTTTAGGACTCCGCATGGATTTGATAGCAAACAGTATGCCAGTTACTAGATTTAAGGAGTTAAAGATAAAGAAAATGTTAAAAGTGACAAGTTTTGGAAAATAAGGCCAGTTGCAAACTTCTTCCATAAAACATTTCATGAATCTAAAACACCAGAAGAGTTCCAGTCAATAGATGAAATGATTAAAGGTAGGAGTAGTCTAAAAGTATACATTAAAAATAAACCACATAAATGGGGTTTTAAAGTGTAGGTCAAGGGTATTGCAACTGGTTATGTAAACTGCTTTGAATTATATCACAGTAAAGAAAAAAGTAATAGGACATAGTGTAATCCAATTGTGCCGTGATATACATGGAAATAATCATAAAGTTTTTATGGACAATCTTTTTACATCACTTCCCCTGCTTCGTCATCTTCAGTCAATAAATATTTTTGTTGTTGGAACCTTGCGTTTGAACAGAATACCAAAAACCGCTGTAGAAAAGCTCGCTGATTCAAAATTATTATTGCGTGTCAAACATCAGTACAAGTTCTGAAAATATTACAGTTTTGAGGTAGATGGATAGTAACATAGTTCACAAAATTTCTATATAGACAGGTACACTTCCAGAAGATGAAACTACCTGGTGGAATAAGAGTAAAAGGGAAAGAGTCACTGTTACTAGTCCTTATAGTATTCAGCAATACAATTTGTTTATGGGAGGAGAGTTGATCTAATGGATCGCCCATTACCCTCATGGATTCAAAAATAAGAAGTGGTACCTACGAGTCTTTTTTCATCTCATTAATATGGCAGTGATAAATTCACTTTAATTATACAAAATGGAGAAAAATGAACCAAAGTTGACACTTCTCCATTTCAAAGCTTCATGGCATCACTCTCATAGCAATTGGTACAATGGTAAAGAAATATGGTCAACTTTCTACAGATGAAGTTCTGCGTAAGAAAATGAGAATAGCTGTACCTAAAATGGATTTGGAAGTACGGTATGATGGTATAGGGCACTACCCTGAAAAAATTGAAGCAAGTCAGGCTCCTAGGTGTCATTAGAAAATGTGTAAAAGCAGAACACGGTTTAGATGCAAGAAATATGAAGAACCCAATATGCAACTTGTATGGAGGGTTTTCATACAAAGTGGAAATACTACTTACTAAAATTATTTGTAAATAATTTATTTAAACAGAAGAAACCGTTAATAATATGAAAATGTAATATTTTATATTTTCAAGTTTATAAATAAAGTTGTTCACTAACGCAGCGGTTCTCAAAGTGTGGGGCGCGACCCCCAAGGGGGGCGCAATGAAGGCTCGGGGGGGGGGCACAAAGCTTGGTTGAAAAATTATTTAAATTTACTTACAAAATAATAAAGCAAACTTTTTATTTTTAAAATTACAACAAATGTATAATTTTTAGTCAATGTCGTAAGAGTACCGAACAATTTATTATTTTTTTAGTTACGGCAGTAAAATAATGTGCGTCTACACCGACATGTTTAGCAGTACAGCGCAGGAGATGACTCTCGCGGTAGCTAGCACCTAGCATGCCTGGTTATTGTGGTTTCACAATGCCGCAAAGTACGATCGTGACCGATCGCCCCCAGTCTTTCCCGACACTTCACCACTTCTACCCCTACTGTTAACGCGTCGCGTCTACTGCAGTTAGCGTAGTTCCATGTTTTTAACTAGCAGTTCTCCAGGTTTTGTGGTTATTTTCATAGATACTTTGGTTTTGCGTAAGTTTTTGGTTGAGTACAAGTGTATATATTTACAAACTAACTTTATTTGTTGACGGCTAGATATCAATAATTTATCAAAATGAAAAGATTTCTTGTAGCAAGTAGCGGAAGTGGAGACACATCAGTTAAGGCAGGTACGAGTAGTGGCGTCAGTGACAGTCAAGGTCAAAATGAGGATCCCGGCGACACGGCAAGTGTAACCACTCCTTCTCCAAGTGGACCAAGCGTAGCCAAAGTGCGCAAGTATGACGACAGTTACTTATCACTAGGTTTTACAAAAACAATCATAAATGGCCAAGAACGGCCCCAGTGTGTAATCTGTCTAGCCGTCCTGACATCTTTTCACACTAAACATAAAAATATCGCAAACAAACAAAAGAGTTTTTTGAACGAAAACTTAATAGTGTTAAGTTAAGCTTAATAGTCTACAAAAAAAAGCCTTTTCCAACATTACAAGTGTACCTTCAATGGCTTTGTTGGCATCTTACCAGGTTTCTCACCAGTGGCGGTTCTAGCCCTGGGCAGGGTGGGCAGCTGCCCCCCCAGTTTTAATGGGGCTACTAAATAAACATAGGCTATTGATTTCGACAATAGTGTTTGAACCAATTCCAATTAGTTTCTAATCTGACATTAAATTCCTATTATTTTATTTTTTACGTAACTCGTAACTCCCATTACGGTATGTAATTAACTAAACATTTTTCTCAATTATATTATTTATTTGTCACTAAAACGTCATTTCCGTGAGTGCGGGAAATGTTTAGCTTAGAGTGACTAATCTTGTGCTCTTGACTCGCGGGACATTTTCTGTTTTCTCGTTCTCAGTTGGCAACGTTGCCGGCTGCCGGCACTGATCTGCCAGTTTCGTCTGTCACCCACTCATAAATCTTAGGTTGTTATAGTCTTTGTTAATGCTGACGCTGGCTGATGGCTGTTAGTCTTATATACGTTGTGAATTGTGAATGTGACGTGTTTAGTTAATCAAATAATTTCATTTATTGATCTTTCATACTGTATGTATTAGTATTAGTACTATTAGTAGTTCGCTACTAATCATCAATTTCAATTGTACGTTATTTGGTTATTTTGAACTTCTAGATCTAGTTGGTGAATTAGTGGTGTAAGTGTGATAGCAAAGTGCGTTGTCGATCAGTGGAAGTTTGTTGAACTACCAACCTACCGTATATTATACAAGTTGTAAGTCACATCAAAGATGTCCAAACAACTTCAATTGTCAAGTTTTTTCAATCGGAACAAGAAGACCAGCAACAGAAGTAGTACAGATGAACACGAACCCCCAGTAAAAGCAAGTAGACTGGATAGTAATGATGCCGAAGTACGCCCTACAACCTCAATCTCTTCTAAAAATAATGAGGCTCGATCACTGTCATCTGCATGTGAACCAGGTAGGCCAATGTCTGTTATAAATCTAACAATAAGTCAGTCAGTCTCTGACGGTCCTACTCAGCCTAATGTTAATGTTGTCTTTAAAAAGACATTGTTTGGAAAATGTCCTAGATCATTTAGTACAGTTTGGTACCAGAAGTTTAATTGGATTGAGTACTGCAAAGAAAATGATTCAGTGTTTTGCTTTCCATGCCGTCATTTTCCTAGTCCATCTGGAAACAGCGAGGACACTTTTATCAAAACAGGTTATCGTAATTGGAAAAGTATCGGTGAAAAATGTAAAAAACATGAACTATCTGAGGCTCACAGGGATTCGATTACAAAATATAGTAGTTATTTATCATCAAAAGAGCAAGGAACAGTTGCAGCCAAATTAGGCCAACAAGTTGCTGAAAATATTGGCAATAACAGAAAAGCAGTAAGCACTGTCAGCAAAGTAGCGCTTTTTTGTGCCCGTCAGGAAATCGGTTTACGAGGGCATAGAGAAACTGTAAATGATAAATTTGAAAGCAAAAATAAAGGAAATTTTATAGAACTGGTAGAGTTACTGAAAGGGGTTTCTAACGACGTTAAGTTAGTTTTTGATAATCTTCCAAAAAATGCTACTTATATGTCTAAAGATTCTCAAAATGAGTTTTTACACCTTTCTGCATGAATAGTTTTGAAAAAGATTGTTGACGAGGTCAATAAAGAGAATGGTGGATTTTTTGCTTTAATTGTTGATGAAGCCAGAGACGTTAGTACAAGGGAACAAATGTCTGTTTGCATCAGATATACAAACAAAACAAAACTGTTTGAACGGTTTTGGGGCTTTGTTGAGCTTACTGAGCTATCTGCAAAAGCTCTCTGCTCAAAAATATTAAGCTTTTTGGAAGAGAATGGTTTGAATATAAAGAAATGCATTGGCCAGGCTTACGATGGTGCATCGGTAATGAGAGGACATTTGAGCGGAGTAAATGTTTTGGTCAGAGAAGTGGCAGAAAATCCGTGTGTTTATGTACACTGTTACGCACATCGCCTAAATTTAGTTTTAGTAGACACAGCCAAAAACGTGAACATAGTTGATGACACTCTAGGATTGCTTGAAGCTATTTATTCTTTCCAGTCAGCATCTACTCTCATACATCAAAAATTTAAAGACGCTCAAGAAAAGGAAGATCACAAAAGAAGAATATACGAAATGCCACAGCAGAGTGATACTCGGTGGGTCTGCAAATACAAAGGTGTTATGTATTTCAAAACTAATTTCTTGTCTGTTATATCAGCGTTAGAGGAATTCAAGAGTTCTACAAATAAAATGGAAGCTGCTACCGCCAAAGGATTTCTGCTACAGCTCAAGCAGTTTGATGTTATCTTCGCCCTCCAGTTTTTAGGAGAGATTTTAGAATACTCAAACACAACCTCAATAACTTTGCAAAAAGAAGACTTGCTTATGGGCTCAGCAATTAAAGTAATCGATGGTTTGAAAAGAACGCTGCAAAATAAAAGATCCGAGCTTTTTTTTAGTGAATGTTGGACAAAAACCTGTTGTTTGGCTAATAAAGTTGGAATACCACTACCATGTGATGAGGAAGTTTCACACTTACATTTAAAACGTACACAGCAAGTACCCTCTAAGTATAGTGAATCAATTCTCATGTCAACAACAGGCGAGAGGACAAATCTCTCGCAAAAATCCTCATACAAACAGATGTTGTTTGAAGTTATAGATCGAATGACATCAGAGCTTGACCGGAGATTTACCAACAATTCGTCTGTTTTTGACGCATTTGAAGGATTGAACCCAACGAGTAATAAGTTCATGTTTGTAGATGCTATAAGCAGTTTTGCAGATCAATACAACATGTTTATAGACGCAACCAGTTTGATGTACGAAGTAGAACTAGCAAAAGAAGTTTTTTGCCAATTTCAAGGAAATATCAAGGAATTCTATTTCACTTTGCTCGAACAAAGATCTTTGTATCCGAATCTTACAAAGATTGCACAAATTCTGTTCACTCTTCCTGTAACCAGCGCTGTGGCTGAAAGAAGCTTTTCAACCATGAAAAGAGTGAAAACTTACCTGAGATCTACAATGACTACACAACGCTTAACAAATCTTTCGATTTTATCAATTGAAAGAGAAGAAAGTGAACAACTCATAAAGAAGCCTGACAAAATCCTGGAATTGTTTAGCAATGTTGGTCAGAGAAGACTACAGTTGTAAACATGGACCATGTAAGTAACTATCAACTATGTAAACCTTAAGTAACAAGTAAATGTGTTCAATTATACAAATGTTCTTATGAAAGTCAATGCGTTACTATTTCCTAACTTTAAAAAGAAATTCCCATGACTAGGAAATATCTGTCAATAATCAAACTATGGGATTAGGATAAATGAGTCAAAACGAGTTAAAAGAAATATTTTGTTGATATTTTCTGAGTACGCTACATTTAAACAAAAATATTATTTTTCAATCTAGGGTTGCATATTTACACAACTTTCTTTGACTAATGATTCACATAAAGTTAATGTTTCTTAGGTTTGAACGTTTGACCAGTTATATTTTAAATTGAAAAAAGAGTGTGTAGTGCGTACAAAAATTAAAATTGTCAGACTACCATAATGTATATTGCAATGAAAATTCGTAATAATGCAAAATCATTTTTATAAAAAAATCTTAGAGGGCCCAGACCCTATGGTAAACCTTGCCCCCCCCCCCAGATTATGAGGTCTAAAACCGCCACTGTTTCTCACAGAATCGTCCAGAAGAAAAATCCACACACTATTGGAGAAGACCTGATATTACCAGCAGCAATCGATATGGTTTCAACTATGTTTGGAGAATCCATGGCTCAACAGTTGAAGGCCATACCAATGTCAAATGATACGGTATCAAGACGTATAGCTGACATTTCAGAAGATCTTCACATGCAATTGGAAAAGGTGAAAATGTCCTATTTTGCCATACAAGTTGTTTTTTTGTGAGAAGTTTTCAGCCGATACCACTGGTGAAAGCATTTTCCAAATGATTGATACATTTTTGAAGGATAATGACATGTCTTGGAGGAAATGTGCAGGAATTTGCATAGATGGAGCTCGGGCTATGTCAGGAAAGTACACTGGACTTCGAGGGTTGATCAAAAAGGTAGCTCCATGTAAGCATGGGACACTCTCCAACCAGTAATTAATAAAACATTATTCAATATTAATAAATAAATAGGAACTAATAATAAAATAATAGAAATAATAAGCATTGTATAATAATAAGTAATTATAAAGTGTAATTGAACAATCTTCGAATCAACATAATAGTAACCTAAAGATTACTAATAGACAGTTTAAAACAATACAAGTGAAAACGTAATTTCAAATTATGCACGTCAAATAATCACAAACGTTGCAAAAGCCGTGCTAGCAGGAAATAAAACCCCGGCGAGATTTCCCATGATCCTCAGCAAGCAGCGCCTTCTAGAAGCGTGGCTTAAGTTAGTCTTTAGTCTTTGTCAGGAGTCAGAATGGAACAGTCACGTTATAAGATGGCTGAACAGACTCAAATATCACGACAAAATGGTGGATGTTAAGTAATTGTGATTTGAAGGAAACTAACACAACATGGACTGGTATTTCGTGAGTAAAGTGAGAAATAAAGTTTGAGTAATCATAAGGAGACAGAACTTAGTGAAAAAGACATATAAAACTTTTATTCAGATTTTAACATGTTAACATGTATACTATCACAGGATAGAATTTAGATTGAATGTTCATTTAAATATATATTTAATAATGTTCCTGTTTGTCTATATAATAAAAGGGAGATTTCTTGTTTTTCTAAAAATGTCTGGCTAAGTCATTGTATTTTCCATTGCCACGTTATAGAAATAACTACTAAGTACGACTAAGAAGTAACCCTGCCTTTAGGTAAAAAATAAAATAGTTTTGTAAGAACGCAGACTTGCAAACTAAAGTAACTTGATTTTTTGACTAAAAGCTCTTAAAGCACAAATTGAATTAATAAATTGATATTGATAATAAGAATTGAATAGGTAAATTCACAAATAAACTTAACTCCACTTACATCCATAAGCTAGATGGACACACTGCATAATTCATAGAGAGGCTTTAGCACAAAAGGTATGACCCCGGAACTTGATGAAGTTTTACATGTGGTCGTTAAAACAGTCAATATCATTAAAGGGCAGCCTTTAAAGTCTCGAGATTTTAAAATTCTCTGTGAAGATATGGGCTCAGAACACACAGCTTTACTGTTTCATACCGAAGCTCGCTGGCTAACGAGAGGAAAGGCTTTGACTAGAATATTTGAGTTTAGACATGAAGTCCTCACACTTTTGCTTGACGAAAACGATCAAATCTCAACGTTTTCCACTGACTCAGATTTTTTGCTGTAATTAGCGTACATGGCAGATATCTTCGAGAAAATAAATGTCTTTACAGAAAAAAGATGCAAGCCTTTTGCAATGGACTGAAAAGGTGAAAAGCTTTGTAAAGAAGCTAAGTTTGTACGAGGGCGGTCTGAAAAGTGACAATTTGGAGCTATTTCCTAATCTTAAAATTATGATTAAAGAAATGGATCTCAAAACTATTCCAACCAATGCAAAGAAATGCTTTCTTAAACACTTAGAAATGCTCAAATCTCGTTTTGAAAAATATTTTGATGAGAACTTGGATGGTTTGGCATGGATTCAAAACCCGTTCAAACTCTCAGTCGATGAGTGCTCCCTCAACATGATGGAAAAAGAAAATCTCATTGACCTCCAAGGTGACACTGGGCTTGAAATGAAGTTTAAATAATCTTTTCTCACATCCTCTGGATTGGTGTACAAAAGGAACACATAATTTTGAGTGAAAGGGCATTGAAAATACTCACTCCATTCGTCACCACTTATTCTTGTGAAACTGGGTTTTCTGCTTTAGCTGTCATGAAGAGTAAATATCGCTCAAGACTGGATGTGACCAAGGAACTCAGAGTAGCGTTATCAGAACTGACACTACGTTTCAAGAAACTATGCGCAGAAAAAAAACAAGCACATCCTTCACACTTTTCACACTGAAGCTCTTTTTTATTATTATTGCTTTGTTTTGAGTTACTAATAACAATTATGTACTATAGTAGCTAAAATACCTAAATAAATTGTAATTGTTTGTATAGAATTTGTTGTTTGATTACGATTAAACCTATTGCTCCATTAGAGTATGCATAGAATGTGCAAAAATTAACTAAACAAAAATTGACTGTAAAATGTTAAATTCGACTCACATATAATTTATATAGTACGCTTACATGTAGGGGGGGCCCGGCTTACAGCTGGATCATTCAGGGGGGCTCAAAGTAAAAAGTTTGAGAACCGCTGCACTAACGCATAACATATTTTAAGCCCTTTGTCAATAAAAAAAAAGTGATTACACATTTTAAATAAATTTTATTGAATGTTTTCTTTAAAAAAAAAAATGGAAAAAAAAAAAAAAAAATTTAAGATCAGACAAAAATTGATGCATAAAGAGGTTAACACGTTCGCTACCAGCTGACGCATATAAGCGGCGGCCGGGTCACTCCCACAGCCCACGAAAAAATTCATGAACTTCCCTGTAGACTGGTCCTAATGGTTGTGACCTTCGCCACAGACCTCGAATAAAATTTGTTCAAAATTAGTTTTAACGTTTCAAAATATCCTTATTTAAATCAAAAAAATATATAAATCAATTTTTTTCTTCATTTTGGGCAATTTTTAAAGCGACGCATATATGCGGCGCTCGGTCTATCAGATTACAAGTAACACATTTTCACCTGACAGACTAAGTGCCGTATGTTAGCGGCACTATTATTACCTTAATTTTAATTCATTATCTAGATAAACAGTAAATAAATAAGGTTTTTACAAAAAAAAACATTGTATTGAAATATGTGTTTTATAAAAAAAAGTTGTTTACATTTAATTTCATTAGGTTTTTTACATCAATTGGTTTTGCTTACTCCTTATGAAGATTGGTAAAACATGTTGGCATGCAGAGGCCAAACTGCTGTTTTTTTTTTGTCTCTACAAACAGAACATGTGAAATAAGTATCGGATCGCTTATTATGAACTGCCCTACAAACATGACACCTCATTCGTTTTGCCACCTTGACGGGCAAGTGAGCTACCGTTGAAGATGAACGTGTGCTAACAGGACGTTTTATGGTCTCCACTTGAAGATAGCTTTTCACAATCACGTCTCTGAATTCAAGGTATGACATTTTAGCTCCTAGTTTTTTGGAAATATAGCAACTATTCCAAAGTGTGATGTCAAGAAGATGAAAAAATATCTTCATGTACCATCGGACAGATTTTCTGGGAGTGGAATAATAGGACAACATTTGATCTGAGCGATCAATTCCACTCATCCCTTTATTATAATGCACCACCATGGCGGGCTTCTGCTTGACTACACCTCTTTTGGTAGTAATATTTTCCATCTGTGGTCCGTCTGTGGTAGATATGGTAAGGACATTTCGCTTGTCACGCCACTTCATCACGGTCACATCTCCCTTCTGGCGACTTATGGTTTCTCCTGTTTTCAATTTTTGTTTGATTACAACTTCTGGGTTTCCTACCCTATCAGCTCTCAAGGTCCCGCACATACTTGTCTGGTGTTCCAGAAGACTTTCTGCTAAGTCAACACTATTGTAGAAGTTGTCAAGATATACAGTGTGACCCTTTCCCAGGTAGTTCTCCATCAATTTGAGCACTACTTCATGTGTGTGGCCTTTGTTTTTGTCTTCAACAGTTCCTTTACCCTCGTAAATAATAATATTGAGGATAAAGCCATCACTGGTACAAAGTTCATAGAGCTTTATCCCATATTTATGGGCTTTTGATTTAATGTATTGTCTAAACGACAATCGGCCCCGGAACAAAACCATGGCTTCATCTAAAGACAGATTCTTTCCCGGGCTGAACACTCTATTGCAGTTTGCTATTATATGATTCAAAACCTGATCAATTTTATGTAATTTGTGATCTGTCCTATCGGTTTCCGCATTGTAGAAACATATGCATTGTAATATGCTTTCAAATCTATTACGAGACATTGAATTTCCAAAAATTGAATGTGAATATAAAGGATCTTGGGACCAATAGTGTTTCAAGGAGGGAAAATGTACATTTCCTATGAGAATGCAAAGGCCTAAGAATTTTTTCAATTCGTCTCTTGTAAAGTCGGACCATTTATTTAGCACGGAATTTTTACGCAACGGAGTTCCTTTCAAAACTTCAGCTCTCTTGTTTGTCCATGCTACAATTTTATCCAAAAGACTGTTGTCAAAAATATTAGAAAGTACTTCAACTGGATTATTTGTTTCGATGAGAATTTGTTCATGTCCAGTGAATGGTATGGCGTCAGGGATATTTACAGTATCTTTCTATAAACCTTGTACACTTTCATAATGATCGTGTATAGCATTGACGACAAACTGGACGTTAGGATCAGTGTCTAATAAATTAGGCCTACCTGTATCGTCATCATCCCTGTCACCTGAGTGTTCCGAAGCATCATCTTGTGGGTCAATATCTAAAACCATATCTTCATCACCGGCTATATTCGAATTATCTTCATCCCCGGCTATATTCGAGTTATTGTCACTGCCAGAATAAGAGTCAACATCGTTCTGTGGATTGTACTCACTCCCGCCGTCAGATGAAAACAAAGAGCCTACCTCAGATTCATAGTCACTAAGTTCGTGTAGAACTCTATCTAATTCACTCCCTCGATATAAAAACCTATAATCACGATCCATGGCACTCACTGTTTACACAGGACACAACAAACTGTACACACATGCACCCACTGTTGGTTACTAGCAGACAGACACGTGCAGCTGAGGTAATGCTGTATGTCAGTGTTGCCAACTGTCCAGTGACATCAGCGATAGTCCTAGCTACAGACCAAGCGCCGCATATATGTGGCGGACTATCCTGTAGACCGTGCCTAAGCGATCTAACCTTTAAAATAGACCGTTGCGAAGAATTTTCTCATTTACTATGAAGAAACCAATGCCGCAGATCTGCGGCGGCAGTCTATTTTAATGAGCCCAGCCGCCGCAGATCTGCGGCGTTGGGCTATGAGTAGGACACGCCCGCCGCAAAATTGCGGCGGCAGTCTGTGGTTACGATTTTTTTTTAACATTGTGGTAGCGAACGTGTTAAAGAAAAAATTTGCGAAACAAAAAACAATCTTTTAGCTGAGATTGTCAAAATGTAAATTTGTATTAATTTATTATTTATTATTTACTTATAAATTTTCATAATATTTCATATTATTATAAATATGATAATATAACAATTATTTATATTTATATTATATACTAACCTTCAAACAATCACTTATTTTCAGATACGTCTGACTGCAGTTTCGACATCACACTGTCATTGTCGAAGACAAGAATTTTTTTAAAATTGTGTAATGTAAAAATAAAAAAACTTCTTGTCCCCGACAAGATATGATATGATGTCGATATGATGTCGAAATTGCAGTCAGGCGTATCTGAAAATAAGTGATTGTTTGAATGTTAGTACTGTATATAATACAAATACTCATAATTTCACAATCCAGGAAGTAGGAATCAAAAAAAAAAAAAAAAACATGAACATGAACAACAATTATTAATAATATTCCCCATTACCAAATGCTTTAATTGTTGAAAGAGAAAATCAATTTTGTTGTTCAAAAACAAACAACAATAATTATTGTATTGTACATGATTCGGTTAAATATTTGGGAATGCATCTTGATAAACACCTTACATGGAAAATCCACGTGAAAAAAAAAGTAGAAAGGATTCGCCTTAAAGTACGTCAAATGTACTGGCTAATTGGCAGGAAATCGCAATTGGACCTTTATAATAAAAGACTACTGTATTTAACTATAATCAGACCAATTTGGACCTATGGTGTGGAACTTTGGGGATGTACAAAGAAATCTAATCGACTGTTGGTACAAAGAAGCCAAAACAGTGTAATTCGAGCAATGACCAACGCAAGATGGTATCAGCGTAATGATGATCTACATTCAGACTTAAACCTGAAATCTGTGGAAGACGTTATAAAAGATTATGCAAATAGACATGAGAAGAGACTCCTTAATCATGTTAACGTGGAAGCTTTACAACTATTGGACACGGAACTATGTACAAGAAGACTTTGCCGGATGAAGCCACAGGATCTATCATAATTTATTTTTGTTTGTTTTGTTTTAGATACCTAATAAGGTTTGCATAGTTAGAACCTAGATTATGTTTTAGGATTCAATGCATGTTTTTCGCTTTCTTGTATATGTATTAATTATTTAAGCAGTAGCTTAAGATTGTAATATTCTAGTATGTCAAAATAAAAAATAAAAAAATAAAATAAAAAAAATAAAAATTATTGTATTGTCATTTACAACAACAACAACAATATAAATTGGATGAATTTAATGTTTATTTTTTATTGTAAATTGCCAATGTATCTAATAAATAATTTGTAAAATGTACATTTTGTTTTGTTTTTCATCCCAAAAATCAAAAAACTGTCTCTGATACCCCCATGATTCCAATTATTATTATTATTATTATTATTTTAATATGATACCAGTTAAGTGTTGATCACTATCAATGAATATGTCATTTATTAAGGTTTAATATTACATTTAAGGTTATTCACGATTAATTATTGGATGCTATATTGGATCCATTATGTTCATACAATGTCTAATGGAAATTAAAATTGTGACATTACATGACATATACAATTACATTGCATTTAATAAGTAAACCTATATTAAGTAAATAATGAATTTGAATTGCCCATATATTTTTGTTAAACTAAGGAATTCTTCTCTGAATTTTTAATTTAGGCCTACTATAAGTTTCAAAATTCTGCAAAAACTGGCTGTAAAAAGGGGGGGGGTCATTCTTCTGGCAGTTCCAAAATAAAATTGAATGCTAAATTTTAATTCATAAAAATATACTAACTGATTTGTAAATATACTTTAAAACTTAAAATAAAGGTTATTATTTATTGTACTTTATAATATCAAAAACTATTTGCAATTTATGACTTATAATAATTTCTTACCTAGAGCTGTACAGGTGTAATTCCCCAAATTTATATTCTTTTGTGCAGTCCATGCCAAGAATTTGTAGCAGTCACATTCTGAATTTAATGATTTATACAAAGACTTTGGTACATAAAGAGTACTTAAACGGCACATTGATGAAAGTTGAACTGGAGTCAGTGTCGACAATGGATTTCCAGTAAGGTTTAGTTCTTGTAAATTTGGCAAAACTCCTATATCTGGTAGTTCTTTGAATTTACAATCCGACAAAGAAAGATATTGCAAATTGAAAGCCGCTGATAGGGAAATAATCTCTAAAGAAGGGTTGTCAGAGAGGTAAAGTCTACGCAAAGGATAGGGTAATTCTGCAGGTATTTTTGTAATGGCATTACTACTTAGATCCAAAACTTCTAAATCTGTTAGAGGTGTAAATGCCCCCTTTTCTATGGTTATTATAAAGTTATTATCAAGATACAAAAATTTCAGAGATGTATACTCTTTGAAACTGTTATCAGTTAACTGACGAATTCGATTACCACTTGCCACCATGATCTGAAACAACAATAATACTATTAGATCTATACATCCTGTTAGTCACTGCTTATATCATTAGCAATTACACTGATCAAAGGCAGACACATTTGTTTTCAGCTCATTTATTAATAAACTAACATTTTTACTCAGGAAATTGAATTTTTTATAATTTAACAGACATATCACACCCTCAATTTCTCAAAAGGGAATTATGTGAATTATTTTTGTCAAACTAAAAACTAGTATTTTTCTAAAATATATTACACTATTACACCTAAAAGTTATTACATATCAGTACAAAGAAATAACTAATATACCGACATTATAAGGAGGAATTACTTTAATGGTATTTATGAAACAACTTGTTTCACATTGACTTTACTAAAAATATATGCAATTTGACAGACTGCACAAAGCACATTATTATAAACTCCATCCTAATGAAGGTTTTAGTTGTTTATCTTACAAAATAATAATAATAATAATACTTATTGTCAGTAAGTATATGTAGTACAATAGACTTTGTAGTACATTAACATTAAACAAACATCAAGTTCAAAAAATCTGCACATTAAACTATTTTAAAAAATTCTCAGAGATAAACATGCACACATTTTTTAAACACAGGTTAAAATTTGATAGCATCATTCTTAAGTTTATAAAATTCTTATTACAAATAAAAGGGGTTTTCAACAAGCCAATCATCAAACTATTTCAAACATTTTTCACTTCGGAGAGAATTAAAATTGTTAACTAATATTATTGTGAACTTTTAACCACCAACAAATGACAATTCAGTGATTTCATTAGTCAATAGTATTTTTAATTTATTTCCATTTTATTTCTCGTATTATATGAATGAATACCATATCGTTTGGGTAGTTCATCCAGTTTACTTACCTTATATTTAACTACTTCATAATTATAAGTAAGTATAAATTGATAATCATCAGAATATTTAAACGTACAAACAGAGGTTTATAGTGTGTTGTCCTGTGAGATTTTGTATTAGTTCTTACCACTTTCTTTTGTACAAATAGTATATATCTAATTCTGCAGCTGTTTCCAACAATAAAATAACGTAAGACATAATGGAATGAAAGAATGCAAAATAAACATTCCTTAAATATCCTTCACCAATAACATTGGAATATTCAATAGGAAGATAACTTTTGAAAGTTTACCTATTACATAATCAATATGTGGACTCCATGTCAGTTGTTTTTCAACATAAATACCCAAAAATTATACACTTCCTTGCACTATACTGCAAAGCTCAATATTTTTATTTAGCTCAACTAGTATAGTCATATACCATAAAAATCTTTTATGAAAATTTAATATCCATAAAATATACATTATTTAATATTCTTTTACTACATTTAAATTATTATTATGTGAAAAACTGTATACAGTACTACTACTATATGTTGAGTATGTTTATTGTCTCCACAATTTTCAGCAATCCAAATTATTATTTTATTTTCTATGAAAATAAGTTGGTTTAGTATGCCTTTTAACTCTCTGAGTATACTTACAAGTCTAAGTTTAACTCTACTGTTTATAATTTGGAACAATGTGCAAAAAATATGAATTTTTACAATATTTTTGTATATAAAATTTGAACAAAAATTTTTAGGAAGTAAGGAACATCAAAAACTATAAACGAGCCAATTTTCATCAAAATCATTAGAGTAGTTTTAATAAAAATCAAAAGTGATGTTTTGCAGTTTTTTTACTACAAAGGAAGTAAAATCTTGGTTTGTGCATATCTATTTTGGCCTGAAAGAGAAGTTTAGTGCAAATTTCAACAAAATCGATCCAATAGTTTTTGTGTTAGCTTTGTATACATACATACATACATACATACATACATACATACATACATACATACATACATACATACATACATACATACATACATACATACATACATACATACATACATACATACATACATACATACATACATACATACATACATACATACATACATACATACATACATACATACATACATACATACATACATACATACATACATACATACATACATACATACATACATACATACATACATACATACATACATACATACATACATACATACATACATACATACATACATACATACATACATACATACATACATACATACATACATACATACATACATACATACATACATACATACATACATACATACATACATACATACATACATACATACATACATACATACATACATACATACATACATACATACATACATACATACATACATACATACATACATACATACATACATAGACAGTAAGAACATACATTTTTTGGACTCAAGGACCTCAAAACAGATATTTCTATATAATATATAATAATCATAAATTTGTTTAAAGGTAGTTAGATGTTTTCATTTTTTAATTAACTAAATAATTCACAATAAACTAGAAACAATCCGATTTTACTGTTATAAAAATAGAGGAATTGCCATAAGCAAAATTGGTAATTAGCCCATGATTGAATTATTTTTAATTGTTCAGCAAAAGTATTGATATTTAGAAAAACTTAACAAAAATTATAAACTTAAATACGAAACTATATTTTATATTTGAAAGATAAAAAACAATCCCTAGGTAGTGGCTTAACACTTGCAACCATAGAAAGATAACCAAAAAATGTATAATAACAAATTAGCTAGGTACATGCTTTTAAAACCCTCCAACTGTTAAAAGTAGAACAGTTCCAGTTACAAGGATTGCAGCTCTCTGTAGACCGGATTCATGAAACGGTTACGGAATGTTCTTCTCTTATCAAAAGATTTATTTGAATTTAGTTTAATAGCTGTTTAAAGGTATAAATTGAGGAATATGCTTACAAAGTTATAATATTGATTTTTTCTAATATAAACCAAACATAAGGGAAGGCTTTTTCAGGAAACAGCATGCTTTCTGTCTCTCCATCCTTTTATAGGAAAAGCTTTGTGCTAACCTTCCCAAAGCAATTTTAGTTTATAATTAATTTACTAAAATTACAGGTTGATATATTTTTAGGAGTATTATGGAAATGAAAGCTAAATTAATGATTATTTTAATAAATTCTTATTAAAATTGGAAAGAATAACAATTTCCATTACATTTGTGTGGATATTTACAGATTTTGTATTTGAACTAACCAATCATTAGCAATGTAATAAACATTATACAACACACAACAGTAACTAAACTATATAAATAATTGTAAATCATTAGAGTTTATATTTAATTTATTTATCTACGACACAGCATTTCAGTTACATTGCAAATTCCTGCAAGTTGTAGATTGGAACAGTTTCGAATGTTACGTTTCACTCGACAAGAGTTGGGGTGCAACGATTTTAAAGTTTGGAACTGCCTATACGTTGGAACGGTTCATCGTTGCTACTATTCTATGTGTGGAACAAAGAAGCAGTTCCAGTTGTTTCTGCCCATCTCTAATCTCTACCGTCAACTAAGTTTTGTTTCCATTGTGTTGGTGTAGATTTGGTTATGGTCTAAGATGTAATACTTTTAAACCACTGACCATTAGAACTTTCAATACACACATTGAAAACAAGAACCACGATACATGCATCATAGTAGTAGGCTACGCACCACAAATGTTCTAATATCCACTCAAATGGATGGCAGACACGAAAAAACAAACTTATAATCGTAAAAAATTGCATATACTTGTGTGAAAGTAAACAACTGCACCAACTAACCAAAAATGCATGCGCTCTTATAAAATTGGTAAATAGTTTCTGGAATATTCCCGTAGTGTCGTGAAATGAGATGAGAGTGACCAAGAAAGACTATTCTAGAAAACTCTTATTCTGTTCTCATGAAGCCCGAAGCCGCAAGCACGGTGGCACCAGTGTATGATAATAGTTCTTAAACTTTCTCACAGATGGTACAAGTGTCTCTATTTTGTAATTATTAATTTCTTTGAAAACGATGTTTAATTCGAAAAAATTTTAATTTGTTGTTTTATATTTGTTAAATTTCTCCACTGGGGGGGGGGGGGACTGTTCTCCTCCCTCCCCTGATCATGTTTAAATTTTTTAATTTCAATATTGTTATTTCACACTATGCTGAGAGATACATCCATAAATATGTGTAGGCCTAGCCAATTATCTATAATAATAATATTTAATATAAATTTATCTTTCGATTCCAAAAATCATAACACAATCTGCTCTTCTCTTTTTACTTTTTTTTCTAATGCGTTGTTATAATAAATGGTGTACACGAATTTCAAAGATGGATACCTTATGTAGACCTATATGATATGAGGAGTAGGTTTGAATATATTTATGCGGGGGGGGGCAAATTCATGCCGGGGGGTCCAGGAAAAACAATTATGCCGCTAGGCTGTGTATAGTTGTTTATCAATATGGTGGCCTTATCTCGCAATGTTTGTAACATTGATTGTAATCTATTGAGTCTTGTGGTTCTTTATTTTTATGATTAAGTTAGCCTCTCTCTTTGTGTTTCTGATACTGACTTTACCATACTGATAGCATTCAAATATAATAATGTTTGGTTTTTTTTTTTTTAATAAAGTTAGTACTCAATAAAAATATATATATATTTTAAATTACTTAACTTTTTAGCTAGATTCGATCTTGCTAATATTTGTTGAATTGTTTGAGGCTATATTCACTAATTTAACTATATAAAACAACTCTTTATTGACTGCATGAAAGAAAATAAATCAGATTTTTAAAGTTAGCAATTAACATTTTTTAAATCATAACTTTTGATACAATTTTAAAAAATGTAGACATACTGTTGCTCATTAAATTACACCTTGCCTTGAAGCTAACCTCCATCTTGGACCATTAGAACAATGAATGGCATTGCCAGTTATTTTATTAATAATTATTGGAAAATTGTAAATTGAAAGGTTGTATTCATCCTTTTAGTTTATTATAAAAGTTGGTTTATTTACAAATAGTTGAAGTTAAAATTTAGGTAGAGATAATTATGCAATTATTTGCATTGCAAATATTGAAGGTTCGTGTATTAAAAATGTAGAGAAATCACAACCCTATTTATTTTTAAAATGATATTAGTTCCAACAAGTTCGGATAAAGCATGGGGGAAAATCCGACTTATAGTGAAAATATGGCACTGAATTTGCATATACGTAGTTAAAAGGGAGAGCTTGCTTCATCTGGGAAATTTTTGTTTACTCCTCCAGAGTCTCAAGGGGAAATAATTGTAAGTTGGACACTGATTCAAGTAAAGAACTACTTGAAATATAATACAGACAGAATGAGCCTTGTGTGATTACCCCTCCTTACTTTTTGTGCATGTTATATTAATCCCTCATGCCAAAACTAGTTTGTACATAAATAATAATTTACAAATTACATTGTTCATTTTAATTACATTTTTGATGTTACACATTCTAACCCACTGTATTGGATCAGACTTTTTGAAATTGAAATAAAACGTTTAAATATAAAGGAGTGTAACTCATTAAATTGGATTTCTATTTTGTTATGAGAACAATGGCGCACCCAGATTTTTATTGCATTTGTTGTTTTAATATAATGGGTAAAGTAGTGTTAAGGACAAAATATGTACAAATAATGAACGAATATAGCAATTTTATCCAAAAATCAAATTTGATAATGAATAATAATTTGAGGAAATATTTTAGGCATATAATTTAATGTCTCAGAAGACTTTTTCATTTAAAATGAATGTTTTACTTTCAAGATGGTGGATCCAACAAGGCAGCCAAAAATGTAAACAACACCAAATGTAGTTATTAAACTAAATAAATGAAACTTTGTCATTAGAGAATATATATACTGTCTTTGAGCAATAAATTTATTTTATAATTGTTAAAAAGTACTTCAATCTTAGTAGTAAATTCGAATCAAATTTTCCCATTATTATTATTAAATAAAAACAAGTAAGGAAAAATGTTTATGTTCATACTTTCAGCATGAAACAACAAATGTAATATAATGTGTCATAAGAACACTTTTACATTTCAATTTCAATATGGCAACAAAATATTTGAAACTTTCTAAAATGTAGTATTTAGACACTAATAGATAAGATACTGGTTTGAAATGTGAATAAAAAATGTTAAAAAAAAAGTAAGGCAAAGGAGTGTCCCACATTTGCTTCTCTCTATTTCTTCCTCTGTTCAAGCACTTACTTCGATATTATTGTTTAGATGCTGTGGAACTTCAGCAAAGTTTTGCCATTTGCAATCTGCAGCCATCATTCTAAATTCTCTGAAAGAAATACATTTTCCAGGAGGCGGATTCTGTATCCCACCTGAGTACCTCACCACTGCTAACACCAAAATATCTAAAACATACAAATGATAAATTAAATAAGGTCAATTCAATTCTAATACTTTAATAGAGGATACAGGATTTATCTTTTAAATAATTCCATATTACACAGAAATGAGGGTGATGATATTGAGCAAAAATATATAAACTTTTGAGGAAGATTAATATAAATAAACAGTTGAAATTTGCTTACATAAGTAAAAAGCGGATTTCAGGTTTTTAATATTATTAAATACTATTTCACAAGCATAAAAGTAATTTATATATTGCAACACCACATCCGTAAAAATACACATTTGTTTAAACAAATACCTCTGAAACTATAAAAAGCTGTATTAGGAGGGAAAGTTAATTGGTTTATACTGCAAGTCTGCTTGATTTAAAAGTAACAAAGTTTGAATTTTCAAATTCTCCACATGAGACTTAAGTACACTTCAATAGTACATTATTTGAAAATTTAGATTAATTGATTTTTAAAATTCAGATTCCAAGATCTTATATTTAAATTTTGGTAACAACAGAGTTTTAAAACAATAGGTATATAAATTAATGATTTAAATAACTTTATTCCTCCTAGCTCAATCCAAATAATTTAAGAGAAAGGAATAGTTGGAGAAATACCAAACATTTAAATCAAACTTCTGTTTCCCTTCCACTATAGGGTTCTACTTGGGAAGGGAGGATAGTTTGTTTGGGATCCTAGGTTTTAAGCGAAATGTAATCAAAATTAATAGGGTGATTTAGAAATCAGGTATTTTTGTTCTTGGTCTTATCACAAGTAAATTGTCCTCAGATTTTGACTTAAATAATCATATTTTACATTGTATAAATATAGGTATTACCAAAATTCCTCCTCATAAAAATATATTATGAAAACACAAATCTATGTTTTAGCTACTTGGAAGTAGGCCTAACGGTTAACTGTCTTGTAAGCAAAGCCAACACACGCGTTGACTGATACAAATGTCTTACGTAAGCGGCGACAACACATCTGTTCAGCAGTTTTTATAAGTTCTCAAGACTTGTCTGTCCTTGGGATAAATCTTTAGTTTCATAATGATGGCGAATTATGAAGTGGTGTAGTAAAAGTGAGTTGGTGAGTCCGTATTCCGTATCCAATTTATATTCCCTAATACGAATATGTCTATAAATCCAATTAACAAGTGCAACTAATAGAACAGGAAATTCTTTTAGTCTGTTCTCGACATCGCCCAATGAGCTGTTGATTCGTACATGACAAGAAGGAACTACTAAAATACCGTTTTAAATTGGAGTCATTTCGAAAATTGTCAACATTTTTTTAAAATTATTATTAACTAGAACTCTCTAATTTTAACACTTTTGGGCATTGTAAGATGCTCATTTTAAAACTACACAAAATTAACTATGGTAAGTCTAGCAGGCCAAAAGCTGTCCTCTAAAACTATTTTAAAAACTAACGCCATTAACTAATTTTTAAAACAAAATCGAACCAAAAATGCGACCGCTAAAGCATTTACCGACAAACATACATATATTAAGTGACCAAAACATAATGCCAAATTACTTTTATGAGTAGGATCAGTGAATATTTCATAATGTAGGGCCTGAGTATTGATAGAGAGATCAATCGCAATAGCTAGAATTTCTGTAATATAGGTTTCTTAGCAACAATTATTTTTGGGAGGGGTGTAGTTTTTGTTTACTAGAGGATGAAAGAGTAAAATGGCGAGCAAGGATTTTTCTGTGCTTAGAAACTTGTTTGCATGCGCTTAAGATCTTTACTTTTGGAAACCTTACTTTTAATTTTGATACATGTATGAAGGCAAATTTGAAGAAACCTCTAATTTATAATTCGTAGAGAACAGAAAATCATTACGAAGTATCTTTCTTCCAATATATGTAGGCTAAATATAATTGATATTATTGAAGATAATTTGACTATTTAACAGGGGCGTTTTACCAACTATAATTAGGATTTTCAAGAACTATAGTAGAATTTTTACGAACAATTTCTTGTCTATTGCATCAGTTTGTCTTTACATTTCGATAAGAAATTTGTAAGATTGCAGAAGGCTACAGACATGAATCAGTTTCGTACTGGTATTGCGCACACAAAAATACCTAACACATAAAATATACTACTTTCGCTAAAGTAACACAAAAAATCAATAATCACATAAAAAATAAATAACAAAATTAAAACAGGCTAATATTATTTAAAAAAAGGTTAATAGGTTAAAGGTTAAAGGCTAATATTATTTTAGAGTAAAAGTTTTTTTTAAATCATTTTCCTCCTGGTATTACACACCTTCAAATCACGTGAGCGTTACTCGAAACCTGATTTGAATGTTTTTCAATTTTTTTATGCACTGTGAAACCCGACGAACGTCGTTATTTTATGCATGTTAGACTAATGAAGACTATAACAGCTGTTAAATTCATCAATCTTTCTCTTTTAAGTCTGCGACATAGTCACTGAGGTGAATTTTCAATTACAACCAATTATTTTTTTACCCAAAAACAGTTTTAATGCTGTGGTTAATCAAAGTGGGAGGAGTTAAATATCCTTAACCATCCTTACGTTAAATGTCTACTAAGTTGTTGTGGTTTAAATTCAAGTTGATTTTTTTTTTAAACTGAAATTTTATTTAGGTTATTGATTACTGCTCAGAACAACTGTTATATTTTATTAATTTGAGACCTTCGAATCTCATGGTTATTTTGCCAACGTCACGAGTGACATAATTTAACATGTTTGATGAACTTGGTTATAATCTAAAATTATCCTTTCTTTGGCTATCTCATAACAAGGCTCAGCATGGAACATTGTTTCCCCCCTCTTTTTATTAAAGTACCGTTTTATCGCCAAAATCAACACTCAAACAACTCTGGTTGATAAACAGCGACTTGCCTTTATTTACATTTACATTTACATTTCATAACCATCTCCATATTGTTTTTATATCAAGCATGCGCAGGAAAAGTGGCCGTATGTATTCCGGTCCTTACCTCGACTTTTAGGATTTCAACCAATTTTACCATTGTAACCCACTGTCAGTGGTTCATTACTAGTTTTAATATTAAATAAAAACCAGGAGTACTTAACCTATTATGGATAACAAATATTTGTTATGAAAATTATAGACTTTAATTATTAATTATATCCGATATTATCGGAACGCAAAAGAAGAGAGTTCGTCTTTTATTACTTCCTCAATGAGTAATGTAGATTAAGAAGATATATTGTAAGTAAACAAATCTAACAAGAATTTTAAAGTGTCTAATCGATTACTTATTTAGCCTATAATTAAAAAACAATAAACTAGTTTTATATTATGAATTAGTTGTTTAATACCTTTGAAAATTCAATTCTTAAAACTTATTCCGTCGAAATAGTTTAAACCGGCACAACACAGCACACTTACCGGCACAACACAGCACACTTACTACCGGCTTGATACTACGTAAATTGAAAGAACCGTTGCAGTTTTAACCAAGTTTACAGAATTGTTAATATATGAATCAAACAAAAAAGTTCCGACAACAAAACAATAACAAAGATTACTTACTGAAAACAGCTGACATTTTTCTACGTTAGAAAAACTCGTCTATTCACTGGATCTAGATAATATAGGCCTAAACTTTATACAGCACAAAACTCCTTTCAATAACTAGACTATGATCCGTGCTACTGTCCGGCTGTGGCTGTTCTCCCTACTCCCTTTCCGTTCTAATTATTAGGAGGGGTGGAAATACTAAGGGTGTTCACCCTTCATATGTTTAGACTGAGCAGAGAGCTCATATAGTATGTACAAATTATTTAAACTGTTAAATATAATAATACGTATACAATGCATTGAATACGGAAATATCAAATGACAGAATCTGCTAATAGTTAGTTACATTTAAATTGCAATATTACATTCTTCACATACAATCCTTGAAGGATTGTCAATCTTAACTATTAACTTAAAATTATATTTCATAAATATGTTAACACGATAAAGAATTACTAAATAAACCAGTGCCATTTCATAAAACTACTAACTTATAAGGTGATTTTTTTTTCTTTTTAAGTGCAGAAAATTACATTTCATAAATAATAATAGTTTATTTATTAAATAGTATCACTAGTATTATAAGTTGTAAGTCAACTGATGTTTGTTTACAGCTGTCATTTACATTAGATCGGTTAGGTTCAAAATGGAAATGGGTGACACAAATTGTGTCTAATTTGAGTTTGTTATTACAAAATGTGAAAGGTCTAAAAAGATGACGTTTACAATTTTAATATTGATTAAAGAAAATATTAGAGATGACAACTAAATTGTTTGACATATTTGCCTTACAAAAAATCAAAGTATGCATTATGGGACTATGTTGTACCCATTGGACTGATATCCTGTAAAACTATCCACTTTAATTAGATACATCGTACATGTGCTAGCATTAATCACGCCTTTGCCACATTCTATCCTTTTTTCAATACCCTGCGGTATCAGTGAAGCCTAAGGGGATATATAAGGTTACATGCCTAATTCGAGTAAATATAACGAATCAATATAAACTATTATTTGTAGATACCTA
Organism: Aphrophora alni; assembly: GCA_963513935.1. NCBI lineage: Eukaryota > Metazoa > Arthropoda > Insecta > Hemiptera > Aphrophoridae > Aphrophora > Aphrophora alni. The sequence continues at coordinate 81,561,943 of OY740766.1, forward strand.
AAATCGGATATAGTGAGTCCAAAAAAATAGATTTACCGTCTGCCTGCCTTTCGTATTGAACGTCCAAACTGATGAACCCATTTTGATCATGGTAAATGGTCATTTTCATCTAATTTAAAGTTATTATAGTTTGTTTGATATCTTAATTGTTTTTAATTAAAAGATAAAAACACAATAATGTATATCAATTTTCTCAAAATTGACACTATTTCGATAAAAATTTGTTAAAATGTAGCCCTTAAGTACCTAATCAAACCGTATCTTACAATTTTTCCAAACAATTCAGTTAAGCAGTTATCTGTTACAAAGCGAAAATGAACCATGTTCGATGATTATATCAAACTTGGATATAATTCTTTTGATTAAAGCTGAATGATTTATTAATGGTGTTTTCAATTGATAATTGTTAAACATAGGGTAAACTTCTGGTGTCGCCATCACTGGACAACCCCGAATCTATTTTGTTTCATTTTAGTTAACCAAAATACTGCAAAGGAAGCAAATTCGATTAATAACATTAATACATAATTATCCCTCTAGGCAGGTTTATTTTTCAATTAAAAACTTTGAGTCTGAAATATAAATCTTTTGGTTTATGAAACAGATAGATTTGATACTCTTTTAATATATGCTAATAATTTACACCATGACTTATACTATAACCTTCTTTTTAAAGAAACATACCCATGAATATATTAAACAATCCTAATAAACCGAGCAAAACATTTAGACACTCCCACAAAAAAAAAAAAAAAAATAAATAAAAAAATAATAATAATAGTAACCTTAAATTAACTAAACGTAATTGCAACACTCTATTCCAATTCTTAGTAGGTAGAAATAGGTCAAAAAGTGAAAATTAACCCAACAAAATCAATACGCCACTCCATTTTAGTCCAAATAGAGTTCAAATTTGAAAAAAATTACCCCAACAATATAGACCGCATGTGATTCATTTTCCACATTTAGTAGCATCAACTTTGAGATGCTACTCCTCACACAAATGAGTGTGCCACTAAAATAAATATTATGACCAAATTTGCCCTTAACGGAGTAAAACCATAATTTGTAAATTTAAAAAAGTACTGTCTAAATTTGGAATTTTTGTCACAAAATGGAAATTTAAAAAAATTAAATTGCCCCCTAAATGACCACAAAATGATCCTATAAAAATATAATTCAAAACGGCACAATAATGTTTAAATGAATATTTGTTAAAATTTTGGTTTAAAAAGATTAATAAAGCAACAAAAATAAAATGGATACACAAGTACGCAAAAGAAAGTTAACACGCTTATATACATATAAAAGTGTACATTGTTCTTTTATGTAAGAAACTGTAACTTAATTATGAACAACAAAATTACCATTCAATTACACATACAAATATTTTCAGTGTTGATTCTTTCTCAGCAATTTTTGATTGCACTCGGTAGACTATCCCATTTGGTTCTTGATACTGAACAAAAATTCATTCATAGGTTTTGTCAAAAATGAACCTGAATTTAAGCCAAGTTAAAGAACAATTTACAAAATATTTGTAGACATTGTGTAGGCCTATATTAATAACTATACATCAAGGAACATATAGCTACAATATTACTTTAACAATTCTGCAATATAATTTAAACGCTCTCCCGCAACAAATTCTGGGTCCGTCGGTCAGTGGTAATAAATTTATTTACTTTTTATTACTTTTTAACAATAAAATAATAAAAACTGTACAAAATAATTGAGGGTGATGTAAGTTTGTAAACGCAATGTTTTATTTAAATCAAATTTGTTAATTTGGCTGGGGAAAAATAACTAGCTAAATGTTACTCAAATGATGCAATAAAGCTTTCACGTTTTGAAGTCTGAGGTGGAACTTTTTCGGATGCTATTTTATTTTTGTTTTAAACTACCTGAATTGGTCACATTTTGGTATTACGTATTTCATCAGTCTGTCAACATCTTTTACTTAATAGTTCAAAGTTGATAATAACCGATCTTTGTGATAATTGGATCACTTAAACAAACATAAAAAAGTCTTATTGGAAGGATATTTTTTTGGCTTAGCATAGTTTCTAATCTTAGGATTAAAATATTCTCCGAGGATCCTAAACGATAATCAAATTGAATACAGTAAATGAAATAAATTTGAATCGCTCGCCCATTTAACCACAAGACGCTAGGGGAGCTAATTTTTAGCATATGATTTTCCAAGTATATGTTTTAGTATGTAAACATCTGTTTATTTATTCCTTTTCTAGAAGATTTAATATAAAATAATTGGCGATATCTTATCTCTATCACGACAGCGATATCCTACTAGTTGAATAAATTACAATTATTACATACAAATAATTTACTGAACTTACAAACTATACAAAAATTTGAATATAGCTTATATAGTAAATATTAAAACAATTAATCAATAGCCTGCGGAAAGACTATCATAGTTGTAGCGTAGATAATTTGTCTTCACATCATTTCGTTTAAGATAACTAAATCGATTTCCAGCTCTAGATATTAATGGCTTTCACTATCTTAATTACAGTTTCGTTGCGCTCATGTCTTATCGTTATTTGTCAAAAACATTTCTCATAACTCGACGTAAGCCTAATAACGAAAGTCATAAATTTGAGTTCATAATGTGACACAAGAGTTAAAATAACAAGATTCATCAAACCCGATATGAAAAAGAAATTTTGTTTAATGTTTGAGATGTCCGTATTTATTTTTTATGGGAGAGAAGTAGACACAGATAAGCCTGTAGTATCGTATCACGCAAGATTTACCGAAGGGTACTCTCTTGTCTATGATGAGGCTGTGTCGGTCACCTACAGATAATTTTTTTTTTTAAACTGGTAATAAATATAATTAAACCTTGCACTGTATACTACAGCTTTTGCCAAAAACAAAACAAATAAGAGAATCAGATGCAATCTGAATTAAGCTTTTTTCTTTTTAATTCGGCTCATACATGTATATTTCAAAACCATTTATTCTAACCATAATGTTTATGTTTTCAAAAATTTAAAAAAATGTTATGAACCCAGAACAAAGTTGTACTATGCATTCCTATAAATTGCTGAAATTTATCATATACACTCCATAATGTAAAAAAAATATTATGATGAATTAAAAAAGTAGGATTTCTTGTAACAAAATTGTTGAACAATTAAAACTTGACCTAGGTATTCACAAGATGTATTTATTTTTGTTTTGAATTAGTGTTTTAAAGTATTAAAACTTTCCATTTTAAAATCCATTATGAAATTATAACTGATATACTCCACTTAGTACAAGACATGTAAATCTACAAGTCATTTTTTTGTCAAGGTCAAGGTCACGATAAAAATTACACATAATTGGTTTTGGTAAAATTTGACCTTCCACTTATTTCAATTTAATTTAATTCCTACATTCAAATTCAGTATTCTCGTTTCTTTTTTATCATACAGGCTACTTATTAAATACCTTATACGCGGAAGGTAAAATGAACGATATAGACCACTGCATCAAAGAAACATTATTGTTTGTTATGTCGTGAAAATATAAATGTCTTTCTTTACGGGGACAAGGGTATTTCCCACCCACATGTACGTAACGTTTTTTCAAGTATCCTTTATCCTTACAAATCTGCAAGGGGCCATATTTTGTTAAACAGTTTTTTAGTGTTATGAATTTGCCTCCTAGCACGTCAATACGAGTAGCACATATAAAGTTAATTTCACAAGTACGAAGAACTGTGCTATAAAGTAGGGCTACAAAGAGAATCTGTTATGAAAGGAAGCTATAGTTCACTAACGATGCATGACCAAGTTGAAAGCGTGGAGAACAATTTCTGTCTCAGATGGATGTACAGTTGTCAGGTTACAACCAAAGATAGTTGAAACATGGTTCACAATGTCAAGCATTCATCATCGGTCAGCGAAACTATGTATTATTTTCAAATCCCGTATATGTAATAACCTATTTGTTTTAGCATTAAATATATTTCTATATAAGATTTTCGAAAATAGGAATTAGTCTCGAATAAAATTAAATTAAATTTAACAAGTTACATATATATTCTGAAGTGCTTTTTTTTAATATTTCAGAAACAACACACCTTTTTTCAACATCCTAAATAGACACGTGGTATGTTAGCATGCGAATCAATCTAAATTAGTGGGCGTGCTCTGCGGCGCTCATGCATCTCAGATGGACACGTGGTATGTTAGCATGCTATCAAACTAAAGTAGTGGGCGTTGCTCTGCGGCGCTCATGGATCTCAGATGGAAACGTGGTATGTTAGCATGCAAATCAATCTAAATTAGTGGGCGTTGCTCTGCGGAGCTCATGCATCTCAGATGGACACGTGGTATGTTAGCATGCAAATCAATCTAAAGTAGTGAGCGTTGCTCTGCGGAGCTCATGCATCTCAGATGGAAACGTGGTATGTTAGCATGCAAATCAATCTAAATTAGTGGGCGTTGCTCTGCGGAGCTCATGCATCTCAGATGGACACGTGGTATGTTAGCATGCAAATCAATCTAAAGTAGTGAGCGTTGCTCTGCGGAGCTCATGCATCTCAGATGGACACGTGGTATGTTAGCATGCAAATCAATCTAAAGTAGTGAGCGTTGCTCTACGGCGCTCATGCATCTCAGATGGAAACGTGGTATATTAGCATGCAAATCAATCTAAATTAGTGGGCGTTGCTCTACGGCGCTCATGCATCTCAGATGGACACGTGGTATGTTAGCATGCTATCAAACTAAAATAGTGGGCGTTGCTCTGCGGCGCTCATGCATCTCAGATGGAAACGTGGTATGTTAGCATGCAAATCAATCTAAATTAGTGGGCGTTGCTCTGCGGAGCTCATGCATCTCAGATGGACACGTGGTATGTTAGCATGCTATCAAACTAAAGTAGTGGGCGTTGCTCTACGGCGCTCATGCATCTCAGATGGAAACGTGGTATGTTAGCATGCAAATCAATCTAAATTAGTGGGCGTTGCTCTGCGGAGCTCATGCATCTCAGATGGACACGTGGTATGTTAGCATGCAAATCAATCTAAAGTAGTGAGCGTTGCTCTGCGGAGCTCATGCATCTCAGATGGAAACGTGGTATGTTAGCATGCAAATCAATCTAAATTAGTGGGCGTTGCTCTGCGGAGCTCATGCATCTCAGATGGACACGTGGTATGTTAGCATGCAAATCAATCTAAAGTAGTGAGCGTTGCTCTGCGGAGCTCATGCATCTCAGATGGACACGTGGTATGTTAGCATGAAAATCAATCTAAAGTAGTGAGCGTTGCTCTGCGGAGCTCATGCATCTCAGATGGACACGTGGTATGTTAGCATGCAAATCAATCTAAAGTAGTGAGCGTTGCTCTACGGCGCTCATGCATCTCAGATGGAAACGTGGTATGTTAGCATGAAAATCAATCTAAAGTAGTGAGCGTTGCTCTGCGGAGCTCATGCATCTCAGATGGACACGTGGTATGTTAGCATGCAAATCAATCTAAATTAGTGGGCGTTGCTCTGCGGCGCTCATGCATCTCAGATGGAAACGTGGTATGTTAGCATGCAAATCAATCTAAATTAGTGGGCGTTGCTCTGCGTAGCTCATGCATCTCAGATGGACACGTGGTATGTTAGCATGCAAATCAATCTAAATTAGTGGGCGTTGCTCTGCGGCGCTCATGCATCTCAGATGGAAACGTGGTATGTTAGCATGCAAATCAATCTAAAGTAGTGAGCGTTGCTCTGCGGAGCTCATGCATCTCAGATGGACACGTGGTATGTTAGCATGCAAATCAATCTAAAGTAGTGAGCGTTGCTCTGCGGAGCTCATGCATCTCAGATGGACACGTGGTATGTTAGCATGCAAATCAATCTAAATTAGTGGGCGTTGCTCTGCGGCGCTCATGCATCTCAGATGGAAACGTGGTATGTTAGCATGCAAATCAATCTAAATTAGTGGGCGTTGCTCTGCGGAGCTCATGCATCTCAGATGGACACGTGGTATGTTAGCATGCAAATCAATCTAAATTAGTGGGCGTTGCTCTACGGCGCTCATGCATCTCAGATGGACACGTGGTATGTTAGCATGCTATCAAACTAAAGTAGTGGGCGTTGCTCTGCGGAGCTCATGCATCTCAGATGGACACGTGGTATGTTAGCATGCAAATCAATCTAAATTAGTGGGCGTTGCTCTGCGGAGCTCATGCATCTCAGATGGACACGTGGTATGTTAGCATGCAAATCAATCTAAATTAGTGGGCGTTGCTCTACGGCGCTCATGCATCTCAGATGGACACGTGGTATGTTAGCATGCTATCAAACTAAAGTAGTGGGCGTTGCTCTGCGGAGCTCATGCATCTCAGATGGACACGTGGTATGTTAGCATGCAAATCAATCTAAAGTAGTGAGCGTTGCTCTGCGGAGCTCATGCATCTCAGATGGACACGTGGTATGTTAGCATGCAAATCAATCTAAAGTAGTGAGCGTTGCTCTGCGGAGCTCATGCATCTCAGATGGAAACGTGGTATGTTAGCATGCAAATCAATCTAAAGTAGTGAGCGTTGCTCTGCGGAGCTCATGCATCTCAGATGGACACGTGGTATATTAGCATGCAAATCAATCTAAATTAGTGGGCGTTGCTCTACGGCGCTCATGCATCTCAGATGGACACGTGGTATGTTAGCATGCTATCAAACTAAAGTAGTGGGCGTTGCTCTGCGGTGCTCATGCATCTCAGATGGACACGTGGTATGTTAGCATGCAAATCAATGTAAAGTAGTGAGCGTTGCTCTGCGGAGCTCATGCATCTCAGATGGACACGTGGTATGTTAGCATGCAAATCAATCTAAAGTAGTGAGCGTTGCTCTGCGGCGCTCATGCATCTCAGATGGACACGTGGTATGTTAGCATGCTATCAAACTAAAGTAGTGGGCGTTGCTCTGCGGCGCTCATGCATCTCAGATGGAAACGTGGTATGTTAGCATGCAAATCAATCTAAAGTAGTGAGCGTTGCTCTACGGCGCTCATGCATCTCAGATGGAAACGTGGTATGTTAGCATGCAAATCAAACTAAAGTAGTGGGCGTTGCTCTACGGCGCTCATGCATCTCAGATGGACACGTGGTATGTTAGCATGCTATCAAACTAAAGTAGTGGGCGTTGCTCTGCGGCGCTCATGCATCTCAGATGGAAACGTGGTATGTTAGCATGCAAATCAATCTAAAGTAGTGAGCGTTGCTCTGCGGAGCTCATGCATCTCAGATGGACACGTGGTATATTAGCATGCAAATCAATCTAAATTAGTGGGCGTTGCTCTACGGCGCTCATGCATCTCAGATGGACACGTTTTGTGTTAGCATGCTATCAAACTAAAGTAGTGAGCGTTGCTCTGCGGCACTCATGCATCTCAGATGGAAACGTGGTATGTTAGCATGCAAATCAATCTAAAGTAGTGAGCGTTGCTCTGCGGAGCTCATGCATCTCAGATGGACACGTGGCATGTTAGCATGCAAATCAATCCAAGATAGTGAGCGTTGGTCTGCGGAGCTCATGCATCTCATATGGACACGTGGCATGTTAGCATGCGAATCAATCCAAGATAGTGAGTGTTGGTTTGCGGAGCTCATGCATCTCATATGTACACGTAGCATGTTAGCATGAGAGTTTTATTGGGGTACCGCTTAGATTAGAACCGCGCGCCGGTTTTGTCTCGCGCAGGTAAAACTGTGGTAAGAGAGGAAGAGCCCGAGTTAGGCCAGACATACCCGGCCTCTCCTTCATTGCGTAGGACTTAATATTTTCTTTTTCAAACTTACTACAGTGTTAAAAAACTGTGAATGTGTATCGTTTATGTTCCTGAAAACTACAATTAATTAGTAAATTTAAATATTTTACAAAGTAAAAGACGATAAAATACATTAAATTATAGGTTTTAAATTGCTTTATATTATGGCAAAAATGTAACAATTTATCCCCATCACCGCTTCAATCCCCTCCCCCCCCATCGCCCCTACATGCATGAGCGAGCCACTCTCGAGATGACGGTTCTGCGCAGGTTTCTTTCTGTCTGGTAGGCCTTTAGTAACAATTATTTATACCAGCTGGCGCCCAATGGTAAAACTAAAAATATTGTTTACACCCTCAGATAAAAAGATTATTTCTAAAGTATCTTCTCATTTTCTCTTATCTGCCCTACTTAATGTAATTTGTAAGGGGTAAAAAACAAAAAACAATATGTAATGGACATTCTAAAAAAGTTTATACATTTAATTCACTAAAATATGATGTACTTTATCAATCCAGCTACTAGAGTTAAAATTAAAAATCAATTATATAATACGCTATCTTGATCTTCACACATCAATGCAAATATTAAAAATATGCAATAAAAATTATATATTTCATGCGAGTGAATCCACACACATGCGGGTGATCACAACGCTTCTGGCTGGGCTGGCGCTTGCAATGAATCAGTAAAACATTGACACAGTTACATTTACAGGTTGAGTAGTAGTTCGGCTGTCTCCCGTATAAAACATACTGAAAGGTGAACGTGGAACCAAGAGTAGTAAGAAATAAAACGGCTTATAGACCATGTAACCTCATCTTTTTATCCTGGTATCAATGAGACACCAGATTCATCTGGTGTCATCCATTCTTGTTAAAATTAGACAAGTATTATTTGTATTTGTATTCAACTTCCCTTAAAATATAAGAAATATAAGTGTCATTAAAATAGTCAGACATTTTAAAACATTAAAATTATGCTTCCGTTTTTTAATGTTTAGTTAAAGTACAAAATAATGTAATTCTCGACTTCGCGATTTATTACCATAATGTATTTCTATTCCACCAATTTTATCCATTTAATTTTTTTTTTAAAGTTCGTATACAGTTTCTTAAAACCATTGTTAATTTTGGTAAAATTGTTCAAATAAAAGTACAATATAGGTATACGAGGTGTGATAAAAAAATACCGTGAATAATTTTATTACGAACAAAGTAATAGGCTTACATCAAATATGAATTAATCTCCTTCAATGTACTATCGATGCACTTTTCCCTACGTTGATCTCAAGAATGCAAGCGTTTCTGGAAGGCTTCTTTCGGAAGGGCCTTCAGTTGCTTCGTCGTGGACCTCTCAATATAGGGAATGATGTCAAAACGTTCCCTTTTACAATGGTTTTTATTTTTGGGAATACCCAGAAGTCGCATGGTACTAAATCAGGAAAGTAAGACGGATGTGGACAGACAGGAACATTTATTTTCGGCAAAAAAATCACGAATCAGAAGCAAGGTGTGGCATAGCGCGTTGTCGTGATGATGGAGGAAGCCATTGGTCCATTTTTCTGGTCTCTTTCTCCGTTTATAGTTTGGCAAACGTTCCAGTATGTCCTTGTAATATTCGAAGTTTACAATTTTTTTCCCTTGGAACAAACTCTGATTGCCCTCGTTATTAAATTTTTTTTAAATAATAATAAAAAATTACCATGACCTTAACGTTTGTCTTTGACGTTCTTAGGTCGAGGAGAGCCACTCGTTTTCCACTGGGAACTCTGAATTTTCGTCTCAGGATCATATCCATAAAGCCAACTTTCATCTCCAGTTATATTCTGGCAATAAAGCCTGAATCTGTTTCAAGACGAACCTTCAATTCCTGACAGAGACGGAAATTCCTAAACACGACCTCACTCTTCAGAGTCTGGAAGCGGACTGACAAGTAACTTGTTCAAACTTGAAACTGACTATCTCAAAGGATGGGTTATCGAACTTATTACTTCAAATAGATGTAGCATCAGTAGTTAATGCTATAAAGATTCACTCACCTTTTTTTTTTTAATCACACCTCGTGGAGTCCCTTAAAAAAAGTCACCTTTGATAATGTCTATGATAATTATTGACCTAGCTATTCGAGCTATAGAAATGTCCAAGGTTAAACAAAGAGTTCGCAAGTGGAGTCCCTTAAAAAAAGTCACCTTTGATAATGTCTATGATAATTATTGACCTAGCTATTCGAGCTATAGAAATGTCCAAGGTTAAACAAAGAGTTCGCAAGTGGAGTCCCTTAAAATAAAGTCACCTTTGATAATGTCTATGATAATTATTGACTTAGCTATTCGAGCTATAGAAATGTCCAAGGTTAAACAAAGAGTTCGCAAGTGGAGTCCCTAAAAAAAGTCACCTTTGATAATGTCTATGATAATTATTGACCTAGCTATTCGAGCTATAGAAATGTCCAAGGTTAAACAAAGAGTTCGCAAGTGGAGTCCCTAAAAAAAGTCACCTTTGATAATGTCTATGATAATTATTGACCTAGCTATTCGAGCTATAGAAATGTCCAAGGTTAAACAAAGAGTTCGCAAGTGGAGTCCCTTAAAAAAAGTCACCTTTGATAATGTCTATGATAATTATTGACTTAGCTATTTGAGCTATAGAAATGTCCAAGGATAAACAAACTTTTCAAACATATCCTTTTTGGGGCTCAAATAATAGCTGATTATTCACATTTAGGTCATAGCACGCATAAATATATACCAAATATTTTACCGAAAGCCAAAATAATAATATCCAACAATTGGATGAATTTTCAGTGATTTCAAATTTTAATCCCTAATATAATAAATATTTTTATACCTACAGGAATCGAAAATACAGTACTATTATTCAATATTGCAAATAATAGTAGACTATAATCCACAGTAATATTATTAAATAATTAAGTTGCGAATCAACATCATATTTACATTTTTTGTTTATAATGATTTAATTATTTTGATGTTTGGAAAATATGTTCTGTAGATATGTATTGAAGTAAAGTGAGTGTATTGCTTCAAGAATAAAATACATCTCTAACAATTTTGCAAGACAAGTCTGTTAAGAAAGAATTTTGTTTTTGAAACTTCATTTTAACTGAGATATTTGTCTGAAGCCCATTTTAATCTGATACATCTGTTTTTAAATCCACTTAAGAAAATGTTTATATTTTAGGTGATGTCAGTTCCTTAGCCCAATTTAACAGATATGATAGTTTTAAAGCTCATTATAGAAGCTTCCTTATGTAGGACAAATAATATGAAGCCTACATGTTAAATTGATTGAAGTCGAACAACAGTTACGAATATACCAGAGCGCTTACTTTAATTTCTAGGTTATACGGTTAAAATACAGTTGATTAGCTATACATTAAATATTTACTATCACTGATCATAACTAATGGTATCATTGGATACGCAGAGTCAATTATTGATATCAGATGATACAGCAGATCATTGGTAAAATATATAAGAAAAATAATTTAAAATGGTAAGCAATTTGAAACTGGTTGAAGGATTTTTAACTAATTTGTGTTATAACCATAGGAACTTATTTGCCACCTTTCCTTGAAATTGTTCTAACTTGGGAGAAAAAATTAACTACAGACTAACGGCGGACAGAAACTAATATTTTTTAATTTAAAGGATTTGCATAAGTTTCGATATTTTCTGCTCTTTAATTAAGACTGAAAAAATAATTGTTACCCAAACTTTGCGAATATAGCGAATTGCGATCTCCCTCATGTAAACACACGTTTACATGAAGTAATTTAGCACCATTTTGGCTCAATGAGCTATACAGTCAATAAATTTTCTAGAGGTCGCAATTCTAGTTCAATTATACCAAAAATTGGTATGTAGACTTGGTTTTACAAATCTTTGGACAAGTTCGTTAACCAGAAAAATCAGTTAATAATTTTTTTAAAGAGTCCCAATTTACGAATTATAAGAAACTGTTTTATAACTACAATTCGCAATACAACATTCCACAATAGTTCGTATTGTAACGTTTGGAAATGTGTATCCAATGATGCCTAAACTTATGTAGTATTCAAAAATAAGAAAGTTATATTTAAAAAACACTATAAAACAATCGGCATTAAGTAACAGGATTTTTGGTTGAATTTTAGTCATATTTAGTATTTAAACTAAATTTAATCTTTATTGAATAAGATTTTAAAAAGATCAAACAATTTTTTTTTTTAATTATTGCTTTGTTAGCACTGATGGATGTAAAAATATGGAAAATCGAGTTTGGACGTTAATATAAAATTAACCAATTTTCCTAAAACAAATCCGACATACCATAATTTTCCTTGTTTAAATCTGGATTGGTTGATGTCACAGGAGATTTTTTTATTTTAATACTATTGCGGTTGGAATAAAAAAGTAACGGGTTTTTCCACTCTTCAGACAAGTGTCTACTTTAAATAATAAATCAAATAAAAAAAAATGTTTAACATCCACGTTTTTAAAACGGACTAAAAAGTATAAAATAATTTTTCATAACCCTTCTACAATTTTGGGGGAGGATTGTTAGTGGCTATGGATATATTTGGAATAGAGAGAAAAACATGGGACGCAGGCCATCTATGATATTAATATAATATTATTTTTTTAATATTATTAAAAAAATTTAATATAATTAAAAATGATGATCATTATTACATTTCAAATTATCAGAGTGGAGTGCGTTTCGCGGTTCAATAGCGCGGGCCGGTCGACCGGGTTGGGCCGGACCCAGGCTATTGTTGGTGCGCGTTAATATTTTACCCGTCTTCCCAAAATGAGGGACTATGAAACTGCCCCGATATTTTAGATACGTTTGAAATGATGAAACTGCCCCGTTCATTAAAGAGGATCAAGAAAGGTCGCCCCGCAAGACCAGAAATGCGGAAATTGCCCCGAGCGCAATTTCGGTAGTATGTGTTTAAATTTAACCTCAATCAATCATATAAACCCAGGTTAGGTTAGGTTAGGTCTCGTAGCGTAACATGTAAAGTAAAATAAAATTTTCAATATTATTTGGGCGCTCGGGGCAATTTCAGCTTTTCTAGACTTGCGAGGCGACCCTTCCTAATCCTCTTTAATGAGCGGGGCAGTTTCATCGTTTCAAAAGTACCCACAATGTCGGGGCAGTTTCACTACACCCCCAAAATGAACACAGTATAGTGCACCAGAGTGCGTTTAATCATTTAGCGCTCAGAAGTGGATTATTTGTCTCTGGTCGTGCGGTGTAGCCCCATTAGACTACGCTTCCTAGGCCCGGATCAAAACAATATTTGGTTTGTGTTACATATAGTTTGGACGTTAATATGAAATTAACCAAGTGACCTAAAAAAAATTATTATTCCTTATTTTCCTTGTTTAATTCTGTGTTGATTGATGTTAAAGTTTATTAAAACTTTGACTGATATTTTGAGATTTATTATTTTTAATTTATTTTAATTAGCCACGCGTTAAGGTGCCGAATATATTTTAATATATATTAATTTTAATGCCCAATTATAAAATGTAAAGACTGTATGAAATTAGAATTAAATTTGTTAAGGTTAATCTAAGTTAAAATTAAGTATATTAAAAAATTCCTTTTTTTAATAATTTGTTATTACACGGTCTTGCCACCGTGACTTATTTTTCTTACTGAATCAAAATGGTTGCCGTCTTTCATGGTTTTACAACATTTCCCATAGATGATCAAACTGTGTTGGTGGTTTTACTCAAATTGCTGTCCTAAATTATAATTTACTTATTAAAGGTCCTTAATTAATCCCCTTCTTACACATTTAATTCTCTATGTCTCCGGTCTGTTAAATAAAAAACTCCTGTACATTTTTTTTCTGACCTAACATCAATTAAGGATTTTGGAATATTATTGTTGCCTACTTATATTAAAATACTTAGGCATTTTATCTTTGTTGAATTTCATTAGAAATTGGTATAATTACATTGTTCGCTAGGCTATAATTGTGGCCTATTACACAATTTTTTCTGTAATGCTATATTATTTTCATTGCAGTTGGGGCGGGGGGAAGTATCGTATTTTCAACTTTTGAAAATAAAATAAATTATAATTCTGTAATGAGCAGTGTTACGCTTTTAAACCAACCAATTTCTTTGACAGACTTAACAAATAGGCCTAATCAATTTGCTATTTGATTGATAAAAATAGACATAAAAACATTATGAAATTAATCAAAGAAAAAAATAGACTTTGATATCCATCAACGTAAAATTAAACAAGGAAAATAATGGTACAATATAACTGTTTTTTTAAGTCACTAGGTTAATTTTGTATTTAGTATACAAATCGTATTTGGAAGCGAACGCGAACGCAGCAACACCGCAAGATGAGAGACAATAGAAACCGATATGAGCGCGTCTCTCTGGTCTCTCTGGTGGTACATATGAGAAGAAGGGCCCAATCGCTACGCTCATCTCGATGACTAGCTCTGGATATCATAACTATACGAATATCACACTTTCTTGGTCATTTCCTACAATAACTTCGCTAGAGCGGAATATCTTTATCATTACATGCAGAATGAAATTTACAAGTTTTATCTAATTTGGTGTGTTATAAGTTGAATAACATGGGAAATATGAACAAAAAGTGTTTAAAACAGCCGCCATTAGACATTTTTAATTAGATTTTTCTGAAATCAACTCGTCACCAAAAAATATCAGTACAGTAATTTTCAGTCAATAGGTGAAAATGACCCATGGACGGAGCCTTTAAAAATATCTACAGTATATATTTAAAAGGCTAACTTTTTTCGCTTGTGCCAAAAACGCGATCTCAGCGAAATCGAATTTGATTAATCGAGTTTTTAATGACAGTGCTCACCGGTTATTTTTGTTTAACGCAATAGATGCATGGGAAAATTTATATATTAACAAGTACCGTTATATAACTAACTAATGAATTAGGGCCGATACAAAATTCTATATTAAAGTAAAACATACATTTTTTTTTTCTTTAGATTAGATTTTTCTGAATTTTAATGCACTATGTATAGTCCCCTATTCTAAATTGGATGTACCTTTCTTAATTTTTGTTGCACCTAACGTGCTTACCAGACGGATATTTCCTGAGTTCATGAAACGTGTTGATCAGTCAAAAACTACTGGTCGAATTTCACTGAGGTTTCCAAACTTACCCTTTATTTTTATACAAGGTAAATAAAATATCAAATTTCTAAAATATAACTCCAAAATATTGATAAATTTATTTTGAATTTTGGTGATAATTTTTTGTTTAGAAAATTGTAGACATGAGTTGACACCAATAGTAAATGCAGAATGAATATCTTCATGTTCGGTTTGAAATAATTTAGGATATTTTAAATTTAATTAATAAGGTAAACTGCCGCCATTTTAGGATTGTTATTGGCTAACGAACTTGTCCAATATATTGCAGTAAATCTTGCAAACTAACCTACATCAAAGTAAGCAGATCAAAGTTTCGTAGCTATCTCCCAGAAATTTTAGATTCAATTCACTTTAGTGTTTTTCAAGTTATTCATGATCTTTAGTTTCCTTTATTACATGCGGTTAGTCGCATTTATTTTGGTTAAAATCTTCAGATTTCACCAATTTAGGCTAAAATCACTGAAATAACTTTAATAACCATACCTTCTAGGGTGGCAGCCATGATTTATTTTCAATTTTTATAGATAACTTTCGGCATTGTTACAGAAAAGGCTAACAAAATTAGTTATTTGTGTCCGTACCGTGGTTGATTTGACAGTTTATCAAAATCGTGAGCTCGTTCGATTTTGAAAAATAAAAATTGTAATATTTCTTTCATAATTTCTAATCATTTAATTGTCCAAAATATGAAAAGCAGTCTAAATTGGATACATGTCTAAATTAGTTCCATAAACCGAAATTTACAAGATCACTCCATCTGGTTAAGAACCCTAAAAAAAATAAAGCCGCAAAAAGTTTTTTTAATCATCAAATCTGTACGTACTCTACAGATACAAGACAAACCAATTATGTACATTGTTGAGGGAGGAATGTAATGTCTTTGAACAATGCAGGATGTGCAAAGAATTATTCTGTATTTTTAAGGAAAAGTACAAAACTTGTTACACAAGATCAGAGGATACACCATTATTATTTCAACAGGATTTTCCTACCACTAACTTCCAAGGATGTTGTGACGTAGTGTGGTTTATTTCACCAGGCTGTAATACTTTGTCCACTTCCTTCCTTCCTACATACCTTCCTCTATTAACGTTGTCTCATGAGTAGCCTACGTCATATGTTTAGGTTGACTAATAAGTAAGTCCTCTCGTGGGTACAGAATAGTTGATAGTTAGGCTTAGGCCTGTATCATGAAATACCTATAACAGCTGACATTGTGGAATGGGACTTTCTTTTCCTATTCTGTATTACTCGTTTTGCGACCATTACCTTGATATTAATATAAGCGGATGGGTGTTGTCGAATTGGGCCCACGGTCAGTTCGGAGGCAGTGTCGAATTGGGCCCATACCTCTACAATCATGACCTACAAAATGGAATGCTCGCATCCACCTTAGTTATAAATACATTAACATCTAAAATAGGTGTTTGGTTAGGTTAGGTTAGGTTAGGTGTAAATATTTTAGGTTACCATATTATAGACGTTTGGCTATTTAAGGAATGTCTGATCACTTAACAAAGCTAATGTTGCCCGATCATCTATCTAATGATAAACGTTGCCCGACTGACCAGGGGCCCAATTCAACCCCGACCCTTCGATGGTTGACGGTAATCCGCCTAGGAATGTTTTGGCTGTGGGCTCAGTTCGACCGTGTCCAAGCGGATCGCCGGATGAGGCAGTTGTAAAAAATGTGCTGTTGTGGCTGGCTTGATTCTAACTAGTTAGGGATGATTCTAACTAGGTATGATTTTTGTACATTTCCTTACAAATATTTAGAATAATACTTTGCATATCTTGGATCGTTTAAAGTCAATACGTTTCTTTTAACATTCTAATTTAGGTACAGTTTTTGTGATTGAAAAGAAAATATTTTTTGTCTTCAACATTTAAAACCAATTTAGACTGCTTTTCATATTTTGGACAATTAAATGATTAGAAATTATGAAAGAAATATTACAATTTTTATTTTTCAAAATCGAACGAGCTCACGATTTTGATAAACTGTCAAATCAACCACGGTACGGACACAAATAACTAATTTTGTTAGCCTTTTCTGTAACAATGCCGAAAGTTATCTATAAAAATTGAAAATAAATCATGGCTGCCACCCTAGAAGGTATGGTTATTAAAGTTATTTCAGTGATTTTAGCCTAAATTGGTGAAATCTGAAGATTTTAACCAAAATAAATGCGACTAACCGCATGTAATAAAGGAAACTAAAGATCATGAATAACTTGAAAAACACTAAAGTGAATTGAATCTAAAATTTCTGGGAGATAGCTACGAAACTTTGATCTGCTTACTTTGATGTAGGTTAGTTTGCAAGATTTACTGCAATATATTGGACAAGTTCGTTAGCCAATAACAATCCTAAAATGGCGGCAGTTTACCTTATTAATTAAATTTAAAATATCCTAAATTATTTCAAACCGAACATGAAGATATTCATTCTGCATTTACTATTGGTGTCAACTCATGTCTACAATTTTCTAAACAAAAAATTATCACCAAAATTCAAAATAAATTTATCAATATTTTGGAGTTATATTTTAGAACTTTGATATTTTATTTACCTTGTATAAAAATAAAGGGTAAGTTTGGAAACCTCAGTGAAATTCGACCAGTAGTTTTTGACTGATCATCCGTTTCAAAGCCTCAGGAAAATGTAATGTGCTACAACATTATGTCCTGAAAAGATCGAATATTTAAAATAGGATTGAAGTTCTTTATTAAATACTATTGTAATACGCTAATAATTCATTTCAATCACAAACTTAAAATAGCAAATTTTACTGTAGTTTTTCAATAAAATATTAAGTACAGCGAGAGAGGAAAAACACTATATTTTAAGAATATTTAATATTAGTCCTAACATGGTTTTAGTTCAGCCTTCCTAAATACAAAAACGTTGAGAGTACTAGACACACCTTCATTGTATGTGCACACGCCGTGTTTAATGATCCGTGTATGATTGTCGAGGTGGTACTGTACAAATCTGAAATTGTGATTGTAGCATCTGTTGTTTTCTATTTCCAGAGATGCCAGGTGTATAGATGAGTCTACCCCCTGCACACAACATCTGCATGACAAGGAATGGTTCTCGGCTCTCATTGGCAATGTTTAGAAATATACAATGTCCCTAAATACATAAAGACAATTTGGGAATAGATTCATTACATAAATAAAAGTAATAAAATTCCTATAAACATAAGTCCGTGTATTTAGTCTAAACAAATTTATAATTTCTGAAACAAAATAAATGATATATTGTGTCTCGATTTGGAATATACATTTTGTTAACTAACCTTTTACCTGAATATTAAAACCTAGACTTTAATTCGTACATTTTCAAAATGGCGGCCGTTTACTTTTTTTAATGTCGAATGTCTCAAAAACTTGACACAAAATACTCTCGTCTTTTGACAACAAACGAGAAGATGTCTTTATTTGTATTGAAAGTAAAAAGATAACCCAGTTATCGTTAAAACAACACAAAAATTATTTCTCGGCAATTGACTACAACATCGAGAAGTTTATGATAAGAGTTAGTTATTACTTATTGAATGAATAGATGTTACATTTTGGAGAACAAAAAATTATAAATCTTAAACTTCTGGGCGTTGAAGTCAACTAAGATATTATTTTTACGATGACTAGGTGATCTTTTGGCGTATAATAAATATTTCTTCGTATTTGTTGTCAAAAGAGCAAAATTATTTGTCTCGTGTAACCTATATTTGTTGTAAAGCTAGAGGTTTTTCAAATATGCGACATTAAAAATTAATCCGTAATTTTAAATACAAAATAAAGTCATGATTTTTAGTATGCCGATAATAGGTATCGTAAACAAATAAAACGTATATTAAATCTAGGCTCAATATTATCCATTTCAAAAGTTTTTAATTTGCTTAGAAGAAACATAAACACTTGTTTAAAAGGCGAAAAACCTTTCGGTCCTCATCGCATTTAAAATTTATTTAGTAATTTTTATGAAATAAATTCATTTCCAAATTTACTATTTGTATTTCAGGGGCACTCTGTGCACAAAAAGCTTTATTTTTTACCACGCTTTTTTTAGTTCGGTTTCCGTCATATCTGTCAGTCTGTCCGGGTTGAATTTTGCAATCGAGTTTAAACTAACTTCCCGATAAGCTAGAGACCTGAAATTTTGAAAATAGGTCAGAATTGGATGACAATACAATATTCAGTTGGTTTCTCGTCTCTACATTTGTTTAAACAATAGTTATTTAAACAAATAAAAATGAGCCCATGAAATATAGATTTTTTAAAGGCGTTATCGCTTTTGAATGGTAACCGGAATATTGAAGTAGGATGAGGTAAATTTTTCATGGCTTGTGAGAGTTATTGGATTAATAATAAATCAAATTTAAAAAAAATTAATATACCAATTTGGTGTGCTAAGCGTATATGTGAATATTACATTTCCGACTATCGTTACAACGGTTAAAGAGACGGCTACAAACACGGCAAGTTGGGATACAACAGGAATCTAAAGCAGATAAGTTGGCAAGATTAACCAAACGCCAAAAGCGAGCTACAGAACGTCCCGAAAAACAGCGCAAGATCGAACTTGAAAATTATAAGAAACGAAAGGCTCTAGCGAGGTCGCGTGAAACGGGGGACGCAAATTCATCTCGACTTGCCGATGACGTGCATCGACATGCTCAAGCAAGAGCAAACGAAGCTCCGGAAGCGCATGCTGCTCGGCTTGCTAGTGATGCACGCCGCATTCTGAAAAACGAACGTGCGAAACTCCCGAGACGCATAAACAGGATGTGAAATGCATTGGGAATTTCCTATATATGTCCCTGTCAGAGTCCCATCAATATATACAAAACCGATTGAAACCTTTCACCCGGACATAAACTAAAAAACAGAAAATAATAAATCAAATAAACCTTTTTTTTTTTAACATACCACGTTTTTAAAACGAACTAAAAAGTATAAAATAATTTTCATGATCCTTCTAAAATTTTGAGGAAGGATTGTTAGTGGAGAGAAAAACGTGGGGCGCAGCCAGTAAATAATACAAGTAGACAATCCGGATGAATTTACATCTAATTTCAGTGAATCGGAAATAAGATTCACTGTAATTTAATTTATTTACTCCTCCTTAACTATCATAGATTGCCTACGACCCACGTTTTTCTCTCCAAGTATTTCAAATATATCCATAGCCACAATCCCCCCTCAAAATTGTAGAAGGATCATGAAAAATTATTTTATACTTTTTAGTTCGTTTTAAAAACGTGGTATGTTAAAAAAAAATTATTTGATTTACTATCTATTATTAAAAGCACCTAAAACTACCAAAATTGAAATTTATAGGTTAGGTAACGAATTTGAACTGAACGCTTGATAAAAGATTCTGATACAGATTATTGAGTGCATGATATCGACCTGAATTTCAACTTAAATTACGAAGAACAGCATGGTTCATCTGAGAAAAATGTAACATAAACTAATAATTAACTGTAAAGTGTCATTGATTGATTGTTAAAATAAGGAAACTAAATTTACCGAATGTAGAGAGGCCTGCGGGACTCACCGATAGAATGCGTTCACGTACAAAGCTGGTAATAAGCGATTTGTGACTTGCAGCTTGTTCCAAGAACTTGCAGATATGCTTGTGGGGTTTCACGTACAAAACTGGAAACAAGCAGTTCTACCAACTGACTGACACACCGACACATGCAGAAGATCTTCAAGTGATGAGCTATTTTTGTTACAAAAAGTATATTTAAAAATGTTGCTTAGGAAAATTAGGCGAATACCACCTTCTTCAATTTAAACCACTAATATTAGATTTTCTCCTATATGAGAATGGAGATATAGAAGGATTGTTGCGAAAAAGTGAGTGAACTGGCTCAAAGAACCTATATTTCCAGAAGAGAGCTTAATCATTTGTTTTATGTAAGATTTACTGATAAAATTACTGAAAGTCGAAAATCGAAATTTTTGTATTATCAATATCACATCTTAATAATGTCAATATAATCTAGAAGTAGGCCTAGAGTGATTTTTGTCGAATTCGCCTCTCATATTCCGAAAATAGAACCGTAGAACAGAATATCTGAATAATACTTTGGAAATGCAGAAAAAAGAGGAGCTACCCATGGACTGTAAGAATGACAACATTGACAATGGCAGTAGAGATCTTTGTGGAATTCGCCCCTTCTCTTCTTCTCAACAAGGTTTTCTTTGTTCGCTGCAGTTTTAGTGCCTGTCTGGACCCGTCTCCTTTTTTATATTGTTAATCAGTTTAACACAAAGCAATGAGTGTTCAAGGATGGTTATTTCTGTATTTTTTCATTTCTATGTTGGTTGGTTTAATAGTTTGATTATATTGTTTTGCTTAACTCTTATAATAAATATAAAAACAAAAGCATAGTATCATTTTTCCTTCATGTTATTTTAAAATCAAAGTGAATGACGAAATAGGAAATGTGATGAAATTACACGGAAGCGGAAGAGGAAACCAGATAAGTGGATAGTAAAGGAGTTTAAAAAGGAGACGAAATCTAGGTAAGTCTTATTTATCTTTAAATATATGAAGAGTGTTGTTCCTTCAAGAGAGATTGGATAAGTACACAGAATATTCATAATGGCTAAACAATTTGTAGGGCCTATCCTGAAAGTGCACCACTGCCACAAAATTTTTACAATGAATATAATAATAGAGTTTGAACTACATACCTAAAATCGACACGTGAAATATTTGTTCTAAGTTGGATACTGAAATTAGTGATCTGAATAAAGTAGGCCATTCAGCCTTGGAAAATAGCGGAACTAAAAAGAAAGAATATTATTTTTTTAGGACATTTAAAAAAAGTGAAACGGCTCAAAAATTATTGAAGTCATTTGCTAACAATGAGGATAATACTGTAGTCGCAGTTGATTTACAACAAACACTACCTGCTTCTACTAAATTACCTTGTGATGCACAATATTATAAACGTAGAATATGAACCTACAATAAATTATTTATGAATTCACAATATAAAAAATAAAGCTTGTTCAATGTTTGTCTGGGATGAAACTAGGCTATTGAAAAGAGAGGCTCTTGTGAGATTACCAGTTTTATTAATAGTTACTTGTATAATTTGGCTACTATAAAAAATGTTTAGGCTATGTGTTTAGTGATAACTGCGCTGGACAAAATGAAAACTTGAAAAAGTAATCAGTGAAACAAAGGCATTACTAAATTAAAAACTTTAGTTTTCCATAAAGTAAATTTAAAAAAAAAGGAATTCAGAGTGCTAAATTTAAAAATCGAAAACTTTTGACTTCTCAAATGAACACACAGTTGGGTTTCAAATATTGTGCACCTATCTTATAACCTTACACTTGTGAAAATTCAGCTTTAGTAATCCAAAAGCTGATGTGATCAATGTGGAAGAGGAAGTTCAAATTGATGGCATTTTGGAATACAACTTGGAAACTTTTAAAATTAGGACGCAATTTCTTTACCATTTTGAGAGTAATAAGTTGAAATTATTCCTTTTTTTCATTTTTAACTGTGTATTATTTTTGTTTGTAATATGTTATTTTATCATAACATAATTTTGTTCTGATACAAATAAATTGGAGTACTAATAATAATCCCGTTGAACATTCAACAAATTTAAATTGACTCATTATTATAAATTTTTATATTTATTGTTATTTTTAATTTTATTGTAAATGTTATTATGAAGAAAATTAAATACTGATAATTATTACGAATTTCATTTATTTTAACACAATTACACATAATAATAATAATTGTGCATTATGCAATTATTACTAAACAAAATATTACTAATAGCTATTCTACAATAAATAATAACATTGCTGTGTATTTTATTCAAAATACATTGGGTAACTTACTGTAATGTTTTCAAAATTAATCCCCTTTAAAAATGAAAAATAATTACAAAAAATTGGGCATAAGAATAGATTAAGTAATAAAATATTATTTTTATATTATAATACTGTAAAGCAAACTTTAGTAGTAGAATGGGTAGCATTCGCCCTGTAAGAAGAAGCAACATTGAAAATGTAATTTTCTCAAAACTACAATTTTTGTTATATTCGTCTTTTCTCCTCTCAACGTCTGAATTTTCAAATTATTTTAAAACTCAATTAGTTAATTTAAAATAGTGATAATGCTAACATTTATAAACAACAATAATATTTACAAACACAAATTTTGATATAACAATTAAAGGGGAATTTCGCAGTTTATTTAACATAACATAACGTTTCGGTTAACAAAACTTATCCGTTTTAATACATATATATATATATAATTATATATATATATATATATATATATATATTTAAAATTAAATTAGTTCCATTATTTAAGATTTGTTTTAAGCCAGGGTTTTTAAAAACTACTGAAGGCCTATGTTAAAATATCGACAACAGATATTTTAATAGGGATGTTACAATGAAGTTAAGGATGACAATACCAAATGTATATAATATAGCACAAAGTTTATCTTAGCTAGCTAACTCTTATGATACAACATAATTTTAAATGTCTTATTTAAAGTTTGTACTAATCAAAAATAACCCTCATTTCCGTGAACATCTTCGGTGTTATCAATAGGGAGTGTTTTGAAGAGATGGATGAATATCCAGTTCTGTTTCTAGTTTCGGCTTGGTATGATAATTCATATTATAACTCATATACCGAAAAAGATCCAACTGTGGATGGAGAGATTTGATCTAGTTGAATTTTGACTGTTCACCCTCAGCTTCCTTTTTCTCCTTTGTTTGCAATTTCTTTTTTTTTACACAAAATTTCAAGCTTTTTTCTCTCATGCTCCAACATTTAAGATGTATAGTCATCAGATCTTTTCTGTTTCCAAACCCAATGAACTAACGTTCACACTTATACTAACAAATAAACGGCGCAAAACGTTACGCTAACGTAAACATCATAAAAAGGAAAATGTATAATGATATAAATTTCACTCAAAAGATATTGTCTAGCTATGGCTTACTGTTTATAGGGTATTCCAAAGAACAAGACATGTTCGATATGGAATATTTATGACAGGCTAGGCCGAGTCAAACTATTAATATTCGGTTGTAAATTACTATGTACATTTCTGAAACATTTACAATTTTCTATAGTGGAAGTCATTCAATGTTATGTTGTTTATAACAATAACAACCAACTGAAGAGAAAGTCGCCTACAGTATTAACTATTTATGGTAGAATAAGATTTTCCTCCTTGCAAAAGACAAAGTTTTATATTTACAAGGAACTAGGTTGTCACTTTTGGAATCAACTTTATTTGTTTTTTTCTATTTTAATTTGTATTATGGTTTTGTAAAACATACATTTTGTTTTTCTATAATAAAATTCAGACAAATATTAGGGCCTACAATTGTTTTTTTTTTTTTTTTTTTTTCTTTTTCTTTTTTTTTCAATTGTGTAAACTATACTTAAGAACAGTTTTATGCAAGATGTACACATGTTTTATAGAAGAGAAACCACTTCCACTATTCGTGGAAAATAGGCCTACTTACTAATTAGTGATCAAGTACACATCAATATTAAGAATGATAAAATATAACGATTTTAATAATATCTGTACTGAAATAACGCAATACTTAATTAAATTGCAGGGCATTATATCGTATTTTTAATGAAGTTATTTGGAACTAGGGTACAAATAAATGATTAACACACGATAGTGAAAATAACTCCGTAACTATTACCCTTTCTTCAACAACTCTAAACTATACATGGTAGATATACAATGACGTATTTCTGCATTACGAAGGCACTAGACTGAGAAACCGGTTTATTGTTGTATTACCCATGCGCCATGTTGGCAAGGTGCAATCCTGCAATCACTATAATGGCGGTTTTCCATGACTTCGGAGCAAAATACATCACACTGCGCTTGAGTCAAGGTAGTTTTTACAATCTTCTTCACCCCTTTGTTATTTCCCATTGTATGTGTTGGGCTTCTTTTGCATTGAAATTTAAATGTCATACGCCTAACCCGGCTATTTTGAAAAAGAAATAAGTCGTTTTATTATGCATATAACAAGTACAATATTCCCACACCAAAACGTATGTTTAGGTTGTCATTCCCATCGATTGTACTATGGAAAACAAAATAAAGATGTTAAACTAAAGTAAGGCCACTTTGAAGGGAAAAAATGGTGATTTTATTATGAGTATAACAAATATTTCCAGTGATATGTTTATGTTGATATTTACGTCGTTTGTCTTTATACTCCTTTTCATAGAGTTTGTCTTGTTTTGAGGTGAAAAATCTTATCATCGCCTTGAAGAAGGAACATTTAACGCTCCGAATACTCTAAATTGTGTCACGGTCAGAAAAGAATGAGTTGATTAAACTCTAGTAACAATAAACAATGTACATAACTAGAAGAAAACATAAGAACGGTGTCAAACTGTGAATGATATATTGAGAGACTTTTCCAAAAAACTATATTGTCCTACCTAAGAAAATTGGATTTGAAATGATATGAAATAAAATACAATGGGTCGATGATGGTGAGTTGGGGGTCATGTATCAATCGAGTGGTCCGCAAGACACTCGATTCTTTGAGAAAAAGGATAAAAATTGGAGGTGCTTTAACTTACGCATCCAGGTTTCGAGGGATTCCAATCATGAAATTTCGAATAAAACCTTTTCGATATTTTTATAGAAGTTCATGTATTCTTGAGTTAGACACACATCAGGTTCGAGAGTTATTGGGGGGGGTGGCATCGGCCATGGTGCTGTTATAACATACATAATTTCTAAAATGGGCTCATTCTTATAAGGTCTCACTTGAACAACTTTTGTTCTTTTCCAACACTCTGATGCCATTAGAGTATTCGAGGTCTAGGGTTCTTTATTTTATGTTCCAGACATTTTGTTAAGAGACATTTTTCGCCTTTAAACAAGGGGGAGGAATTTCGTATTGAGCAAATTTTGAATATTTTCAAAGCTCGTTCAATCTGTCTGATTAGGGATGCTTTCGTCACTATTTATCTCACAAACGGGAAAAGTCCAAACCCATCAACATTTTTTTTTAGTTTGATGCAGTGTACTGTGTCATTATTATAAGTCTCATGAGACTATATACAATATATCGTGGGAAGCTGTTAATATACTAAATTAGAGCAGTTCGGAGTAACTCCGTGTTCAAAAACTTATACGGAAAAAATAAAATATTGGGATAGTTATTGGTCTGCAGTCTAATCAGTGCACAGTTAGTATTGAAAAATAAGTTACTCCGAAACGTGTTAACAAAGAAAATTAAAAACACAAAGCTAAGATAAAATAACATTTTAGGTGAAAACTAGTGTTTAAAACTAACTAAACGGGTATAACAAATTGAAGGATAGGTAGATTAAAAAATAAGTAATAATAAACAATAACGTAATCTGTTGGATTCAATGAAGAAATATAAAATGAAAATTTGTTTTGTGAAAACAGTTGGAGTATCATTGAAACAATTAAATTATAAATTTTTAAGTCTTTCAAAGACGCTAGACGCAATTAAGGCTTCTATTTTTTGAAGTCTTTAATTTACAAAAATATGTCTGAATGTTGTTTCTACTTTATAAAATATCTCAAGTAGTCTACTGTATATTCATTTTTTAAGATGTACAAGAGAATTTTTAGAAATAGTCAAATTGAACACATTTGAACTACTTTTTGAGACAATAATCCGGGAAAAGAGAAAACAGTAAATGTTGATGATTCCTAGAACCGTTAATGACAAGAAACCACGATTGTTAGCCTAGTAACCGTGGAGGAAACTATTTCAACAAGTGAATGCTTCTAAAGTCCACAATTGAGTTTCTCAGCAAAATAATAAACTTTTTGAATTCCCGTACAAGCGACAAAAAACACCATTGAGCAAAACTACAAGGAACAAAAGAAGAAATTTAAGTCACTTTATGATAAAATAAAGGA
Source organism: Aphrophora alni (assembly GCA_963513935.1). Taxonomy (NCBI): domain Eukaryota; kingdom Metazoa; phylum Arthropoda; class Insecta; order Hemiptera; family Aphrophoridae; genus Aphrophora; species Aphrophora alni. The sequence goes on from OY740766.1 coordinate 81,588,864, forward strand.
TATGACATTTTTTGACTAGATGCGAAAATGTTGACATGAGTTTGGTAACTTTTCTGTATGGAATAAATACACATTTATTTGCTTTATATAAAATTCTTTCTAAGGAATAAACAAAAACATTAAAAAGATAATTTTTATTCCTTGCAGGTTTACTTGTTAACTGACGTGTGAAGATTCTAAACACGTACTGAAATAGCAAATCTAACCAGATGGCTACTTCACAGAAGTGCAAACAACACACCGTTTAAGAGGTAATTAAGTCCAGAAATACGATTTGTAAAATAAACTACCTTACTAAATAAAGACATTCCATTCGCTCTGAGTCTAACTAGAGAATTCCAAAATTAGGGAGTTCGATTATATTATAAAAAATTCTAACATCATATTATCCTCTTCTGATTTTAAAATTATTGGATGATGATGGATAATTCATACCATTGATAGTTTATTCGGTCATTTGCCATCATTTTTGTAGCCTATATAAACTTATTTTTATATAAACTATATAGCCAAATGTTTGTTTACAAACTTCAAAAACTTTGAAATTCGTAGACTAACTACTTTATGAAGTTATAATCTATATAAACTGTAATATATACGATGTGTCCCAAAAGTCCCACCCCCTTTATATATTTTTTATTAATGGAAAGAGAAAGATTTGCTTTGGGGAAAGTTTAGATAACCAAAGGAGGAGTTTTTTGAAGTAACAAAATTTTCAACCCTTACCCCCAAAATAGGGTAGTTTGGGGGTAAGTCAAGAATTTTAAATAGCAACCCCTATTGAGTGATACCTCATTTTATAGGTCTTTTAAAAATAAGAATAATGGCGCAAACCAGAGGTCTCTAAGTTCATCCTACCCAACATAGCGACCAATTAAATTGAATAACAAATGAGAAATAATAAACTTTCATATTCTAATAATTCACAGTTTCTTCTTTATCTACCCTTTCCACATCCTATACACTTAAGGTTATCATTAAATTTTACTGTACCACCAATTATAGCGTTCCGCATAGAGTACTTATTTTAATAAATTAACGAATATTAAAGTTTCTTATTCCAACCATTCACAGTGTACCATAATACACTATAAAATAACTAATAACTTCTAGAATAATCCCAGTCTTCTCAGTACAAGTGTACGTTCAAATTAAATTAATTACTACAAACAGGAGTGTTGATAAAGTATTATTGATACTTTATAGTGAGTAATGAATTAATATAGTTGTAAAAAATTATCAGCCATCCTTGACTTGCAGGCCTTTCGGAGTAACTAATTAATATACACTAAAAGAATTGGCTGTGATATCCACTGACAATAAATTTTAACAACACTGGAATGTAGGACCACCTTTTGAATATAGAAAATTATCAATATGTAAGCAAAGAGAGAATAAATGGTCAACACAAAATCACCATGGGTTACAGTGGAGTGATGGGGCAATAAGTTATAATTCATTCATAGAAGAGTTTAAAGTTATCAGTAAAAGTTTTAAAAGGAAGAGAAAAATATAAATATATATATTTTTAATATTTAAAATAGAGGCTATAGATTGGAAAACTTAGATTGGCCTCCACTTAGGGATTTCAACTCAAACATATCAATCAATTCCTGTTTTCATCGTAATATTCAGAATTGTTAATTAATTAGTTTCAACGAAAAAAAAAAACAATTTTTTTTTTTAATTCAACAACTTAACACAATGTCTGTAGCCTCTATTCAAATTATCTATGTGCATAATGTAAATATTTAGTAAAATGAAAACAAATAAAATTGTATAATATACACACATATTACTGTTTGAATATAAACACCTTATTATTTTATAAACATATACAGTATTAAATATGGACTCAAGATGGGTCTTATCAATTTGCGGCAATAATTCCAGGTCCTTGTGGTTGTGAAAAATCACAAATTGTTACAAATTTTATAAACCATTTAAAGTCAATATGCAATGTTGATTTTGAGAATATATACTGGCATTATTCTGAGTGGCAACCAGCTTATGATATTCAAAGTAAGTGTTCCAAATATGAACAACTTTAATGATAGTGCACTAGATTTGATAATAATAGATGACTTAATGCGTGAATCAGATGGTCGAGTAGTAGACCTGTTTACTAAAGGTTGTCACCATAAAATTTAAGTTTTTTTTTCTTTACACGAAATCAGTTTCATCAAAGTAGAGGACAACGAGATATATCACTAGATGCTCACTACATCGTGTGTTTTAAAAACTCCAAAGATAAGACTCAAATTCGACATTTAGCTTAACAAATGTTTCCAGAAAACCCAAAATTCATTCAAGAGGCATTTAATGACCACATGGCTATCTAGTTATGGATATGAAACAATCAAAACCTGATGAATTAAGATTTAGAACTTCAATATTTTCATCAGATGTAGCCTATATGTTCCAAAAATAAAATAAAACAATGTTTTAAAAATCCAATCATTTCATTACACAACATTACATTTTTAGTTACATTACAAAAATTTAGTTAATAAATTATATAGTGTTGTAAATCATAAACGCATTTAGTAGATCATCATGAATCGAAATGTTAAAAAGCCATCCAATATGGTCAAGACTCTTTCATTACTGAATCCAAAAGAAGGTAATAAAAGTTGCTGACAATGGATTGATACAGACATGTAAGTGTGCATTAAACATGTTAAATGGTAAAGTTCCTATTAGTAAAAATCAAAAGTGTAAGTTATCCCGGCGTAAACAGATATTAAGAAATTTTGTTAAATGAGTTGGATCGTGTAAAAAAACAAAACAAATCCTACTACAAAAAGGTGGGGGTGTTTTGTTACCGTTACAATGTTCCAGAAAAATCAATACACTGTGTACGATATCGAAGATTATGGCAAGCGGACTTAAACAATATGAGTGCTCAGGAATTTTAACGATCACAACAATTATATTCTGAAAGTAATCTATGTTTTCAGTAAATACGCATTTTCTAAACCTTAAAAGAAGACTGGAAGACTGCGATAAGAGCATTTGAAAAAACAATTAAGAATAGTGGACGAAAACACAAAAATTTTCAGACGAAAAAAGGAACAGTTTACATCGAAAAAATGAAAATATTAATTATTTTACAACAAAAGATCCAGATGTTAAAACTGCAGTTGTTGAAAGGTTTAACCGTACTTCAAAAACAAGAATGTGGATATAGTTAACGATGAAAAATACTTGAAGATATATTGACGTTCTCAATAACCTAACGACTGCATTCAATAATTCTCATCATCAAATTATAAAAATGAAACCAAATGATGTTTATAAGTCAAATAAATTCAGTTTTGAATAATTTATACATAAAATAAAACTATAAAATATCATAAACCAATATATACAATTGTAGATAATGTTAGAATCACAAAGTTTAGAGACATTTTTATAACGTATATGAATCAGGATGGAGGAGATATTTAGAATAATACTGTAGATGTATTATAATTCCCAATTCCACTCTACACACTTGAAGATTAAACGGTGCTGAAATAGATGGAAATTTTTATGAATCGGAATTACAATAAATAATTATATATAAACACTAAGCTTTTAAAACAGATAAAATACTAAAGGTGAAGGAGTCAGTAAGAAAGTAGTGTTGTGAGTTGGTTAGGTTATCCATCTAACTTTAATTCTTGTATAAATGCTTCGGAAATTAAAGTTAAAAAATGAGCGAACAATTATATTTAACACTACCCAATAATAGCTTCCCGAGTACTATTACAAAATTTACAACACAACTACCAGGTAATATAAAACTTGTATGTTTATAACAGTGGCCCCCCTATTCGGAATATTATCATTACAACTTACTCCAGGAAATTATACTACTGAAAAGAACATTATTGAAGCTTTAATAATGATGAAAATTTGAAAGATATATACAATTTAATTTTGATGAATGGTCACAACTTGTATCACTACAAATAATATCAGATGATGTACCTTAAATAGAATTTTCATTAACTTAAGCCCTACTGTTAGGGTTTGATATGGTGACTGATTTAATTAACAACAACAACAAACGGTCATATCGTCAATATGGTTACCAAGTCAAATGTATATTTATTATGGTATAATAGAAACACAATATATTGGGTATGTTATGAGTCAACTTCTGAGAGTTGTGAATAACGACTCGTCTAAATATAGATATGCATCGCATTCAATTATTGAATTTTCTAAGTTACATTATGTACCAGTTATGAGAACTGAATTTGATAGTTTAGAAATTGATTTAAGAGACATATTTGGTAGCACATTGCCATTCAAGTTTGGAACGTTAAGTGTGAAACTTCATTTTAAACGACTTTATTACAATGAATCATCCGATTAATGAAAGTTGGCTCCATTTTTTCAAAAACGAATGAATGTATGCTAGTGGTTTTTTAATTTTTTTTTTTAAGGACATCCGCGTTCACGTGATCTTTAAATGAACCTTAAATCATATTCTGAGATAAAAATTGAGATCAGTACACTTTCTCAAATCTAACTTACTCTTAAGGAAGATGAATCCAATATGGCGGAGGTGGAGGAGAACCTTAAAACAGGTTCACGCGTTTTGAATTGTATGGTACTGTGAAGATGACATAATTCTAAAAATCACTTTTTGGATTCATAACACCTGAAAACGGATGTATTCGCAAAAAATTCATCAATTAGTTGATTCATCATAAAACTTTCTCTATATTGTACTACGGATGTGTGAGAAAGTAATAAACTGATAAAATAAGCAAATAGACCTGCTAACCAAACCTAAACAAGTTTCAAGCAAAGATATTATATTTTATAGTGCACATGTTGATTTCTTGTTTGAACGAATGAACCCTAAATGTTTTCAAATAAATGCTATTGGTTTTGTAAATAATTCTTGCTTCGAAATTTAGTTCAAGGGTTCAACAAGAGAAATCACATCAAAGAGGTCACTCAAGTTCTATGTCCTTTGGCTATTGTTGATGATAAATAATGCATGGTTGGACGAAGAAGTGGGCTTGATATGGCAAACTGGACGGCACGGCATTAAGGCAATCGCTTGAGTTGTTTCTAAAGTTGAGCTATTAACCCGATATTAAAAGAAAGGCCACCATCAAGAAAATTAACTCGAAAGACTATTTTATATTCTAGTTTTAAAATTATTTGATGATGATCGACTAATATTATCGATATGGTTTAGTCGTAGGTTTGCTATTATTTGTGAATATAAAAATTAAAACGACGTTACGAGAGTCGTTAAATTTATAGACGACGTTTTGAGAGTATAAATCAATTACCGTTATCAAGTGATAAACATGGAATTTGAAAAAGGGAGGAACGCTAACGCTAACCTAGCGTAGTCTATGGCCATTTTGGAAACTAGTGACCAAACTGGGCGCCTGAGCAAGTCAGTATACAAACGTGATCAGAAAAAACACAATTCACCTAACTAACTTTAGGCCTGATTTCTTTTCTCATGTTCCTAGTTTTAGTTAGACCATTAGACTATGTTATCATTTTTACTTTTTTTATAATCTAGGTTAATTACTTCCGTTAACGGAAGTTGATTTATACAACAGAAACGTTGTGTATTAGTTTTAAATACAGAAATGATGGGAAACATCTGATTATACCGTATGAAATAGGCTACAGCTTAAAAAAGGACGATAATTTTCACAGTTTCTAATCGAATCTCAATAAAATTAAATGCATGTGCTTTCTCACTCGTATACTAGTTCAGAAAAAAAAAACAAAAAATAAAACTATTTCGAATTTTCATGTCAATATAAATTTTTATATTTTACACATAGCTAATAAATCTAAAACATTATACCTTCTGGAAAATTTAGAAATTAATAGATTAGTTAAAAATAAAAATGTGTTAGTTTTAAATGAACAATAAGATTTAAGTAATTCCCCACTTTTAAAACCATTTTAACCAAGTCAAGTCATTGACCCTCTTCTCCACTCCCCTCCTCTACCTTTCTCATTTAGGTTATAAGAGAAATAGGTGTACTCAGCTATTGTTATACTGTACTCAGTGTACTGTGTTGTTATATTGTGTACTGAACCTTTTTGTTTTATTCTTATAGGCCTAAATGTCCTTAGCAATGCTTTAAAACTAGGGAAACCATGGTCGGCAAGTTACAATTAAAATATTGTGATTTATACTAAAAAAATGTTGTTTTAATTTATTCAAAAACTAAACATTGTTAGGTTACTTCTATACTTGTCAGCCCGGAACTCATAGGCGTTCCTAAAATAAATACACAAGGCTCGTGTCAGTTATTACAGGACTTGCAATTATTCACGTTTTAAATCGAACTTTGTTTAGTACGTCATAGGGCTGAATGCTGCCCATTAGCATAGTTCCTATAGATAATTGAAAAAATATATATTGAAATAGAGCTCAATTTGCTCATGTGTGATAATACCGGTCAATGAACATTTGGCCACTTTTTTCTTTTTAATAACACCTGTTAATCTTCCTTGTAATTTTTCAAATATCAGCCTACTCCTATAGTTCGAATAAAACTGGAAAAGGACTGGGGTTGTGGTGTGGCGGGGGAACGATGTTGCCAAATCAAATTTTATTATTTTAATAAATTCTTAGTAATGAATAATGATTTTTTAATTTTTAATCCGTTTAAATTTAATTTCAGATTATTTATTCTATGTTCATTTCAGTGTTTAATTACTGACCCTTTACCTAAGCATATTTTGTCACTTCCGTAGAATTGGCAACATGGAACCGCTCTGACAACAAAGCTCGCCTGCTTTCGTCCAGAAGGCTACGAGCCCCTCACACCATATCTGCTTTTACTTCCATAGAATCCCTTTTCCAGTTTAAATCCGACTGTAAACATTAAAGTTTTTCCTCCTGTTCCGACAGACTGGAGTGTTATTAATTTTCATATTTTATCAACATTTTGTCAAAAACGGTAGAACCAATTTTGAGGTTGCATGCCTTTTAATTGTGTACATCCTAACTGACATCGGTTTTATTTTTATTATTTCTTATTTACATGTGAACCTTAATGCTATGTTCTATGGAGGGTGGCGTAGTTATTTGGGTCATAAATTTTTACATTTCACCAACATATTGTCACAGTAACAATATTGTTACATTTAGTAACACTCCCTAAATGTATAACAGATATGGTAATATTAGTATTTTGAGAATAAACAATAGTTAACTGTATATCTAATATTGGATGACTGACTATTCACTAAAACTTTTGACAAATTGTTTGACTCATAAAACATACAGTCATGTCGCCTTTGTTACACCATAAATACAAAACCGGAAATAAGATAACAGCATTGATTACCAAGAAAAACAAAAGGGGCCGGATATAAATGTTTGTAAGTAGGCCTAAATCTTCCATCTAAGATAATTTAGTTTAAAAAAATTATAACAATCTGCAGATATAGGTGCAAAACCAATGTACAAACAAATATTTGTAAGTAGGCCTAAATCGTCGGTGTCATAAACAATAGATTTAAATTATTAAATCAATATTATATATATATATATATATATATATATATAACTCAAAACGAATCCCTGTACAATCAAAAAGGGGTATATGGTGTGATTGATAATCTCCTCTATTGCCCATCCGTGAAGAAGGTTTCCGTTTTGTCTGTAAGGGCGTCCATTGGAAGATAAAAGGGCTGAAACTTATGACCGAAAAATACAAGGGAAATACAGTAGTTATCCCCAGAATACCACTGATATCGACTGAATTACCTTTCCAATCAAACTAGCCTATAGTTTTACTATATTAACAAATCGCAGGGACAAACTTTAAAGTATTGCGGCATAAGTCTCAAAGATTCCTGCTTTTCTCACGGTCGATTATACGTAGCTTGCTCTCGAGTAGGAAATCCGAAAAATTTGTATATATATATATATATACCCCAGATAACAAAATGAAAAATGTTGTTTATAAACAAGTATTATAAATAGTTAGAATGTTTTCAATAAAAAGCTTTTCTTATATTTTGAGGTTTATCTCCTTATAAATTATTCCAACTACCACACAATCCTATAGCCCCGGATCCTCTTGACAAAGGTACAGTTAACTGAGTAAATTTCTACTTTGTAGGCCTAAAAATACTTTATTTAACTCATTACTATCATTTTTAGGGTCTTGCGCATGATTCTTCAATTAGGTGCTAGCAGACGGATTTACGGATATTTTGAAATCAAGATCATATTCAACATTTATTCAAAAATAACATAAGTTAAAAGTCCCGGGCGAAGCCGGGTTAAATCACTAGTACTTTATATATAGCTCAAAAACTTCATGTCTTGACAACGGCACCAAAGCAATATTTCAGCTATGGATATTAGCTGCTACAATAAATTATAATCGCACTCCTTTAAAATGATATTAAATTGTGTTAACGAGAAAGAGGTGGCTTTCCAACTTTCTCAACAGGACATACATAATGTATGTGCACACATTGTAGGGCGTGGTTGCTTTCACTTGAACAAATCATGTAATGAAATATAGTGTGGTAGGTACAGATTTACAAAGTAAAAGATAATATTTATACTTAAACCACAAATTATAAATTTGACAAAATAAGAGTTGTTACATTATAAAATTTCAAACTGCCTCCATTTTGATTAATGGAAAAGTAGAAACATCATCAGAAGAAAAAGTATAAATTAGCATAACATGACCGGGTAAGCCTCACAAACAACCATTGGTAGAGGTTATGTTACATGATAACGCTCTCGGAATTCTTGATTTTCTTCGGAATGTGTTGAGGTAGGATTCCTTCTGGTCACTCAGCAGTCGAGTGTCAGCATAAACATTATCTACATAAAATTCTGATTAGATTTGAAAAGGTAGTCTATTTTAAATATTTATAAAATATAATATGTATTATTCGGAATACTTTATGAGTAAACTGTTTTTAGATCCAAAGTTTTAGTTGGAAACCAAAGTTAAATCCAGTAGTAGTCCTAAGCCTTAGCCCGGGATGAAGAGTTTCAATTGTATTCTACCGAGTCCATAAATACACATCCATAACATTTATATATATGCCTATACATTCTTAAAATATGAATTTGCTAATATAATATATGCTGCAAAATCAACCTTAAAAAAAAAATGAATGAATGTAGGTACTGTATTTATTTATAAAATTTCTTCCATTTTGTTATTTTATTATTTCTTATTTACATGTGAACCTTAATGTTATGTTCTATGCAGGGTGGCATAGTTATTTGGGTCATAAATTTTTACATTTCACCAACATATTGTCAAAGTAACAGCACTAAAACTCTATAGATGTGAATATTTGAAGTTATTGTAGCCTATTTATGTTTTGCATTACTCTTACTTAACTTTGTAATTGGATTTTTTTCATTGTACAATCAAAGGGGGTATATGGTGTGATAGTCCTCTATTGCCCATCCATGAAGAAAGGGCGTCCATTGGGAGATAAAAGGGCCGAACTTATGACCGAAAAATACAAGGGAGATACAGTATTTATCCCCATAATACCACTGATATCGACTGAATTACCATTCCAATTAAAGAGACTGCAATTGTAATGCAATTGCAATTGTAATTAATCCGTTAACTTTTGTAAAAAAAATAGTCAGACCCAATTGTTACACATTAACAATAAGCCAGATAAACCATTACCTTTCACTAGATGCAAGGGATAAATCAGAAATAAAGTAAGTACTATACAGTATATAGAGTTAAGCAGTTAACTTTTGCGAGATAACAACGTCAGACCCAATTGTCACACATTAACAATAAGCCAGATAAACTATTAAGTTTTACTATATGTAAAGGATAAATCAGAAATAAAGTAAACACTATACAGTATGTACAGTTAAGCCGTTAACTTTTGTAAAATAAAAAAGTCAGACCCAATTGTCACACATTAATAATAAGTCAGATAAACCATTAAATATTACTAGATGTAAGGGATAAATCAGAAATAAAGTAAACACTATACAGTATGTACAGTTAAGCCGTTAACTTTTGCGAGATAACAACGTCAGACCCAAATGTCACACATTAACAATAAGCCAGATAAACCATTAAGTTTTACTAGATGTAAGGGATAAATCAGAAATAAAGTAAACACTATACAGTATGTACAGTTAAGCCGTTAGCTTATGTAAGATTATAAAGTCAGGCCCAATTGTCACACATTATTACCAATCCAGATAAACCATTGCCTTTCACTAGATGTAAGGGATAAATCAGAAATAAAGTAAACACTATACAGTATGTACAGTTACACCGTTAACTTTTGTAAGATTTAAAGTCAGACCCATTTGTTATACATTAACAATAAGCCAGATAAACCATAGGGACAAACCGGCTTAAGTCTCAAAGATTCCTGTTTTTCTCACGGTCAATTATACGTAGTTTGCTCTCGAGTAGGAAATCCGAAAATTTTGTATATAACCCAGATAACAAAATGAAAAATGTTGTTTATAAACAAGTATTATAAATAGTTAGAATATTTTCAATAAAAAGCTTTTACTTCTTATATTTTGAGGTTTATCTTCTTATATTCCAACTACCACACAATCCTATAGTCCCGCATCATCTTGAAAAAAGGTACAGTTAACTGAGTAAATTTCTACTTTGTATAAATACTTTATTTAGGCCCTAACTCATTACTATAATTTTTAGGGTCTTGGGCATGATTCCTTCAATTAGGTGCTAGCAGACGGATTTGCGAATATTTTGAAATCAAGATCATATTCAACATTTATTAGTGAATAACATATGTTAGAAGTCTCGGGCGAAGCCGGGTTAAATCACTAGTAGGCTAATCTATAAAAGTCAATAATAAACTGTGATAAACCATTGCACAATCAAATCTATATAAGTAGGCCTAAATCGTAATTGCCAGATACAATAGTTATGAAATATTAAATAATCTATAGATGTCAATAATAAACGGTGATAAACCATTGCACAAACAAATCTATATACGCATGCCTAAATCGTAGGTGGTCCTTATTGTTTTCAAAGGCTACATTACACCATGAGTCAAAACAAAAGTACAAGTTTAACATTGTATCTTAACATTGATTTGAGTTATTCGTTTAGCTATAACACCTACAATCAGTACTTAAGGATTTCATTGATTTATAGACTTGCTTTACAAAATTAACAAAGCAGACTTAAACAGGTCAATGGGTATATCTAACCACAAACTATCAAACTTTCCTATCAAGTTCTTAAAGCTTTTTAATACTTTTATGTCTTTATTTTAATTAGGAAGATTTTAGGGAATTCGAAAACAAACCCCAGAAATATTTAACGTAAAATAATTGGCATCCAATAAAGACGTTCAAGGTGACAATACCGAGTTCAGGTGGCAAACCTACCACAGGTGCCGTGGTACATATTCATGAGAACTGTATTAACATATTGGCCGCACTATTCTTGATCAAGCATTAGAACAACAACTAACTTGAGACTGCCACCGTGATTAAGTTGGTCAGGTGTAGATTTAAAAAATTGTATATAGTCTGGGTAGGTATGTTTTGTTATTATACCATGTGTCCATAAAGTCCCACCCCCTCTTATTTTTTTTATTAATGGAAATAGACAGATTTGCTTTGGAGAAAGTTTAGATAACCAAAGGAGGAGTTTTTTGAAGTATTAACATTTTCAACCCTTACCCCCAAAATGGGGTAGTTTAGGAGTAAGTCAAGAATTTTAAATAGCAACCCCTATTGAGTGATACCTCATTTTAAAGGTCTTTTCAAAATAAGAATAATGGCGCAAACCAGAGGTCTCTAAATTCATCCTACCCAACATAGCAACCAATCGCATTGTGAATTTTACGTTAATAATTAGACCGGAAATGTTACGAAATGTACAACAAGCTTTTGAGTCCAGAATCGATGTCTGCCAAAAAGTAAATGGTAGCCATTTCAAGAACTTAATATCAGCTAAAAAAACAATGCAAGGCTTCATCATTTTACCAACATAAAGCTGTTTGTAATGTAATAAAAACAACCGGAGTTTGTAGTTTAACATTCACAATTCGATAGGTCGCTATGTTGGATAAGATGAACTTAGAGACCTCTGGTTTGCGCCATTATTCTTATTTTGAAAAGACCTTTAAAATGAGGTATCACTCAATAGGGGTTGCTATTAAAAATTCTTGACTTACTCCCAAACTACCCCATTTTGGGGGTAAGGGTTGAAAATGTTGATACTTCAAAAACTCCTCCTTTGGTTATCTAAACTTTCCCCAAAGCAAATCTGTCTATTTTCATTAATAAAAAAAATAAGAGGGGATGGGACTTTTTGGACACATGGTATATGTTGTGTGACTAGGTAATAATATGGTATTTTAATTGAAGTGTAGAAACTTTGTCCTTTCGGTACAGTGACCGTTTCGGTATAAAGCTTCATGATTTAGGCTATGTAGCTGTGCAGCTGTTTTAAAAGAAGAACCAAAAGACAATAAAAGCAAGCGTAACAACTAGTTGAGGTAAACAGAAGAAAAACAATTCGTATCACGAAAAACCCGACTAAGAACATGGGGAAGTAATTATAAATACTAGAGTTCTAGTACTCTTTGTAGTCATTTATGAGATTACAAGCAAAGACGATTTAGGCTCGAATTTAAAATAAGATAACAAAAGAGAGGGAACTTAAAACTAGACGCTACTAAAAGTGCTATCCTAGAAAATAACATCATTCTGGATTTCCAACATGAAGAAAAGGAAAGAAAGAATAATGAGTTGGGCCCGTGGGCCTATAATATCACCATTACGAAAATCAAGACTTAACTTTGAAACATTCAAAAACACTAACATTATATTATAATAGTGATAATAATAAGTAACAGATACAATAATCTAAAAATGCAAACGTGACAATCAAAAAAACAATGCATTAATTATTTGTCTTAAAATTTTTATCTTGTGAATATTTGAAATTTATAACAGTTTTCACGAAATTTGGCCTCAAATGTTTAAATGGCCGCCATCTTGAAACAGCACAATTTTTAATTATTTGTGATATATCAAATCAGCAATTGCTTACAGGACGCCACAGTGTATGTATGAGTCATCTGCCTGGCTGGGCCGGTCAGACTCAGGCGCTCGTGAGTGTGCGTGCGAGAGGAAGGGTCTCCTAATGCATATCAGATGCCACGGCTGGTGGAATGGACTATAATAATTAATTTATGTTTACAGTAGGCCTACACGAGATAATAAAAGCTGCATTCTGCATTTCCGTCAATTCTGTGAATTGTAACCGATAAGTATTTGTTATTTATAACAGTAGTCTACTTTTGAAAATAAATAGACTATCGTCACTACCTATTGAGTTTTGACTCATTTCGGATAAATACAATCTTTATAAGCTTACATAATATAGGCCTAACGCTTCTTTTTAAACATTTGTTTAATGTATCGTTTTCAAATTCACAACATGATGGAATGTTTTTTCACAGAAAGATTAAAGTCACTGTTAGTTTTACTCAGAAATTAAATGAAGTGTATCAAAGCAACCAATAGAATTGGTGGTTCTTAGAAGATAGCCTAGTGGATTGTGTCGCTGTCTAGACGTAAATAATAAAGAGAAGTAGGCCTAAGATCATATAAATATGGACCATTGTTTATAAAAGTAATGCATCATAAAGTATAAAAAATAGTATTGTGTGCCACACGATTGATTTATTGCATTACAATACTAAAACTTGTAGTGTCGAATTTCGATACAACAATGTCACTCAGTTTGATAACGGCTCAAGCAACACTGAGTGACTCACACTAAATAAACTATGTGAAAGAATAAAGCAAAATTATTACGTATATTGTTCTGCGATATAATGTTAACTAATTTCTTTATCACGAAGTACAAAATTGCCAATCCCATAAATTACATAACAAAGATATTACCTATATAGTACAGTCGAAAGAGGAAAAATATAGACAACAGTTCCTATGAGTTTTGGTTTGTGTAAAGTATGATATTTTACACGTCCAAATTGGTTGTATTTTAATTATTTAATGGTGTCAAAGTAAAAAATCGGTATTTTTTTTTGTTGTAATAATTCGGTTAAATAATAACCAAGTGAAATAGCATGAAAAATACAAATTTACTTAATCAAAAATTCCGGGAAAACGTAATTAAAAAGCATAGGTTAACGCGGTCAATAGCGCAACGTTCGGCACTAAACAAGTCGGAGTAGCCGTAGAAAAATTAACACAACTTCTTAAAAATAATTGGATTAGAGTAAAGGAACAATAATATTACATTTTAAAAGTTTTATCAGTGATTATACCAACGTTAATATTAGGAAATGAATACAACGATCCGTTCGTACAATAAGGCCAAGGTTCGTTAATCTCTAAATATAATCGAAAGGAGAAAAACTAAAAAATCAGAAATATAATATAAAGTCTAGTCTAAATATTAGGTGTAAGTCCATTGCAAATTGTTAAGTAAATAATGTAGCTTTAAATAGCTGCAGTAGACCATGTATCATGAAATGAGGGGGGGGAGCGATAAACACCTGCATATCCGTAAACAAAATGGTGGCCTCCATGATGTTTAGAATAACATCTAAATCATTGACAAACTTCGTCAACAGACGTGTTGGTAACATAAATATTTTGAAAGGCATGATTCATAAGCGATGCCTATTAATCCATTTGGCTATCTAATAACAACGAACGGATTGTAACAGAGGTAATGACTAAAATCATAATGCCTAAATTAGTCACCGATTAATTAACCCACCTGCTAATAGGTCATAAAAGTAATTTACATATAGACAGAGAAACCAGCAATAAAATTTCATTCCAGTAACAAGCAAGACTGAACTTTAGTAGCCATCATGTTTGTTTTTAGATTTTCATTATGTGGATAAATATGTAGGTATTAACGGAAAATGAAACATTCCAATAATAACCTAATAGACAAACAGACGAAGTTTCAATGCTACAAGACGTGAGTACAACTGAATATGATGACTAATAACTTAACGGCGTCTTTTTAGTGAAATAGGTTATTGTAGAAATTGGGAGTTAATTAAAAATTTCAACACTTTTTACTCAATAAGTGATTAATTTGGTATTGTAATAAGATAATGTAAATCCTCTATTTAGAGATTTAAGAAGAAACCCAAAGTACAATATATCGTTTTTACACAATGTTGCCTATGTATGTACGATACAAGTCCTTCATTTTCAGAGGTAGTTGAAGTAAATATTAATTCTATAAACAAACAAAAACCAAAGAAAATCAATTTTAACGAATTTGAGCTTAATTAACTTTTTTGAAGAGCGAGGAAAATAAATCCCATTATTTAGTTGTATCTTATATGTAATAAATAACTGCCCAACAAATACAGTATTCTGTTGAAATTTTGGTATAATTTAATTCTGGTATTAGAAACTAAGAAGGTATTTTCAGGGATCGTACAGTAAAAAAGAAGACCATCAAGTTATATTTACCCTACACCACCTTTAAAACATAACACACAGAATGTTGCTTTACTTTCAAACCAAATTCGACCCATCCATTTGAGTGCACCGCAGACGAGCAGATAGAAAGGTAAACAGATGGTCTTGGGCTTTTAGTTTTTGTGCTTTAAAGGAGGAAACCCTCGTAGTTATCATTATCTTTAAAAAATGATGATGAAAAAAAGACAAAATTATAGCCCCCCTAGCCCTCGAATTATCAAATAGTGTCAAGGTCGCAGAAGACACACTTTAGCGAGAGATCTTAAGGTGTGGTCTTGCAAAAACTAGTTCGGACTCGAACAAATATTTGGAAATTTATTTTATTCACAGTATGATAACTTCATAGAACTTGTAAATTATTTTTAATGATTTTCCTACATTTTGGGGGCTGTATGAAACTATAAAACCGTATAAAGATCAGTTTTCTCAGTTTTTCAATTAGGTATTATATAATGTAACATTATTTAAACCAACGTTTGTGTACTTTTGTAATGAAATGCTCAGGAAGGGAGTTACACGGGTTTACATTCAAATAACTCGATTGTTTAATGAATTGTGACTTACTTTATCGATTTTTATGTAGAGAACTTTAAGAACTAACAGAAATATATAAAATAATAATAAGAAATTTTAACCGTTGTTAAAGTTGTGTTGAATTTTTTAACCAATTGTACCACTGAAAAGCCGACAAAAGTTACTTATACATAGTTACAAGATATGATGAACTAAGAAAGCTTTAGCCTACAAGGCTTTTTATTTATAGGCACACTGAATGTTATTTACTATACATGTTGGATGCCGGACCATTTTCGTTTTATCCTTGAGTGGATTTCTAAGAAAGTGAAGACAGATTTACAACTTTTACAAGCATTGATATGAATGAAAACTGAGAAAAACATGTTTACAGTTCTGACAATTTGTATGTGAACCAATCTAAAGTTAGAATTCGTTCCATTTTTCGGTAGTTACATTTTTCTTCTCCATAAATTAACTTATTTTAGCCTACGAGTGCAAATGAACAAAGGTTTTTTCGACTTTGCCCCCCCCCCCATCTTCATACGTTCATGATCCTAAGCCCTCAAATAGAATTGTCCAGGACAATAAATTGTATAACATTACAGAACAAAATAAATTTAAAAAAGAAAGTTGCAATAAACATATTTATGTACTTATTAACAAATTCAAAACGGCGCCAAAAATATCAACATTTGTTTCTCAACTGATTTTGAATATATTCTTTTGGTGTATGTTTTTAAACGGTGATCCATCGCCTTTGATATATGAATCCTACCTAAAATACTTGTCCCTTACAACCAAAATGTTGATTAATAACTTTATTATAGCCATTACCGAAAAATCACATTAACAACCATTTGATTTTAGGGATGAAATTTTTAATTAACCTTTGCTAGAAGATTTACATTTTATCCCAATGTCAAACAAACGTTGCAGTTTTCTTTGTGAAAAATACATTTGACCTTCAAAAACCGAAATGAAATTTAAAATTACAATATTATGCTAACGCTTTGAGAACAACGGTTTCCTTGTTCTACAAAAGAAAGTGGTTTTCACATTTAGTTAACAGCATACATTTACTGTGTGAAAATTAATTAGAGATTTGTCACCGCTACTAAACTACAGCAGTTTGAACAGTTGACCACTACATTAGCAAGATCTAGCTATATTATCTCAACTTTATTTTATATTATTTTCGACCTGTACTGCAGTACCAAACATTTTATGTTTATTTATTTTTGTGAAATGTGTATCATTGTGTTGTGTAAAAGTGTTGTTTCATCTGATGATGGTATATGTTATACCGAAACAGCTGTTATGAAATATTAATAACTTAGATACTAAACACAAGATTGCTAAGACGTAAGTAATATAGTAATAAACTTATTGTAAAGCATTCATAAGGCAATATGGAATTTATAAATTTACTTGGAATTTTCTTTACACGTTCAATGTTTTTTACGTTTATACGGTTTGCATTCCTGTTGTGTTTATTTTTGGCATACAAAATCAAAAAATGTTTACACTCTCAAGTATTGTAAATTCATGTGTGTATTTTTTGTTTTGGTTAAAATATGGTTATTATTTATGGAGGGTGTTGGGTGGCCAAGGACACTTAACATCCCCGTAACTAGGTGGGGCTATTTTTTACTACCCAAGACTTTTTGCCTTTTTTATTAAGTCAAGATGTCTATATATAATAAATACAGTACAACTAAAAAATTTTATATATGCCTAAACTTTTATTTATGCGCTTATTTTGGACCGTTAAAGGCACATTTGCAAATTGTTTCAAAACTATGTGTTTCACATATTTATTATAACGTGTTTCATATCAAGATAGATCTTATTTTACGCGAAAAAATGAATGCCCTCCCCCATCCTTTAGAGACAGTTGTTCTGGCAAAGTAGCCAAGTGAAAAACACTACAATTAAAAAATGTTAAAACTGTATGTGTCTGTGCGCGTGAATGTGTGTATATGCAATTCCCACTTTGCAGCCATTCCATTAAATTAGAAATTTCACCCAAAAAATTAATAAAATAAAAGTTTTTGAACAAAAAATTTGAGTCTAATTTTATTCTTATAATATAACAATATTTTTTTATTCTATATATACACTGTATAATTATATAGAAACTGTTATATTAAAGCTTTCAGTGAAATGGATGTGTAATTATTAAATGACAAATTTTTCACCTGTGTATGGTCCTTGAAACGTATACTATTAGGCCTAAATATCAAACCCACAATCCACAAACTTACAATATAAAAATATAAGTTGGAATGCATAATACAGTCCGAGATTCTGATTGGACTGAACAATTTTTAAACTAAAAAACGAATGTTTTTAATTCTTGTGAGGGTCTGGAATACATTGAGTTGGCACAAATATTTTATAGGCCTATCTCACAAGAAAATATTGCAGTGCAATCTGTAAACGTTTGTCAGGGTGAAGAGGCTGAATTATAATTATACGAAATACCGGTAATTAATTTTAATAGTAGGTCTATGTTTAATGAGAATGTAAGTGTGAAATAAATTCAAGGACACCGATTTCCTTGATCTGGTCGACAGAATTGGACCCCTGCTACGTACTGAAGAGCTGTGAATTAGACGTTCCCAGATATTCACAGGTTAGTTCCGTTACCATGGTTAAATATGACGTGGCTGTTCTTCAAACGTCAAAATCGTTGTTAAAGTGAACAATTCTAACTATCCTGGCCTCAGCACTGCACTTTACATACGAAAGACTAGATGTTATGTTCATTATTTTCCCGTAAATATGAGTAATTTACATTAGCCGTTAAAAATAAAGGAAAATGTTAAATTATAACATTAGACAAAATAACAATTTAAAAAAAAATTAAAACAAAATGTTAAATTAAAGGAATTAATTAATTTTTTTTTTTAATGTAACTAGCCCTATATACCTAACTGTGATCAATCGGACGATAAATCTGTTTCAACGTTCTAATCGATATTTGAATAATATTGACATTTTATGATAGGCTCTAGTAGTATTTAACAATGTTCCCAACTATTATTTCAACAAGAAATATTTTTCTATAACACTTCAGTTTTGCAGAACCACAACTCGCCAGTAGTATGAGTCAATCTGATGTTCAGGTGACTCATTTTACTCTGATGATTAAGCTAATGCCTGAAACAACTCTTCTACCTATTTATGTAGGCAAAGATCTTTCTCGAAAACAAAACCCTATAAGATAATGATAATCAATTGGGCCCAATGGCAAACTTTTAATGCGAGGTAAGCAATATTTTATGCGATCATAGAAAGCAAAAGAGGAGTGGCATGCGAAACACATGACCCTCTAAATATTAAAATAAAGGTAATGTTTTCTCAATTTGATTTTTTACGATGTGTTTTGTTGGTTTTAAAACCTATTGTACCGTTCACTGATTATTGTACTTATATTGCACAGAAAACCAAATTGAAGTCTTTCAAAACCTGACCTGAAGCAGTCTTAAAAACCTCTCCAATTTTTAACATTTGTCAACACATAAATTTTTCTGGATTTAAACTTTGGAAGTTCAAATCCAAAATAATGAATTATGGTGCGTAATTTTATTATATTTGTTTTTTGTTGGTGAGGTTTAGTGTCATTATTTGCTGAGTTTTAATTTAACGCTTTCAGCAAAACGTTTTAAACAACGGTCGTTTTGTATTCGCTGATATCTAGTAAGAAAATAAGTAATGTGTTGTGAGAAGATGCGTTTCGTAGACTGCAGATAGTAAGAGTTGTTATCATTTGTTGATATAAACTCGATTAGATTGCCCGAGATCAACAGTTAAGATTGGATAAAGACTTAGGCCTATAGACCAAAAGAATTGAATGTGGTAGGTCTATTGGAAAATACATGAATAACTACTGCAATTGTTTTACTTCGTGCATACTTTATTCCGACTACGGTAATGAGGAAGTGAACGTCTCACGCACTGAAGAAAAATGAACTAGATTTGAATCTCCAACTGGGTTTGAACTCTCGGACCTTGGATTCATAAGGTCTGAGCTTTACGGAGCTTAATATAAGTAACGAGAAATTATATTCCCACTGTTATGAGAAGTTTTATTTAAACTTGTTAAATCGCATCCTATTATACATCGCTAATAACTTATAGGCAAAGATTTTTATATGTATGAAACTTTGAATTATTTATTTTTTGTGATATTTTGTGAATGAGATGTATTATTTCGAACTAAATTCAAAGCGAAAAGGGGATCACTGGCGTTATCCAGTGATATTTCTGAACGAGGCAAATGTTTTTTATTACTATGTAGACACACTCCTAGGTTGGAGTAGGGGTTGAGGGTTGTTATTAGCTCTGTCTCTCATTCCCACAGCTAAAGCTATTCCTGACCTACAACCTACAACTACGCTGTTTCCTTACTAACTTTTAGTGTTTCCTTGGATTGTTTATTTTACTTTCTCACAAGACTAAATGGCATTCAGAGTTATAACCTACACAATGGCATTCTATATTGACTCATTCATTCACAGCCAATCTGTCTGAGCATCCTAATTATCCAGCTAACGTCTAAGAAAAAGTAAAAAATCAAAACTTAACCACTTGGTTCAAAAAAATCTTCACATTCAACTTGCACTAATCCGTAAATGAGAGTTTAATACAATTCAAGGCATAATGGGTTTTTAAACAATTACAGCAAGTGATTAACTCCAAAAGCATGTACTGTATAACAACAAATGTAACATTATTGTGTAACCTACATATATTATCAACTTGTTCCAATCATAACTATAGAAAAATCATCATGTTTGCGGCTTCCAGATGTGCTAAACAAACTATAATTTCGTACACAATTAATCAGGAAACAGTGAATACAAAATTTCAAATTGGTGAGATTATCCAAAAAAAAATTATATACACATCTTATTGTATTTTACAATGAGGAATCTACTTAAAGTGAAACCAACCCTGTTCTCACTCCTTCCTCACAAACCATTTTTACAACAATTATTTTAATGTTCAAAGATTTCAAAATTCTGTAAAGGCTATACACTTTTACTCTCATTGTCATATTTTACAGTTTAAGCCTTAAATACACTAGTATCCTATTGTCAGAACTAGAGTCCCATTTGTTTAATTTTATTTCTTTCATATTTCTTAGATTTTTCGCTCCAAAAAAATGTAATGCCTACTGCCCTAAAAAGATTCAAAATTTTCAGAATACAAATAATTTGATGAATTAAAATAAACCTTTCTTCTTTAAATACAAAACTATTTACACTATTAAAATTGGATGCTGATTATTGTGAACAAATGTGGGCCAAAATAGTTCAAATGTTTACTTAAAAACTAAAATTCAATGGAAATAAGGTTAGTTTTATTGAATTCCTGCATATGAAAAGAACCAAGTTTTTGTACCAAGTCGGAATAAGTTACTTGATTCTTTATGAAATCAAGATGCTCCTATGTTCCTCTAATAAATTGGACCTACTGTCTACATAGGCTACAAAAGTAATCAAAATATGTTTACAACATAATGTAAACTCAATAGAGACTGCATAATATTTCCACTTAAAAGGATCTATTATTTAACTGTGTAAATCAAGAACAAAATGGTTTAGGCCTACATATCCATTCCGTGTTTTTAAATAAAGGCAAATACATAATATAGATTAAAATAATTAAATTTAGGCCTATTCGAAAGATTTCCTTAATCAGACAGAAAGTCCATTACATTGTTCATCGAATAAAAGTAGATCTATTTTGATTTAAAACTTTTCTATTGTAAATAAGGAACGAAAATATCTCTCTCATAGAATTTGAATAAAATAAGCACCTTACATTTCATAACAAAGAAAACAGGTCTAAAAGTGCCAGTGACCTATTGCATTCAACACAGGCCACAACTGCGTTTGGTACGGTCGCAGTCTTGCTCTTCACCTTGTATTGCAGGTGTACAGTCTATAGGCTAAGCATGACGTAATTTTAGAAAAGATTTACTTACACAAACATACAAATAAAAACTTATACTTACAATAATAAAATGTATCCATTTGAATTTACTTGTGTATACTGAACTAACTAACAACACATTTCACTATTCTAAATTATGATTGATCAATTTAAACTTTCTAAATCACTCTAGTAAACACAACGTTTTATTTAAAGTTCGACACATTGTTGTTTCAACTGATTACAAATATCTCCGTAACACTTAAAAGAAATATTCCACAACAGATAATAAAGTTAGAAATATTCAACTAAAGAAGACACATGTTCCCTGTACAACGGTTCGCAATACACTGACTCGACGACTCGACTGGTCTGGTAGGTTACTCGTTGGAAGTGGTAAGCTAGCCTGAGGGCATTTTACCACTTACTAGGATACAACAGGTAAGAGATGCAACAGCGCGGCTATTGTGGCGCTAAATCTTTGAAAGTAATTCTTCAGTAAAAGACAATTGAGATAAGAAAGAGATAAGCTGAGCTTTTGTTTCAAGTATCTAGATAACGTAATTCATTACCTAGAACAGCGGTCTCTAACTCAATGAAATACATATATTATATCCTTTTTATTTATGCATCATAGATGGTAGCACAGTGAAAGTTGCCACAACAAACATAAATAGTATTTCTTCTTTTCACTTCGTATACACAGGAAGATTTGTGATAGTTTTTAATAACAACATTTTTGTTTATCTTATACTTCGACCAAACCAAACACTTGTGGTGTTCTCTGTCTGCCTGTCTCCAAAATCTTTGGTCACATAACCAATTTAAAAATCAGTCTAAATTTTGATGAAATTTTTATATAATTTTGGTCCCGAATTTAGAGTGTGTTTTTTGTTTTTTTAATCTGACAAAATTAAGTGTAAATACAACCTGTAACAATTTTTGAAAAAAAAAAAAAGAAAAAAAAAAAAAAAACTTATGTTTTACTTAAATGGTATATTTTACCACAAAATTTGTAAAACAAAAAAAATTAAGTCTCAATAAAATACAAATAATTTGTTTGTAATTTGGTTTTTTCTTCTTCTTTCTACCTCAGTAGTACTCAAATAATCGGAAAATTTCTTTTTCTTTTTTATGGTAGTTTTGGTTGTTAGAATTCCAGAAATCTTTGTGCAATTAATAATACTGACTTAATTCAAGGCTTTCAATTTTATATGTTGTGTAAAATTTTAATAATGTTTCAGTCATAATTCCATGCAAATAAAATAAAGAAAGATGCAAATTTCAAAATGTTATTATTCATAAATTTAGATTAAAATTGTAGAAAAATCAGCTTAAAGCAATATTTATAAATTTATAAATCTGAGAAATCAAATTCGTAATTAAGTAGTTTTTAATATGTGTCATAATATTAATTTAGAATTAGAGTAAATAATTAAAATTTGAAAATAATAAATAACACTAAATTTTGATTTGTATTACTGCAAAGTACATTCTATGCACAAATCTAAATTAGTTGTTACAAAATTTATTTTCATAATTATTAAAATATACTGTACCTTTATTATGAAATATGTAGGCCTATAAGTTAAATATAATGAGTAATAAATTATTTTATATTACCTTATAGATCCGTCATGTGACTTTGATTATGTCTTTATTACAAAGACGCGTTTCGGAGACGTATCTCCATCTTCAGTATTTTCACTCCGTAGAGGAAGTTAAAACATTAATATCACATACACATTGACACTATACACACAATTAAATAAATACACATATACGTTGATTTTAATTTTTTTTTTTTTTATACATGCGCACGGTTTCATGGTTCGCGAACTACTGGCATTACGGTGAGGCCAAGGTTATCTGACTCTATAAATTAAAGGTCTCCAAGGTCTTAAGGTCTCCAAGGTCTATAAATTAAATATTAAGTTACATATATAATTTTAAAAAATATAATTTTAAAGCCAAAGGTTAAGTAAAAAATACCTAACATGCCTATATATTCCAGTAGGATTTTTTTTTTTTTTTTTTTTTTTTAATGTCACCTTAATCATGGAGATTCCGATTTTAATCTTAATGGACAAAAAAATTGGAAGTTTTTAGGTTCACCTTTTCCATTCAACAAATAAAATAAATGTAGGCCTAATTTCCCCAATTTAAAGATGACTTTTAAAAATTGGAAAAGGCAAAACAATACTCTGGTATGTCTTTATTAATTTATTTCTGTGTCGATTTGGTCTTAGATAATCCTGAATCGTAATTTCATCAAGCATTTTTTAAAGATATTAATTATCATCTTAATGACAAAAATAATAATTATAACAGTTTAAAACAACTGGAACTTTAAGTCAAATACGTTTGTAGGTTACTTTATGTACAGAGACTAAATTACTATGCTTTTTATGTATCATTTCCAAGGTGTTTAGTTAACATAAAAATTTACATGAGAGAACATTAATCTTGAATACCCAAAACGATTCTGATGGACCGATTGTACTAGTCAGAAAGTTCGTATTAAACTAAACAATAAGAAGGGGGACTGCTTTGGAAAAGAAAATTTATTCAGGATGAACTTTGTGTCTAATTGAAGATCACCATAAGATTAGCGGGTGAATGTTACCAACACATATCTAATTCCATTCTTTATCTAGGGAAAAGTAAAGTTTACATGTAAACTCTTCTACCAACAATCAATCTTTCCTTTGTGAACACAATAGTTTCTCGTATTTATTTTTGAACCTTTGATCTTGTATTTCTTCCATACAAACCCATTGTGATACTCAGGTGTAATCATGTAAATATTAAAATACAAATCTGACTTGCAATCCCAAAATAAATAATCTAGTTCATTGTTCTTTTATTCCACAATCTTTATACATAAAGTAAAGATGTTACAAACTAAATCTATTGGTCGTAGTCACTAGTGTAGAAGACTAGGCTCCATGTTGAGCCTAACAAGATCTTCTTTTTGGATTTTGAATTGTTTATTTAAACTTTTCTTGTAGTTATCAAGTGTGTATCGAATCATTTAAAAACTTACTGATATATAAAATCAAAATTGAAGGAGCGAAAATGAACTTACTCTACCTTTTACTGTTGACTGGAAAACGTCTTAAAGCGTTAAGTGAAATGTTGTTTTCTTATCTTTACAGACAATATTATCCCTGCCAGTGGCGGATCTATGGGGGGGGGGCTTTCGGGCTGAAGCCCCCCCCAAAACCTTTAAAAAATGTTTTGTAAGAAAATTTAAAGTTTGCTCAAAAGCACACAAGGCGTTTGCGGTTCCTTTACAGCAACTAGTGATGAAGACAATGACAGTGTTAGTTCTCAGACCATCACTCCAAGTCTCCAAACAAAAATTCCAACTGTGTCCCCGTCATTATTTATTCATATTTCATGTCTAGCCAGTAGAACTACTCTGAAATATTAAATGTACGATGTACTTAAAAATAAATCCTTTTCACATTTTTAATCTGCCTTTTATTAACTTTAATGTATTTCATTAGTAAATTAGTAAACAAAACATCCTGAAAACCTTTAATATGAAACACACGTTTTTACTCCATA
The DNA here is from genome assembly GCA_963513935.1 of Aphrophora alni. Lineage (NCBI taxonomy): Eukaryota > Metazoa > Arthropoda > Insecta > Hemiptera > Aphrophoridae > Aphrophora > Aphrophora alni. The sequence goes on from OY740766.1 coordinate 81,614,386, forward strand.
AAACAACGTTAAACTACTGTTTTGGTCGCTTCATTATATGAAAGTCCTTTCACAAAAGTCCTTTTCCCCTGTTCAGCCCCCTCCAAAATAAAATTCTAGATCCGCCACTGATCCCTGCAAGATCACAGCATCCAAAGTCGTACATTAAATACTTCCCATGGTATGTTGCACCACCTTATTAACATCCTTACATAATATATATATATATATATATATATATATATATATATATATATATATATATATATATATATATATATATATATATATATAACTAGTACTAGTTGTGATGCAATAAAAATGAGACATATCCATTCATTTTATTTTATTTTTACAATTCCAAAATTATTTGTAAATGAAGTTTAATTTATAAACTGTATCAACTTTATAAATTGTAGGCCTAATTATATTTCTGTAAATATTGTTTCTGTAAATTAAAAAAAAAACAAAGAAAAATTTTTTTTAATAATAATAATAATAAAAATTTAAAAAATAAAAATAAATATATATATATAGATTTTTGCATACGGTACAATTATATTCTCTGAAACAAATTGCTACTAATAATGTTTATGTTATTAAGTCAACTAATGAAATGTAAAAAATAAGATAACACCCAAACAAAAATAGACTATATATATATATATATTCCCAACTGTTGGTAAAGAGGAAGCGACTACAAAATGAAGTAAAATAAGTTACCTTGGAAAAGTTTAGTCATATGGTGGGTAGTATAACAGAAAATAAAACCTACGTAAACCAGCAATTATGAATTTAATTAAGAAAAAATAAGCAATCCTATGGATAAATTACCTTAGACGTTCAAAATTTGTGTATATAAAAAATTATTAAGTAAAATGTATGATGCACTTTCTTAAGTCAAATGGGTCGAAATTTTAAAACTTAGTTAATTTAACACGACAAAAGTTGGTGGTTGGACTATGAAGACTAATTTTTTCAACCATTTAAAACACATAATGTAACATTTTAATTCTAATGTGAATTTTAAGATTCTCAATTTAAAATATAAATATATATATATATATAAACAAAGTTTTATGAATTCTCTACTTTAGTATTAAACGAACAATTTAAGTAACTGGCGACTTCTTCAACCCTTATCCAGGTCTTTGACCCAACTCCTATGTCAGGAGAAGTATGTAAAGTCCTGCAGGTATTCAAGATAAAACTGTTTATTTTTCGTATGTAAATAGTGACATTTGATGTGTTTATAATAATAGTACTTCCAACCTGCAAAAATACTCTACATCAGCATGATCTAAGAGTAAACTATAACATTTTGACAAAATCTTAACAAACGTAGATCATTGAAATTAAAATGATAGTAATATAAAAAACCTTGTAAAACCTTAAACCAACATTTTAATATAAGGCTTTATAATGTTTCCTTTTTTTATTGAATTGTGTTTTAAAAGAAGTTTTGCGTTGAGGTGTAAAAATTGTAATATTTTTGTTAAAAGCACTTTTGTAAATGAATAGTATTTACACAGATTTTACAAATTTTGTGCAACTTATTTATTTTTGTTATAAAACACTTATATCACATGTAAAAATATTTATTTATGATTTTATTTAGAAAAATTTATTTAATTTAAGTTCTCGCTTCTCGGGTTTACTGATCCGGACTCAAATATATTTGCATGAAATCCTGTTTAAATTTATTTTATATAACACATCCTACTTACATTAAACATTAAAATCTTTACAATTATTTTATCCGAGTTCAATTTTATAATGTGGATATTTTATCCTTCTATGATTAAATAAAATCAAAAGTTTATGTTTGAAGTTAATTAATATTCCATTAAAATTTTTATTATAGTTTTCAACAAATTTTTCAATATTAACAATAGTTTTTAAAATATATTAATTCTCCAAATAGGTGTCTTGCATACATTATGTAGGCCAAATGGCAAGATAATACCACCTTTCTGGTTGTACAAATTTAGACTTTGTTATATTGTATTATAAGCTTGTAATGTGCAGTCTGGTTCTTCAATTCGTGTATTGTTTGTTACTAAGACTTTACTAGACAGTTTAAATCACTTTCAATGTAATTATTATCTTCTTGCTATAAAGAGATTATTTTTGTATGGAGCTGCAAATAACACTTCTTGCTTGGGTAGGTTCTACAAAGGGAGTAAAATTGATTGTTGAAAAAGGCTTGGGTTCGGTTTTCAAATAATAGAGCCCTTCTAAATTTGTATACTTTAATGTTTTAAACTTAAGTTACTACTGCTTCATTCACAATTTTATTCACTTTATTTAATTGATTCTATAGTTATATACAGAATGATTAAAAAGTCTCTTGACATTTTAAAGGGGAAAAAATTATTTAAATAATGAAGGTTACAGCCTCATTACACACCACACTCAACAAAAAAATCCAAGGGCGTCAGGTCAGTAGAGCGAGCAGCCCATAGTCAATGTGATGCGCGGCCAATCCATCTACCATCTAGTTTCTTGACATTTCCTTGAAATCGCTAACTAATGTCTCTTCAAGTATATTTACAATTGAAGAAATAATAACCGTTGTTTCGGCTCGACTGCGGGGAATGACCTACCAAGAAGTCCAAAAAGATTTCTTGAGGAAATTTAGAAAGCCAGAGGTTAATCTAGGAAAGCTATCAAAGATTTAGTAAATAAGTTTAAAAGAACAGGAAGTGTTGCTGATAAAGATCGTTCTGGGAGGCCCGTAACATCAACAGAGACCATTGAAGCCATACAGAATGCTATAAACCGAAGTCCAAGCGCCTCAACACGAAGGCTCAGTAGGGAGCTAAATGTCTCCAAAATGACTGTGTGGCGGACACTGAAATTCAAGTTGAATAAACGTGCATACCACATCCAGACTATGCAGTACCTTCCTTGAACATGAAGACACTGCTGCTCGTGTTGCTATGTGTGCATGTGCAGACCTACTACAAGCAATCGAGGACGAAAATATAATGGAAAACGTTGTATTCAGTGATGAATCCATCACATTAAGTCTTGTGGCAAGGTGAATAAGCACAATTGTCGAATTTGGGCGGATGAACTTGGCCAAATTTAGTTCAAGAGTGGGAACGTGACATACCTAAATTGAATTTGTGGATGGGAGTGTCCAAAACAAAGGTTTACGGACCTTTCATGTTTGTCGAAAAGACAATTTCAGGAACAATTTATTTAGACATGCTTCAACAGTATCTGGAACTACAACTGGAACAGGATGGGATAAAAAGACTCTGTTGTTTTCCAACAATATGGCGCACCTCCGCACTTTGCAATCATAATTCGAGATTACTTCCAGGACACATTATCTGGTAGATGGATTGGCCGCGCATCACTTAAACTATGGGCTGCTCGCTCTACTGACCTGACGCCCTTGGACTTTTTTGTTTGGGGTTTTATAAAGTCAAAGGTGTACCAAGTAAAGATTAACAGTCTACACCAGTTGATACAGCAGGAGAAATAACACAAGAAATGTTGGAGAACGTGTTTCGTGCCACACAATACAGTAGAGATAGGAGCTGTGCTTAGATTTACAGGGTCACCACATTGAAAAGTATTGTTTTTTCTCCCTCATGTAGTGTGTAATGAGGCTGTAACTTCCATTAAAATGATGTTTTCTCATATTGAAATGATGTCATATTGAGAGACATCACAATACTGTACATAACTATACTACGCGCTGTTCTCACGGGAACTTTATTGAAACTCAATACCTAAAGGACACAGGCGACGGCTATATAAAAATCACAAAAAAGCAAACCTAGTTTCCAGGAAGTCAACTTCCGGATAATTACAGAACAGATATTGTAATGTGTATTTAGAGACATGTACAATTTCTTAAAAAGGGTGATATTTTATATGCTAAGCTGTCCTTTATTCCGAAGTTTCAACTGACCCATTGCCTATCAATGACTACGTTTATCAAGTTACTATTAAAACATTATTGTTTTATTAGGTCTGGCCAGGCCCGACGAGAGGGGGGGGGCAGCCAGGGCTGTAGCCCTGGGGCCCGGGACCTGGAGGGGGCCCGGGCGGGCTGACCAAGTTTTATTTTTTACCTACTAAATTTACTTTAAGAATAAAATCAAATGGATTATTAGTCTAAAAATCAGAAAATTCGAATTATTAGATTTTTAGTTTCCTTTCTATTTATAATTAGTTGATTAAAAATTCATGTTTAGTCTTAAATTTGTCTTTAACTTTATTTAATAATACATTTTCTTAACTATTTAGTACCGGTACTTATCTATTTACAAACAGTACTGTATTAGGCCTATTATATAAAATATCTTTACAAAATATGTTTGTTGCATTATTATAAATGACGAGGTGGGGTTTCAGGAGTGAATTTATTATTTGACGGGGGCCCGCGAAAATTTGTCCCTGGGGCCCTTGGGTTCTCTCCACGGCCCTGGGTCTGGCTAGGTGGTTATATATTAGTCACCTAGCCAGACCTAATAAAACCAGGGATCATACATTCATTAATTTGACTAACGTAATCATAAATATTAAAGTATGCATTTATAAACTGAGTTGTATTTTGTACTTTTATATATTTATTTTTTACTAAACTAATGTTTTATAGTAGGTACTTCAAAAATGTCTGGCGAGACCTAAATGATCTCATTATTTCAAAATAAGGTTAAGATTTAAACAATTTTCTTAATTAAATTTTAAGGCAAGTTTCAATGCATAGTTAGCCACAGTAGTTACCCGATGTAAGTTGAGATAACGGTTATTTTCAGCAACTTTTAGCTGCCAATTTGTAAAAGCCTTCATATTTAATAATCACTCATTAGGGGTGTTCAGTTTGGATTTCCACGGTATGAGAATCATCGCTGTTGTAAAATGCTTTTCTTTAGTTATGAACAGCCTAAAGAAGGTCTGGCACCATTAAGGGCCATATGGTGGTAAGAAACAACACATTTTACTATTAAACAACTATTAAAATCTTACAATTGGAAGTTAATACATAATGATTAACAGTTGTACATAATACGGTTGAGTGTGTTGGGCAAATACAAAATGGAAGACTAATTATTCAATTAGATAAAACCCGGAAAACTAAAGCACTCACAGATATATATTTATTGAAATGTGTGGTTGCTCAATGTTATTGTTAGAGAAGCAGTAAAGTTCTAGAGTTACTGTTAACTGTTGGTAAGGCCTCAAAAAATTAAGTAACAAAAACTAATTTTGTATAAATATGTGTATTATTTTACAATTTAGGAATTTGTAATTTCTAAAGTATTTAATTTAAATTTGTTCTTATTTGTGTATGAAATTCATACTTAGTAAATCATGTCATGTTACAATAGTTTGAAGTTATTTTTAAATTGTCCAAAATTTGTAACACTTAACAATTGTTAACTATCAAGACTTAACCCTTAAGAATTTGTAGGCACTAGTTAAAGTTTCAAATTTCAAAGGAATTTATTTGCACGGAATAAAAATTAAAACAGAAATAACCTTTAATTTATTGCAACAATTTTTGGAAGAATATGACACTTGGAAAAAAACCAATGTTATGGTGTCTTTAAATAAATAAATTTCATGATTAAATTCTCAGTTTTTAGTAATAAATATCATATTTTTTAAAGTAAGAGAATCATTTGGGTTTCATTAGATAAAATTTTTTAATTTGTACAAAATTAGCTATTGTAGGGCTAGTAAAAAAATAATATCATATACAGTTAAAAAGAACTGTCGTTGATGTACACCTGTCGCGCATTTGATTGTTATTTGTTTATTGTATGCCGGGGTGTGTGTTTAGCAGTGTTTTAATGTTTTAACGACCTCTCAGGAGCGAGTCTGAAGATGGAACATACGTTCTGAAACGCGTTCTTATTATGTTACAAAATAAGTCACAAGACGGAGTAATTATTAAGTATTAAATAACATAGATTAAAATATTCATGTACTTAATTAAAGTTTAATGGTTGGAGAGATAGGAATGTTGGAGTAAGTAATGCCCTATGTATATTGACATTGTTAGCTCTACTTATCACCGCACAAGTAACATCTTTATGGTTCAATTAATTCACCTGCTTCTATTTATTGAATGACAAATGTTAAATTGACTCCGCTTGACTTATTGTGGTCAAATATAGACTACTACTTCTCTATGACAAACCACAAGTATAATAAACCTAATAGGTGGGATATGGACGATTAAGCATCGGTTTTTATTGACTTTACCAAACAATACAAGCTTACTATTGTTTTACGTATTACGGTACAACTCTTGAGTCCAGCGTTAATCTTATTATTTTTTACTTAGGCTATATATTGTTAAAACAGAATGTGTTTATCTTCATATAAAATCAGTTCTCTTCTGCCATGTTTGTCACTTTCAATGAACAGTCTGGAAGAACTAAAATACCGAATAAGTAGGAGTTCAATTACAATAACTTAATGTTATTTATAATTTTTAACGTGAGGAAATTAGGTAACCGGCAGTTATAGCCACACACACACAAAAAGCGATGGTAAACTACATACTGGGTTATCATAAAATAATGGTGGAAATTTGGACATGATTTAAATGAAAACAGAATTACTTACAACTGATGTTGTTTATCTACCTAAATCTTCGTCTGAAACAGTTTTTTTTACATAACTAATAAATTTCGAGATGTGCGCCATTAGTTACTCGGCAAATGTCCAATCGATAATCAAGTTCTGCCCAAAGGTTAGTTAACATGTTTTTGTTAACGGTTGTCATTGCTTCATTAATCCTGTTCCTTTAATTTAGGTCATGAATCTTTTCTCGATAAAAAATGTTTATGATGTACCCCCACAAGAAGAAATCGCAAGGTGTCAGGTCTGGACTCCTTGGAGACCAGCGTATACGTCCTTGCCGGCCTATCCATCGATGTCCAAACTTTTCATTCAAAGCGTCTGTGACAAATAAACTTAAAGTGCGGGGTGCGCCATCTTGTTGGAAATGAAGTTGTTGAATGTTTTCGAGTTCATCCAGGTGAGGAAAACAATAATTGATTAACATACCGAGATACACAATTCCATTAATTGTCTTTTAAGCAAAGAAGAAAGGCCCTATCAGACGATTTTTCAACACACCACAACAAATATTAACTTTAGGGAAGTCGGTATTTTCTCAAAAATTGTATGTGGGTTTTGCCAGATCCCCATATGCTTGAATTGTGTCTGTTAACAGACCCATTGATATGGAATGTAGTTTCCTCTGATTTAGTTATATCATCTAAAAATGATTGGTTTTCATCAATCTTGTTCAACATTTCAACATCGAAATTAACACGTTTTGCACCATCATCAGGTTTCAATTCCTGTAATAGCTGGATTTTATATGCTTGAAATTTTAATCTTTTGTGTAAAACTTTGTGGATTGTTGTTTTTGGAAACCTAACTCTAGGCTTCGTCGAGGTATTGACTTCTTAGGACTTCTGATTGCAGATTGTCTAATAAGTTCAACTTTTTCGTCTGATACACTTGACCTGACAGATAATTTCTGCTTTTGAACTAATCCAGTTTCTTCGAATTGTTTGAACCAACGACATATGTTATTTTCATGTGGTGGAGCTTTTCTGGTTGCAACAGGTGTTAAACAAACTTTTAGGTTTCAGCGATACCAATACAACACCACAAAATTTCTCTATTGTCTTCGTATGAATTAATGTAACCCCACCATTCTTTTATGATAATTCTGTATTACGATACACTCACGGCCAGATCAACTAATGACAGCGGTTACGCAGCTATTAGGCACGTTTTAATACAAAGAATACTTTATTCCTTGTGAACATTTTTCATATTTATAGGTGTCATTAAATTTCTTGTAACTTTACGTTGAAAATGAATCAAAAAACTGTATACTTACCAACTATTTGGCATAATTTGTAACTACTGTTTTGTTGTTACTTTTGATTTTTTTATGTGATACTGCTAAAATTAACTATTAATGTTTGTTTGCAAAATCTAAGGGCTTTAACTATAATTTTGTATATTTATTACAACTGTTTTAGTCTTCTCGAGAAACAACTTATTAATGTGCTATTTAAATGGATAATGTTACACATGTCGTGTTTGGTAGGCAGGCTATCATTATCATTAGAATTTAATACAAAATCTTCATATAATATTTTTTACACATTTCATAAGAAAATTAAAAAAGTTCCTACTCTATAATAGCGGAAACACAAATAGGTGACACACCGCTGTATTAATTAAGAGTTGGTGGTGCTTGTATGTATGAAGTGGCGAAACGCACTAACCGCCATCACGTTTTCCACAACGTATAGACAGTTGCATATTTAAACGAAGGAAAACTTAGCCTAGGTGTGGCTAGCAGAAGGAGTTAGTTCAATAACATGATACCTTCAGAGGCCCACTTTAGTAGTATGGACTTGGCACTCCTGAAGGAATCCAACTGGAACTACATCTTTTTCCAAGTACAGTAGTATGGGGTTAGATCCCTCTCTTTGATCTTTCCTTTAAGGTCTCTCTTGATCAACTCTTGTTCTTTTCCGACCCTCACGCTATTATAGAATTCGAGAGCTAGGGGTCTTTATGTTATACTCTTTACTCCCTTTTTTGAAAAGCGATGATTACCTAGAGGTTTTTTGCCTTTAAACAACAAGAACAAAATTCAATAACCTGGTCAAAGATGAAGGAGTGGCGAGTTATTCTTGTATAAAATATTCTTTAATATTATTAGAATTTACTAATATCTTAATTTTTAACACATCGCATGAATTAACCTTCTTACTCTTAGCAGTACGGTTGAGCAACCTAGCTTGATTTACACCTTTTTTTTTAGGCTTTGGGATCCCTCTCTTTCATCTTGCCCATCAGGTGTCTCTCTTTATCGACTCTGACGCTATTTGAGTATTCGAGAGATAGGAGAAGAATCTATTTTATGTTCTTTTCTTCTCTTTTTTATAAGGTTGATGACTGAGAGGTTTTCTCCTTTAAACAACAATACAGTTTATAAAATAACATTATGCTGTTTTCTGCTCTTAAGTTTCCTACTGCGCCTGTGCTCCGGTGTCTAACCAACTATTTTCTATGCAACAGTGAAGATTCCTTATGTTTGGCTTCACAATCCTCACTATCGTGTAGGAATTAGGAAGCGGTTTGTTCTATTCAGCTTGCTGTCAAAGAACGAGATTGCCAGTGAAAACTGGATGACCATCGTAATTGCAAGAGGAAATGTTTGTTTTATTCCAGTGGTGTGAATCAAGATATATATTTTGGTAGATAATCGAAAAATTCTCTGCTAAGCTTTCACAGAGTCTAACGTTTTAGAGCTAATAAACGAAGTGTTTGACCCCTATGAATTCTAAGAGGGTACCGTATAGTGTAGTACCGGCATAATTTGTCTGTTGTTCGCAATTAGTACCTCATTAAACCTGGCATTACTATTCTTTGCAGAACAGCTCTTGCAATGAGAAGCAAAGAACTCCAGATTTTGAGTACTGGTTACACATATTTTTTTTAGACTTAATACGGAAAAATTTTTAGTGTAGGATTTATCATAAATATTGTTGATTTAAAAAAAATGTAATGACACAAGATATTTAATTATATAAAAAATATATATTTAAAATCCACTATACATAAACGTGTTGCTTCTATTTTAACGTATTACAATTTGACGTAACTCCGTTTTCTTGTAGTTAGAGAAAATAAATTATCTTTATTTCAGGACCAATCGAAGGAGCATTTCAAACTTTGTTTTAAAAATAGTAAACTTTCCTTATAATGATAGACAAGGGACCAATTCTTTGTAAACTTGAGAAATACTTGTTTGGTTTTCCCCGTTTCACAATAATCAATGTTTTTCATTCCATTCAGTTTCAAGAAACTTATACGTCTCCTCCTTCCCCTTCCCGTAGAGGTTTTTCTTTTAAACAACAAGAGACCCCTCCCCCCACTATCCATAAGCTTGGGTTTATTCTTACCCCTCCCCTTTTATTGACATAATAATGTATACATAACGAGGAAAAGAACAATACACTTCCAATGAATAGTTGTGACTATTTTAGAAACACAGCATAGGAAACACTATGTTATCATTGTGGTCAGGCTACCAGAACGTTTGAGCTTCCTGTTCTGTTTCTAATGCCTGAATTATTGCAGCACTAATTTTATCTGTAAAAAGCTTAAATAAAGTTTAAGAGTTGGTGTTAACAAATAGAAGGGCGAGAGACATTTGGTGTAATATAACAACTTTCATAACATGTAACACTTTCCAGACAAATGTGATTAATATTACTTCTTATTATTTGAATCCTGATAGACATTGGTACAAAGAAATAAAATATTATATTCAATTTTTTCCCCATTATACTCACAATAGGTCTTTACAACCAAAATTAGTCGAAAGGAATAAAAATCGTCAATTTGACAGGTACGTCTGCGGTAGGCCTACATTTAACCTATGTAAATTCCTCTTTATTTAAAATAGTAGCTTTTAAACCTCTATAATTTTGGTTGTATTATGTTTATAATGATTCAAAATAACACTCCTTCACGTATATGTTCACTCGCGCGATAACATTGTGTTGTTTTATTTTTATGAAATTTGGTATTTATTTGTTGATGTATGGAGCCTGATGAATGAAAAGTTGATTTTTTAAGAAAATTATAACAGATTTTTTATTGATTTTCCGCTCTAACGATTCATTTTGTTTGCTTATTGTTCTATTTGACCTTCTGAACCTGCAATATCTCTCTCTCTCTCTCTCTCTCTCTCTCTCTCTCTCTCTCTCTCTCTCTCTCTCTCTCTCTCTCTCTTTCTCTCTCTCTCTCCTTCCTTAGCTGTACCTCTTTATCCCTCACAAAATTGATGCACCCTCATTCACAGGACCTTCGTTACCAATTCAATTTCAGATTTTTTACGATGTTATCCTGTTTCTCTATCTGTCCTTGAAGTCCCCCAACTCCATAGAGTGCCTAAGGATTCAGTTTCTGTCCAGAACTGGTCAGTCAATGACTATATGTTGACCAGTTTCAAAGCTGCACCTCATATCCTACACAAAAGGTTTGGCGTGCATAACCCCATTTTGTATAGATGGCTACAGAAAATCCAGTGACCAGTCAGGAATCCAGTCATTCTCCACAGATCAGTTCTGTGCAGTATAAGAGCCACTTTCTTGTTGTGGTTGTCTGCAAATAGAGGTGCGAATAAATCATATGTCTAGGGCCTACTAGTTTCAAAATCGATAAGAAATGTACATATAATTAAAGATAAACAAAACTTTCAAGTGGATAATTATTACACTGTACTTTTTTTTTATTACAGCTGAAAAAAATATTACAAAACAAATCTTACTCAACTTTATTTATGGATCTGTAATAAATGTTTATTAATGGTATTGTTAGCCAATTATTAACGAATTATTGAAAGTAACTATATTCCACGATAATTTATACATACATACATGAGGGCGCGTGCGTGCGTGCGTGTGAAATGGAGAGAGAGGGAAAGAGAGTAGGTGTATATTTACTGTGCGACAAAATGGAAAATTGAATGTCTCACTTCTTCACTTTTTCTGAAAACAAACAGTAAACTGGTTCCAATTACAATAGATTGGTTTCGTTGTACTGATAATACCTTCTATTCCAGCCTTTGGAGTCTATAAGGGATGATACTCTCAGTCTTGAATTTAGTTTGATACAATTCGACATTAATACAATTTCAGAAAGAAAAATATTGAATAATAAATTTAACCATTACATATCTCACGTTACTCTCCTCTGTCAAAATCTTCAAAACACTTTTTAACTTCCTCATTCATTATAAGTTGGTTTGTTCATGGTATGTATTCTGTATAGTTGCCCCATGATGTTTAGAGGCAAAACATATGGTGTAGAATAAACCCTATTTGTTAGACTACACTGTTTTAAAGATAATTAATTTCCTTTAAAATGGTGGTAAACCTATAATTGGCAAATAAAAGTAAATAAATTAATACGTTATAAAATCTCTTGCTATAACTTGAAGCGATGTAGGTTAATCTAGCCTTATGTTTTTGGAAGAGTAGGCCTATGATTTATTATTCAGTTAAAAACTACTTCCCCACAAGTACTTGAAAGTTAGGTTCGCGTCACTCAGCTGAGGTGGCTTATTGTCATCTGATACCGTACACTAAACATTATTTGTATGCCATGATTTACATACCGGTATGTGGGAATAGGCTACTCTGTATAAACTTTGTTTTATTTTGAAAGATATAACTTTGATTTGCTGTAACATTTTTTAACTGTTCTTCTACAATGATCAATATTTAAAGAGATATTTATGAAGTAATTCGATACATATGAATTCATTGGAAGTTTTGCATTGTACTACTTAGAGAATAGCGAGAGCTCAAGAAATAGTTCAGATTTGAACTGATGTCGGTCGAGTACAAAGTTCTCTGTTCAGATTGTTTACTTATTAACCAAATATTTACATAGCCTATCTGTAACCATTTGAAAGATATTTACAAGATGTCAACAAAACTAAGCTGTTTACCAGCCTAATCGAGATTAGATATTTTCTGTCAGACATGGTTGAACCAGTGTTCCAGTTTCTTGTGGACTGATTGTTTGTGCGTTAAATTATTCTAATTTCAACTTTTTAGTACAAATGCAATTTCTTTGTTCTAGCAAAATGAATGAGTTTAAAATAAGTAAATTTCAAAAATAGACGTCCATTAATTCTTGAAGTCGATGTATAATAGTGCTTATTATATAATAACAATATATTTTATTTTCAGAATTAAATGGAGACAAAAATATTGAATTTTAAAAATTAATATTTTACATAGTTTGAGTGGTAAGAATGTTGATTCAGAGATAGCATAGTAACAGACCGAGTTGAATGCTGTTTTAGTGATGTAAGCTTTAAAGCTCATTTGTCTTGAACTAAGTAAGGACTCAAAATGTTCATCTCTCATTATTTTTTACAATTAAAACTGAATTCAAATATTTATGTGTAGGCTTCTCTAAAATCTAAATCTGCTATCATCAGCATCTCCATAACTAAGATCGAGAGATGAAGCAATGTTCATGGTAAATGGACATGTAAACATGTATAACAGTCGATATTGGTCAGATGAAAACTCCCAATAGATGATTAAAGTTCATACCCATCAACCCTAAAAGGTTAATATCAGGGAAGAGATTATTCTACAAATATAATTGGACCTGTCATAATTGATGAAACGTAACAGCAAATTCCTATTTATAACGTATTCGTTAACACGATAATACTGCAAATTAAAAATATTTATAGGCCAACTTTTAACACTTAATGGTTTCCACAAGATCGATCACCATCTCACTACAAGTTCATGTTCATGTATGGTCCAAGTTCAGTAATTTTTAACCAACAAATTGCCACAAAGATGGAGGACAATTGAATAACCTGCCAGGTCACCATATCTTGATAAACACCCCGTGATTATTTATTTCTTTTGGGTTTTTTAAAAACGACATGTTATATCAGACTAAAACAAGTGACATAAATGATTTGAAAAATCGAAAATTTAGGTAAGCAGCACTCGTTACTCATGAAGTGATTGAGGTACGAAGTTTAACTGCATTTCAAACATTCCTTATAAAACTATAAGGTAAGGCGTTTGTAAAATAAAATTTTGAATAATCCTGTAGGCTACAGGAAAAGTTATCTTTGCACCTTTTGTTATTTACCTTTCAAGCAATGTCATTGAAGTTTCGTCGAACATAATATTATTTTATAATAAAAGATAATATTTAACTGGGCATAACTCTGTAATTTTTAAAGACCAAATACAAAAAGTTATTTTGTTTTGTAAAGTTTTGGGCTATAATAATAAGGTAAAAAACATATAGTTACATTTTAAAATATGGAGAAAATACACGTTTTACACATTTTTGAAACGCCCTGTATTTAGTAAAAAACTGTTGAACCACTCTGTAGGATACAGCTGATGTCAAAATGTTTGCAATGACACTTTAGGTATAAGTTTAGTAGAAGCAGAGATATAAAGTTGTTTCCATACTTTTTTATCACGCCTAGATTTAATTTTTATAATATTAATTTCTAATAGTACTGATTTCTATAATACTTAGATTTAATTTAAAAATCAAATACTCGCTTGAACAGGTTTAATTTCCTAAATGTTAATTGATGATTGGAAGTCTGGGTGTAGGCCTAATAACATTAATTAATTTTTCTCTGACACTAGTAACAAGATCAATAATATTATTTAATATTATTATTTAACGATAAGTAATATTATTTAAATTTTACGTTGGAAAGATGAAGTTTAATACTTTTTCAACATCGTTAGTTGGTACAATGTAATGTATTAAACAAATTGTTTTAATTTAGTAGAATTAAACAGTGCAAAAATTGCACTAACTTTCTCACACATCCTTCAACTAAATCGAATAGTAAGTACTGTACAACACAAATCTTTGGGATCTCCCGAAAAATGACATTATTTTTATTACTGAGGGTTATACATTTCATACGGAAGATAAAATTTGGTTTTATTATTGGTTTTAATTTTTTGCAAATTTTTGTATAAATAATATTTTGAACAAATATTTACATATTTTAAAAAGTAGCTTAAGTCATAAGATTCGTCCTAAACGTATATTATATTATTTAATTGAACGATTTATTGTTTATTTATTATTTTTTTTTATACGATTTATTTATTTAAGAATGATGGTTATTCTTTTTTTTCCAATTATGCTTGGGCCGTATCAATTTTCTTTAACTAGTGATTTTTCTAACTGGTTTGGGTCATCCTTCATAAGTAGTTTTACACTTGGAATAAACCGGCCTTCTCTACTCGAGGTGGGGCGCGTGAAATTATAGCACAACTTGGCATCATAGCTTAGCAGTAAAGCTACAGTAGGATTACTTACGATGCGTCAGTTAAACTTTAGCACAGACAAGAAAGTATACACCCAGACGGCCAACTGCCACGATATAATCTGTTAATCGTTTGACAAAAGTTCAACTGACGTATTATCTTAACATTTTCAGCGACAACATTTATATTTTTTCAGTGGCAAAGATGATTTATGATTTGGATGCAAATTGGAACTGGAAAATTTTTAGAAATCAGTTCACTAGTTCCCGAGTTATAACGTTTTCTACTGCTAAAAATTAGGAAATTTATAATTTTTGACACATTTGATTAATTTCTCAAAATTTTCAGCGACAACATATTTTTTTTTCAGTGACATAATTGCTATATGATTGACATATTTTATATCAAAATTCACAGCATTTTATGGAAAAAGTCGTAGTGATATTTTTGTTTTTGTCAATTATTAAAAATTTTCTATGCTAAATATTTGTACTGGACATATATAGCCTATTTCCGCGCAGGTCAGTAAGGATGCCCCAGCAATGGGACCGAGGCACGGGCAAGTTAAGCCGATTAGTGCCAGTTGACCGAATCTCTGCCTCACTACGACCATTCCAGAACTATAAAGAAAAAAAAACAGCCATAAGTTTACCAATGCTCCTATAGTTTATGATTATTTTAAAATAAATTATTTAACCTTGTTTCCGTCAAGTGACCTCTTTTTTGACTGAAACAAGGTAAGAAAATGTATTTTAAAATAATAGTGACCTAGATACTGAAAATTAATTCATTATGATTATTTATCAAAAAGCTCACATGACCCTTCACTTCCAAAATCACACACATTAGGAGAATATAAAATTTACTAGTATTCTAGAATGATTTTTTATTGGTAACTCAGTTATCCTATCACCAACATTAAAACTAAGCATATCAATGTGTTTATTGATAGAAGAGCAAAATATCCAACATACATCTTTATATTAACTATAATATCTATAATGGTAGAAGTACGTCCGACACACAGAATGCCACCAATAATGACTGGGTCTTGAAGGACTTGGAGACTCAGATGAGGACTAAAGTGACACTTAAATTACTTAAAAATTACCTGGCTCTGCCTGAATACACAGTTGACATCTTTATATTAACTATAATACAGTATCTATAATGGTAGAAGTACGTCCGACACACAGAATGCCACCAATAATGACTGGGGCTTGAAGGACTTGGAGACTCAGATGAGGACTAAAGTGACTGGTATACAGACGGTGAAAATTACTACTTAAATTACTTAAAAATTACCTGGCTCTGCCTGAATACACAGTTGACATCTTTATATTAACTATAATATCTATAATGGTAGAAGTACGTCCGACACACAGGTGGCCATCGATAATGACTGGGTCTTGAAGGACTTGGAGACTCAGATGAGGACTAAAGTGACTGGTATACAGACGGTGAAAATTACTACTTAAATTACTTAAAAATTACCTGGCTCTGCCTGAATACACAGTTGACATCTTTATATTAACTATAATATCTATAATGGTAGAAGTACGTCCGACACACAGAAGGCCATCGATAATGACTGGGTCTTGAAGGACTTGGAGACTCAGATGAGGACTAAAGTGACTGGTATACAGACGGTGAAAATTACTACTTAAATTACTTAAAAATTACCTGGCTCTGCCTGAATACACAGTTGACATCTTTATATTAACTATAATATCTATAATGGTAGAAGTACGTCCGACACACAGAAGGCCATCGATAATGACTGGGTCTTGAAGGACTTGGAGACTCAGATGAGGACTAAAGTGACTGGTATACAGACGGTGAAAATTACTACTTAAATTACTTAAAAATTACCTGGCTCTGCCTGAATACACAGTTGACATCTTTATATTAACTATAATATCTATAATGGTAGAAGTACGTCCGACACACAGAAGGCCATCGATAAGGACGGGGGCTTGAAGGACTTGGAGACTCAGAAATTATATTATTTAAATCATCTGTAACTAGCCTACAGATATAAGATAGTTTTATGCACGTATTCTTTAATATTATTAATTTTAATAAATACTAAATTTTATACGTACTTAGGACAGGTTACCCTTGTTTCCGGGAAAACACGGATAACTCACTAATTTTATTACGGGGCTTTTACAATCCTTAAATGTAATAATTGGGGAAACCCCGTCATTAACTGTCATAATGTCAACAAATATCTTCCCTATGGTTATTAAAAATGAACATCAGTTGTAGCTAAATTTCCGTGATGCTAGTTTTTATAAAATGTTCTAACATGAGTTCGGCGAAAAAGCGCGAAATATTATATGTAAAGGCGAGGACAGCGAAAGGCAGTTATTCAGTACTTCCGCAAAGAGAAAACTAATAAAGGACATTTCGTACGGTATTGATAAAGTATTAAGACAGGCGTGTGAGCCATCCAACATATCTCGGAGCGAATAAGTGTCGAGAAGAAAGAGAAAAAGAAACATTGCGACGTTGCAATAAAATTGTGGAAATGGAAGGTGACCATAAATGGTACAAGCAGACACCAGCGACTCATAAGGCTACTTCTCTCTCAGCACACCAAAGAAGAGGGAGAATTAGATTAGAGGCCACATGGTCTCATGTTATGGACATAAAGAACTCCTTTATATGATGTAAAGATCCTCTTTGTAAACTCAGCTCTTCTTAAAGGATTTAGAGTTATTCAACGGTGGGTTAAATTCCCTTAAAAAATATTACATGGTTTGGGGTTTAAATACAAGTTGTTTTTGAAAAAAATCGTGAGTTGCGCTATCGAGATGTAGGTTTCTCAGAAAAATCCAAAAAGTTGATATCAATAAAATAGTATTTTTAGATGAAACTTGGATCAACGAAAATGAAAGTATGAAGAGAAGATGGAACGATGATTCAGTGAAGGGAACTCTTAGTACTCCTTTTTTCCTCTTTTTTCTACACTAGATACAGTATCATATTCCTAGCTACGAGAATTAGTTGAATTAAATGAGACGCCAAAAATAAATATATAAATATAAAGTTCTGTACATCAAAAATATCACAGGTATACCATTTTTGGGTTCAATTGCAAGGCAATGTTACAAGGAAAACAATGTTAACTTTAAATATCAAGAATATTTGCAATGGAACAATTTCATACCTATTTGAAAAAGAGTTCAATAGGTGAGTGACAGCTGTCAGACGTTACATTGCGTGTCTGACACGCCCGCGCGCGCGCGCGCGTGTGTGTTATATTAACATTAAAACTTTTTCATAACAAACTCTCAAGGACACTCGGAGCCATCGGAAGTCATGTGGTGGAGAACAGAGTATATTATAATATAGATAAGAATTACCTTAGTAGGTCCGTCTTGTGACTTCAATTTATATCTGGTTTTGCTATGACATGTTTCAAAGTTCAAGACTTCATCATCAGATACATGTAGATTAATTAATTCATTCACACGATGAATGCGTCACACATCAAATGTTAAAAACACAAAACACAAACACAAACACAATTAAAATAAATATTCCCGTTCGGCAACGGTGCGCATTATCCTATGTCTGGTGGAACACTCCATGTATATTATAATCAACCGACGCTATTGCTGTGCTCATTTAGCAGTGATTTGTGTACTAGATCACATCCGAGAAATGGCGCCTTTAGATGAAATATATTCTGTCAAATATGCGAAGATAGAGTGTCGATGAAGGCACTAAAAATATTATTTGCGTATACAATTGTAGATGCGAAAATGATACAAACAAAATACGGACTAAGCATAGCCTAATTGTTGATCTAAGCTTTGGAAATATTGACGATAACCAGATACGGACATTTATGCCGAAGCGTTATGCTGACGTATTCCAGGAGTCTGAGCTCTCGATTCTTGTTGGTTGAAAGCTGATTGTGACGGAGCACTGTGGATAAACCGTACTTATCGAATTGCGACAATATTTTTTTCCTATAAAGAAGACGTGGATCTACAAAGGACTACTAGACGACATTCGCTGTGGACAAGTTTGACAATAACAGTATTATATTTTATTTTTGTCTAACGTCCTAACCCTTAACCACTCCTTTCCAAAAAGAAAAAAATCTCTCACTCTAATGTTCAGAGAGTAGCAAGGGCAGTGTTGTGTGTTATTCAGCAATGATTGTGCTAAAGAAAGATAAGCTTACATGTTTTTTTAGCTCTCAACTCCAAAAACATTCTTTCACTCTAATGTTTATACTAAACTGATTTGGCACGTGCCAAGGTCAAGCATTGAAGAGGGCAGGACAGAAATGTTTCTGGCGCAGCTATCAAGCATCATTCCATTCTTATGAAGTTTTTTATGTCTAAAACGACCCACTTATTTTATTAATTGAATAAACTTATTTTTTGTAGTCAATAGTGGATCTTTTTTATTATTTGCATTTATTTTGAAGTTAATTTTCAGTTTTTATATTTTTAACATTTTAATATTTTTTTGACGTTTTAATGTATAAGTTAGTCTTCATAATTTTAATTGAGTTTGGTGCTAAGTTGTTATGTGTTGTGTAATTTGGTTAAATCGACAAGCTACAAGCACCTGATGATGGGATTTATCCTGAAAAAGCCTTAGTGCAAATAATAAAAAAGATCTACTATTGACTACAAAAAGTAAGTTTATTAAATTATTGTCATTCCATTGTTTGTGGCTCTGACTTGGCACGTGTCAAGGTCATTCGTTGAACAGGTCCAGACATTTTTCCCACGCTGCAACCTAACGTCATTCCACTGTCAGTGTTCTGGGAGTAAATACAAGTTGTGTTTCGTTAATGCTTGTGTACAGTTTTGTGCTCAATTTTTAAAATTATTTTTCTTTTGATGACATATTAGTGATGTGTTTGGGTTGACTAAGTACTGTAATGGTTAGGGCGGTTCCCTTCTGACCAAGTTGGGAGAGTACAGTGGTGTCCGATTCACCTTGATTTTTGGTCGGGTAAGTACTATATGATGGGTTAATTTTTGTTTGGGTAAAACTGTGTTGGTAAAATTCTTTTTTGGGTTGGTTGGGTATTATGATGGTCATAAATAATTTTGGATTGGGTAAGAACTATGATGGTTGTTATAAATAAATATTTTGGGCTGTGTAAGAACTATGATGGTATAAATACTTTTTTGGGCTATGTAAGAATTATGATGGTTAAAATAATTTTGGATTGGGTAGGTACTATGATGTTTTTTAATAATTTTGGGTTTAGTGAGAATAATGATGGTTACTTTTGGGTTGAGTAAGCACTATGAGGGCTACTTTTGGGTGGGTAGGTACTATGATGGTGTACATAATTTTGAGTTGGGTAGGTACTATTATGGCTAAAAATACTTTCTACTTGTGCACCACTAGCACAAACTACAGGGAACTTTGGAACTATTACAACTACTATCTCTCTCTAGGACCGAACTTGGAACTATTACATGATCTGGTAGCCAAAAGTAAGAACTATAAATCATATAAACTTCATACATTATATAAATATATTAGACATTATATTTACATTAAAAATATCTGTGGTGCAGTCTAGTTGCCAAAAATGTAACTAGAATATATCTGTATATAACAAAATAATACCTGCGACTTATGAGTATAGACCTAAAGAATACAACAATTATAGTACTGTAATGTAGTAACCCAAAATTTGACAAAATCAGCAATAGTAGTCCTATCGTAGGAAATTTAGTTGTATATTTTCGAATAGTTTTACCATAATGTTGAATATCATTTACAGAATAGAGGTAAAATTTGAAACTGTGGCCATTTGAAGTTTTTTGATAGTTCCTTCTTATCTCTGACATAATAATATGAGCTTCTAATAGTTAATTTTGTAGCTGATAATTTGAGTTCTAATGATTAAAATAATATTTGCTAACAACTTAACAATATTGAGTTAAAATAGTGATTCATTCAAAGTTAGAATATTATTTTTCAGTTGAAGACTATATAAAATTGATAATCATACTTCTTTGACAATGATAATAGCTTTCTTATCTGATGAAACTGTCATTAAAGTGATATAATCCAATGTTTATATTTTTATTGGCCAATTTCATTTCATGTTTGGATATCAACAATTATTATGAACATATCTATTTTTATTAACATAACTGAATCACTGTAAATACAAGCTACAAACACTGATATAGAGAGTCAAAATATATCAAATTACTCCTTAAGTTTAAGATCAGTGAACCTTTCAGTGTCAGATTTCGGCATTCAACAAAGAAAGATTGCATTAGCTAGAATTTCTCTATAAGAAATTATTATATTCATAAATTCTTCAATAATAATACAAAACATTTACCATATATTGAACTTTCATTGTGATTTGATATTTAAAAAAAATACAAAACTCTAATAAATTCCGCCTATTTTCAACACAATTTCATGTGTGATATGAGTCTAACCGTAATTATATACTACAAAACTATACTCATTATGACATTTTTTAAAACATTAGACTTATCAAATATGGTATCTGGTAATAATTCCACTAATAAAGTAAGCTTTTCCAGAAAACTATATAAACTAATACAGTAGACTCACAATTATCCGAGTTAATTGGGATCAAATCTACCTCGGATAAGAAAAAACTTGGGTATTACATAGATAGGTAGATTAATGTGTTTAAAAAATTGAAGGAAAAAAAGTGCAATGCCAGCGTTTATTAATGCAATGCATACCGGTACATAACAAAACAATATGTAAAACAATACAGTAACAGATTTCGAGCATGTAAATTAATTTCATTTATTAAAAAAATCTTTCATCTTTTTTGTGACAATGTAAGCATTATTTCTTAGTGGCGAGTATTAGCCAACTATGAAGTGACAGGAGATCATATGCTGTGGTCTCATCTTTTTGCTCAATGTATGTGAGAGCTGTCTCTATTGCCTTCAAACTATCAGTATGTGATATTTTTTGCATAATTACATCATCATTTTCGTCATCTTCTATCTGAGGATTGGTGACGAAATTAGCAGTAGCAAATTGGTGACGGTATCTGTTAACTCAAATTGTAGGTCTCCATTAAACCACTCATGACTATCATCATTGTTAACTGACTCAAAAACAAGAAATTGTTTAGCAAGATCTACAAGTTCAGTAACACCGTTGTCTGATTGATTCGTTACTGTCTCACTGTTAGGATTTTTAAATCTAAATATTATCTCCAAGATTGTTGTAGTGACGACTTTTTTACATCATCCCAAACCATTGCTGTCCCTTAATCAATATCTTTAATTATAACTGCTTTGAGAGCTTCTGTAACAGTAATTCCTTCATCTAACTTTGCTATTAACACCTGCTGGAGTTTCCTAAGATAATTCCTTTTAAAAGTTTTAAGAACTCCTTGATCATTGGGTTAAATCAACGATGTGTTATTTGGTGGCAAAAATAATGCTTTTATATTACTCCTTAAAAGTTCATTAACGTCCGGTTATAGGGGGCATTGTCCAATAATAAAATTGCTTTTCGATGAAGTTTTCTGTTTTTGAGGAACGTCTTAACTATTGGAACGAACTCCTTGAAAAACCAGTCCTTAAAAATGCATGAATCCATCCATTCATTTTTCTGGTTTGTGTACACTGTATCTAAGCACGTTACATTAAAGTTTTTAATACTTTTAGATTTGTCTATAAGTAAGGGCTTTAGTTCTAGGAAACTGGAAGTATTGCAACATGTACAATACAGCAAGTAATCATCACTCTTTTTTTTTCTTTTTTTAAACCCAGGGGGAGATATCTCATTTCTTGATGCTAACATTTTTGTCGGGAACATTTTTTAATTAAGCTCTGTCTCGGTGCAGTTGAAAAGCTGATCAGAGGTAAATCCAGACTCTAAAATGAACTCCTTGAATTTTGTTTGAAAATCAGTAACCTCGCTCGAATTTGCAGAAAGTCTCTTCCCGGCTATGTTTATTTATTATATACCGGTACCATACTTCTTCTTCCACTTATCAATCCACCCATCGTAGGTGTAAATTTTTTTTCTCCATCCATAAACTTCTTATGAAATTCTAGGGCTTTAGCTTGTAGTATAGGACCACTTATCAGAATTCCCACCCCACTAATCAGACCAGACAAACATAGCCTCAGTTGTGTGTTTATATTCCTCTTTCTTCATAGTTTTTCTTGTTAACTACTACACCCACTAACACTTTTATTAACCCACTTTTCAATAAATAAATCACTAGAGCACTGTGGTGATTGTATATGAACAAGGAAAAAAACCCCAAACCACAAAATAACACAACTACACGAAACTGTATAATGCGTTTATATTACCTTATGTACATTTCGATAGCTCTGCTACATACAGTTTTGTGTTATTTTGTGGTTTGGGGTTATTTTCCTTGTACACTTTTCAAGCCATTTCATTTCTGTTTCCAATCACCCACTGTCTCTTCTCAGTTCTCCTACACCCAAATCAGCAACAACATTTTTTAATAAACACTCCATTATCAGCTAACCTCTTTAAAACATTAAACTTTGTTTCTAGTGAAACAACAATATTTTACCACTCATTCTCAGGTTAAATTTTGGTTGATTATCAGAGTTAGGAACCGGTTGATTTTCTTCCTTTTCAATATTTGAAGTCAATACAAGATGTGACTTTTTGTCATTTTCATGAAAACGAGGAAATGGGATTACTGATATATCAACATTTTCTACTTCACATGATCTTAATTGATTGAAGTGACATTTAATAATATATTCATGATTGAGTTTCACTAAATAATGTAGAACTCTCAGTCTTTCAACAATAGTTGTGAATTTCCAAAGTTGAGAGCCAATATAGTTATGGGATTGAACTCTATCACATATTTGGTAATATTTTGTAAAGGTTGGTTTGCTTGTTTATATTCTCATTGGATGTTTAAAGGGCTTAATAAAGGCCAACTTTGGTTGGAGTCTTTGTTCCAACTACATTTCTGTGGGTGTTTTATTATTTGTTAGTGGCGTTATATTATATTTAAACAATAAGAATGAGAATGAGTGTGCCCTTGCTCTCATGACATACAATTTAATTTTTGTTCAATTGTCTGAATTGCTCTTCCTGCAGAATCTTTTGTTGCAGGATGATTCAATGGAGAAAATAATTGTTGAATTCCATTTTGAATGCGAAAGTTTGTAAATTCAAATTACCTGAAAATCATAGCATTATCACTGGTCACCTTCTCGTGTAATTCATTTATTAAAAAAATATATAAAAATTGGCCTCTAATTGTATTATTTGAATTTGGTGTGTTTTTGAAACTTTCACTTCCGGCCAGCATCAGGATTTAGCATCAATATTTCCAGTAACAGTAAGAATGAGCTATCATTTTCATTTTTACCACTCCAATGTTTGTAGAATGTAACTCATTGAGAATGACAGGCTGCTTTTAGAATTACTACTCTGTTGCTTCTAAGTAAAATACCACTATGGGCTGAATACTCAGGATCGTGGAATTCACCATTGAGTAACTTGTTTTTCAGTGTGAGTAGTTCAATATCCTTGTTTGTAGCATTTCTGATATAACCTGCAGTAATTATCATTGGCTAGTAAATGTTGCGACTAACTTTTCGTTAATCTTATTGTAACATTCAAAAAGAAAAGGATGTTTAAACATCCATAAATAAATAAACATTGAATCTGGGTTCGGACATTACAACCAAAAAACAAAAAAATACAATTATACACTCAGTTGTTACTAGGCTTCAGTTGTCAAGCACTCTGCTACAAAGCAGCCCAATCCATTTTTGGTCAGATTTCACTCACCAGCCTGTTTCATTTAAAACTCACCAGTCCAGAACCTAACTTCGACATGTATACTACAGCCTAATAAGTTGAGATGACTTGAAGAGTGGTAACATATTAAAGTTACAAAAATTTTCTTACCATCTATTTAATTCAAAAACACGCTTTCAAGACAATTAACAGAAACGAAATGAACGTAATATCTCTCCATCTTTGTCATGTTATAAAAATAAGAAAATCTTTGCAGTATCCCGTTAGGAAATGCTTTTTGCAAAACATTTTTCATATAGTTAAATTTATTCAATTGTGTTTTGATTGGTTTTGTCTGCATAATTTTTCTAATTACATGTTGTTAATTTTGATTGAGTCTGAGTCTGAGTCTGAGAAATATCTCTTTTGTAAATTTATTAGTGAATTAAATATTGTCTTAGGTTGACTGTTTAAACAAATAAATCAAGTTTTTTAATAAATTGTAAAGTAAAAATTAAACTCAATAAAAAATTAAGACAAAAATCAAAGCACCTAACTTTTGTTTGTCTTTGAATTATCTTTTAAACCAGATGTAATTCATAATTTTAGGACAAAGGTGGAGGAGATATGTGCGAAATGCTTTATGTTGATAATTTTCTTTTGACCAAAGCATTATCAGTAAATAAAATAATAATTTCTTTTCAATATATAGTTTAGTATTCATAGTTCTGTTAGTATAAAAGGAATGTTGCTTGTCAGTCGGGAATATTTTTCTTCTTTTATTGTGATGTGCAGATCACCCTAATTAAGTTAAGATTTGTTTTCCTGTGTTTACACACTGGATTAATTAAAAGAAAAAAGTTAAGACTTAGAATTACATTATTTGAAATTGTTGTTGAAATATTCTTTGGTATATGTAAATAATACGGCACGCTGCGACAATATAGTTCTGAGTTTTCACTCTGATTGTGTACTTATTATCAAGAAGGTAAGATAACTGGTATATTATAATCATCTGTTTTGAAGTTAAGATGGATCTAGTTTATTTGTAAGGGTTGACATGAAAAATAGTCTACATTTACATATAATTTAGATGGTTGATGATCTATTGAATAGTCAAAAACACTTGGTAAATGTGCATATCAAAGTAATCGTCTTGCTGACATTAATGGAAGTGGTTTATAAGGAGCAAATATTCTTTGAAGTGGTTTGTTATCAATGATTAGTTTAAATTGCCATCCATATAACCGTTGATAAAGTCTTTTAAAACTCCAATAAATGGCTGTCACTTCTCTGTCAATCTGGCTGTATATTTTTCAGCATCCGTTAAAAATAAAATAATGGGTTGCTTTTCTCCTTCAACATTGTGTGATAACACTGCAACAAGACCAAAAGAACTAGCTTCTGTTGCAATTACAAGGTGTTTAGAATGATCAAACTGTGTAAGAATGTGTTTACTACCAATTTCTTCTTTTAAAGCCTGTAAGGACTGGTCACATTCAGGTGTCAATTTAAATTTTACATTCTTTCTCAGTAATTGATGTAATGAATGCTTTAGACTTGCAGCATTAGGAATAAATTTTATGTAATAATTAATCAGGAATGAACCCAAACTATCAATATTTGAAGGTCTTTCTGAATTTAAGATTGCTATTTTATCAAAAGCTTTGTGAAGGCCTTTTTCTGAAATAACATGTCTCAAGTACATAATAGTTAGTAAAAAAAACAAAATTTATTCTTACTGATATGAATATTAAACTTTTGTAAGCTTTGTACACACTTTTCTAAACACTATTTAGATTCATTAATCGTAGATCATTAAACTACTATATCTTCAAAATATGCTACTCCATCTAAGTCTTGTATTATCAGGTTAACAATTCTATGAAACTCATTTGGAGCAGTTTTGAGTCCGAAAAATAAACTTTTAACAGCATAAGATCTAGAATGTGTTGAAATAACAGATATATCTAGAGTACAGAAATAATTTCCATTTTTTATTTTATTAAAAACATCTTCTATTTTTGGAATAGGGGTACCTATTGTCATGTACCTGAGGATTAACAGTCATCTTATAGTCAGTACAAAGTCGTATGCTTCCATTGGATTTAGGTATTGATTCTAGATAGAAGTGTTCCCCATTCTGAAATTTGGATACGTTGATTTTCTAGGAGATAATTCCAGATTTACTTTTAAAACTATTGGATAGGATATGGCCATGGCACATGGTTTAATTAAAATTGAAGTAGAATTATCTTAACTTAGGTGAGCATATCTGTATTGAGTTATTTTACCAGTACTTGTTTCAAATACATCAGCATATTTTTTATAAATATCATCTACTGATGAATCAATATCAGAGCGGGACTGAGGATTTTTGGCGCCTAGCAGATTCACATTTTTGCATCCCCCCCTCCAATGATCTATTTTAAGAGTGTGAACTTTAGATTTCGTTTTAATAAGACTTAACAAATTAACTTCATTAAATTAAACTCATTAAAAAGTAATGAGTTGATAAAAAACACAAGTCAATAAATAAAAAGAAAAACAGTTTATAAAACATATAGACAAATTAACAATCATGGATTTACATAAAACTTTTTAAAATCACACTGATCTTTAATTTAATTATAATTGTGTAAATACAGGTTAAACTTATACTATCGAATTGTGCATATTTTGACAGTCTTAGTACATGTAAAGTTTCAATAATCACATTTGAGTTAATCGAGCTAGGTAAATACTCACAAAATAATAAATATAGTGAATGACTCAGCTTAAAAGTTAGGTAAAAGAGTTTGCTTTTTGAGCCGTTTTATTTGCAAAGTCAGTAACAATTGAGTCAATGTTTGTTTCCTCAAGGACTGAGAATTCTATTGACCTCAAAGAAAGCCCAACTACCCGTTCTTGAAACATTAAAGATCACAAATATTGTTTAAGATGTTCAATTTACAAAAGCTCCTTTCCCCTGACACAACAGAAATGGGAAGAGTAAGGAGTATTCTAAGTGCTAGTGTCACGTTTGGGAAATTTTCAGTGATGAAATTCAAAATATCTATTGGGCCTTTAACCTTAGCCTTTTCTTTTTCTTCTAGGTTTTTCAACATGCTTTTAATCATCTCCTACTATTCGTACAGTTAAGCTCCGTCAATGTCACTGTGTTGAACATCAGTAAGAGCTAGGTGTAAATCCTTACAACAGGTCGAAATATCTTCTTTCTCACTGATGGTTGCCTTTGAGTGGAGATATCCAAACAATTAATAATATTTTTTGAGTTGCTCGAACCTATCAGACAGGGATGAAATGTTCTAGCCCAATAAACAAAAGAAGAAATTGCTTTTGAAAGCAGCTTTGGGGTCAAGAATTGGCTGATCCCCTGATTAATAGAGAACTTGTTTTTTACTTTCCATGGCTGAATTTGACTGTCTTCTGGAAATTCTGGCTCAACTTCAATAATTGATTCAGCTACCTACTTACAATCTATTACCATTTTTTCAAACCCCTCACGAGCCTAGTTTCGACTAAAAACTTCTTTGTGGTGGAAATCAAATCAAGAGTTTTGGGAATATCTATTTCAACTCTTGAAGTTTCTTACTCACGAGGTTGATCCTGAACAATATCAAATGCCAAGTGATCAAATAGCAGATGAACTTGTAGCTCTTCAACTTTTTGGCCAAACTTGCAGCAGTGTTTCTCGCATATGCATCCAGTCTTTTATCTTTACTCCACTCAAATAGAGCATTGTATATTTCACCCAACTGGTCTTAATAGAAGGATGGCATTAATTTCCACCTAGTTTGGTTCAAGGGCTTTACTGTTAAATTTTACACATGTTTTTGTAGTACATTCCAGCGATGTGGTCACAAAAAAAGAGTCATTTATTAAAAAGAAGAAGAAAATTATTGTGTTACTTTTTCAATATTGTAAAACTTTTCATACAGTTAATACTGTTAACGGAAATGATTAATGTCTGCGTGTTTATTGTGTGTTAAAAACAGTTTAACTTTAAGAATAGATTACTGAAATATTCACTGAATGATAAATAAACAAAGCACACATTTATTCTGATACATTTTCAGAAAGACACAAGGATGAAATTATACTCATATTAAAATGAAATTTATATTTGACTTAAAACTATTGAAATAAAATCATATGTCTAAAAATAATAATATTATTCACATTTGGTAATGTTCAGAATATTAAAACATGCATGGAAAATTCACCAAGAAATTGTTTTAGGATAATAAGTTAATTATGTAATGGAATCACCTGATAATACTACAATTATGACCACCAATTTGGAATGGCCAAAATAAACATTTTAGCTAAAGAACTAATTGCAGCCATAAATTACAAAATATATGTAATGTTAGATAAAAATTAAACCAGTAATTCCTGAGAAAATGAACCACAGATGGAAGGATGAAAAAATTGTTGCTTCTATTTTGATTGAAGAAAAAAAAAGAAGAAAAAAAGGAATAACAAAACGAGGAAAACAAACATTCACTGACTCACTCTGAATGAACAATTCTGTATGTAACCGATCCTTAAACTGAAAATGATCAATATGTCTTATTTGTAAATGGGTGCAATAATGATGATTTTCAACTTGGAACTATACTCATATTAAGTGTAAACATAGTCAGTATTTGGTGAAATTCCATATTAAAGTAAATAATAACTCAGATGTAAAATTTCACAAATCAACATATATTCTAAATATTGTGACAGCTGTTTCGCAATTAAGCATCTTCAGACAAATATGAACTAAAATTTATAAAATTCAACTTATAGGTCTCACCAAACTGACCTGCAGGGCTGTTAGCCACCCGCCTGCAACCGACCCTTTACAATCCTATTAGCGATGCTTCCGTGAAAGTCCTAGTTCAATATTAATATTAAACAAATTATAATGTGATATACTGATTCACGAATTCATAATGAGGACAACGATATAACAAACATTTATGTTTTTGTCCCATTTCAATAAAACATCATTAAAATTTAGGTGGGGGGTATTGTTTTCTTAGAAGAGTTTTGTTTTTATTTATATATATTTTTTATGTAATTTTATATATTAGTTGTATTTACATGTCTATTTACAGAAGTTAGGCCTAAGAAGGACTTAATCAGTCTATGAGTTAGGGGGGAATTCTACAGCCAGTAATTCATCTTTACTGTCATTAAAAATGGAAGAGTCGGACTCGCTTCCACTGCCTACAGCAACAATCAATTGGTTTAGTTCATCTGAGAAAAAATCTGCGATTTCATCGATTTTCGACATGTCCTCTTCTACTTTTTTTGTGTGTTTGATGAATCCTTACTATAATTCAGCCGATGTGTTATCGATGTTTTTGTTCAGTAGTTTTTCAACATCTCCAAGTGTGTACGAGACATTGTGCAGAGTAACGTTATTTTTTATATACCCCCAAGCTAATTCAATGGGGTTTAGGTCGCAGTGATACGGGGGCAATCTCAAAACAGTGTGACCAAATTTTGCAGCCATCTCATCCACGATGTACTTTCTGGAAGATTCTCTAAATGGCTTTGCTTTACTTATTAGTTTAGCTTTGACATCCGAAATCGTCCATTGAACTTTTTTTTTGTTAAGTACTCCTGTATCTCAATTTTCTTCTACTGCATGGTTGGAAATTTCTCCACAAATCTCGAGTGATATGCTACAATGTCCATCACAATCACACTGTTTGGGGGAAGCATTGGCAATACTTTCTTGAACCACTCTTCAAAACAAGGACCAATCATTTCGGTATGTCGCGATGGCTTTACCCTGGAGGGCAGTGAACTCTCGCCAGTTCTAAGAATAAGCTTCCTTGAAGTACAATATTTCTAGTATTTATAATGGGATAATACAGTTAACTGAGTTTGCAGGTTTGTATGTTTCAAACAGGAGTTACGGTGTGTGTTTAAAACATAGAATTTATACTATTTATTCTTTTACAGATTCGAATTTTATAGGAGAAAATATAGAATTGAGCATTATACTGTAACATTTTGTATTATTTTATAGTTTATAATTTTATATTAAAACCGTAAAAGATGTCCAATTGAAATGGGACAAAAACATACATGTTTGTTATATCGTTGTCTTTAATATGAACTCATGAATCAGCATATCACATTATAATTGGTTTAATATTAATATTGAACTAGGGCGTTCACGGAAGTGCCACTAATAGCCCTGCAGGTCAGTTTGGGGTGCCTCAAGTAAGGTTGGCAAGACCTATAGTACCAACATCTATAATAAGAAAGTGGGGGATGGAATTCAAGAATAGGGGACTGAATCAGGACTACCTGAGAAGGAAAATGACCTGGGAGGATGTGTGACAATGGGTTTTAACAAAGAAGATGGGATAAACACTTGTTCATTGAGGTTAGAAGCATGGTAATTGAGAACAGATCTGTTGATTTCCTAAACTTCTAAATAATTTAATTTTTTTTCTTTTTTGTTCAATATACAAAACTTTTTGTGTGGGAAAAACTATTTTCAGTGGGAAAATTACACATGTAAAATTGAATAATACAAAATTTAAAAAGAATGTCAGGTGTTAAAATGGCCGGGACCTGACATTTTAATGTTCACTTTAAATTTCGTGTTATTTAATTTTACATATGTAATTTTTGTATGTTTAATTTTAATGTGATAACGACCACCTAGGAGCGATTGTCTGAAGATGGAATAAATTCTGAAACACGTCAAATATACATAAGTCACAGACAGTAAGAACAACATATAATTGTTTGTACACTTTTTTCCTTAGTTTACACCATTGCTGAGGTATTTGTTTTAGTGAGGTGTTAGGTATGGTATCAGTTTATCATAGAAAGAAGTTAGTTGCTTGTGATCCAAACCACATATTATTGTTTGACCTTATTGTCTTCGTGAAAGCACCAGCTAACAAGGAAGTATTTTAGATATTTAATCACATGAAAATTGCTTGTTGCAAACTCTGAACTGTAAGGGGGCTGATTGCATTGTTCTCACCAAAAAGTCATATAAAATGTTGTGTTGTGCAGTGGTGTAATTTATATTCCCTCAGACCCTGGATGATGGGAGGACCCGGGCCGAATAGCCAGCGCTGTGAATTTAAATATGTACATGTGCGCAAATCGATCCACACTCCCTAAAGAAAGATTCCACAGGGGTCCCTTGTAAAACAAAGCTACGCCACTGGTACCACGCAGTAGTGTGGGGGCAGCCATTTAACACAATAAGATGCCACATAGCTTATTATGGATAGTGTTGATGAAATTTCTTAAATATTTTACAATAGACATCTGTGTTGATTGTTGATCTTTGAGGCAAGAAATTCACAAGCAAGTTCCGTAACTGCTTCAAAACACTGTGTATATGATCTTTCGTATGGAAACATAAACTTGAATCTCACTTTTGTTGACAATTTTTAGTAACATGTTTATTTTCCTATCCTTCATTAAAAAGTTTCATCCATATCCATACCATTGAATCACTCATTGCATATTCTTTATAAATTTGACAGTGAATTATAGCTGCTTTAATGTTTGTCAGATTATAGGCATTTCTTAATATTTGCTTCAAAAAACAGATTATGGATCACATTTCATATGCACCAGGTATCATGATTTAAAAAAAAATCTATAAACACACTTCTTGAATGTCTTAATCGTGGTCTTATTATAGCCTTAACCATGAATTTCTGTGTGCATGCATACATAACATCGCTATTGTGGTGCTGTAGAGTCAATATTTAAAAATGGAACTTACTTTCTGCTATTTGTAAATTATATGTTATACTATGTGAAAAATAAAACCACTTAAGAACACACCAACCAACAAAATAGAGTATTATTTATCTGATGAAAATAAGCAAGTTCATTGTATTTTAAAATCTTTTATTACAAAACGTAATTACTTTTCTTTACATTTGTTTTCTACATATTAATAAAAGGTTTTTAAGTACATACGTAAAAGATGAAGGGAAGATAATCAAAGGTAGTCTTATCAATAAACAAGGCTATGTTAATTGCAAACTATATAGCCTACTTTAAAAAAGTTCTAATATTAACAAATCATATTTTAGATAGACATATGATATTTATATATCTCATAATTTATTATTATTTTGTTTTTCAGTTAATAAAAATGAATTAAGTTTTTTATAAGGATGACACAAATTTAATTTAAATACACATTTTAGAAATAAGTAGAGCAATAATTGTTGGTACAATGGTGGCTTGAATATTCATTGCAGAACTTTTAGTATCGCATTCAGCAGGTTTGGTTCCTGAGATGTGTGCACAAAGTTCAGATTTAAAATTTTCTATTGCTTTAGATGACTCTCCTTCCACATATTTCTGCAACAGTATAGTAGAGTATATTATTAAATTTAACAGGCATTTAAAAAATTCTATTAAATAAAAGCTTTGCTTCTTGTAGTTATTTTTTAAAGTACAAGGAATATAAATATGTATTTGTTGAAAGGTCAAGATGCAAACTGTGAAAACAATTTGAAAAGAAATTGTTCTTATAATAATTACTATATTTTTGTTGAACAATCTGTAAAAAAAAAAAAAAACAGTTGAAACCATTTAAAACATTTTTTTTTTAAATTTTTATTTTTTAATGAAAGGGAATTCTTAATTAATCTTTTCATTTATTCAGCTTTTAAAATTAAGCTAAATTATTTATTATGTTGAAAATATAATATATATTATTATCAACTGTTTTAACGATTTTAGGCATAAAGAGTCCAGAAAAAAGAAGTGTTAGACATGAAGCACATATTAGGGGTTGAAGCCTCCTGCTGAGGGAAGGCAAAGTCTTAGTATCCTTACACCAAACATAAAACAAAAACAAAACATGAGTTAGTTCACAGATTTTAGGCAACCAATTTTACATTCCCACATTATAGAAACTTTAATAATTATTCTAATTTATTTTAAATGGGGAAAAAATCAAAAAATCCCAAACTAATTTTCTCCATGAATTATAAGGAAAATAACCTAAACAACTTTATATTAAATAAAAGGATCCTGAATTTTTACACTCTTACTTTTCAAATAAACATCTAGACTTGGAATGTACAAAAAACCAAAATCTGAAATTAAAAAAATAATACTCCCACCTATTTCCATCTTGACTTATAACAGTGAAAAAACTTGTACATCAAAAATGGAAAATGTACTAAACCCAAATTAATTTTGTTACCACCATAATGGTAGTTAACGTTTTAAAGAAATAGATCTAACTATACTTAATAGTTACACAAACTAATTTATATTTTTTTAGTATTTTGTCTTGTGTATTCATTTTTAAGAAATAGAAAATAACTGCAAAACACAAATGTAAAATTAATTACCAATTGACAAATGGATAAAGGATAAAGTACTAATTTAATTTTTATGTTGAAGTATAACTCCTTTTTGCCTCAAAACTAATTTTTAAAATTTTTATTAAACAGATTTGAATTAAATGAAAAGGTGTTGATGTCTTTGGATTATTTTGGAGTATTTGAATTTGTTTCATTTTTAAGTCTACTGAAATCAAGACTAGACAAAGCATTTGATCCTTCCATTCACACCCTAAAACATAAGACAACAAAATATACATAGAAGAATCCCTTAGCAGATTGTATAAAAGCATAACCAACTGACTATTTGTAAAAAATATTATTTTTATATTTTCTACTCTAGCATGTGTGACCTATTTAAAAGGGAATTAAAATTCTACTATTAGTATTTGTAGTATACATTCTAAAGAATAATAAAAGTTATAGTTTTACATATTTAAAATAAGAAGTATAGAGCAAACATATTTAGTGACAGAAAATGTAATATAATCCATTATTCTGTTTGTTTCATGACCAAAGGAGATTGAAAAAGTAATTTTCAAAATCAGCCTGTTTCTGTCCTTTGTATGGAAACGTAAAAAGTGGCCTCAAAAATTAGCATAAAGACTTAAAATTTAGTATGAGAACTTTTGTGCTTATACAGAGGTCTATTCAAATTTATAAAATTCAGTAACCATTTTACATAATTTTTGGACATAGAATGAATATTCAAAAATGACAAAGCTCACCAAAGGCAAAGTTACAGCAAGTGAAAGCGCAGATGATTTAACAAATACATAACAAAGGGTTACAATAGTTTTATGGCATGATTTGCATGACATGGGTGGCTAATGATGGGAATCATCATATTGTTTTATTTATTGCTACAGACCAAACTTTATCTTAGTAAAGTAATTGTGTTGTGATTTATGAAGTTAAGCAAGGTGAAAATAAAAAAAATTAAATAATTATAAACTTAAAAAGATGTTATCAAAATCTGAATGTATAAATAAAATATGTTTACTTATTACCAGAGTAGAAATTTCCGGGGTACAGATGAAATATATGTGTTACAGTCATTCAATAAATACTGTCACATGTGACACAGAATAAGGTAATGTGATGATTAACATTTCTGATGAGCTAATAATGTGCTTCAACCCCCAAAAAATTTAAACATTGAGACTTCTTGTTAATTTGAATTATTAATGAGTTAGAAAACTCCATTAAAGAAAACAGTTATTGTTAGACAATTCCCTCAGAAATGGATTTTGTAAGGAAGAATCTTATTATTATTTAATATTGTGAATATTGTGCCCATGCTTGTTTGAAATTGGATATACATAGATAGGTATTGAGCAAAGGGTTACAAAATATAAACACTGTTCCAGCTTATGTAACAGTTGTTGCAGTTTACATGGTTTGGATAGGCACTTGATTAGACAGACAGTGGTTTCATCTTTTAAAAAAATATTTTTATTTATTTTTTCAGGATTGTAGAACATATCACAAATGAGGTTTACAATAATTTTATATTATAGTTCTATTAAGTGGTCCTTGGTATTATCTAATAGTACACAAATAGAAAAACACACAATAAAACATTAAAACGTTTTGAAATATTTTGTAAACACGGTTCACTTTCTCAATCAGTAGAGAGTATAAAAAGAAGACTAAATTGTAGCAATTTGTTATTGTTATTATTCCATTTTTTAAATTAATTATATTAATTTTAAGTACGCCTGTTGGAAGAGGAAAATTATATATATATATATGAAAATATGTGTATAAATATAAAAACAGTATATATACAGTACTTCTCTTTTTTTACAGTATATATAGTATGTGCCACAATAAAGAGTAATGAAACTGTAAGATTTTATTTACATACGTTTTACCAACATATAAAAGGAAGCAAATCGGTTAGACTCGGGTAATAACATGTTCAATATGACCTCCGTTCAGTTTTAGGCAACACTCGTGCCGTTTTTGAAAGTTTTGCATCATTTTGGTGAAGAGGGGTTGTTTCATGCTCATGGTTATTTTTTCCTGGAGTTGGACGATGGTAGCTGGTGGGTATTCATTGAAAATCTTCTCCTTCAACATTCCCCAGACGTAAGCATCAGGTGGTGTAAGATCGGGGGAGTGGGCTGGGAAAGGAAAGTTTGTTCTAAGGGAGATGAGGAGGTTGCCAAAAGTTTCTTGAAGGAAAGCAATGTTGGTTAAGGCAGTGTGGCTGGTTGTGCCATCTTGGTGGAACCATTGTGAACGAAAAGACAGGTTTGAGGCACTACAAAATCTCCTGAGGTCTCCTATAAAATGATCAAGAATGAACGCTGTATATCGGTCCTGATTTACAGTAAGAGGATTCCCATTATTGTCTTCAACAAAGTATGGACTAATTATGCCTCTCCCTGAAACAGCGCACCAAATGGTTACATGCTTACTATGCTGTGGTCTCTCTACAACACTGTCAGGACGTTCAAACCCAAGAAAACATGTTGTCTGCTTGTTTATGAAACCATTAAGGTGCACATGACATTCATCTGAAAACCATACATCACTCAGAAACTCAGGTTATCCATAGCGCATTGCCAACATTGAAGTGGAGTACTGAACTCTGACTGTTTTGTTTATACAGTTCAAAGGTTGCCCAGTTCGTGTCTTGTAGGAAAAACCAACATTGTTTTTAAACATTCTTCTCAATGACGTATTGTTTATATTCAGTTTCAATCGGTTTCAAAGATGTTCAGTTTAGGT
The DNA here is from genome assembly GCA_963513935.1 of Aphrophora alni. Classification (NCBI taxonomy): domain Eukaryota; kingdom Metazoa; phylum Arthropoda; class Insecta; order Hemiptera; family Aphrophoridae; genus Aphrophora; species Aphrophora alni. The sequence goes on from OY740766.1 coordinate 81,651,074, forward strand.
TTCTTTTCGGTGACTGAAACACTTGCTGCAACACTCTTCCGTGGTTTTCATTTGTACAGACAGTAGTTGGGCAACACGAATAGCCCTTCCGCTGCATCAAAACACACATGTTCTTCGAAATTTTTGAACAACACTAATAATCACACCATTACTAGGCGGGTTTTTTTGAAAATGTTCCTGAAAACGTAATGCAGTGTGTGACAAACTTGGCCTACCCGCACATCCAATTCCGTATGAGCGAAAATAATGCTCTACGACAAAAGCTTTCTCTGCAGCAGTTTGTACCATGTTAGCAAAAACCAACCTCAAATAAGAAAGAAATAATAATCATAAAGACGTGGCAACATTCAAATTCGACACAGCTGATCGAGAAGGCAGCTACAGCTGATTCAGTTTTAGTACTGTTTATTTTGGCGCATACAGTAGTTTAATTAATTAATTGTAGAGAGAAAACTTAAATTAAAAAAGTGGAAATGCAGTATTTGACCAACCTCATTAAAAAGAACATATGGTACAGAGTTGAGCTTTGGTTCTAGTTCCAAAGTTTTGTTTCCGTAGGAAGCCAATAGATCATCACCTTGTGTACTGACTGCACATTGCTGGATGTTGTCGTAGCTAATAGACAGTTTTTTGGCACACTGTAACAAACAAATTATGATGATGATGTTGATGCAAATAAATGTTATGAATTTAGCAAGTAATTACTTAAATAATAAACATTCCCAACATTTTATTATTATTATTTAAATTTAGGATTGATATAATAAACAAGATTTAATATGTATTGGAAATGTACCATGAACATATTTTTAACCAAAGTTGACAAGTTGTGTATTTATTGAAGAAAGTTGTCTTTTAAGACACAGTTATGCTTTTTAAAAAAATATAATTTGTTAAAGTTAATGAGGTCCTTTTGCAACACATAGTCCTAATTATTAATTAATATATATAAGTCTGTATATAAAATGCATACATAGGTACATAATATATATATTTTATTTTTTTTTCAAAACTATGGAAATAGATAATATATTGGGTTCAAATTTGGTGGACGCATTATTTATGTTAAGTTTAACAAGTTCACCAAAAAAGATATTATTTTGAATTATTTTCAAAATGTCAGCTATTTAAAATATTTAATGTCAAATATCTCAAAAAGCGTTAACTTTACAAAATAATTTATAAGAGAAAAAATATTTTTGTTTTTTAATGATGAACAAAATCGTGTTTTTTAATTTTTTTCTGTAGCTTAAAAGATAACTGAGTTAGCAAGAAAAAAACTAAGAACATAATTTCTTGATTATTGTCAACAACACCCACAACTTTATGACAGGCTTACTATTTATTAGTTTAGGCTAATTTATTGTAGCTGTAATATGCAATTACTGAAATTCTAGAAATGCAAATTAAAGATTCCAATAAATAAATAAATCTTTTTATTAAAACTTAAAAGAACTTAATTCTGAGAAAACTTATGTAAATAAAGTAAGCAGAAAGTGAATAAAAGTGAAATACAATGGACTTTTATTTAGAATAATACAAATGAAAATAAAAATGAACCAATTTTTAACGAAACCATGTTATAAAATTTACAATAAATTTTTGAAAATGTGTCTATCAATTTCAATGCATTTCGGTGCATAATTGTGAATTGTTCATTGTAAACTTCATAGTTTACAATGGCTGTTCATTAACTGTTGAAAAGCATCAAGATTCTGGCAAAAATTGCCTTAAATAATGATTTGCACCTTCGTCCATCTGCATATGCAAATATCCAAGTGTGTAAGATCTTGGTGGTGTTAAGAATACGGATTATAAGTTTATTATAAGTTAGAATTATTGTAAAAATCAAGTTAGCTAAAGTAATACAAAGTTGTGTAGAACTCAGAATGCATACAGTTATTATAAAGAAGTGAAAAAGTGTTGAAATGCTTACTTTGCAAAGGCAATGGGGGTCGGCACAAGGTGTATGATGATAGAAAAAGGCCTAACCGAAAGGAGTGGAGGTCTAATATATTGGAGAGAACCAGCTGAGGCCAGAGAGAGAAGGAAGAGCCAAATCATTGTTGGTGCATAGGAAGACTATCATATGAGTAACTGGAGTAGCAAATTCATAGAGGACTTTAATAAAAAAAGAGTGAGCAAAAACTTGATGTATTAAGGATCTTGTGATCATTTAAGTAGTAGTACACTTCAAGCAATAATAGTTGGAACTATTATGGGTTTATTATTTTGTTTCTAAAATTCTTTGGAAATAAATAAATAATGATAAATATATTAATTGTATAGCTATAAGAAAATATAGAAAAAAACAAACCTAATAATCAGCTTATTTGGATAACCATAAATAAACAAAAGAGATTTTGTTAGAACTGAACTACTGAAGATTTTTTTATTATAAACAAAGAACCCAGACCTTAAACCAAATTTCCTAACTTTTCGATTAGGCTTTTTTTATCATCGTACACCCTGCAATGTCCTGTTGCCTTTGCAAGGTAAGCATTTCAACACTTTTTCACTTCTTTCATAATAACCGTTTTCATTCTGAATTCTACACAACATTGTATTACTTTACGTATTTGAGTTTTAGAATAATTCTAACTTATAATCCTTATTCCTAAGAATGGCCAGGATTGTGAGGGAATCCATTTATCTGGAAATTGCTGATTTAAATATATGGAAACAACATGAGAGAAATGTGGAGGTATGCTGTTGTGCTGGAAATACTCCATTGTTGCTGGAAGATGGTGACCTTCAAACAAAGTCACCAATTCTTCTTGAAGAAACTGTAAGACCCTGTTAAGCGCTGATTATGAGTAATCCTACACCACACATTAATTCTAAATTGCTGTTGAAATTTACTTTCAACCGTTGTATGAAGGTTCACTTTTGCCCATAAGTGTTAGTTCCGTAAGTTATTTATACCATTGTCACTCATAATAGTTCACTAACTGTGACTTATCGTTAAAAAGTATTTATAGATCAGTATTTAACCAATTGCAGAATTACAAGGGAGGATCTTCTGGATGTAGATTTTGTACTTTTTGTTTAAAGTAATTTTAAAAGTTGTTATTATAAGTCCTCCATACTTGATTGTGAAACTCTGCTCCAGTTAGAAAGATGTCTTGTACTGACACCCAAACAATAATGTTTTCATTGATGTTAGAAAATTGTTGGAAAGAACGGTCATACGGGATATGAATACTAGGAAGTGAACCTGTTGTCTATAACATACAGAATCCTGTAGTAAGGGTAACATTGCCGATATTCTTCAATAAGAGTTGTAGCATTGTCCTTCACATACATCATAAATAAAAACCATACTGGAATATTCATTTGTCATAAATAAGTATGGCATTACTAGATACCTATAATATCAATCAGATTTAAAATGGTTGTGCTAATCAATGCAGTACAGCTGTCTACTTCCAATACTAAAAGGACAATACCAACATGAACTGAAACACAAATGTAAGCTTACAGAATGAATCAAATTTACAACAATTTACTGTACAATTCAAAAAATGTAATTGTTGAATAGCTGTTGTTATTATATTGCCAAGTTAAAAATAAAAATTTCTCCAAATAAATTATTCAGTATTTTTAATTCAAATAAAAAAAAAAAAAAATTAAAAAAAAAAAAATCATATTTTAACATAAAATAAATATACTGCTAGGACCATACTGTACTATATAACTTTTTTTGGGACTTCTTTTATTTATTTGGAATACCAATTTCGGCACCAGGAAATGATGCTCGTCTTCCTCTAGCATATCTACCTCCTTTCTCTCCACCACACGATTCCCGATAAAAACTCCAGTTAAGCTTTTTGGAATGTGTTTAAATTTTTACTAGTTTACTACATTGTTATTTCTCCTTTATTCTACTATTTTGATTCCTGTTTAAACCCTACTATGATACAAAGTTGAGGATGTTGTAAACAATTTACCAGGAAATTAATTGTCTTTATTTTATTTTTTGATAACACAGTTATGTTTTAAGCTGCAGAAAAAATATAACATACTATTTTTTTGTCATTAAAAAACAAAAATAATTTGTCTTTTGTAATTTTTTTGGAAAGTTAACGGTTTTAGGGATATTTGATGTTAAACATGTTAAACAGTGGCCATTCTGAAAATTATATAATTTTTTTTTTTTTGTTTTTGGTGCACTTTTAAAACTTAACATAAATTAATGTGTGTACCAAATTTGAACGAATAAATAATTCTAATAAGATTCTGGGATCAAATTTATTATCTATTTTCATAGCTATGTTTAAAAAAAAAAAATTGTGGATGTACAAGAAACTAAGCATCAGACTTATCTTTATATTAAATTAATTCTTTATTATTTTTACGTGTATATCTCTACACACACACACACACACACACACACACACACACACACACACACACACACACACACCCACACACACAGGGTGATTCATGAAGATATATATTACCTGTTGGCCAGGATAATTTTCAGTCTTGGGATCTTCCATGATCATATTGCTTGCACAGTTGATAAACTTGAATGCTATTTCAAATGGAGTAAGATGTTGTATCGCACATGCATGTATTTTGTTGCCTGTGCATTCTTTAGCTCCATGATGGCAGTTGAAGGTGTAAGCGGTTTCATTCTTAATGTACTGAAACAAAACATTGCTATACAGTTTTTGAAACAATTCATTATAAATAAATAATTATCTTGTAACTTGTATTAATCAATAAATCCCTGTTACCTTTGGATTATACTAGCTTGTAGGCTTCAACTAGTAGAGATAAAAAAAAAATTATTTTCTAAATCTACAAACATTAAAATCAGCATCAATGCTAATGTGTGTTTATAAATGTGTAAATAATCTAGTTTCTTCTGTCAGTGAAATTGATTACAAATAAGTCAGCCAATATGAAGGTGGATGGTCACCTACTGTGACAAAATTTAATATAGTGTTAAAAAATTATTTTTCTTTACGTTTAAATGTGATTTCTAAATGTGTGTTTTAAAATTATTTTAACATATTGTAATGTAATAAGTGTTGATATGCCTACATGTTGCCTGACAAATAGGCAACAGCTGTAAACTTTAATCATTTACATAAGATTGGTCAGGCAAGTAAAAAATCTATAAATATATCATTAATAAGGAAACTGTGTAAATGTTATATAGTTTGAAAATACATTTGCTCCACATTAAAACAAAATGACACACAAAATTGTAAATGTCAGCAATTCTAGATAGCAGACTTTTGAAACCTTAAAAATATGAGTTAATATTCTTTTCCTGACGATATTTTCTATTAAAATTATTATAATGCATTATATATTTTATTTACGGTTATTAATTATTATTTTTGTTAAGTCTTATGTAATTACATTGAGAACAATCTTTATACCATACCTAACTTTATCTTAATACACTCTTCAGTTAACATGTTTTTGAGTAATTACATTATCAAAACTTTCTTAGAACTCCGAAAGAAACGAGACTAAGAAGGTTTGTTAATTGAATTATACAGCAATATAAAAAAACAGAAACTCAAGATTTTGAACAGAATTTGAAATTAATTAAAGAAGAAAAGGGAAGATAGAATCCAGAAATTTCTAAATCTAACTCTATAATCAACATAAATGGCCAAGTATTTTGAAAGGACGCAGGTTTACATGAAACACAAACTTTAACTTTGTAAAACAATTGGATTTGAATAATGCTATTATAGTTTTGGAATTACTCATGTGATACTTTGTAAACAAGTTAACAAGAGTTTGAATACAATAACAAACCAAAAGATTTCAATATTATATTGTTAGTGTTTATATTGTATGAATCCCTCATTGTATTGTTCATTAATGTACTATTTAGAATTTTTAAAATTTACTAAGACTATGAAATGTATTTTCAATAAATTATATAAATAACATAATTGTCATACGTTACTATTTGTACTGTAATAATCTATTGTAAACAAATGTACAACTGACAAAGATTTAAGTTATATGCAACACTCTTTAAATTATAGTCTATAATGCTATTTGTAATAAGCTATATAATTAATTTAAAACATTATCTTTTATGTTTTAAAATGTAAATCAAACTTCCAGATGAAAATTTGTTTTGGACATGTATGAGAGGATGTTCAAATGTAAAAAAGAATTTACATGCCTTGTTCTTTTAAAGAGTTCAAGGTAATCATGACTAATTGGACAAACACATGCATGTTTGAACTTCTCATTAGCTCTGCTAGTTCATCTTTCCATCATTTCTATCAGTTGTAATCAACACATTAGAATAGAAGGTGCACAGTAGAAAAAGCTCAAGAGTTTTGACAAATGGAAATATCATTCTGTCATAGATTTATTTGAGACATAAAAACCACATCGGAGATGAGTGTTTCTCTCAATCCAGACAGTATGATTGGTGCAAGTCATTTAAAGAAAGTTAGGTCAGAGTTAAAAACAAATCACATGTTTGACAGCTGAGAACCTCAGTCAATGAAAATAAGTTGACTGATGTTAATGCACTCATTGTCAGAGAAATCACAGATAAACTTGAATCAAGTATTGGTAGGGTGATAACATTAGATGGTACGGTGATCATCTTAAATTTAGCAAAGCAAGTGTCAGGTGGGTCCCGTCTTTTGAAGTCTGAACACAAAGAAAAAATTAGTTGCAATCACACACTTCTACAGTGTTATGAAAAGGATGGAAACAAGTCTTTAGATTCTATAATAACCTGTGATGAATAATAAAACTTGGGTGCACAACTTCATTCTAAAGTCAAAACAGAAACATTCAAGCTCACCATTACCCCGGAAAGCCATAACTACATTGTTACCTGGAGAAATGATGGCCACTTTCTTTTGTGTGTATCAAATTATTTACCTCAATTTTCTCACAAAACCAAGAACTATCATTTCTGAGTACTATTCTATGAGTTTAAAAGAAACTGTGAAGTCAGCAAGAGTAGAGTTGCCCAGCATTCAGTTTAGGTTGTTTCTGTCAGGACAATGCCACTTTATTGTTTCTCATACTGCCACTTCAATGATGGAAACATTGCAGAGACTCATGTGGGATATCTTACCTTATCGTCCATATAGTATCAGTTTAGTACCACTGGACTTTCATCTCTTCAGCCCACTTAAAGAATTTTTAGGAAAGAAAAATTCAACTCTAATAAGAAGGTTATTGGTGCTGTGTAGGAATAGGTTAATATGCTGTCACAACACATCTACTCATTTGGAATTAAAAAACTTCCTAAGTGCTGGAAAAAGTGTATTGCAGTGACAGAGGAGTACATAGAAAAATAGTCTATAAATTAATAAATAATAATAAAAATTTTATTGTATTCAATAAATACAGTTTATCTGATAAATTCCTGTTTATATTTGAACTTTTATTTTAATTATATGTAGAGTTTAATAAAAATAATGGTAAAAATTTAGGAAAACTAGTATTGCAAATAAGTATTTTGTATATATATGTTTATAATAGAATATACTTACAGTTGACTTTCCAAATGGTACAAGGGTGAGGTTTAAGTAAGTTGCAAGTGAAGATGTATAAACTGGGTACAGCTGTTTAGTTAAGAACTTTATACTGTCAGGACAATAGGACTCATAGTAAACGGTCACTGGGATCTTAGACGATTCCTGTAATCATAGTTAAAAAATAATGCATTAAACAATAATATTATCATCATGAAATTTAGTTTCCTTTCGAACGCTAGTTTAGTATATATAACTTTATTATTTCAATAGTATTTTATAATAATTATTAATTTTTCTCTTGTAAGACGTAATACGGTAAATGTTAAATACTATTACCTGGACCATTTGTAATATTTAATAATTATTTCAGTTATAGCCCTTATGTAGACTAAACCTGTAGTCTGCCACATTGATTGAATACAGGACTACCGAGGGTAAAAATAGAATAATTTGTTAATATTAAATAATATAGTATAATTTATAACCAAGCCATAATCGCCAACTATCCATTTAACAGTACACCTTTTGTTTATAATATATATTTATAAATAATATTTTTTAATAATTTTAAAATGGCTGATAATAAAATTAATCTTGATCAGATTAAAAAATTATCAGATTGCTGTAGGTTAACAAACACTACAGTCTTTCTAAATGTTGTTATATATATACAATATATACAAGGTAAGTCCAGAAAATAAGTTCCGCTTGTATTTCTTGTTACAGCAATGTTGCGATCACAGTTCGGTTCTCTGACTCAAAGAGAAGGAGATGATGCCATTTGTCATAGCTGTTTGTTGTTTACACTTTGTAGTATTTTGTTTGTTTAGAATGGCAAAGTTGATTGAAAATACTGCTCCTTGTGAGATTAGTTCTGAAATAATTCTTTTTCTGAATGTGAAGGACACCGACATTCATCTACCAGGTTTATGGATAAATTGCTATGAGTGATTCAATGGTAAGGAGATAGGCCTAACAATTCAATGACGGATGTGATCAAATGCACGTTGCCAAACAAAATGGGTGTCCATCTTTGTTTATTGATGAATTGGTTCATGTACAAGAAAAAATTATGGAAAACCATAAGTTTCCAATATCTGCTCTTTCTATGGAATTTTTGCAAATTTCAAGATCATGAAATTGTTTCTGTAGAACTGCTTTTTCAAAAACTTTGTGCTTGATGGGTGCCAAAAACTCTTATAAGGTAACTCTGTTATTGTAAAAAAACAGCATCAGAGCATAGTGCGTTGACTTTTTAACACTTTACAACAAAGACGGTGATGACTTTCTGAGCTAGATTGTGACTGGGGATGAGACATGGCTCACTTATGAAACCTCTGAGTCAAAATGACAATCGATGGAATGGAGATACACTTTGTCACCACCAAAGACTAAAGCTAACTAGATATTGATAACACAAAAAATCATGTTCACAGTGTTTTGGGGCAGACACAGCATTCCACTGGTGGATTTTTTACCACAAGGTGAAACAATAAATGCAAATGTTTACTGTGAGACGCTTAGAAAACTATGTAGCACAATACAGAATAAGCACCGAGGAATGCTCCCAAATAGTATTGTTTTGATTCATGACAATGCCTAACCTCACACTCCGAACGTGACATGACCACTCTTACAGGACTTTGGCTGGTCCCAGTTTGACAACCCTCTGTACAGCCCTGAACCTCCAGCAATTTGCATTTCTTTTTGAAATCATTCCATGTCGTCAAACTTCAACAACGATGATGAGCTAAAAGAACATGTTACCACATGGTTGACAACACAGGCGGTAATGTTTAATGAAGAAGGCATACAAAAACTTGTGCCATACTATGACAAGTGAATACAAAATGGTAGAAACTATATGGAAAAATAGTTTTAAGGTTTGTAGATTTTTTGCTATAAATATTATTTCTGTATTTGTACTAGTTTTGTTTTTATTACCAATCAGAACTTACTTTCTGGACATACCTTGTAATAATATGTATCTAAAAAAGAAAGCAATGTTAAATCTGTAACAACAAAGAATTTCATTTTGTATTCTGAAATATAGTGTACTGAAATGCAAAAATGGATTTAAAAAATAAGATGTTGCCATATAGGTAGACAATATCAACAATTTCTATCTTGAGGTGTACTAACCAAATATTTTATATTTATGTTTATGTGTTTTCCGTAATGTCAAATGTTTTTTATTCATCTGACAGAGGTATATTATAGCAAAATAGCTGTAAAATAGCTGTAATGAAATTAAAAAAAGGTCTTTTACTAGCCAAAGAAGGCTTTTGATGTAAGTATGTACAGCAATTAAATTTAAGCAAGTCTTAAGGCACTTATTTTTTATATAGTGATTATCTATGTTTGGAAAAATATACTCATAAAATATGATTATCATATTTCAAAATTTTGGGTACTTGTCATAAGTAAAAAACATAAATTATTCTACAAATCGGCTCAAACGTAATGTTAATGACTTTGTTCAAATGTAACCCTTAAGAATCAAATAAATTGTATATGCCAGATATAGAGAGTTTAAAAGATAGAAACATATATAAATAGATAGTTATATAAACACAAAGATATAGAGAGTTTAAAACAAAATTAAAACTAAATTGAAACATTTTGTAGTTACATGTAGTCCGTGGGTGAATTTTGTTCATGAATGCTAAAGATAGGGGTTAATGCCTTACTGTATCCAATAAATATTGCTTTGTTATTGTAATTATGTTTGTTATATTTTATGTCTAATTGGTATTATTTATTGTTATTCAATTAGAATTTCTAATGTTTATTTTAATGTGTGTAGTTATATATTTATTTTCAGTGTTTAATTAATTACATTTTAGTAGCCTATTTATTAATGTTTTGACATTATTTGTTATACACACAATTTTGTCAATAGCAAAATTCATAAATGAAAGACTATTTGAAGTCAATGTGCATGTCTGCATGGAATTTTTTTTTTTTTTTCTTTCTTTTCTAGAAACTCCTAGTACCGGTACTCATTATACTGAATATTAAAATGATCATTCATTCCAATCCAGACCATGTTGATTGGATTCTACTTCTTGTTTACAATGAATGCCTATACTGTAAATATACTTTCATAAAAGTGTGAGTTGTCAAGGATTTTACTGTTTCTAACTCTATACTATGTAGAGTAATCAATATTTTAGTGTTTCTTTCACTTCAGATTGGTATAAAACTATACAAATAGTTGTTATTTATATGAGTTCTAATATTTCTATTTTACATAAAGAGCCTGTTAGTTGTAATTTATAAAGACAAATAATTTTTAACAACTAAACTAAATTACCGGTAACAAAGCATATTCTGAAGTACTACTCTTGATTTTTTTCTTCTACAATCAACTGTTTTCACCCTTGGTCTTTCTCACGAGCTCTCTTTCAAGTGTACATTAACGTGATGATGTCCAAAATTGGTTTTCACCTTAAACTCCATTTTTAATCAAGTATAAATAAGGTCCTAATGGTTAATTAAGTGAAGTATATAATAAAATTTAGGTAAATGTGAAGGTTTATATTTGAAACCACATTGATAAACCACACATAATTTGACAGTTCGTGAGTAATTTGGAATGTATCAAAATGAATCAAACTTTATTTTGGTATTTTCCAATTTAGTACCTATATATTTTATATTCGGTTGGCTCATTGTTTAGTACTACAAACCTTCAAAAATTTACAAAAATTTGATTGAAATCACTAGGAATCATTTTGAGTTATTCAACCTTTCAGGTCAGTCTTTTTTCTTTTTGCTTAAAAACAAAAACCTTATATAAAAAAAGAAGAAAACATAAAGTAAAGACCCTTAGTCCTCGAATACTTTAATACCGTCAGGGTCGTAAGAGAACAAAAGTTGGTCAAGAAAGACCTGATAGAAAAGACGAAAGAGAGGGATCTAACTCAAGACCAAGTTAAAAAAGGTGTGTAGATCTAGCTATTTTCACTTTTTAACATATAATTTTTTACTTGGAGGGAGGAGAATTTTGGAGGGACCAAAACGTTCTGTTTGTGGTTTAAGGGGCTATATTTGAGCAAAATTGGTTTAAAATATAATTGATTTTTTAATGAAAGTTAAATTTTTGTATTTTGGTCTTTGTGTGACAGGTAGCCTTAATATTTAAGATATGATTTCACAACTTATGTCAACCCATTTCAGCTTGCTTCACATGCTCTACCAATAGACGAATCTGTAGATGACACATGGCTTTGTAAATATCTGAAAAAACTTATTTTTACATAATAATAAAACTTCCTCTATACTAAGTTTTGTATGGAAAAATAAAATATGTACAGTCAGTTTACCAATCTTTTACTAACCCATCATAATCTATGCAAAAAAATCCTCTAGTTTTTATCAGATCTTTGTTTTTAAGGGACCCAGAAAAATGATTTTTGAAATACCATCTGTCATTGTCATCCATGGTCTGGAATGTAGTAATATTTTAAACTAAATTAATTGTCGCAGTTAAATAAGAAACTCTGCTGGGTGTTTCCATTAAAATAAAAACAGTAAAACCGCTATTTATAAATGTACTCTTCATTTATAGTAGTTCAAATAAATTTGAGCGATGTTTCTTTAGTAAAAAAGTCTAAAATGTGACATTTGTAACTGTAGTTGAATTGTGCTCTCAAATTATACTACCATGCTTAAATTTAATTCTACGGTTTAGTATGACAGATTGAATTTCCATTAAAATTTTATTTGTTGTTGACTAATAAAAGTGACTTTTATACTTTAATAATACATTTTGTTTTGTTTTTAGTAATCATATCTTGTTATTATAAATAATATGTATTTATTAAACAAAACCAAGCTAAAAGTGGAAGTTTTGTATATGCCTACTCTTTAGTTGTGTTTTATTCTTAGTAGTATTGATAAATGTGAAACTTATAACATCTTTGATAGTTAGGATTATAGTACTTCAAGTAATTTGTTACCACCAGATTTGTTTATCACTTTTTCTCAACAGTATAAATAATAAAACATATCACTCTCAAGAAGCACTCTATTATCTTGTAAACAAACCATTAATGTACCAAAATAAACCAAAGAAAATTGTATTTCTCTGTGGAATGATTAAAGAATGTCTTAGGTATATTTTCAACTAGAACTTGTTATTCATATTCCTTTCATTAGGTTTACTGTCTACATGCCTACGTAACTGATTATGTTTATCTTGTGTTTAAATTTTTCTTCTAGCACCAATTACAATATTGTAACTGTTACAAATTGGTTTATTATTTAAATAGTGTTGACATTATCCAATACACATTATCAGTTTATTCTATAAATATGTAAAAATATTATAGTTTACACATATATTATAGTCGTGCCACATGGAAACGTAAACCCTCAGCTAGGAATCTTTCCGCATAGTATTGATACAGAAAGTCAGACCTATTATTATTATTTTTAAATAATTGATCTTATATATAGAGTTGGGAATATTTCTTAAAATAAAACTTCCAGAAGGTGAACAACATTAAATGTTTACTCGTGAAAAGTAGTGTGGTCTACTTAATGACTTTATCTTGAAACGGGCAGTCCCAGTCATGATTAATACAATTTCCTAATTTAGTGAATGTAGTCTAAGAATTTTGAGCAAATTATAGCATCTTATAAATACATTACAGTCTGAGATATTTTAAATGAATGTATATTAACTTTATTACCAAGATATGAAGTGTGTAACAATAAAACGGATATTGACACAGTCCAAATAGATTTTTAAGTCTGGAAGTAAACATCTAAAATATGGTATTCACAAAAGTTTTAGCCACTTGCCTTAAAAAATATCACAAAATTCCAATTTCCTCAAAATTAACTTTAAGGATTTTTATTTAATTTTTATCAAACGTATTCTCCAAAAAAATTAAATATAATAGACATGGTCACTAATTTTCCAAAAATAACTAGAGAAAAAGGTGAAAAACTCTTGAAATCAAAAGTAATGTTTAAACTCAAGGAACCAGTTCAATGGAGTACTGCTAAGTTCATTGTATTCTATATAACTCACAGGGATTCTTTGCATTGGGATGTCTCAATAAATTGGCAAGGGTAGCACTGCAAGTTCTGCAGTTCATCATAGTAAAGGAAGTAACTAGTCTAAATTTGTCAATTTAACGTGCTTGTTGTTGTTAATGTTTATTTGTAACTTATGTTTATTGAATTGTCTCCTCATAATATTTTCATTTTTATATTTGAATTAAATTTGTTGTTTTTATTTACAATAAAAGATTTTAAAAATTAAAAGCAAAACTGTTGAACATTTTAAAAATATTAAATTTTCTCAGTTACAATAAAAAATGTTCAGGAACTAGAACGATGTTTTTCAACGCTAAAAAGAATGAAATCGTATTTAATGAAAAAAAAACAGGATTTCTTTCACAAATAACAAACATTATTAATGAAAAAGTTATTGAAAATTTTTGTCTACGCAAAAATAGCAGAAGGGAATTTATTTTTAAGCAACACATTTTATAATATTCTGTTAAATTTGTTACATTCATCGGTTATTCAGTAGGAAAAATGAATTTTTATTATTGTTAATTCTACACAATACTCATTTAAAATACTCACCAGCCGCCATTGACTTTTACAGAATTTTTGTGAAATGTAAAGGTCAATAACACAAACAAATACACAACAAATATACAACAGGAAAAGTAACTGAGAAATAAATGGCAAAAAGTAGACAAAAATAAAATATTTGAACTTTGACGTCTATCATTAAAAAACCGATTACTTACAACAATAAAAATCAGTTTTCATAAGTAGTCGAGGGGTTTAAAATGGTTGGTGCAGTGTTTATTGATTTATATTTCACTGTGTAATTTGTTAAGTAAGAGAAATGTGTAAACCATTAATATTTGAATTTTTGTGACCCTTAAAGTTTAAAAGATGAGGATTTCGTATCGACCAGTACAGCTGTGGTTTATTCCGTCTAATCGTAGGCTGTGGGAGTGTTGTTGACATTATGAAACACATGTCACAGCCCCTTCCAATAACACGGGAACCTATAAATTTTAAAACCATGACGTAATTAATGGCTAGATTCCAAGTAAGGAGCCTGATTTAGTTTCTTAGGTAGAGCGGCGAAGTGGTTTTATGCAGTATGGTTGCTCGCATGAAAAGCTTGGATCCGGTACTCTGATAATGGCCTCCCTTCCCCCTCACAGAACACTTTTTGTGGTTTAAAGGAGAAAATCCCCGCGGTCATCATCGTCTTTAAAAAAAGGTTAAAATAGATACCCCTCGGTTTTGAATACTCCAATAGTGTCAAGGTCGGAAGAGAACAAAACTTGGTCAATAGGGACCTGATATAGAGAGGTATTTAACCCAAGACTAGATTAAGAAATGTGTAGAACCAAGAGCTTCGAGATTGTCACTTCGCACTCGTGTTTGATGGTTAAATCATTGTTATTATTTTATTTATTATCAGTTTATAAATACATGGTTTTAAAGTATGTGTGACTATTTGTTGTTGAATACACTACAACGCTGTTTCGTCAAAAACAAGACATTACGTAAAAAACGAGCATTTTACTTCATGCATTGAAATGCAAATATGGGACATTGAAAAGGGGGTTTGGGAAGTTTATTTTTACCTCCAGATTTGACTTTAGTTTATATAGCTTTTTTTTTTTATAGTTCATATTATGCAGATAAGGGTTCTCTGTAAGTATAGCAAATAAAATGTAAAAAATAAAACCACAAAAGAAATTCGTGTTTTATCATGTCAGCGTAACAGCTCCACAACGAGAAATGTATAAAATACATCTCAGTAGGCCTATTCATCTCAAAAATAAAAATGACAAATTTGTAATACAAATCGCATTGAATTTATTTATGAAGCTTCAAACTAAATGTTTAAGAGAATCTTGGATATGAGACATTGTGTTTGTAGAAAAATATACAGTTAGTTAAAAGGGTAGTAACTTTATTGTTCTATAGATTTCTACAGGGGATAGGAGAGGTGGGAAGATAAGTTCTTTACGTTAAAATGTTTTCATTAAAAAAAAAGGACATTTTAAAGATACTACAGAAGTATCTGAGTTATTAATAACGAAATGTTCATTAAAGTGTTAAATATGATACATAAGAAGCCTTCCGTTTTGACGGTGATGCGAGACTGGGATTCAGATTATGTTCTCGAAAAGATCTGGAATGTGTTTTCTCTCACGAATGAACTACAAGTTGATACAAAAGTTATACATTTCAACTTGACTATTAAATGTTTATTAATAAAGTCAGGGTATTATCTCCCCTGGTCTATAGTTGTGGAACAGTCGGAGTGAGGCAGAGATTGGGTCAACTGGAATTAATCGGCTTAGCTTGCCCAGGCTCGGGTCCCATTGTTGGGACATCCTTACTGACCTGCGCGGAGACAATAGGCATTGACTCATAATATATTTGTCCAGTACAAATATTTAGCTTAGACAATTTTTAATAATTGACAAAAACAAATATCACTACGACTTTTGTCATAAAATGCTGTGAATTTTTATATAAAATTTCAAATAAATCGGTTTATTTTTGCTTATACAAGCATATACAACAAATATTGTTATTAACAAAACTGAAAAATTATTATTAATTTATGTAGGATTATTGTTATATAAGTTTTAAATATTGTATAGGCAGTTGTGTGTTTCAAAAGGGTAATTTGTCACTTTCTATTATCATAATGCTGGGCAATTAAAATATGTGTCATAAGTTTCCTGTCTCCCTCCGGCTGACCAGTAACACATAGTTACAAATACCACTGATTATTGTGTCCGACACCCTTAATGATTATTGTGTCTTGGTATTAATTTATTTAATTAGTTATAATATAAGGCAAAGGTCCTTATGAGTCACATAATAATCATTAGGGGTGACAGATCATCACTAAGCCGATTAGTGCCAGTTGACCCAATCTCTGCCTCACTCCGACTGTTCCACAACTATAACTTGACAGGTCGGTATTTCGATTGTAGGTTTGTGTTTTTGTTAAGAAGTTACGGCTAAATACTTGTACCAATAGTTATCAATTTAGGAACAAGCTTCATTAAAGCTAAACCAAACGACTTATGTAGCTTATAAAGTTTTATTATTTTATATCCCATTTTAAAATGACAGCCACCTCAAAACAGTTACTGCACGGTTCCAAGGTATGGGGGACGAGAATGCTTCGATTAAGAATAAAACGAGCGCTTTAAACTTTGAAGAATTGAACATAATGGTTTAAACAAAGGATAATGAGCACTTCTTGTAAAAAAAACTATAAATACAAAATAATATGTCAACTATCGTCTAACACTTTTTTCACGGGAAATTTTTACCTGACCAAACAAATTAAATCACTCACTAATTATGTTAATGTTGTCATCTATTAAACTTTTCGAGGTTCTCAAGGTTACAACATATTATTATTTACATAAAAGTTTCACTATTCAACTTGATATACCTTGCATGTAACTTGTATATTATATGAATTGGAGTAAAATATAAACAGCAGTTTAAACTTCTAACACGACCAGCCTCTGAGGCCTACCAGTGGTCGGATTAAAGGTTCGTTTTTCAACATTATGGGTTAAACCATTTAACTGCGACTGGTATTTTTTTCAAGTCAATGGTTTTTGTGATATTATTTATTGTCACTTCCTGGTCTCTGATTATTATTACGCCCCGTAGCGCACTATTCAGTAGACTATACACATTACTTGATTATAACTTCTAAGGAGTGAGATTTACTGTTTACAGACTATTAGTATACATTCTTATTGTATTGTTTCTTTGCTATTTTAAAACAAAATATATATATACTAAATTTTATAGTAGCCTATAGTAAAAAGTTGAAATTATTGTTTTCGTAATTGGTTTGGAACACAGTTACAAACTTTAAATCATACGAATAGAAACTTTATGAAATAAATAAATAAAGTAAATCTTAGATAGTTTTTAGTTGTTAAAATGATTTCCGTTAGAACAAAGCATGAATTATGTAACATTTCCTGTGCAACAATGATGATTGCATTTCGATGTCATTATTTATTGAATATATCGCCAGTAACTGGCAAGGTTAATACTGTATATTGTAATTTTACTGCAGATATTATCTATCATCAGTATTCTCAACGGAAAAGCTTTGTTAATACAGCTGCTGTGGTGATGAATATTTACTTAGTCGGTTTGTATTTTTTCCTTGAATTTAAATATGTTCGTTTCATTTATTTTGTACTAACGAATTAAAAATAAAATAATAAACTGCAGATATTAAAGTTTATCTGCTACGTAAAGTTATTTATTAACTACGTAAATTGTTACGAATTAATATTCAATTTAACTACTTTTATTTTTACAGGTAATACACAAAAAAATACCTAGAATGTTTTGCGTAAATTTCCATTTTGCGATTCACTGAGCCCAAGAAAATGATTTTTAGAATTATTTAGCCGGTCATTCATGTAGAATGAGCAAATTTCATTTCTAAGCAAATTTGTGTTGTATCTCGCTCTTTTATTTTTTAAATTATCGATAACTCAAAATTTGGGAATACTTGCCATAAATAAGATTAAAGCTAAAAATTGTGATTTTTCTAAAAATCAGCTTTTATTAAAATGTAGTCTTTATAGACCAAAACAATAAATGAACGATTTTTCTGTCAGAATAAAAGACGTCTACTTTGTAAGACCCGAATTATTAAGGTTAGTTTCTTGACCTATCTGCAGAAAAACACTAAAAATAAACACAAAATTATTTGAAAATATATGCATATAAGCTTCAAAAATAAATTTTTAATACCTGTAATTGATGAAATAACTTTTCTTTTTTAGAGGATTCATTTGGCTTATAGAAAAATAATATTTACATATTATAAGTAAACATTGTTATATACTATGTTTAAATATTTTAAAAAGTATTTAATAATAAATATGTTAAATTAAATTAATAAGGTTCAAATATATTAAATTATGTATAAATATATAATATTAATATCTTACATATAGCTCGGAATTTTAATTTTTAAATCATAGAACTTTCGATGTGTAGAGAGATTTGTCATTATATTGATAACAATAATAATTGACATTCTCCTAACCTCAAACAGAGCAGCAATGAATGTGTGTTTAGCTTATTTGTTCCTTTGATTTTAGGTGAATTATCAATCATTAGAGCTCATTGAAAATCGTCTGTTAAGTCAATAACTTAATTTAAAATACAGGAAATATACTTGGTCGTAAATTAATAATCGAGCTATTAATCTGTGACTGTTACACAACGAATGACTCAGCTTCAGTAGAGATATAGATAGATAGCATGATCAGTTTATTTATTAATTGGCCTTTGCTTTAAATAATCGAAGAAAACAGAAATAAATATGTCTACATCCAATATAGCCCTTTTTTATTAAATTAAATGATAGCCCAAATGACTATAAAAACTATTTTATCAACAAAGCTTGGAATTTTTTTTTCTTATCCGTAACAATATAAACATTTAATTTAGATTTTCCAGTAACATAGTGAATCAGATTCAATATGGTCTTAATTACAATGATAAAATTTAATTGTGGTTTGTTACATTGTTTTAGTGTCGTAAACCACCAAATTACATCAAAATTGATCGAAATAGTTGGGGAAATGTTGAGATACTCGATTCTTTAGGATGGCGCCCATGATTCATTTTTAATTTTTGATCTATAACTCAGTCGGGATAGTGGTAATGATTATTTTAGGTTTTGTTTTAGTTTCATGTAGGCCTATGTGTGAGAGGTTGCTGCAATGATGTATATTAAACTTGAGACAAACATATATGCGAAGAAGTAGGCTGGAAAAATACTTATTAGGACACATGTCATAGTGCCTAGATATGTTTAATAGATACATTCATACATAGCCTAAAATACGAACATAGTTCCCAAACAAACTTTATTTCCGTTAGCAGTTTTTAAAGAAAAGATATAGCATATAGTTTGTTAGTATGCATAAATTTAAATCCATGAAATTTGAGATAAATTGTAGGCCAATCCTAATTTTTGAATGTCGTAAAGACTTCAGTAAACAATAGTATATTTCGTGTTTAGGCTAATGTTCAATCATTAGTTAACTAACACACCCAAAAGCTAGTACAATACGTCTTCCACGATACGGTATGGTATGTGAAAAGTTTTCGACATTTTTGAAATAACTGAGGACCTCGGTGATTTCGTTTAATGATATAGAATATTAATGTGTGTGTGTGTGTGTGTGTGTGTGTGTGTGTGTGTGTGTGTGTGTGTGATAGAGAGAAAGATTTGAGCGAATTCATATTTGTATCGGTTTTTTTGGGGGGAGGAGTTTTCTCTGTCCACTTTCTGGATTAAGTACAATTTGTACTGTGAACTGTGGTTTTTGTCGTGATTTTAAGCAAATAATTGTAAAGCTGGAGTTGTGTGTGAGATCTAAAAAGAAAGAAAAACATCCATTTTTTTCCTTCTTGAATTCACGAATTTAATGGTAAGAACAAAATAGGTACTGCTTTTTTAGTTTTATCTTTTGAAGAATCCATAACACGTTTTGGGTAGAAATTTGTACTTTATTACTAATATGGTAAAAATTATCCTTGAAAATACTCCAGGATATATTTTTTTCTATGAAGAATACATACATTATTAAAGACCTCTTTCTCCGAAAGTCCTTTGGCCATTCCTTGGGTACTATAGTTATTCATAACCCTATTCAGCTTAGAATACATTTGGATGACGTAAAAAATATCCCTCGAAGCCTATTTAGTTGTGAGTCAAACCTTTGCCTTCTATTATTATCCAATGCAACCTTGTTAAATTCTTTTCTTTTATCAAACAACAGGTGACTTTCACTTAGCATAGCCTAGTTCATACAAGATTACCAAAAGTTGTCGACAAGTTTGGTTGTAGAAGGCAAGGCAGGAAAATAAATATAAGAGAGAATGTGCAATTGTTTGTTATCTACTTCTTTCTTATGGTAATGACTTTAAAAACTTGTTTATTGAGTCCGATGTTTGAATTATTTTGCTTGTAAATACTTTCTCTTCAGTTTCTGACGTTGAAACTATTAGACTTCCTCGAAGGATGTACTTTATCTAGCCATATATCAGCAGAAGTGACTAAGTTCTCGTGATCATTATCTAAGCAAACTATGTCATCGTTGAAGGATATGGCTGACTCAGAAGTGTAAATCAGTACACGTGATGAGCTAATGACTACTTCATCATTAAAAGATAAAACATTAAAATGGCGTACAACATATCATAACTGAATGTTAAACAAAACAAAGTATTGGTCACTCTTCTCAATTCCGGAATTATCGGTAAAAGAAAGAAATGAACCATTTAGAAAAATCTTAAATCTCAAAAATAAATAAATATAAACATTAAAATGATTAATACAAAATCAATTTTTAAATAATATTTTTTGTATGAAATGTGAATACTTAACAAAACATCACTTTAAAATAAATTACGTTTTGCGAAAAATTTGAAAAATACCCAAGTGAACCCTTTCTACCGCCACTGAACGAATTCTATTACTAGTCTATCTAATGAAGCATTACTACACGACTATATTATTTTATTTCTAACTTGAATTATTAATGTATTTATTATTATTATTTTTAAGGTAAACTCTGTTCTCTTGTTTATTGATATTTTACCTACTTATTAGGTAAAATTTACCTACTTATTAGGATCCTCTATTGCCTGACATCAGGCCCAGGTTAATTAATTTTTATTTTGTGTTAGTAAGTCAAATTAATTAAATTGTTTTATTATAATACTATATACAGTGTACCACGAAAGTATTTACATTTTTAAACAACCACCAAGTCATAGCCTATGCATCAACCAAATTGTAAGATTTTTTTCATAGTCTACATATTGGAAACATCCAAAAGTGTACCAAGAAATTTTTACACTGATATCTGCAATAAGAAATCTTTTTATTTTAATATAGACTTTAATAAATTTTAAATTTAATTACCCCAATATAACAAAGAGTAAAATTTCTTTTTATGATAAAACATGTTACTTAACAAACAAAAAAATCATTCAAATTGAAATCCGTCTACTGCTACGCACTGGTAGCATCGATGAACAAACGCATCAAAGGCATTCCTGAAGAATTCCCTAGGAATGTTAAGCATTTCTTCTTCGATTAGCCTTTTAAAATCTTGATCAGTTTCTATGTCGTGGCAGTGCAAGTTTTCTTTTAGATATCCCACAGAAAAAAGTCATAAACTGTTAGTCATAGAATACGTAGCTTAAAATATTCTGTGCTTCTTTGTCATTATTAAAAGCAATAGACCCAGCACAGCACAGCACAAAACCTTCTGCTGTATCGTAAACAACATGGCAAAAAGCTAGAACAACATAGGTTATGTTCACAAACAATTAATAATATGTTTGTTTTCTATTTAGGTTATATTATTTCCACAGTAGCAGACAAGAGAAATATTGTAAACAGACTTTTAGTTTAACCCAAATTTATTCAGTTATACTGCCAGTTGGGAAGGTTTAATATATCCGGAAGTTTAAAACAAGCAGACAGTTTGGAGAAAGCCATTTTCAGGTTAACTTTTGGTTTAAACAAAAATATCAGTTTAACTAACTTGGGGAAAGCGGCCCTAAGAGTTCACAATAAAAGTTGTCAACAATGCAATGATCTGAAATAAAAGAAACAGCTGTTTGTTTTAAAATAACCAGCTGTTTACACGTTTAGAGCTTTTATGATACTGTATCTTGTTCTCCGGCGGCAGGCGCTGTCGTTTAAATTGCATTTCTATTAACAGCCGCCACTTTATTGCAGATATCAGCGTAAAAATTTGTTGGTACACTTTTGGATATGTTTCCAAATACCTTCGTGGGATACACTATATATTATTGTAATATGTTGTTTTTACGTAGCATACTATAACTTCTGGGTTTGACTTCCTTTGCGTTTTACAGTTTTTGAAAGAACCCTCCAGAAAAAAGTTATTTTTGATATGACATCCATCTCAGATTCAATATACGAATTCGACACTTATCCCAACCCTAAAATATATCTTCATAGCAAATTTGACCAAAGTCGTTCGTTCGCTAGGAGAGTATGAAAAAGACTACAGATTGACGTCATTTCAACTCTGGAGACTTTAAAACGGACGTTTTTACAATAATTGGGAATTTGATTTTTTTTTTCACGATTACTTCTAAACCGCCTATATTACAGTATATAAATTTTAAAAAAAGTGTTTATTTTTAATGTTTACATTTCTGCTTCTGCTTCTATACAATTACTGTGTTAAGTTTGTGCAATGTTTGGACGCAGAAGCTCAGAGAAAGTTGCGTGGTCCAGTTTCCAGGAAGGATGTCTGAGTTGTGTTCCGGTTGACCTTTCCAGGTGACTGACGATATGCAATTTAATTATTAATTGGTGCTGTCCTTCCGTTTTAGAGATGTGTGGTTGTTAACCTCTGTTTTATATATACCCTACCAAATCTTCTTTTAATTATTTATCAATGAAGCAACATAGATTAACACAGATTTGTTCGTCACTCACAAACATGATCATTATGTTCTACATATATAAATAATTTATAATTTGAAATTTTAGAACTACTAAGTCTCAAAAACAGAGGGGAAATAATACAGTAGCATGTTTTAATAAATAAACGATGTACAAATTTTTTACACATTCGACTTCAATTTAATTTTTTCTATTTTGGAAATTAAAGTCACGAATCTTAATTTCTCTGCCTTAGTTTGGTATGTTTACTTCTTTCATTTCGCAAAATTTTTATTTAAATAGAATAGGCTAATAATTTTAAAACTTAAGGCTTCCAGACTTTTTTCTGATTTGCAAATTTGAGGGAGATAGTGATGAATTGTTAGTTAAGGGTTTGATTTTGTCTGAAAGTGTAAGAAAGTTATTGTAATGTTTATTTATTATAACTACGGCATCGAGCTTTAAATGACAGTGGTTGAAGGTTCATTTTGTTGTTTTTTGTCAATTAATTTTTACAGTAAATTTCATCTTGAGTCGTTTTTAACGAAACTCTTAGGCTCTATATGTTGTTTAAGTATAGGCTAATTACCGATCAGGAGTTGGAGGACGTTTAGGCCTACTTGGATAATATGTTCACTAGGGAATATATTTGAGCAAAATGTTTATGAAACTACTTTTAAACTTTACGTTTTTTAAATAGTGTTCCTCCAAATTATGTTGTTACGGCATCAATAAATCAGTTACAGTTAGGCCTACATAACAAAGGGTTTCGTTTCATGGTTGGAGATAAACAACACTTATATATTTGTAATGTAAATTAATCGATTCTGTTTGCCCAGTTTTAAAAATATACATTCTGGTAACCACTTAAAGAATTAACATACTGTCAATGTCTTTGTCACAGGCGAGTACAAAGTGCATTACTTACTTACAGAGGTAAACTAACTATCTCAGTTCCTCGACGTCAAATAGTGATGTGTAAAGAAGTTTATTTCGAAATAAAAATTTTGTAATGGAAGTATATTTTCTCCACAACTTTTCTGGGGGAATAAGTCAAGGCATTCAATGGAAAATGAAGATGTAGCCTATAATAGAAGTTTAGGTTAAAACGTCCAAGAACTGAGACGGGAACTTTTTCATCTTAACGAGACTTAAACTTCGTAGTTGGGTTATATTTCTCTGAAGAAAATACTTTCTCAACTGCTCGTTCTTCACTTAGCGGGATATAATAATTTTAGCAGTAACTAAAACGGATGAATATGAACATCTAATCTCAAAATAACTAAACTATTGTTGTTAACAGCTGACTGTTGATTCAAGTAAAACATAAAAAAGCTAGCCCCATCCGTTCGCGCAAATTATATGGGCGGCAAATACATACGGGAACTTACTTAAAAAACACGCCTCAAAACATTTTCCGTTTAGGATGATTGATGGTACAGTATGATGTTGAATTTTACTAACACAAACGTTGGCTACAAAATTAAATAATTCGGACTGAAAAATATAGGCTACTCCAAATCTAGTGATCTCTAATTACTGATTTATCTGAATGTAGGCCTATCAAATACTGTAAATTTGTTAAAAATATCAAATAAATATCATGATTGATATTTTAGGTTAAATAATATATTTTTTTACAAACAATAATTTAAGCCGATCTTACCAAATAAATATAGAAGTTAAGAGCACACAATAATATATATATATAGTCTATATATTAATTAAAAATTAATTACACACCTAGAATATTTTAGCGTAACTTGAATTGATTTTATTATTTTTTTACAGAGCATAATTCGGGTAATTATGCATTGAAACTTGCCATAAAATTTAATTAAGAAAATCGTTGAAATCGTTTACTTTAATTGAAATGCATAATTATCATAATTAGTTGATACAAAAAATAATTGAAATATTAACATTCAATTAATAATATCCTTTTTCCATGGTCTCCAACTTAATTAATTACCAATCTCGGTCAATCCTATAATTGTAATTTCAACATTTATAAGTTTTCTTCAGTATCAATGGACCTGTATAATTTCATACCAGCAAGTTTAAAACATATTATACATAGCTCTACCGAAATAATTCAATATATCGAACATACGTAACCGATCGCGACATCTAGAATGTGAATACACGTAGGCCTACATACGCACAAATTTATACAGTATCTACGTGATGCGGTTATTTCACAGAAATAGGGTTTAGACGCACTCATAGGATCCTAATAACCAGAATAACAGACATTGTGTTGTCTAAAACATATTTTATCCGTGCTAGAATTATCATTAGAAGACATTCGGTGTTAGAACGAAAATTAAAACGAATTATTGAATTAAAATATTGTTGTTCATAAATCGAAGGACTACAATAAGTTTATAACAATTAATTATCGGATTGCTTGTTCAATAAACACTAAACGAACCTAAATTACATTGTTTTCCATCAAGGTTGGCTGAAATTTTTTGTTAAATCGGTTACTATGGTAGGTAATTAACAGGTTGCTATGGTGAGTCACGTGTCACATGTTCCACACCCAAGCTCTATTTCTACTCATTATAAATCACAATAAATATGTGACCTTCAGCTTCGTTTCCTGACCTTTTTAAGCTTAGGTCTGTTTTAACGGTAGGAGATACGATATCGAAATTGCATTTACATAAAATAAAGAAGTAAATTACATCACAGAAACTTTTCTCAGTTCACTTATTAAACTTGTATTTCATGATGTCAAATTTGAAATCAATCTGATAAAAATTGCAATTT
The DNA here is from genome assembly GCA_963513935.1 of Aphrophora alni. Taxonomy (NCBI): domain Eukaryota; kingdom Metazoa; phylum Arthropoda; class Insecta; order Hemiptera; family Aphrophoridae; genus Aphrophora; species Aphrophora alni. The sequence goes on from OY740766.1 coordinate 81,676,844, forward strand.
GTTGATAACCCAAAAATATTTAAACTATTTTGTATATAAACAAAGACCAGAGCACTGTGGTGACAATATATACACTTTCAAAAGTCCCTTACAACACTTGGGAATAAACAAAATAACAAAAAACAAACTTTGTTAAGATTCCCTCTGAAGATGACAACTTTGTTGTTGTAATAGCTATAAAGGTCTAATAGGAATAAACATTTTAGTTTAAACAAAAAGTTTGTTTTTTGTTATTTTGTTTATTCCCAAGTGTGGTAAGGGACTTTTGAAAGTCTATATTTTGTATATGTACCATGTTGTTTTAATGTTTGATTTTGTTCATGTTTGTGATGTATACTCTCCTCAGACGACGGAAGTCATTAAATTTGCCTTTATAATGTGTTAAAAATTAGTTAATTTTATTTTTTAAAGAAATAATATTTTTTATTTTATTTTATTTAGTATTATATTAATATTATTGTTTATACAGTATATATATAGGCCTATATATTATTCCGGTAACCACAATACAAAACAAAATCTGAATATAAATCTGAATTACTTAACAATACAATGTAACATGAGTAAATAAAAATGTGTACTTATAATTATTATTAATAACTATGTAAAATAAAAACTTAACCTAACCAATATGTAGAAAAAGAAAAGAAAAATCAAACAAACACAAAAATTAAACTTCTAATTTTTAATACTATAAAAAAAGGATTGAAATAACAGTAGGCCTACATCCAAGGGTTTGCTCGTTTTGTTGTCATATATTAAAAACTAAGCATTAAAAACATTTTTTGAAAGGAAGAAAACAGAGATTAAAAGTTTTAAGGCAGTAGTTAAATAAAGTTAAATTATTTTACATGAAAATTATAACAGAGATTATAAAAGACAAACAAGTACCGGTATTCAATTCAATCATAAACATAGGTGAACTAGCGTTCAAGACAAATATACGACATAGGTTAACAAGCATTCTGTAATAATTCCTGGTAATAACATTTCTATATACATTCTACGGAAAAAAAATATAACTATAGAAATACATTAATACATAGAACCGTATGTATAAGTACACCATTTAATACACATATTACACATACATAGCTACATTAATCCACATATCATTCATAGATGCATACAACTTCATAAAATATGGCGTCATTCATATGTCTCATAATGAAGTCCTTTCACTCAACTTCTATACATTTTACATGTATGACAATATGTTATAATTTTATAAGATCAAGTTCAACAAACCCACTATCTACACTATCTACGCCTAAAAGTTTCAAATATTTGTTTGCTTGTATACAATATTTGTAACTTAATATTTTCCGGAAGTTGTTTATAAATTCCAGAATAAAATATGCCCTTTAGTGGAATAAAATTTGAAATATTATTTAATGTTGTTTTATTTGTAATAAAGAATTTTTGGGAATATGGAAAACCAAAATTTGATGGTAAGCTGAAGGGTCTAAATAAAGCAGTGTTCTTCACCCGTGCCTCACCCGCCACAAACAATTTAGTTTCAATATTTGTTTTTCATATTGGTGAGATTTCGATAACCACAACAGTTTTATTTTGATGTACCGATGATACAAAGAACAATGAGTTGAGAAGATTGCATTACTTTGTTGATTTTAAAGGTTATCAAACAAACAATTGTGTTCAGTTGGCCACTAAACGTAGGCTGCGGCTCTCCGTGGTGCGTCAGTATGACCTGATTTCTCCCAGCGAGTGAGCGTTAGTTTATCTTTTGTGAATAATGGCTACGAGTGGTAAGAAACGGAAAATTACCATTAACTCCCGACTATTCCAAGAAAAATGTACTGACCTGTACTGTTTTGTAAATTTAATGTAAAAGATAAATCAGTTTGTTTAATTCGTAATGAATCTGTTTCCTGTATGAAAGAGTACAATTTAAAGCGGCATTATGACACCAAGCACACCTCCAAGATGGACGCAATCCAAGGACAATTTTGAGAAATTTGAAGAAAAAAATTGGAAAATCAACAATCCTCGTTTATTCGGCAAAACGCTGAAAGTGAATTAAATGTTAAAACTACCTAAATAATTTCTAAACAAATAGCTAAACGATCAAAGCCATTTATGGATGGTGAGTTTGTAAAGCATTGTATGGAATCGGCAGCTGAAATTCTATGTCCGACACAAAAGCATTTGTTTTCAAAGGTCAGCTTATCTGGGGTTACTGTGGCCTAAAGAATCAAAGAATTAGTTCAAGATATTGAAAACATAGTAAAAGACCGTGTTTTACAGTTTGTAACTTTATTCAGTGACGCTTGATGAGAGCACTGATATTACAGATACACTTAGTTGGCTACTTTTATCAGAGGAATCGAGCAATACTTTCCATTACCGAAGAAATGGCAGCTCTATTTCCAATGAAAGGCACTACTAAAGGCAATGACATTTACAAGGTTTTGATTTCAACTTTGGATCGATTTGGCCTAAAGATGAACAATCTTTGTGGTGTTGTTACTGATGGTGCCCCAGTAATTACAGAAAAACGTGAAGGTGTTGTGGCTATGATGAGAAAAGACACCTGCGAAAATGGACAATTCATGCAGTACCATTGCATATCCACCAAGAAAGTTTGTCTGCAAATAGTGTCCGTTTCAAAGATGTAACTAAAATCATAAATTTTATCAGATTACAGGGATTGAAGCATAGATAATTCCAAACTTTCCTTAGCGAGATGGATGCAGAGCATGGTGATGTAGTATGTTACACAGAGGTTCGTTGGCTCAGTCTAGGGGAAAGGTTCTTAAAAGGGTTTTGATTTGAAAGAATAAAATCTTTACATTCATGGAAAGTAAAAGAAAGACAGTTCACCAGTTCAACTATCCAAATTGGATGGCTGATTTTCGGTACCTCACTGGCATTTCAATGCACCTCAACGATTTGAATATTGGTAAGGGGATTATGAAACATAACCTTTTTGATCATGTTGAGGCGTTTGAGAAAAAAACTTTGTTTGTGGGAGAGTCAACTACTAAAGGGCGACTTCACACACTTTCCAACATTGTCGCAATGTGAAATTCAAAACAAACAAAAATACAGTGAAGCACTGTCAAAATTGAGGAACCGTGTTTCTCACACTTATTTAGAGAAACTCTCTTCGAATTGCTTCATCCAACATAAAAAATCAATGTTGACAGCTATTAAACTCCAGATATAGTCATTTTTTTACATTATTCATATATTCACATATGTATATTCACAAATTCATATTTATATATTCACAAATTCATATTTATATATTCACATATTCATATTTATATTTATATATTCATATAGTTAGCTATAAAATGCTAACTTACCTTATCAGACGCCCACAACTTTGTGTTATAATGAGAGATACCTTCATCGACTTTGTGTACAACAGATTTATTTTAAATATAAAACCTAATAGGAACGTAGGCCTACATTATCTGGGCGTTCAGGGATATTTTTTCAGAAATATTATTATATCAATAAATACATTCTGTAATATATAATTAATCAGTGTCAACGACAATGTTTTATAGATTTCACAAAAAGTAAATGACCGATACACTAGAAAATGTTTTGCCATTTAAAAAATACTGTAAGAATTATAATTTTCAGAGAATTATTAAGGGAGTAATTTAAGTTCAAATTTAACATATTCTCATATCACTCAAATCTAAGGTAGGCCACCAACAGTTGCTACGTTTCCAATGGAGTTAAAATTAGAAATTGAATGTTATCAATAGATACGATTCTTGTTTAGTCATTTATCATTTTGTCTATAGCTCTTTGTATCTTAGTCTGACTGGCTGTTAGTTTTATTGGCTTAGTGAAGCAAGGTCCTGTTTTAACTCGATCATTTGTCATTTTGTCTATAGCTCTTTGTATCTTAGCCTGACTGGCTGTTAGGTTCATTGGCTTAGTGAAGCAAGGTCCTGTTTTAACTCGATCATTTGTCATTTTGTCTATAGCTCTTTGTATCTTAGTCTGACTGGCTGTTAGGTTCATTGGCTTAGTGAAGCAAGGTCCTGTTTTAACTCGATCATTTGTCATTTTGTCTATAGCTCTTTGTATCTTAGTCTGACTGGCTGTTAGGTTCATTGGCTTAGTGAAGCAAGGTCCTGTTTTAACTCGATCATTTGTCATTTTGTCTATAGCTCTTTGTATCTTAGTCTGACTGGCTGTTAGTTTTATTGGCTTAGTGAAGCAAGGTCCTGTTTTAACTCGATCATTTGTCATTTTGTCTATAGCTCTTTGTATCTTAGCCTGACTGGCTGTTAGGTTCATTGGCTTAGTGAAGCGAGGTCCTGTTTTAACTCGATCATTTGTCATTTTGTCTATAGCTCTTTGTATCTTAGTCTGACTGGCTGTTAGGTTTATTGGCTTAGTGAAGCAAGGTCCTGTTTTAACTCGATCATTTGTCATTTTGTCTATAGCTCTTTGTATCTTAGCCTGACTGGCTGTTAGGTTTATTGGCTTAGTGAAGCGAGGTCCTGTTTTAACTCGATCATTTGTCATTTTGTCTATAGCTCTTTGTATCTTAGTCTGACTGGCTGTTAGGTTTATTGGCTTAGTGAAGCAAGGTCCTGTTTTAACTCGATCATTTGTCATTTTGTCTATAGCTCTTTGTATCTTAGTCTGACTGGCTGTTAGGTTCATTGGCTTAGTGAAGCAAGGTCCTGTTTTAACTCGATCATTTAACATTTTGTCTATAGCTCTTTGTATCTTAGTCTGACTGGCTGTTAGGTTCATTGGCTTAGTGAAGCGAGGTCCTGTTTTAACTCGATAATTTGTCATTTTGTCTATAGCTCTTTGTATCTTAGTCTGACTGGCTGTTAGGTTCATTGGCTTAGTAAAGCGAGGTCCTGTTTTAACTCGATCATTTGTCATTTTGTCTATAATAGCTCTTTGTATCTTAGTCTGTCTGGCTGTTAGGTTCATTGGCTTAGTGAAGCGAGGTCCTGTTTTAACTCGATCATTTGTCATTTTGTCTATAGCTCTTTGTATCTTAGTCTGACTGGTTCTTAGGTTCATTGGCTTAGTGAAGCGAGGTCCTGTTTTAACTCGATCATTTGTCATTTTGTCTATAGCCTATGTGTGTTTGTTATTAAAATCGTTATTATGTATGTTATATATGTGTGAATTGTAAAAATTGTTATTAAATTCAGGATAAAGTTATTTGAAACTAGGCCGAATGATGTTGGGACATATGGACTTTCGTTTTAAAATGGCAGCCACTCAAAACAGTAGGCTACTGTAAGTTAACACGGACACTCCAAATTCAATTGAAAAATAAAATTCGTATTGTTTTTTAAAATCCTCAAAGGAAAAATTTACCTGACCAAATTAATAAATCTTTCTCACTTCCTATTATATGTTTTAATTAATTAATTTTATTTATTTTTTAATGTCGAGTTTCACCGAGTTCTATGATTTTCTCTTAAACGTGATAATGTTCATGTACAGTAGCTTGTATAAATGTATCAATGAATTGGAGTAAAATATAGGGAGTAGGGTCAGTTCTTTCGAAATGGGATACTATCATGGCTCACTAATGCTGGTGGCAGAGGTCCACTTTCAGTTTAGGAAGCTAACATTTCAGGATTATATACATCTACGGGCATAGGTTAATATTTATTACCCCCTGTCCCTGATGAATGGAAAATCAGATCATAATGAAAGAAGCAAGCCACAAATAAAATGTTTAAGGTGTATCTGACTCTTATTTTTTAGTCTAGGAATACTGATGTATCAAGTCATCCACTAGGCAGTATACACATTGGGTTTACCAGATACCAGAGCTATTTATTGAACTTATGAGGAGCGAGGTCCGCTGTTCTAGTATATCCAGAATCACAAGTTTTGTGAATCAAACAAGATTATGGATATGGGTTCGTTTAACAAATCAAACACTTTATAGAAGTTATGTGAACTCCTTTATACCGATAGAATGTGTTGTGTAAAGACAACAGCGTCAGAGACTAGTATGCGAAGGTTAATCGAGGCAGATTTATTGGTAATTGATTTACGTAACGTAATTCTATGAACATATTGGCAAATCTGTTGACTCAACAAAATAAGAAAGAAAGCATATTATATACATGCAAACATTATTGTTCGTAGTTTATTTGTGAAATTAATAAATCTTATAACACTAGGAAATCTGAAAATAATACAAGTTCATGAATGTCTATGATTTTTAGTCATGCAAAATACAAAAATTTAATGTTCGCAGATATTATCTAGGCTATTGATATTCCAACATTACGTTTGTAAGCATTTTATAATTTCTTTTGTAGTCTTCAATATTCCTGCTGGAATGTGTTAACAAACTGAATCTTCAATTTATACTGATACTACCAGTATCAAATGTATTACAGATATACTCATACATCAGAAAACAAAATAACATTTCTTTACTTTGTTTCCCATGGTATGGAAAATGGAATCAGAAGATTATGGAGTTAAAAAAAACTGTTACCCAACAAACGCCAAGGTAAAAAAAAAAAAAAGTTCTTCAAGGACCCATATAACAAAAGTGTCGTTCACATATATAAATTATACTTTTGGTTTAAACACTTCTCAAATTCTTCCATAAAGGACTTGGTGGACTACTCATTGCCAAACCTCCATCTTGGCAATATATCTTATCATTTAATTGGCTGTAATTACACTCGGTGCAAAGTCTAAGGAAATCTATATCTTTTAGAGAAGTTAGTTTTTTCTTCAAGGTCTCAATTGTCTAAGAGACTCCTTCAAATTATTTTAAAGGCTTCCTGACGAGTACATTGTAGCATAAACTATCATCAATAAATTAAACTCGTGTTTAGTGTGTGTGTGTGTGTGTGTGTGTGTGTGTTTCCCCCCTTTTTTTCGAAAGAGTCCTACCAAAGGTTTTTAGTATATGAAAGATATATTTATTTATATTTAAATAATTCCCTGTATGAGAAATTTTACTAACACATAATTAAAAAAAAAGAAATTCAAAAATTGGACAATTTAAAAGGTTTTATTTTAATATGCAACCTGTGCCTGCAAAATCAAAGTTAACATGGCAATAGTGTAATTCTGGAATTCAACTACGGTATTTAAATTTTGTCCTAAGTTACAACAAATTGAAAAAAGGAGAGTAAAATATAATAGTTTCTGTTACTGTGTGCTTCTTTATGCGAATAAGTGGAAAGATATTTTAACTTTAAAATATTTATAATTAGATTGTTCATTATTTCTTCAATTCCATTAATACGAACTATTGTAATATCAGTAACCATCCATTTTGGTCAATTTTAATCACGCCAGTTTCAAAAATACAATGTGTGGATGTTTGGCCAACTTTGCAATTTTAAAGTTCTTTGTACTAAACTTAATCACATATTGTTGTTACAAATTCACCGCAACAAAGAAAAACACAACGTGAGTTGACATGCATTAAGTCTATATACAGTATAAAGAATTATCGATTTAATTCGTAGAAATTAATGTTTCACTTTCTAAGGTTGGCAGAACAATAATGCGTCATGGTTAAAACCCAAAACTACCATTTCCCAGCTGTTTGCAAGCAGTTCACGTAAAACATTCAAATTTATACAATTAGCCAATACATAACACGCACGTTGTAGGCCTACAATGAGTCAGATAGGGAAAAATTATATATTTTGCACGCTAAATTAGTTCACCGGAAATAGGAAGTGAATCGATTAGAACACAGATATTAAAAGCTTTATTACATTTTATATGACTCTTACTTGTAAATTACTCCCAAATAAATAACATAATACAATTTAATGTACGCCCTATCTATGACATCATGGCAGGATCTAGGAATAATATTAATTATTCGATTTATATGACAAAATTTGAGCGAAACTGCATACTTACATTAAGTCTTGACTGTATACAATCTACAATGGTTTGTAGAACAAGTTTAAACAGCCTGAGGGACCATACTCATAATTATTGTAGTTTTACTGATTAAAATTATGTAGGTTTAATATATTTTGCTATGACAAAACTTTACATACGACATTTTATTACATTAGATATATTTAAATTTACCCATGACCGAGAGAAATTCTGTATTTCTAACATAAAAATGTCTTTTGTTTAGGTTCACTTGTTTTGTTATGTACAAGTAATAACATACTTGTAATTTTATTTACATTTAGTTTCCTGTTGAAATATGCCTAGTGCATACAATATTATATTATTTGAACTGTATTTAGTAAGCATAAAATCATTAGTACATATTGTATATAAGTTCATACAAAATTACTTAATACTTGCACAATTGATATAACATGTCTCGCTACATTTTGTATACTTTGGTTCTGCAATGTCGATGGTTTATAACAAAATAAACACTATCAGGGGCTCACGGACGTGGCAATCCCGGGGTGCCTAGCTTGATCTACACTTCAGTCGTGGGTAAGATTCCTCTCTTTCATATCAGGTCTCTCTTGACACAGAAATAACTCTTGTTATCGTCCGATTTTGACGCACTAGAGTATCAAGGGCTAGAGAGCTTTATTTTTTGGTTCTTTTCTTCCTTTTTTTATGAGGTGATAATGACCGACATGTTTTTCGCCTTAAAAAAAACAACAACAACTTATTGTAAACTTATTATAAACTGCACATAAACAAGTAATCGGCCTGACTTTATTATATTATATTGTTATTTTGAACTTATTATTTGAACTTGACCATAATTATTTTTTTAAATGTAGTAATTAATAATTCATTGAAATAAGTGCTTATAATGTCCTAAAATCCTAATGTAACAGAAGATCATTACCTACGCCTACCAACACATTTTGCAACGATTTTCTGTTTTACGTATTAGGCAGCTGCAAGAATTCAGTGACTTTCCTAATATTAAGGTTATGAAATTTAAAAATAAGTTTTTAGGATATATCTACTATTTTTACCTTAGAAAATAATTCTGGGTAAAACTGGATACAGATTTTGAAGCTGGATACGATGACCTACTGTGCCTTAATATAGGACATTACGCGTAAGAATTTATTCTTGAAAAACTAGCGTCGTTTAAAAATTAACCAGCCGATTTGTTTCGACCACGAACTTTTCCATCCGCTTGTAGAAAAAACTTATTTGTGACAAAATGGAAGAAATTTTATAAATATCATTTAACTTTTTTTAACGGTTGAATTTGCAGCATATATATTGGCAAATTCATATTTTAAGAATGTATAGGCATATATATAAATGTTATGGATGTGTATTTATGGACTCGGTAGAATCCAATTGAAACTCTTCATCCCGGGCTAAGGCTTAGGACTACTACTGGATTTAACTTTCGTTTCCAACTAAAACTTTGGATCTAAAAACAGTTTACTCATAAAGTATTCCGAATAATACATATTATATTTTATAAATCTTTAAAATAGACTACCTTTTCAAATCTAATCAGAATTTTATGTAGATAATGTTTATGCTGACACTCGACTGCTGAGTGACCAGAAGGAATCCTACCTCAACACATTCCGAAGAAAATCAAGAATTCCGAGAGCGTTATCATGTAACATAACCTCTACCAATGGTTGTTTGTGAGGCTTACCTGGTCATGTTATGCTAATTTATACTTTTTCTTCTGATGATGTTTCTAGTTTTCCATTAATCAAAATGGAGGCAGTTTGAAACAACTCTTATTTTGTCAAATTTATAATTTGGGGTTTAAGTATAAATATTATCTTTTACTTTGTAACTCTGTAGCTTACCTACCACACTATATTTCATTACATGATTTGTTCAAGTGAAAGCAACCACGCCCTACAATGTGTGCACATACATTATGTATGTCCTGTTGAGAAAGTTGGAAAGCCACCTCTTTCTCGTTAACACAATTTAATATCATTTTAAAGGAGTGCGATTATAATTTATTGTAGCAGCTAATATCCATAGCTGAAATATTGCTTTGATGCCGTTGTCAAGACATGAAGTTTTGGAGCTATATATAAAGTATTATAAAATTATTTTTAAATGATGGATTCACAATAACATAGAAAGAAGATAAATCTGGTTGGTGACTTAAAGACTGTGGGGTTGTTTAAAGGGGAAAACCTTTCGGTCATAATCGCCTTATTATGCAAACAATTTGTTCCAAACATTGATCTAAGCTTATACGCTACTTGAAAATATTAGTGAACCTAAAAAACAGGGAAATTTAAGTATAATATAGGCTATTCTCGTAGATTTTTTTTGGTATTTATTATATTACGTCATATTGATTCAGTAGGTCATTAAAGGATTTATTTAGTCATTATCTTGAACAAACACAATTAGTGGGTTTCTTGAGAAAAACATCAAGATAAGAATTTCAATTTTTAAAGTTAAGTCGTATTAAAAGAGTTAGCAGTGTCGAATTTTTACAAAGAAGGTTTTTATAAGCATCTTGTTTCAACACATTATTGTAAATGCAACATTTTATATCGAAACAAAATAATTTTATTCAATAACTAGAAACATAACCTAGGTCAGGTTGAAAATGTAACAACATTTTCGTTAACAGATTTGAAAATCAAACTGAGTTTGTTTGAAACTTGTCTAAGCGACGACGAGTTCATTCCTTTCCATTCTAAAGTCAAAGTGCAACGAACCCGGCAGAGATCTGAACTTGACGTAATTGTCCCGCAAAAGTTGAATATTACTAAAGCCTAGTAAATCTAGGTTGCATTGGTGTCGGCGCCATATAATAATTATGAACTAATACCTTTGAAAATTTTAATTGTTTAGCAACGCAATCTTGTCGTACTGAATTATACATTGTTTTTACATATTCAGTATAGAAATTTTAACAAGCTCTGTTATTTACGAATAATATTACCAAAGTCGATGATTATAAGCAGAAACAGCCAATTACAAATATTATATTCCTGCAATAGCGGTAGAAGTTCGTCTAGATTAGATTTACTTAGCATAAATTATTGTTTATAGAAAATGCAATTGCCAACTTATGAGAATACAACATAAGAAATTATCAAAAACTAAGTACCACTCGATCAACTTTCTTTTCATTTAATGTTGTATTCTGGCCTTCAACCATAGGTCATATTATAGATAGGTTTAAAGTAAAGATGTAAAAGTAACACTGTGGTTCAAAAAACAAAATAATCGGTGTAAAGACATATTTGTCTGAATCCATTAATAAAAGATGTTGGTCAGATCGAATAAAAATAAGACAATTCTTAATTATTTGTAGTTTCATCTTTAATTGAAACCCCATAATAAAAGTCGGGGTTTGTCTTTGATGAAAAATCTTTAAGAAGAGGTATAATTCGATCCACTTCCATTGGAAAGCTATAAACTACTCTCCTCTCTCCCTCCGATACATTTTCTAAAAAATATCGAAATTAAAAAATATATAAAGTTATACAAATCCTCGGCTCCATATTCTCTGTCATTATGAGTAAAAATCGTCTTTTTTCCTTTAACGAACCACCAATCTCAAATTTGGAGAATATCTGATAAAAATGTGACCACTAGAGTAACTTTTATATCTAGAGATCACTAAAGAATACATAAAAAAAGTTTTAGAGCAGTTATCGGTTCAAATAGTATGGTTCCTGTTTTATGACTCGTGATGAAAATTAGCTTATTAATAAATTCCAACTTTTTAAGCTGCGTGTTGTTTTCTTTATCTGGTTACATATAGTAAAAATCTTTCAAAGCTACGTAGTTAGTTTATGTCCTATAAATCATCCAACTTCCATAACTGCTGTTATATAATATAGACATATATATGCGTTGAACAAATCTCTCTCATCTCATTCTGTTGTTTTTAAAAGAGAATTTATTAAATTAATTATATTTTTTGTTTGTTTAAAACATTTATGTAGCTACTGAAAGTACGTTATTATTTCAAAACGTACATGTACATTCCCGTCCTAACTTAGTTGGGATTAACGGGATATATTATTTTTATAGCCTACTCACTGTTTTTACAAGCGTGTTAAATATTTCTTGTACTTTTTATACATTGATTTCGTACCAAGTATAATTGATACCAGAATACAGTCACTAACATTAAGACGCATATAACTTTTGTACTATGCGGATAGTACAGGTATAGTATTTTGAATGTTTGTTTTATCATCTACAAAGGTTTTTGAAAATCGGCGTCAGTTTAGTGATAGTCTATAAATAGTAGCTTCTTTCTCTTTGTAAATATATTTATATGTGAAGGTATATAAAATACAATATTTATCTCTACGGCGGAAACTGTATGGAAAATATCAAAGAATAAAATCTGTCTCAATTATTAGATAAATAGATTTATTTTGATTAAAATTTCTTAGTATTAACACTTTTTTTCTTTAACTCTAGATGTTACAAAATAAAAATCATATTCTGCAAATTTATAACCGAAATGACTTGTTTTATTGTAATAATTTACAGGTCGATATGTTAAATTGAAATTTGTATGACAATTTTGTTTTATTTCTGGAGTTTACAATGTTGTAGTTTGCAAAGAAATTTAGAAAGTCGTATTTTATAAACAGTCATATAGATAAAATTGTCCTGAATTATTACTTGTTATCAACATAGTGAGGTGATATAAATGTAGATCCAACAGTAATAGATACTGAACTTTTTCACCATTCTGTTTATTATTCCATTATAGGCTATATATTTAAAATTATATAAATTTATATTGTTAACAATATCAAGTACACTAATTACATATATAATATATAAATAACTACTTCTATTTTAAAACAAAACTTGTGGTTGAAGAATTTAACTTAAATAAAAAAATATTAAATTTCAAATTTGATGAAATTCTGAAGACAGTGTTCGAGATTGATGATCGACTCAATACTTTGGCGATTTATCTTACAATATTAATTTATCTAACAATGTTAAAAAGAATTGTTACATACGCCATTTTGAACATTAGTTACTTACAATTGATGCCAACATTTATGTCATTTTCATTTAAACAGGTCAGTTATAATAAGGCTTAAAGGCTAATAGCAATTCAAAAGAGTCAGGCCGAACAATGTATAAAATTTATATTTTTAGTTTCTTGACTTTGCAAACAGATATTTCAGATAAAAATGACAACGAAATAAATTTAAAGAGAGAAAAAAGTTTCAAAATTGTTTTAAACTAAAAGATCTAACATTTTCCATAGTTAGAACAGGCAAAAGTTCATATCGTTAAATGATTGCGCTCAGATAAGGACTTGTATGAAGGGATAGAACAGAATGCGTAATAGTGGTAATTGGCGACACTTAGTCGAGACCTATTAAGTAAGATGTGGTGAAACAGAAATCACAATCTATGAGCTAAGTTTCCATAAAACTTAGGTAGGCCTATATATATATATTATCTATTCTAAATTCTAGTCAACTTTTTGTTTTTTAAAAAAATAAAAATTCTTTTTAGAAACCTCTGTTGCAGGAACGTACACGCCCACTTTCCCTTTTTTCTATATTAACGACAACAGAGATTGATGCGAGTATTTTTTATGAGAAATTTAATTTAATATTACTACTTTACTGCTTCTTTGTTTATTTATATAATAACCGGCTTAAAAATGCTTAAATATATGCCTAGAATACAAATATTAAATATAATTTAAAAAGTATATAATAGTTGTTTCCTTACATTCAAAATATATAACAATAAAATTAATTACGGGTACTGTATATATGTATATTAAAAATATTTATTTAGGTATGAACCTACCTGAACAGGAACCGCAATGACGACGGCAGAAAGAACGGTAAAACTCAGGGCGTTGACCAGAAGCATAGACGCCATTTTGTTTGCTGAAGAAATCTAAACACGACACAAGCTCACAAGAGACTGGTACACTGGTAGAAGTAGACCTAGTAAGTGATGAGTGGTAACGAATGCTGACTAGTCTTTGCGTCGGTTTGTACAGTCTACAGTCGGTGGCGTGGCGGCACAGTGTACAGTCTCTATCAATGGCACACTGACCCTCAACCCGTTAAACCAGTCCATAGGCTGCAGATAAAATTCCATTTGTGGTGAACAATAAATTATTTATTAAACTCAAAATTATACTTTTAATCGAAATTATATTTCAAAAGTGCAAATTATGAGTCCAAGATTTTAGTAAATTAATGTTGTAAAACTTTGATAATGCATTTATTTATAGGGCTACTCCTGATATCAAAAATAAAATTAGATTTGTAATAAAATGTTCCAAATTTTATTGTTACAAGTTCAAGGTTCATTTCTGTTTTTATCAAATCTATTTATATTTCCCATTTTCTTTTCTTCAATTGGCTTCAATTTTAATTAGCCTATTATGTTTCAAACACTCTTTATCAAAACCAATCGTTATTTTAATACGGTTATTTATGTAAGCCTGTTTAAGGATTTTTTCTTATCTTGAAATGACTATTAAACTTCTAGTTTAAATTTGTAAGAAAATACACGTGCATTGTATTGTAACGCCTACATTTAAACAATGGGTTTATTAAACCGTGCATTGTATTGTAACGCCTACATTTAAACGATGGGTTTATTAAAACGTGCATTGTATTGTAACGCCTACATTTAAACAATGGTTTTATTAAAACCGTGCATTGTATTGTAACGCCTACATTTAAACAATGGGTTTATTAAAACCGCTATAGCCAATTACAATTTTGCGAGTTATTGTTTTACTTAATATTCATAAATTACTTATAAGTACTGAAAAATTATTAAAATCGCAGAAATAATTTATATTCAGGTTATTTTGAAAATATTAGTTATTAATATCCATCAACTGGATAAAACCCATTTTTTAGGGTTGTAAATTGATATGATATGATTTCTGTAATCTGTTGATGCATATTTTATTGTAATGCTATTTATAGACATTGTTGTAATCTATAAGTTTATAGTGAAACTAAGTTTATATAAGAATCATTTTATATTTAAATTGCCAAAGTTATATGATAATGAAAATTACAATTGTAAATAATATTTTACAGTTTTAAAAATACATTAAGTAATTTTGGTAATAATATAAAATCACTTATTAAAGAAATACATCAGTATGGCATTTACATATTGATTTATGAAACAGCTGTAACAAAAAGTGTGAACTGGAAACAGGAAGTTACACTGAAACACAGGTATAAACCTATAAACTGCCTCTATCTATGGTATTACCATAAATACCTAAACAAATATCCACACTCATCTGTATTGTGGGGAGCTGACTAATCAACTGTAGGTGAAATTTAAAATGATTGAAAATAAAAACATATTTGACATGACTAACAATCATAAATGAATTGCACACAATAACAAGAGACAGTAAAATTCTGTAGGGAGCTCCCTGACCTGTAGATTGGTATGCATAACTAGGCCGACTATAATTTAACATTTGAAAGGTGTAGTAATTTAACCTGGGTTTGAAAATTATAAATACCTCACCATTTATACTTATGTGAAATGTACGCCTGATTTTGAAAGTTAAAAAGACAATAAGAATATAACATGAAAGGTTGATATAACTTTAAGATTTGATAAGGGACATCAAAACAAACAAAACCGTATATGTAAACATATGTCTTCAAAGTTTCATTTTCCATTTATCTAGAATGAATTAATATATTATTAGCAATTTTTGGAGAAAGTTTTATACTATTAATTTGCAATTTTCACAAAATCATACAATGTTTACTTAACAGTAGACTATCAATATGTGTTCATTTAAAAAATGTTTATCCCAAAAATATTGAAAACCGCATTGTTTTATTCAAAATTTACAAGAGACAAAATTGGCGTGCTCTTTTAATTGTGATTAAAATGATATTTTGAATTTTATTACAAGACAAAAGATCGCTAAGATATTGGTAAAACAAAATTAATAAGACTAATTCTTGTTAATTTACTAAACTCTTCCTATTTATTAATTAAACTATTTATTAGAGCTATACTTTCCTTTTCTTCCTACCACAGCAGTCACCATTAAAAAGACAAACAACTTTGGTCTCTTGTAATTTTGTTGTAAAACCAATGTTAATTAACAATTTTTAATAAACACCATTTTAAAAATTATAAGATAAAGGTACTTAAAAAACTAGTATAAGATATTAGTGGTATGAAAAGTTTAGCAAAATTTTGTTTCTACTGTCCATTTAAAAAAAAACAAATAAAAAACAGATAGATGGAAAATGAAGGAAGATTTATATAATCTTTTTTGTTTGTTTTGATGTCTCCTAAGTAATGTCAACCTCTCGTGTTACGAACTAAAATGAAAGAAACTGTTTTACAATGATACATATGAATATTTTAATTAACTACGTATTGCAAATTAAATTTACCATTAATTAATACCTACAGTAAATTATAGATTTCAATAAGATCCAGATTTTATATTTTTCAATATAATTAGGATTGATAATATCTTCCTAATATTCCCCCTGAAATGTAAATTGTTGAATTGAAGGGTAAACAGGTTCAGTGTGCCAAGTTTTATTGAAATTATTAATCATCACTAATAATAACCCCTACCTTTAAATCATTTGGTACAAACTAATTCTACTTCATGAAAACCCACAATCCAAATCATAGTTAAAAATTTCGATTGAATTCAGCTACCCATTATTAAAATAATGTGTGACAAATCTACCTCAGAGAATGTAGACAGAAAAATATAAAGATAGGCAGAGAAACATATAGGTAGACAGACAAACATACAGTTAGACAGATATAAGAACAACCAGAGTCCAAATGTTAAACTAATGTAAATTAGGGGCCGTATAAAGGTGAGAAGGTGCCAGATTTTTGGTTTTAATTTCACTCACTTGAATATGGCTAGACAGTTAAAATATAAATTTGTCTTTTAGGATAACATGCAGAATGTCAAAATATGTGTCATTTTAGAAAAAAACTGATTTATAGTTTCAAACTGGACAAAGTAAATTATTTTTAACTCTTAATCTGAAAACCATTAATTAGATAATGGTAATTTAATACATATTAAGAATATAGATGTCCTAAATATACTTTCTTAAAATGTTGAACCTTATTGTAACCTGAGATTTGACACCACTGTTATTTCTATATTTATGTTTCTAATTCATTTTTTTAGGCAGTACTTAAAACAATGCTCAGTCATAATACAGTAAGGATATTTTTTTATTGCAAGGAATCCATCCAATAAATGTTTAAATGCATATCTTATAACAACTTAACACATTTTAATTATGAAACGACCAAATTTCAAACAGGAGTTTAAGGTCAAGCTACCTTGATAATGTTGGTGGTCTCGACTGTGCACGATTCCGACAATCCCTCACTGGGCCCACTCATGTCACTTCGTGGCACATCAGGGCAATGGTAAGGGTTACTTTCCTGGCTCCTAAATTAAAGGGAGTCATACTTTAAGGGGACATCAAACTACAGATAAATTAACTTTAATGTAATAGCAGATATTTCTTGTCGAAACTCCATATTCAAGGATAAAATAAAGCAAAAGCTTAAATTTTCAAATATTTTAATAATATAAATGAGCTACAATTGTTTCGCCTTGCGGCATCATTGGGCAACTGAAACATAGTTGCGTGATGATGCCGCAAGGCGAAACAATTGTAGCTCATTTATATTATTAAAATATTTGAAATTTTAAGCTTTTGCTTTATTTTATCCTTGGACAGTTTAAATTGTTCAACTGGCCATGATGGAAAAGGTGTACTTGTTAGGTTACTAGTTTTAAGTTGAGTAAGGGACAGTTTAGGACGAGAGCGGTGGGGGGGGGTGACAATTTGTTTACTCAAGTGTATGTATAGAATGACATCAATGCAATACATTTTTTATGGAAGCTGATCGATTGCAAGAAAATAAAGACATCTAGCCAAAATAAATTGTCATGGAAGCTACTCATGTTAATCGATAAACAGATATTATACCAAAATCCATTTTCATGGAAGATAGTGGTTTTCATTGATCGAGAAACACAATATCAATAACAGTCTTCTTGAAAAATACTCATGTTCATCGTTAGACAGATATCATGTAAAAATTCTTTTTAATGGAAGCTAATCAGATGCATTAATAGACAGTCATGGCAAAAACCATTTTTACAGAAGTTACTCATGTTCATCGATAGAGAGATATCTGCTAAAAACCATTTTCATAATACTCTCATCTGCATGGATAGACAGAGCGTCATGCCAAAAAAAAAAAATGCAGATATGCCAAATAACATTTTTATAAAAACTATTCATGGGCATAGATTTAGAGACATTGTGGTGTAAACTATTTTCATAGGAGCTAGTTGTTTATATAGACAGACAGACATCATGCCGAAAATAGTTTTAATGGATACCATAAATGTGATTGAGAGATCAGAGAAAA
The DNA here is from genome assembly GCA_963513935.1 of Aphrophora alni. Classification (NCBI taxonomy): domain Eukaryota; kingdom Metazoa; phylum Arthropoda; class Insecta; order Hemiptera; family Aphrophoridae; genus Aphrophora; species Aphrophora alni. The sequence goes on from OY740766.1 coordinate 81,695,189, forward strand.
CACTATCTTCCTGAAAGCTAGTTAGTTAGTTTAGTCCATTTAGTTTAGTTAGTTAATTTATTTTAGTTAGTTCATTGAGTTTAGCTAGATTAGTTAGTTGAGTTTAGTTAGGTTATTTAGTTAGTTTAGTTTATTTAGATTATTTATTTTAATTAGTTTTAGTTAATATAGTTATGGTAAATTAGTTTAATTATTTTAGTTAGTTTTTAGTTACTTTAAATAGTTATTTTTAAATATTTTTAGAGAGAAGGAAAAAATCCTCATGGACTTTGTCTCATCTAGGGTCTATTACTAGATACCTTAGGCATAGAGTCGAACTTTGCCTGTGGACCTACCAACTAAACACCTCCCCTTTTCCAAACCTTGTCCTCAGCAGACTCTCTCCTAAACTCTTTCTACTGTTGTTTAATTCCTCATGTCATTTTCTTTCTGACTTAAGATATTATTATCATATATATTTATAATTTTCACTTATGATTTGACTATAACATTTGATGGACCATGTTAGTACTGTTTGTCTCTCAGTCAACTACTGTACTATGGGTTTCTCTTTCTTGTGCCCACTGAACACAGCTAAATAAAGTATGCTCAGTATCATCCACTTCATGCCCGCAGTACCTATATGATCATGTGTCTAATATTTTAAACCTTTCCAAATATGCACTGAAACAGCCATGACCGTATAATGCCTGTGTGAGATAGTAGTATACTTCAACATCCCCCCATTTTAACCATGGCCTGACATCTAGAACCACCTTATAAGTCCATCTTCCTTTACTATCATTACCCCAGCTCTCTTGCCACTATCAATAAGCCGCTCCCTAGCTGCCAACTTTGTTTTTCTTTTGTGTTTTCCTCTCGTCTGTTCCTTTCATAAGAAGATTCCAATAAATTACTCTTTTTTTAATGCTAATAGATCCAGCGGTGGAACAGTAGCAAGAATTAGAGCCACACTCACTCATTAATACTGTTCTGTAGGGGGATATGATCCTTAACACCATGCATTTATGTTCCGCTGATAGCTTTCCCTAGCAGCACCTTTTTGCAGTTCCTCTGTCCAGATCAGTGCTCTGTACAGAATTTAAGCTTAGATAACATTGACTAAGATTCTTCTTTTGTTTCACCCCCCTTCCTACATTTTCCATTAGTCTTGACAGCTGATCTCCAGTTTTAACACCTATGGTTGCCACCTTGTTGAAATTATGCTTAAAATTTAATTTATCTTAAAATTTTGATATCTAGGTAGACAACATTCAATGACTCCTCCTTTTATCTCTATTTTAGGCTTCTTTAAAGGAACACCTATTAGTGACCAATACTGTTTCTGTTTTTTCTAGATCCATCTTGAGAAATCTACTATCCAGGATGCCAATATCTTGACTCATACCAATATGTCATTTAATTTAATGTTACAACAGTCGGTACATGATGGAATTCCATGATAATGGAAATAATGAGATGATTATTTAATTTCACAAAACAGCTTTAATTGCGACATATGTTTCGCCATTAGGCATTTTCAAGCAACTAAATTGAAAACAAAACAAGTCTAAACTAAAAATGTGAGACAAAAGGAAAGGTTAGAAGAGTAAAGGGGTTGAGAAATGACAAAAGAAAGGTCAATGATCTAAACTGTGGGATGGGAGTGGGGCAGTGGCGGCAATAAGAACCCGCGGCCCCCCCCCCGATGTTTATCTTTTCCCGGATGTTTATCTTTTCGCCGGTCGGCGCCGGTGAGTCACCGCGATGCGCGACGTAGCGACAGCTGCATTACTTATCGGCTAACGGTAAACAATACACATACTTCGTATCATGACATTAAATAATAAATACTGCTCTCTAAAAAATAATGGTTATTGCCGTTTTGGATGCACGATGCACAATCTTGTCTGAAGACATTATACCTTATTTTAGTAATTTCTTGACAATACTCATAAAAATATTGGTATGATTGGGGAGCCCGTGGGTCCAAGTCCCGGTAAAATTTCCCGAAAAATCCCGGTCAAGGCTCGCGGGCCCTCCTAGCTCGTGGGCCCTCCTAGCTCGCGGGCCCTCCTAGCTCGCGGGCCCTCCTAGCTCGCGGGCCCCCCGCACCGCGGGCCCTGCGGGCCAGCTATCGCCGCCACTGGAGTGGGGGTGTTTTAGAAAACAAAGGTTACATAATAGCTCTCAATAGTGGTGATGAGTTAAGATGTATTTGTTCATTTAAGTTGGAAGTAAATTATAAATAATAATTTGGATAAACAATCTGTGAATGTTAAATTATCAGACCACTCTTTTTCTGAACGCTTGGTTAATCTTTCTAATCATACTTTTAAGACAGAAGAAAATAAATTTTTATTCAAAGGACTAAAATACAATCCACGGCTACCTACTAGAGTTTCAGATCTCGAAGCTCTTTCAGTGGACATTGAATCCATCAGTAAATTGGACTTGACTACTAAATATTTATCTTCTAACTTAATATTAGAATCTAGAATTAGAAATAATTGTAAACCTACATTCAACTATGAATTTAAAATTATCAAACAAATTAAAAAAACTATTGAAAATAATGACCTTATAATTTCAAAAGCACACAAAATAAATTCTATAGTTGTCATGAATAATAGAGATTATATAAATAAAGTGAAAGATATACTTGATGATCCTAATTTTAAGATCCTAAAACATGATCCTACTGCTAATTGTAGTAAAGAGGTCAATAATATTTTTAAAAATAGTAACAAATTATTTTCACAAGAGAAGGCCTTTTTTCTAAAAGTTATGAACCCTTTAGCTCCTAGACTTTATGGTCTTCCCAAGTTACACAAGCCTTCCGTTCCTATTCGCCCTGTAGTTTCTTTTACTAATGCTCCCACTTACAAACTAGCCCAAAAATGTAATACTATATTAAAAAATATAAACAGATTTTAAGTCAAAATATAGTATTAAAAATTCTTTAAGTTTAGTTAACAAAATTAGTAATGTGATTGTACCTTTAAATTCTAAGATTGTCTCCTTTGATGTCAAGAACCTTTTTACAAGTATACCTATTGGAGAATGTAAGGACATCATTCATGAAATGCCTCAAAACACCAATGAGAAAGATTTTATTGATCAATTAAAATGATCCATATACACTTGCATGGATCATAATTATTTTTAATTTAACAATCAATTTTATAAACAAGCAGAGGGATTGGCAATGGGTTCTCCTTTGTCACCCCTCCTTGCTGAAATTTTCATGGCTAAATTTGAAGAAAAATTATTTATGTCTAATAATCCCTTCTTAAACAAAATCGTATACTGGTATCGCTACGTGGATGATGTCCTATGTCTTTTTAACGGTACTACGAGACAGTTAAAAAATTTCTTTAAATTCATTAATTCTGTTCATAAACATATTCAATTCACTATGGAAATTGGGGAAGGAAATAACATCAATTTTCTTGATCTAAATATCAACATAGAAAATAATGTTCACTCTTTCAATATTTTTAGAAAACCTACATATTCAGATGCTGTTATTCCAGCATATTCTAACCACCCCATTAACCATAAGCATGCCTCTTTCCATAGCATGATTCATAGACCTATAAGCATTCCCTTATCTCCTACAGATTTCCAGAATGAATTGAATACTATCAAACTAATTGCAGTCAATAACATGTACAGTACCAAATTAGTTGATAATATTTTTAATAAAAAATTAAAACGTAAAATATGTGATTCTCTATATAATTCTAAGTACAATGAAAAAGAAAACATCAAATATTGTAAGGTTAATTTCATTGGAAACACTAGTTATAAAGTTGGAAATTTAATATCTAATAGATATCATTATAAACCTGCTTTTTATTGCTCTAGAAATATAGGAAAATTAATTATTAACAATAAGGATAAGAGAGATAGTTTAGAAAATAGTGGTGTATATAAAATTTCTTGTAATGATTGCAATTGTGAATACATAGGTCAATCCGGAAGGTCAGTTAAGAATAGAGTTAAAGAACATGTACACAGTTGGAAGTATGGCAAATCTAATTCAAATTTTGCAAATCATTTATAAGACAAAGGACATAATTTTAATCCTAAGTTAAACGTTAAACTGTTTAGAAATCAATAGATCAATTTAAAAAAACCATACTTCCAACTTAAATGAACAAATACATCTTAACTCGTCACCACTATTGAAACCTATTATGTAACCTTTGTTTTCTAAAACACTACCACTCCCATCCCACAGGTTAGATCATTGACCTTTCTTTTGTCATTTCTCAACCCCTTTACTCTTCTAACCTTTCCTTTTGTCTCACATTTTTAGTTTAGACTTGTTTTGTTTTCAATTTAGTTGCTTGAAAATGCCTAACGGCGAAACATATGTCGCAATTAAAGCTGTTTTGTGGAATTAAATAATCATCTCATTATTTCCAATATGTCATTAACTATTATATCTAGGATTTCTGAATCTACAGAGCAGGACACGATTATCTCATCGTCTAAAAAATTTAGCATACTTGTTTCAGTATGTAACTCTATGTCCAAAAAGTCATCGTACTGAATATTTCAAAGGAACGGTCCCAGGAGAGACTCTTCTGGGGTTCACATGACATGTTTTCCTTTATGTACATGTTTCCTACTTTATATCTAATTCTCCTATTAGGTAGCTGCCTAACATTCTTAGTAAATATGTTGATATGTTCTTCTTAACCATAGCCTCTGCTATATCCTGCAATCTCACTGAATTGAAGGCATTCCTGATAGTATCTATAGAGATCAGTGCAAAGAAGCCTTTTTTCTTGCCATCATCCAATTTAACTTCTATTGCCGAATCCAAAACTATTATTAGAGCATCAACAGTAGATCTTTCTTTGACAAAACTCTAAGATTTTAACAATTCGTGTCTTCTGGTGTAAAAAACTAAGTCCTAAGATAGTAGTGGATGTCTAAGCCTCTCAGAACGCCTAACACTGGTTAACTGAATGCTTGGTTGAAGGTCATTCCAAGGAACAACTCCCATAACATTCAATTTATCAATTTTTTTAATAGGCTTTTCAAAAAGTCTACTTACAGTACTTCATTTCGAATTAAGGGTAATTACTAAGGCACTAATGGTTGAACTAGGCTGAGAAATATAGTTTCTTCTTACAAAATTTAAAAATAAAAAAATAAAAAATTCATTAGAATTGGATTAGTTATAACAAAGCTATCAATTCATTATAACACCAATGTATATTGTGTTCTATATGACTTCAATAAAATAATATACTTGTCTATTCTGTATCTCAAAATCATATTGCCCTTATCATAAACTTGGACATAAATAAAAATAAAACTATCAATTTTCACAAACTTACTTCCCATACTTACTGCTTGTAAATTATTAATAAATACACAAATAGTCATTGCAGGTTAAAATATATTGACTTATTTTTGTTTATAAGAGAATTAACATACATATTTCATTTTATCATTCTTCCCAGAGGGTTTCCCAATCTTATAATTTAGAGAAATTAAATAAATCTATTAATTCATATGCTAGTCAAAACATATTTCCCTTGTTATGTATTGGTTTTAAATAAAATAAATTTATGAATTCTATTTGTTGTTCCCACAAAATAAATATTAAATGTATTAATTGCCATGATTGGCTAAAAGTTATTTACTCTCTTATATTTTGGAGAAAACTTAAATAACTATGTATGTGCCATTTAAAGTAGATTGGCTGACTTGATATAAATTAAATAAAGATATTAGTTCTACCTATCGCCATGCCTTCCTTATGCTGAGGATATAAATGAAATGTCCAGTGGAAGGATTTTTAAATTCTTTCCATTGCCAACACATATTTCTTTCCATACACAATATATCTCTCTTTATATTTATATATCTTTAAACATGTCTTCCAAATGTCTGAAATAAATACAATAAATAAATCAATAATTTCTGTTGATCAAAACAAATTATTTCGCTTAAGGCTTTGATGTACCTACATAAATCACCCCTGCTTGCCTAAACCTAATTTCTCCTGTATGTCTATGATGTAAAAATGTATATAAATCAATTGTTTCTTTTGATCAAAATATATTGTCTCTCTTATTATTATTATTTTCACAAATAATATAAATAAATCAATTTCCCTGTTGGTCAACTCAAATTATGTCTGCCTAGTGTATTTGAGATAAATAGAATAAATAAATAAATTTTTCATTTTGGTCGAAACATATTATTTCCTCATATGTTTTTAAGATAAATAAAATAAATAAATCAATTGTTCATTTTGGTCAAAAGATATTATTTCCTCACATAATATTTGAGATAAATAAAATAAATAAATCAATAGTCAGTCATTTTTGTTCAAAACATATTGTTTCTCTTATGTCTTTGAGATAAATAAAACAAATAAATACAACCATTCATCTGGCTAATCAAAACATATTGATCCACTTATGTTTTTCGGGCAAATAACAAAATAATTCAATTGTCCCTTTTGATCAAAATATTCTTTTCCTTTGTCTTTCTCATAAGTAAAATAAATAAATCAATAGTTTAGGTCAAAATATTATGTCTTTAAGATAAATAAAATAACTAAATTTTTATCCCTTTTAGTGAAAATATTTTGTTTCTCTTCTCTCTCTTATGTCTTTTAGAAAAATGAAATAAATAAACACACAAATCAACTGTGCTAACCAAACATATTTTTTCGCATATGTATTTGATATAAATAAAATAAATCGATTGTCCTTTTTGGTCAAAACATATGTTTCCCTTATGTGTTCAAGGTAAATAAAACAACTGTGAGGACATGGCAAGTCTAGTGGTTAGTAATTTGGGTTCATGAACAAGAAGTTCCAGGTTCAATCCCTATGGGTGTTCAAACATTTACCAGTTGACCCAGCTTTGTGAGGAAAATTTGGGAAGCTACAATTTGTAGCAATCTCTGGTTGAGAAGACTAGCACAACTGCAACAGGAATTTGAATGTACTAACCACACATTGCCCAACTGAAACACCATCTTGCAGGCCTAGGTTCTTCACAGGCTTTTATGTCATTGAGTTATATATTGTAATAATTTAATTGTCTTCTTTTGTCAAAACATACCGTTTCCCTTATGTCTTTGAGGTAAATACATAAATTGTTGTTTTTGGCTAAAACATATAATTTCCCTTATGTCTTTAAACTAAATAAATAAATCAACCCCTTTAGGTCAAAACCTATTATTATCCCCTCCCCCTATGTCTTTCAGATAAATAAAATAATATATCAATTGTTCTTTCAGTCAAAACATATTGTTTCTTTTATGTCTTTCAGATAAATAAATCAATTATCCTTTTTGGTCAAAACATATAATTGTTTTCTTTATGCCTTCTAAATAAATCTATTTTTCCTGCTGGTGAAAACATAATGATAATAGTTAATTTTATATTTAGTAAGACCACATTTATATTTAAACTTATTTAATTTAAATATTTAAAATGAAATAACAATGGTGATTTTTCATTCTATACCAAGTGATTTTGGAAAAATAGAAGTAGTATATAGGACCATACAACCATTTAATAAGAAACATGAACCTTAGCTTTTGCATTAGCTACTATTTATTCACAAGACTCTTAACCAATTTATTATTGTAAATAAGATAAGGTTGTTATCTTTTATCCATATCATAAAGATGTCATTCCAAAGTTAAGTAATGATGTTTGATATTTAATATTAAAATGATATTTTATTTGTTGCCTAAATTAGTCAGAGCAATTTCATTTGAACATTTATAATAAGTTTTTCTTTTTTCTATTTCAGTATCCAAACTTTATTCTACGATGATGAACTAATAAATTATACAACAAAAGGAGTGTTGATTTCTTTGATTATGTAGGAATTGCAAATTGTAAATTCAAGGCATTTTAAAGTTTGATTAATTATATGGTTGAGTGATCATCAAATTTAAATCAGAAGAAAATATGACACACTTGTTTCAATTAATTTTATCAATTCTAATATAAGCAAATCCAAAAACATATTATCTCTTATATGTCTCTGAGATTAATCGAATGCCAAAATCGATAGCCAAAATACATTGTCTTCCATTTTTCTTTGAGATTAATTATTAAATAGATAACTCAATGGTACCTTCTTACCAAGTCATATCCTTTCTTTTATAAATGTGATAAAAATCAAATGTACCTGATGTCCAAAATAAAGTGTCTCACTAACTGGTTCTGAGCTCGTAAACAGATTAAGGAGAAATCTATATATTTGAGAAAAAAATGTGGATCACAATAATTAAATTTGGGCAAATGAGACTGGCTTAACTTTATATTATATTTCAATATTTAAAAAATTACAAGAGATGTTGGATATGGGTTCTTTGCTTGTCAATGTTCTTTTTTCCATGTGTAATAAATATTCAAACTCACTTTATACAAAATGTTAATGTTGATGGTTTCAGTGCTTTTGCATGTGTTTTCCTTCAGTTTGCCTACCATTTTAGGATTATTCTCATTTAAATTTCCTCTTAAATATTGCCATAAGTCACATATAAGTAAATCTGACGAATGTTACAGCTACAAATCATAGCTTACTATGAGTTCCTTTTTGAATTCTGTATGAAGAGAGTGATTTAAAGTTGGTATAGTTTTTTTTGAAGCCGCAGTGCCCAGGGCGAACGTAGGTTGGCAAAAATAAAACTTAATGAGGTAGTTACAAAAAATCGAGAAGTATTAAAAATTGTAATTGATATCATTAGTTTAATATGTATGGGCTTGTTTTCAGGGCCCATGATGAATCAGATGATGAATCAGAGGCATTTTAAAACTATATAATTTTGTAATAAACAAGAATCCAGAATTAAAATAACACTGGGACAACATGGGTTTTTTAGAGGATTGTCTAAAACCATACAAAAAATAAATTCTTGAAAAATTTAATGTAAAATGTAAAACGTTAGTAGCTCAAACTTATGATGGGTGTAATTTTTATGTCAGGTGAATTAAACGATTTATATGCTAAAGTTTTGAGAAATCACACCTCCAGCTGTATACTCATTGCTTTGCTCTACGAATAATTTTAGTTTTTAAGAAGAGTTGCTCTAAAATAAAACCGGTTAAGGTTTTTTTTCTACCTTTAAGGACATACTTGTTTTTTTCCCCGTCGTAGATCCAAGAGATCAGCTGTTTTAGTTTAGTTAGAACTCTGGTTAAAAATGCTCCAGCAAATAGTGAGCTTCGTTGGAAATTTACTTCCAAAATTATCAGCACAGTTCATATAAATAGAAAAATAGAATAACATTGATTGAGATTTTTAGAGTTAATAGAATCTTCAGATGCTGTAACTGTCAGAGATATTAACGTAAGGATATTAAATAATTTAGAATATTTCATTTTTGTGTTCTAACAGAGATTTACTATTTAAAACCCTTCAAAAAAGTCAAAGATACACATATATGTCATAATGTAGTTGTTGAATGTTATATGAGAAAATCGAGGGATGATAAGACATATGACAAGTTCATTCAGATGACTGAGTCTGCTACTGGCTTCAGATCATCACACATGAAATGTCATCAGCTCGTAAATAATGGTATTGGTATCTCTTTGTTAAATTACTAGAAAATTTATTTTGAAGCATTACACAGTATTATAACACGGCTAGAAGTATGATATTCAAGATGTAAAGAATTAACATTCCTTTTTTAACAAAGCCGAGACCAAAAATTTGCACAGTATAATGATGATATTTGTAATATAGTAAGAGAATTGAGTTAAAAGAAGCGACGTGATTGGATCTAGAAAATGTAGGTCAAAGATTCTGATTGGTGGTTAGCGTATACGAGTGTTGTAAATTTAAATAAAGAAAGCTGTAAACTGTTAACAAAAGACATCCAAGAAAATAATTTTGTATAATAAATAGTTTCAGTATGAATTTATAGTAAATGTTTTAATGGAAAATGATGTAAAAGTGTTAATGAACATAATTAATGATATTTTATTGTGTGAATTGTTAGGGGAACGCTTAGGTGAAGCTAGAGAAGGCAGGACATGTGGTTTAGCCAGTCTTGGGGAGAGAGCTGACAGAGTAGGATGTATTAATTTTTGTATAAGGAAGTGTTGAGAATGTAGTGTAAATAATATGGGAGTCTCGAGATGGGATCTGACGGAGTCAGACCTGTAAAAAATTTGTCTAAAGAAGTTTTTGATAATGTAGTGCAAAATATTAAAAGAGTTGTAAGGAGTGTTTTAAGTGATAAGTTGTGTTGGTAAAAGACTAGAAATCAATGTATAAGATAGACAGACGTACTTTGATTAGTATTTTTTTGAACAACGCAATATTAATAAAAAATGTAAACTCAGTGAGACAAAAGAATGTGACAATTGGTATATTTGTTTGATAATAGGACGATAGATACACATATTTTAAATGAACATTCGTGTTTAGAGATTAATAATAAAAGGATAAAGAATTACCAACATAACTAAATCTGATGGGCTAGTTAGGAGAGACTATTCGTTTTATACACGATTTAGAAAGAGATCGTGTTCCGCGTGGTGAGATTTTCTTGTTAAGATAGAACATTCTTAAAAAACTATGAACATTTCTTTGAAACATTTTAAGAAAAGACTTTTAGAGAATTGTGCATCGATACGAGCCATGAGGTTAGTAAAAACAGCGATTGCAGACTATCTCCGAGTTACTGGACGTCAGAGCTCATCACTACAGACATTTATTTATTTTTTTTATAACAGGTGTTGTGGTATAGACAACCCACACTATCTATTATGTTAAAGATCTATATTATGTCTAAATTACTTTTTATACATGTTTGTTCGTTTTTTAATTCTTTTGAGATAGTTTCAAGATAAATAAATTTTATTTTCATTTACATAATTAAATCTCCTTCAGAGATCTGAAACGTTATCTATTTTTATGATTAAATATTTTGTTGCAACATTTTAAAAAGAAAGATATGAAATATATAAAGCTTGACTTTGATTTAAAACAAAAGAAAGAATTTTAATAAAACTTTATTTTTAGCAGTATTAGACAATAAGATATTAATTATTATCTATGATTCTTTTTATGTTATTTGTAACTTGATTTTATGAATTAATAAACACTTTATGTACAATTTCAGCAACACAAGACTTAGAATCTTTCTTGAATCACCTACAGTCTGTATGAAGTAACCTGTCTCCTGACCCTTCGACTACCTGGGACAGGCCCGGGCCATTCACGTCGCCCGCAGTTGTTTACCTAATTAGTCGCCTATAAGCTTCCCCACTAGCTTAAGTAACTTTTTTACCTAAATCATAATTTCCGAAATGTTATCAAATATTTGAAAAGTACATAAAAAAATAAGATCAACGATACTAAACAAGGGCAAATTTGTAATTTCATTGTCATATTGTTACATAAAACCAACTTTATTATTACAAGATTTAAACAGACTACTTCTATATTTCTTATTACCTCTATATTGTTAGTTTTTATCAAATTTGCCCTTGTTTAGTATCGTTGATCTTATTTTTTTATGTACTTTTCAAATATTTGATAACATTTCGGAAATTATGATTTAGGTAAAAAAGTTACTTAAGCTAGTGGGGAAGCTTATAGGCGACTAATTAGGTAAACAACTGCGGGCGACGTGAATGGCCCGGGCCTGTCCCAGGTAGTCGAAGGGTCAGGAGACAGGTTACTTCATACAGACTGTAGTGCCAAGTACCTCTTGAAAAGAACTTAGACCCTGAGATACTTTAATAATTTAACTTCATTTTTCTAAATTGATGAGAAATCATCTGGCGCCCTATTAGCTGAGCAAATTAAAATTAATTAATAACTTCATATTTTTTAAAAATTAAAAAAAAAAAAAAAAATTTCAAAACCCTGTTTAATTTTATTATTACATATTCCAAGTGATCCTTTGGATTCTATAATAAATAAGTGATCATTTCAATCAATAAAGAAAAACTAAGGACAGAACTATAAACTATGTTCTCCTCTAAACACAAAAATAAATTTTACAGTTTAAGAAATAAAAAATTGATGAAGCAGATGATGGACACAAAAGACATCTTTCTGGAAGTATCAAATTATTCACCTATATAACAAAATAGCTGTGTCTAGTTCTTTTGTAAAAAGAAGTTTTTCATGACTTAAAACAATTAAATTGTACATGAGGAACACTATGACTCAAGATTGCCTCAGTGCTTTAGTTTCCTTAGAAAAGGAATCCTGCAAAATCTGGAACACAGACCTTCCACAGTAAGATGATATAATTGTCTGTTTTTCAAAGAAAAAGAGTACCGAATAAATTTACTGTATAAATAAAAAAGTTCAAACGATCTAACTGTATTTAATGTTAATTATTAATTATCCAACACTTTAGTGGAATACAGTTTTTAACATTTAATTATTAGTATGCAAATAGAATTTCTCTGCCAGCCATATTCAAATAATAAAATTCTACATACTGTTGTAATTATCACCATATTTTTTCCTTCTATATATATCTTTTAATTAATCCTTATCTATTGTTCTATTAAAGTTCATTACTTGTATAATGGTCATTGGCTTAGGCTTTCATAATTGTATTAAATAATTGGGTTTGTTTTTTTGGTTTTCAATTAAAATTTGAAAACTATTACAGCCTAAATAATTTATAGCAATGTATCATATTATCACCTCATATATGGTGCAAGTTTTATGTTCTTACACATGTGTTTAATGTTTCACACATAGGAGTATGTAGTATAAAGTTTTGTGAAAGGGGAAAAAAGATAATATATTTGTTGTACTTACGTCTGATCATCCAAATTGATGAGCAGACGTAAGTACAACAAATATATTATTATTTAAAAGCTCTCCAGTAAGGTGAAGAATATTAAAAGGAAAAAAGATGTTGACATTTTAATGAATACATTCATGTTGAGGTCTTTGAGTCCAAAACTAAGCTTTTTTATTATGACATCTGTTCAGACCACTAAAGCCATTTAGGACTCGAACAAAGTACATTTGTTACATCTCTAACAAATGGTGTTTATGCATTATCGGTAAACAAGTACTGTAAAAACAACCATCTCTGAAGGTAAAATCATAGAATGGGTCTTCAGGTAATTTCCCTCTTCCAATTTATTAGTACTTTTCTTTTACATCATGTCTTGGCCCATAAAACTTTTAATTTCATAAATATTTAATAGATTGGACCCTTTTTTAATATTTCACTTCTTTAGATGTTGTTTTTTCCCAATAATTCCCAAACTGGTATTTTAGGGAAGATAAAAATAACACTTTTTGTTTTCTTGGGGTTTGGTTTTGTATATTAGGCTATAATTGTATAAAAACTCTGAGGTGATACAATGAAAGATGGGAGTAGGCCTACAATTGTAAAAAGTGATTTATTACAAATTTTAAATCTACAAGTTAATTTATTTTATTAGTCATGAATAATTATTAAATATTAATAGTTAGTCTGAATGTTAGAATCTTGGGTATTGTTCTTAATGTAATTGGATTTATAATTGTCCTCGGCTAGCTTTTTCTTGTTCATGTAATATTAAAAATAAGAGAAGGGATTAACAATTGTTTCAATTAAAACTTAAATAAAAGAAAACTTAAGATTTAAAAAAATAGTTAGGTGATGCTCATAATCTATATGGGTGATGGTTTAGGGTGAATTTATGTATGATGGATTGATTTGACAATAGGTAATGATCAGTAATTACATAAATGCTCTTTTTAAAGTCTCATTTGTTGGTTCAAGTATAACGATTTATAAATACAAGTGAAGGTGATTTAACTGTAATGAGTCTTGTAAAGATTAAATGAATTTTTAGTCAATCACTAATTTGTAGTTATTATTAGCTATAGTTACCAGATAGGTTTTTTTTTTTAAAATTTTATTTTTTAAATAAAACTTGAAGAAGTTCTTAATGTTTTAGTTATATCTGACTATTGTTCATATCTTCTTGTATAATTATTTATAAATATATCACTGAATATTATCTGTGTAAATTTAAATGAACTGTCCAGTTTGATGGTCTCAGCAAGAGTCCTCATAATGACCTTCTTCTTCTCCTCTGATTAAACCTCTTTTATCTATTTATTTTAAGTCACTTTTGTATTTTAATAAATAAATTATATTCACTGTTTATTTAAAAACAAATTATATGGGTAACAATCTGGCGAATGAACAATTATTTTTAATGTGTATTTTATGGTCCATGAATGGAAATGGGCTATGTAATGAGAAAGTTTGTTGATCATGACTGTTTTGGTGGCGGTCAGGGTCTTGTGAATTATGGTACATTACCCTGAGATGATGGTTTATTTATAACTTGAATAATTGTGGTATCATTATAAAATAGATTATAATAAAAACGCAACTACTGATGTCTTGTTTCACAATAATAAATATTTCATTACATATTTCTAATTTATTTACAAATCTCTTTAACAATGCCACTTACAGCTATTTTCTGGGGTATTGGTTCTAGTCAAATTTGGTATACTATATTCATTTCTAGTAGTTTATCAAAATTTATCTATACTTATATTTAACAACTTAAAAATAATTTACAAATTCCAATTTATATTTAAAAATTATATTATTTACATGCAATCAATTAAGGTAAAATAGTCTTAGATAGGTTATTAGGATTAGAACAATTTTATTAAGTTAAATGTCTCCAAATTATCAAAAGTTTTTACCAAATTTAATTAGATTTCAATCATCAACAGTCTATATATCTTCTTTTACTTTATTTGAAAATTGCTCAAAATATGAATATAAGGTAAGTATTATCTTCAATCTGTAGTCTAACACTGGGCTTAAGTATTTTATTATATTTTATGTACTTATAATTGAAATTCAGCCATTCTTTTGTCAAAAATCACAACATTTTAAGTTCACTTTTACAAAACTCTTACTTCTAATTGTATTTTTTTTCTTCAAATAATAGTAAATTCTCTCAGACACATTTTTAGCAATCTTGGCTGGTTTAAAGTCCATTTGGAAATCCCGAACTCAAATACGCTATCTTTAGCACCATTTTTACAAGAATATAACCACAGCGTGAAATTTTCTTTTCCATAGAATGTGTTAGCTTATAATCAGTTAATTACTATCAAATTCAGTAATAAATATAATGTTTATATTTTAAAATCTCTGTTAATTTAGCATATGTTAATTAGATAGCATACATATCTCTATGTAAATTAGAACCAAGATGCTTGTTACATATCTCTATGTAAACTAGAACCCAAGTAGCCTGTTACATATGTCTATGTAAATTTGAACCCAAGATGCCTGTTACATATCTCTATGTAAATTAGAACAAAGATGCTTGTTAACTATCTCTATGTAAATTAGAACCTAAGATGCCTGTTACATATGTCTATGTAAATTAGAACCCAAGATGCCTGTTACATATCTATATGTAAATTAAAACCAAGATGCTTGTTACATATCTCTATGTAAATTAGAACACAAGTTATTTTAAGCCGTTCTGATATTTTTTGAACACTCTTTATATTGCCCATAAATTACATTTAAAAAAATCGTGCCTAAAATTAAAAAAAAAATACATCTTATTTATTAATTTTTTTACTGCCACTAGAGATCTTTATGTATGTATCAAGAATGTGTGTTATGAATTAAACACTGATTGATTTGATTGAACTAACAGGTGTTGCCCAGATGTTATATACTGAACTATACTTTTATACAGGTCATGCTATTTTTAAGCAAATCACTCCCATACACAGTGAACATATTGTACTCAACATTAATAATAATATCAATATTTTAATATTAATTAATCATTAATAATATAACAAATATATTCATGATGTAAAATTGTTATTTTTTATATACAAGGTATTTGTTTAGGTAAATTATCTCTGATAAAGTTGTTATCAGTAGTAAGTTCAAGAGCTCAAAGACAACATAAAGCAGTTGCATAAATACTAAATGTAAACGTGTTCATTAAGATATGGCAGCACAAGGGCAAATGTTGGAAAACCTTCATTTTGATGGGGTAATTGAGTTAGATTTTATCACCAAATTTATAATTTAGTTTAAAATAGGTTTTATTGAATATAATATCCAAATTTAAGAAGTCAAAGATAAAGAAAACATTACTTTTTTAATATACAATAATTCAATAATTCCTAATATAACTTTACTTATTGTATTTAAATGTTATAGTGAAATCAGTTTTATTTATATATCTTGAAAACAATAATATTAATATCTTTCTTTAGACATAATATACTGGTAATTAATTTAGTTTGCTTGTCATTTACTGGTATAAGATGTTTCAAACATTATATGTAGTTTTTCATTTACATTTTGTAAATTATTTAACTACATTAATAACATGATAAACAAAAATAATAAAAAAATATGATAGTGACTAAACCATTAGATTAAAATTGTTTTAGGGTAAATTACGATGTTTAACGCTTCTTCAAAAATATAAATAAAAGTTAAGAAAAGATCTATGAAAATTTACAACAATTTAAGAGATTAATTAATTTTTGATTTTTGGTAGTTTTAACAAATTTGAAGTATGTGATACATAGTCAAAAGGTGGAAGTAATTTTATTCAAAGTTATAATAAAGGTGCGTAAATTTACATTTTCTGAATTTTTTTTAAATAATAGAACATTATTTGTAGTATATTTCTTTCTTAAGAAATATATTTATTGCAGTTTTAGAAAAAAATTGTTTCTGAGGAAACTAATGAGATCTCGTGCATGTCCATAATAAATTTAAATAATTCTTATGATTTTTAATAAACTAAAATAGGCTAAATGAAAAGTTTTTATTCTTTATCTAACAACCCACAATATTACTACAATAAAAATGGTTCAGTAAGAAGCAAAATGTACATTTTAAACCTCTCAATGTAATTTGATTTTTGCAAGTTTATAGATGCCCTTGTGGTTCTTACCCAACCCTTTCACAGGTTTATTGAATTGGCAACTATGTCCTGATGGGCCACTTAGGACCATCAGGACATAGTTGATGATGCTTATATTAATTAGGGTCTCATTAATATAAGCACTTACTACAATTAATTATGTCTGTTTATGCCTATTGCAGTATTCAGAATTATAATTTTTTTAAAACTGATAGTGAAAAATCCTCAACTAGTTATTCGTGTGTTTTGGCAACTCGACCTTATCAAGCTTTATAAATTTCCAATTATTAAATCTTCTTAGGAGGTCGAATCTAAAATTACAATGTCAGCAATAACTTCATTATTTTCTTTTGAAAACAACCCAACTAGACGGGTTGTGATATGAAAAACTCTGATGAGCAGTGTAATAGGCTCCTCAAGGCTTACATCTTCCATTGTTCCATACATCTATATCTATAAAATAAGAAGTCCTGACTGATTGACTCATAATCAACGTAGAGCAAAAACTACTGATCTGCAAATTTGAAGGTATATTTTTATGGGGGTCTGAGATGGGGTTTTAGGTGAAAAAGAATTTGAAGGAAACTGAAGAAGATTAAGTTAAGGAAACTATGTATATCAGACATAAAATTAAACAGTTTAGAGAAAACTATTTTTTAAGATCCCAAATAAAAGAGCCAAAACCGCTTTACAAACTTGAGGCATATTAAAATAGAAAAGGATCACATATTGATCATAGGCAACTGAAAAAACAAAATGAATGCATGCATTTTGGGCACACTGCAACCTCAGTGCCTGCTCTGCTATCAAGTCATAGTAAACCGCACAGTCATAATCAAATATAGGGAAAAGTAGTGATTAGATAAGCAAACCCCTCACCTTAATGGGCATCAGCACACTGCTGTGTCTCAATTGTCTCAAGGACAAAAACACTTTATTACTTACATTGTCAACATGATTTGACCAAGTTAGTGAGTTATTGAAAATAATTCCAAGGTTTTCCACTTCATCCACATATTTCAAAATATAACTATTAACTTTTATTTACGGAAGAGAATTTGAATCAATATTATTAAAAAGTCATGGGTAGGCAATTAAAATTGGGTTGGGTCTTTCTTTCGTTAATTTGTAGGCCATGTTTCCACAGACTAATTGTGAGAGCAGCAATATCTTCATTCATAAAATCAACACACTCACCTATATCGGATACTTTAGATTGTTTATAAAACTTGAAGATCATCTACATACAGGTGATAGTAGCAGTTTCCAAAATTGTGAGAAATGTCATAAATATATATAAAAAAGATTAGTGGTCCAAGACTCTGTATAATTGTATAATCCAAGAAACATGTATAATTCGACCCAACAATACACTGGGGGGGGAGAGAGAGAGAGAGAGAGAGAGAGAGAGAGAGAGAGAGAGAGAGAGAGAGAGAGAGAGAGAGAGAGAGAGAGAGAGAAGAGAGAGAGAGAGAGAGAGAGAGAGAGAGAGAGAGAGGAGAGAGAGAGAGAGAGAGAGAGAGAGAGAGAGAGAGAGAGAGAGAGAGAGAGAGAGAGAGAGAGAGAGAGAGAGAGAGAGAGAGAGAGAGAGAGAGAGAGAGAGAGAGAGAGAGAGAGAGAGAGA
Source organism: Aphrophora alni (assembly GCA_963513935.1). NCBI lineage: Eukaryota > Metazoa > Arthropoda > Insecta > Hemiptera > Aphrophoridae > Aphrophora > Aphrophora alni. The sequence goes on from OY740766.1 coordinate 81,713,711, forward strand.
GAGAGAGGGGGAGAGAGAGGGAGGGGAGAGAGAGAGGGGAGAGGAGAGAGGGAGAGAGAGAGGAGAGAGAGAGAGAGAGAGAGAGGAAAGTTAGCTACTCAAAAGATACGGAACAAAATTTTTCTACGATTTTATTTTGAATTTTTTGAATTTCAATAATTTTTTTGTAGACAGTGCTACTCATACCATATTTCAAGTCTCAATCTTAATTAATTATCACATTCGTCTCATAGTTCAGATCTCACCCTATCAGATAATATTTTCTTGTTCAGCCTTTAAGATTATTTGTGTAAAATCACATTGGTAAGGAAGAGGTAAATATATATGTGAAGAACTGACTTAGACTTTAGGATAAAAGTTTTTCCTGCTGTCATACAGAAAAATAATACAACATTGGAACAAATCTATAGTTATGTATGAAAAGGTATAAAAAGGTAAATTATGAGATAAAAGCGATACTACAACACTGGTTTGTCTCTTTCCCTATTGAATTAATCTAGTATATAATATAATACACTTATGTTGTATTGGTAATTAATTGTAAATAGAATGCTAATGGACAATATTTAAAATATATTAAAGATTAAAGGCTTACAATCACAAGTTATATATACAAATAATTTAAGTAAACTTACTCATGTATTTGGCAAGATATTACATATTTGAATTACATTTTATTGCAAGTTGATTTTCTTTTATTGGTAATTAATTATCAAGATTGTCAATATTCTTTCAATCCTATAGAGTTATGAGAAATCATAGTTGACAATTGCACCTTTAAACTAACAATATTGTAAAGGTGGTGTTTTGTAAGTGGTACAAAACAATATAGTGATTAACTATTATTAAGATTTTAATTGCTCTTAGAAAACACTAGTTAATAATGGTCTAGCTACGAAGGTTAAATGTTTGAAATTAAGCTATTTGTATTTAAAGAAGTTCAATAGCCTTAATTTTAGAAAGGAAGACAGATTTTATTGCTTACGGTATATAGTATATATTTGAAGCATTTCAAGTAAATTGAAGAAGAATAGATGTTTTTACTTTATAAATGTGATTATTTTAGTATAGACCTATAGTTCTGGAATGGTTGTAGTGAGGCAGAGATTCGGTCAACTGGTACTAATCGGCTTAGCTTGCCTGGGCCCGAGTCCCATTGTTGGGGCATCTTTACTGACCTGCATGGAGACAAGAGGCACTGACTCATAATATATTTGTCCAGTACAAATATTTAGCTTAGACAATTTTTAAAAATTGAAAAAAAAAAACAAATATCACTACGTCTTTTGCCATAAAATGCTGTGAATTTTGATAAAAAATATGAGCAACAAAAAAATATATTCTACTTGGATGAAACTTAATGTAATGCCGACCACACTGCAAAAAAACGCTTGGACATCAACTTACATAAAGTTGGCAAAACAAGCGTTTATGGTTGGAGAGACTACAAGGACTGAAAGACATACCAGGAAAAGGTGGCTGGTATATATTGGTTCACATTGGTAATGAAAACGGATTTTGAAAAGACTCCACAGATCCCACAAGTAACAAAGACGCTTGCTGGGTTTAGAGAGCAAAAAAAACAGCAAATATGCTAAACACTACTCATCACGATGAGATGAATGCTGCAGCATTTAAAAATTGGTTTACAGGGATTTTACACCTACTACCTCCTGATAGTGTAATTGTAATGGACAATGTTTCATACCACAGCGAAACAGTAAAAAAACTACCCAACATGAGTTGGAGAAAAAAAGAAATTCAGGATTGGTTACAGGAAAATGGTGTGCATTTCAACCGCCAAGACATAAAGGCAGATCTCCTTTTGCAAATCCACTAGTTAATAGTGTATTGTTGTAAATACTTGTGGAAACAATCCATTAATTAAAGTAAAGTTTGATTTGAAACATTTACATAATTTGTTATTTTTATTTAAAACTTATATAACAATAATCCCACATAAATTAATAATAATTTTACAGCTTTGTTAATAACAATATTTGTTGTACATGCTTGTATAAGCAAAAGTAAACTGATTTATTTGAAATTTTATATCAAAATTCACAGCATTTTATGGCAAAAGACATAGTGATATTTGTTTTTGTCAATTATTAAAAATTGTCTAAGCTAAATATTTGTACTGAACAAATATATTATGAGTCAGTGCCTCTTGTCTTCGCGCAGGTCAGGATGCCCCAACAATGGGACCCAGGTCCCGGCAAGATAAGCCGATTAGTGCCAGTTGACCGAATCTCTGCCTCACTACGACCGTTCCAGAACTATAGACATACATTTTTCTAGGATGTTTGAGAGCTTTAAATACAAAATTAGGTTATATTTTACTTTTCACATACTGTATATATAGAAAATTATGTGATGAGTCAAAAAATTGAAGTTGAGTTTTTTGTGGAAATGTTAATTTTGAAGTGATAAAAGACTGAATAAGTGTTTTTAGAATGATGTCTGTTTATCTCACTGTGTTTAGTGTGTGGAGTGAACTACAGCTCAGATGGTGAATCGATTTTAAATCAAATTTATTATGTCTGTATATTTTAGCATTTACTCTTTCTCTTTTGTTATCATTTTTTTACTTACTTAAAATTTGGAGCTATTTACCATAAGACTATAATAACAGTTTTGATGTTAAGTTTTTCTTAAATTAAAAGACCCTAAGCAACAACAAACAAAACGCAAGGATCTTCTCTCCCTAAAAATGTTCATTCAGGAATTATTGTTAAAATATATATAATTTCAAAAAATTAAAATATGGAGCTCTTATAAAAAGTCTTATTAAGAGAGAGTTAAATTATTTTGATTAATGTTTGCCACCACAAAAGATAACATAATTCTATGTTTATTGTGTGATTAATTTTGTCTTGTAATAGACTCCTAAATGGGCAGTAAGCCATAGAGGCCCTATTTTTTTCTCCATAATTCTAGTAATATATATTCTTCAAGTAATTTTTATTTTTGTTCTCTTTACATATGCATTGCTTTCATTATAAATTTTGCATATGACAGTTTCATATAATATATTTTTTGTTTTACTAGTGTAGCATAATTAATAATTACTTCAGTTAGTGTATTTACTTTAGTTTTCATTTATATGAAAATTGTATTAACAAGAAAAAGTTTAAAAAAAATAAATAATAAATAGGACTTAAATTCTCAAAATTAAGTCTACCAAATGCTGACAATTTTTAATGACAAAATTAATTTATGAGAAAACCCAAGTAAATATATATATATATATATATATATATATATAATGATTTCAATCAAATATAATTTACCTACCTTTAAAACTTGTTTATGACATATATAAAGCAATTAAAAAATAACTGTATAAACTAGGATCCTGGTTGTTTCACTTTTTGACTAATAACTACCACCAAAACAGGCATTTTTTAGAAGATGGTGTTGAATACTTTTTCTTTTGATTAGTATGGGTTGGAGATGGGTATGAGAGAAAGTTTTGCAACATTTTTGCACCAATTATTGTTCACAGTTTAAAAACAAAAATCAATACTTGGGCTTTATTCTGTAGATATAGACCACACAAAAAAGAGATTATTGAAAATAAAGTATCCAATTTGGTCCAACATTTGAGCTGTAGAAACTCATAAGGACATCCGATCATTCTCGTATATAATGTAGTCCACAAACTTTGAAAATAGGAACAAAGATGCAAGTGCTGCATCTAGAAAACTGATCAAAATTTTAGAAAAACATTTTTTATAGTGTGTGTGTCTGACACAATCTCCAGAAATGTATTATTGTAAGAGTTTCAGGTTAAAACTAAGTGCATACAATCCCTGTATTGATAGAATCAATCTTATTGATATTTAGCAAATTCTTTTAATTAAGGGATAATTTTTTTATCATACATAAAAAGAAAAAAAATTAACTAATTACTTTTTAAAGTGTTAATCTTAAAAAACAAAATTTACTTCCTTCAATATATAGGATAAATTGTACAACTATAAATGAACAACTATGAAACCGAGCTACATACAGTATGCGCCAAAATAAACAGTACTGAAATTGTAAGATTTTATTTACATAGTTTTACCAACATATACAAGTAAAAGGAAGAACAATCGGTTAGACTCGGGTAATAACATGTTCAATATGACCTCCGTTCAGTTTTAGGCAACACTCGTGCCTTTTTGAAGGTTTTGTATCATTTTGGTGAAGAGGGGTTGTTTCATGCTCCTTATACACATGGTTATTTTTTCCTGAAGTTGGACGATGGTAGCTGGTGGGTCTTCACAGAAAATCTTTTCCTTCAACATTCCTTAGACGTAGGAAAGGAAAGCAATGTTGGTTAAAGCAGTGTGGCTGGTTGCGCCATCTTGTTGGAACTATTGTGAACGAAAAGACAGGTTTCGGGCACAACAAAGTCTCCTGAGGTTTCCTATAAAACTATCAAGAATGACCCTATATCGGTCCTGATTTACAATAAGAGGATTTCCATTATTGTTTTCAACAAAGTATGGACCATTTATGCCTCTCCCTAACACAGCGCACCAAATGGTTACACGCTTACTATACTGTGACCTCTCTACAACACTGTCAGGACGTTCAAACCCAAGAAAACATGTTGTCTGCTTGTTTATGAAACCATTAATGTGTACATGACATTCATCTGAAAACCATACATCACTCAGAAACTCAGGTTCTCCATAGCACAGCTAACATTGAAGCGCAGTACTCAACTCTGACTGTTTTGTTTATACAGTTCAAAGGTGGCCCAGTTTGTATCTTGTAGGGAAAACCACCATTATTTTTAAACATTCTTCTCAATGACGTATTGCTTATATTCAGTTTCAAAGATGTTCAGTGTAGGCTCCTTTTCGTTGTGTAATAGTGTACATTTTTAGTTCTTTGATCTTAAACAGAATGGGATATACTTTGTTCTTATATAGAATGGGGTGTAAGTTGAGACTTTATGAATCAAGCAGGAAACATATTTTGTTGTTTTTTGAATAAATTCAATAAAGACTAAATTGGAAAATAAAATGAGTAATGACAAATGATCAGAGAAATTTATTCTATAAATTGTAATAATTAGAATGATTATAAACTTTATAATTTAAAAAGTGCAGTATAAACATTTTGCATACAAAGAAGAAAGATTGGGGGTTTTACCGCCAACTGCAGTTAGTTTAGTCTTCAAGGAGAATGGGTGTCGGCCGGACAGTCGTGTCCACTCTCAGACAAGGAAAAAGTACAAAGAAAAAGTATTTTCTTAAATAAGTATGAGTTGTTTAACACATGTTGTTATGAACTATTATGATTTAGTAATGTTTGAATTGAAAAACCAACTTTCGGAAGTAAAAAGCATTCAGTTTGGTAATATTGTGTAATCGGCAAGATGTATGATGTAACCCTGAGAATACGTATGAAAGACTAAGTTTTTGATGTTTAATGTTAGACAAAGCAATCTGAACATTTAAATGTGAAGTAATAATCATGTGAACAATTGATGTGTTCTCACAAGAGAAAACATGAACTTAAAAGATTAACTCTGAAAAACAATAGAAGTGATTTTGATGAAACAATGTCATATGACTCCAACGAGGAAAAGTTTTAGAATAAAAAAGACTTCTATATTTTTATCCAATATTCTGTTTAGTACACTTTTTCCAAAGAATTCACGACCCATGAGATATTAGTATTTACTCTTAGACTTATAAATTTTTAATTTTTATTTATTATTTGTAATCAAAGCATTACAAATGGCGCCCAACTTTAGTTTCGTAATGTTTTTATCTAGTTAAGTTGGGCGCCATTTGTAATGCTTTGAGTCCTATTTTATTAAGTTGTTACAGATGACTGTAACACTTGCTACACCACTCTTCTGTGGTTTTCATTTGTACAGACAGTTGTTGGGCGACATGAATAGCCCTTTCGCTGCATCAAAACACTACTTGTTCTTCGAAATTTTTGAACAATACTATAATCACAACATTACTAGGCGGGTTTTTGTGAAAATGTTCCTAAAAACGTAATGCAGTGTGTGACTTGACAAACTTGGCTCACCTGCACGTCCAATTCCGTATGAGCAAAAATAATGCTCTATGATAAAAGCTTTTCTGCAGTAGTTAGCACCATGTCAGCAAAAACTACCCTCAAATAAGAAAGAAATAATAATCACAAAGACGTGGCAAAAATCAAAAGTTGACACAGCTGATAGAGAAGGCAGCTACAGATGATTCAGTTTCAGTACTGTTTATTTTGGCGCATACCGTATATTACATAAGATCCTTAAAAGTATGTTAACTATAAGAAGCATGGTCTTAAAGGGCCTAGATACCAATAAAAATAAAATAGGCTAGCTAAATAATCAATGCAGAAGCCCATGGTATGCAAACGAGCTAAGTTGTTGGCAATTTTAATTGCATTATATAACAACCAAATTCGAAACTTATTAGTCATAAAATACAAGTATAATGAATGAGGAAGTATTTTGTAATTTAATTGGCAGCTATAATAAGGTTTGTTAGCCATAAATTCTAAAACTATACTTTTAGTCGGATAGGCAAGGGTGTACCCAGCAAAGGGCAGAGGGAGCAGCTCCCCCCTTTTAGACGAGATTTTTTCAAGATACTTAGATTATATACAAAGAAATCATGAACTCCTTTACACCGGTTTATAATACATAGTCCTCAAAGTTGACAACAGTCATCTCTGATATAGATTTGCTTTTCTCAATGTCTCGGTCACTCTGTCCACGGTCTTACATACAGGTCTGATAACTCCTTGTGAAGGGGTAATAAATATTGTCTCACGAATTGAGATGAAAAGTTAGTTTGAGGGAGCTACACGTTAGAGGAGAGAGACTACGCACCATGTTATATAGTAAAGGTACTGTATACTGTTTACACAAGTAGACGAGCTGTGATTTAAGGTCTGGTGACATTAGGGCCTATTGACATGTTCATGCAGATGAACAAAGTTCCCTGCTCAATTACAACGCTCTTGGTGTCTGAAGTCCGTACTTTCATGGTGGTCTCAGTTTGTGAGTCAATCCCCACCACCGGTTATTATGAAAACCAAGAGATGATCCGAGAGAATTCATGGGTTTTGTAGAATTAAAAGCCCAAGATGCCTCATGCATTGCTGAAGCAATTGACAGCTTATTGTCACCAAATATTACACCAGATTTGGTAGGATTTGGTTTTGATGGCTGTTCTACAATGGCAGGCATAGAAGGTGGAGGGTAGTGGAGTTCTAAGAAGAAAGTATTCTTGATAGCTATTTTTCTATTGTTCTACTCGTAGCTACAAATTAAATCTTGTAGAGAATGATGCCAACAACAAAATAGTGGAAATTAAAAACACAGTAGCAACTGTGAAGGATGCTATAAGTTTCTTCAGAGAATCACCTGTTCACAGGCACTCGGCACCACAGTTAACAAAACTTTGAGATGGTCTGAAAAATATAAAAGTATTAGAAAGTTTTCTCAACATTTTCCAGAAGTTGTCAAAGCTTTAGAACTGATGTTGGTAATTACGGTACAAGAAAATCTGTTTATCAACTACACTTGGTTGTTATAAAGCCATAGTTTGTTGTAAACTAGTGATTATTGTTAAATATTCGGCCATTTTAGAGCCTGTTGTTAATGCTTTACAAGCAAAAGCATGGACCTTATCATGGTGAGAAATCACATAAACCAAATACTGACTGTCCTTCAAAACACCACGAAGACGTGGAACGAATAGCCAAAGAGATACTTGAGAAAGCCAAAGGTACTGCCAAAGATCTAGAAATAGAAATCACTATACCATGTCAGGCTATGAAACAAAAACACAAGAGTAATCCACTATCGGATAGTGACTAATATGTTTCGTTAAGATCCCAAGTATTTATAAGAGCAAAATTTGATCAATGTCAATAAAACCTATTTTGAAAAGATCAATTTTGTAATATTGGTCTTATAGCAGTTATCCTCAAATTTTGAGATACAACAAACCTATTTTACTTACAAAATTAGGAATACAAAATAAAACCTTAGGTATGGTAAATATTTTTAATAAATCTTCTTTTTTTTTAGAATTTAGTGATGATAGATATTCCTCTACTATGGTAATGATTCCTTTTAAATACCTTACTGTGATTTCTAAGTTAATATACGCATAATTAAAAGCTAACTAATTATAGGAAGTGCAATTCTATTCCATAGAAAAGAGTGTGTACTAGTAATAAAATACTGTATTCCATAATTCTTTGAAATAATGCTTAATTAAGTAGCATCTTTAATCTTAGCTTGTCTTTAGTTTTGGGTGTGGGCACAAAAGAAGTCTATTATAATACATAAAATCAAAATATATATGTGTATATATTTAAATATTTGATCTCAGTAGTATAGTAATTCTCAACATTTTTGACATACTACAAAGCAATGTGTTTTTCATCAATACAAAAATAATGTTTCTCCTTTATATATAATTGAATTGTGACATTATATACATTTATTCAAGTTACTCAGTTCAAATTGTGCCAATTCATTATACTACAAATATATATATATATATATATATATATATATATATATAAGGAAATGTAAGATAATTTATTTCTCTTATGAACTGAAGTTATATTTAATGACCCACAATAATCTACCAAACTCAATAACTTAGTTGTATGATTTTAAATACATTGAGCTTCTGTTTCAGTTTAGTGACTGGGCTGTCAAATTAAGCCCCATATGGCCGCTATGGATTCTTCAACCAACCTACATCATAGTACAAGCATCCTTTTGTTTTGGTGGAATTCTTACATTTATTCATGGTATAGTAAAAACAACAGTTAATTAACACTCCAGTAGGCACGCGGATTACAGGTGTAATCCATGTTATTTGTTTTTCGCCCAAACAGCAGTTGGCAACACGTATAACCTTGAGTAGTCATCTACCTTCTCCCCACCTCTTCCCCTACTCGCTAGTGCAACCAGTCTTGTCAGTGCGCCTATTGTTGTTAGACAAATTATTTCCTGAGCGTTGTTTTAACTGAATTACAGATGTAATCCACGCGCCCACTGGCGTTACAGTTTTTTCGTGTTTAAACATATTTCAATTTTTTTTTCATTGTTTTATAAGATACAAAAGTAGTTATTTGGTGTTGTTTTGGAACGGTATTCATAGTTTCATGTGTTTAATGGACAATAACATTAGGAAACATGAATAAAAGTGAAAAATAACAGTGAGATCAGTGGCTAAGAGAAACAGAGGACGCCAATGAAAGTTTGTTGGAATTGGAGGACAGAGATGAGACAGAGGAAGATAGAGTGGAATTCGATAGTGTAAACAGAAGTGATGAAATCAGTTTAGAAGAAATTCTAGAGGAATAACTTGGTGATGTTGAAATGGTAGAAGCTACACAGCAAGATCTTCTAAACGCCCCTCAACGAGTTACTCAAAATGCTTCGCAACAAATACAGCAGAGCAATCCAGAATTTTACATTGGGCAAGATATAGAAACGAGATGGTATTTAGACCCACAAGTAACGCGAACATCACACACACCCAGACACAATATAATACCAGTTTTTCATCGTCCAGGGCCACATGGTTATGCTAAACAAGCACAAACTCCTATAATGACACTTCAGTGCATAATTGATGATGACATCATTTCCAAAATAGTTACCTATACAAATATTTACATTGATAAAGTAAGAACTGAGTTCTAAAGAGAAAGAGACGCCCACAGCCTTGATTGGGATTTTATATCTAGCTGGAGCACTGAAAAACGGCAGAAGAAATGTCCTAGACATGTGGGACAATTCCAAAGGTACTGGAATAGAAGCTGTCTATCTTAGTATGAGTGCTAAGAGATTTAAATTTCTGCTACGTTGTCTAAGAATTGACAACATACATACTAGACAAGAAAGACAGTTGTTGGACAAGCTTGCCACTTTCAGAGAGATTTTTGAAAAGAATTTTTTTTAAATTCTATTTTGTATAGTCAGTATTTTAAAATATCTTTCCCTAAACTTTTCAACTTTATTTTAGATTATAAATTAAAATAACTTATATTTGAATACGATTAAGTTTACAAAGTAAAGTTTTCTTTCAGTGTTAGGTGTATTACAAACATGTAATTTTAGCTTAAAATAACCATCTGTTATCCATTTTCTATGAGATAATTATCTTTTTCTGAGTTCCATTTCTATTCCTAAGAAACAATTACTTACTATTTTAAGTTGTTTTAGTTCATAAGTACAAAAAAAAGAGTTCACCTCCAAAATTGTTACGATTAAGAACAAAAAAATCTGTTGACTGCAATAATGTAAAATAAATTTTGGTTTTGATGTAAAAATGTGTAAAAGTACTTATTCCAACTATAAATACCAAATGTTAGATTAAATGTATAAGAAATGTGCCCAAAACAATTAAATCAAATTGGATTACAAGTGTAATCCGCGCGACCCCTCGCGTCACCTGTACTTGCGCGCCTACTGGAGTGTTAAATGTGGTGTAATTTTGTACTGTTTGTAATGGAGCACAAATTGAATTTTTTTTAACTATTAAAGGTTCTTAAAAACATTGCTTGACATAAACAAATATTATTAAAAATAACTGATAATATAATAAATGTTGTTTCAAATGATTGTATGGAAGGTTATCATATATAATAATAATAATATTTTTTATTCACTCAAGAGACTATACATATACAGATACAAAACAAAGATTAATAAATGAAATACAAATTAATAACACTAATAACATTGAGGAGAGGTCCTACTAAAAAGTGACCAAAAACTGCAAATTTATTTTGTTTGTCGTAAATTACTGTTTAGATCTTCCATAAAACATAAAAACTTTCCATAAATCAAAATATTTCAGCAAGTAAATAATTTTTGAAGTACAGCGTTTACTAATATTTGGCAGGACTTGTGGTTCAGTAGGACCATTTATATAGTCATAAATCAATGGCTTTGAAATAGTTTTATACTCTAAGGTGTTTCTTGTCTATGTATGTTCAAAAATCAGCTGTATGAAAAAAAAAAAGAAAAAAAAAACCTTATTGCTAAGACAAATATAGCTGAGATTCTTGATTTGGATTATGATCTTTTCAACATCATTTTGAATTGTTTTAACTGTTATTTAATTTTGCTAATTTTTATGCAAATATCGTGAATATCAAGCGTTTGTTTGTCCAGAAATAATTGTCGTGATGCTACAGGTTTTCCCCTCATTTAATTTAAATGAGACCATTTCCAAGGTTAAAAGAAAATATATTTAGGCCTAACAACACAGTATGCAATTTTGTTTGGTATTAAAACTGTAAATTGGCTCTGCAATTCCCCAGAGATAGTTAATTAAAAGGTTTTTATGTGAAATTTTCCTATAAATTATAGAGGTTGGAATTACAATTACTGTATTTATTGAATCTGTTGATTATAAAATAGTCAGGGCAAAAAACGGGATTTATTCTGATCCAGAGTGAAACTGCACGAAATGACTTGTGTCATAGCTCATTTTATTCGTTATAGTGTCTAGATCAAAGATGTAAACAGTTTTTTTTTCCAGAAACTTAATAATTTGTTTATTTATTAAATATAAACAATAAGAATGATGTCTGATTAAACGTAATATGAAATAAGAGACGGGGTTCATAAATCAATATAATGTTTTTGATTTCAATGTTATTTTTTATGTAATTGGGGTCGCTCTTTCCGATTATGATGTCAAAAAAGTGTGCATCCTAGAGGGTGCCACAGGAAAAAAATAATATAAGATGCAGGTAATGACAAATTAAAATTAAATGAAATAAGGAATTATTTTGGTCAATTCATGTCATTCTTTGATTTCAATGCCATTTTTTAAGTTCTCTGGTTCGCTCGTTCCGATACTGGTACCATAATTGTGCGAATCGTAGAGGGCGCTACCGGCGAAACTATTACAAGGTGAAAATGGTGACAGATTAACATTATATGAAATGATGCTATTTTTGCATAAATTGATGTAATTTTTTTATGTTCTTTGGGTCGCTTGTTCCGATGCTGATTTCAACACTGTGCCGATCTGAGAGGGTGCCACAGACAAAAACAATACAAAGTGAAAATGATGAGAAATTAAGATAACAAAAAATAAAACATTATTTATATAAATTAATGTTATTTTTTGATTTCAAAGTTTTTTAATGTTATTTTGCATCTCTCGTTCCAATACTCATGCCAAAATTGTGCGAATCCTAGAGGGCGCCATTGAGAAGACTAGTATAAGCTCAAAATAAAGGAGAATTTTTAATATAATATCCTTGAAGGTTTTGATACCGCTGATTCCGATTCCAAGGTCAAAAATCCAAATCCTTATTCAATTGATTAGACAACAATATACAAAATTTAATGCAAAATACAATTTTATCATTTCTCACTTATTTCAAGCTAAATATTACCATGTGAATTTCTTTTCTTATAGTAATTGTCGGATTATATTTCTATCTAGGAAAAATAATGAATCATCCTAAAATAACAGCAAATCTGAAAGGCAGATAAAAATCTTGATAAACTCTAACTATTTCACTAGTGGAAATGGATTCTGGGGAGATATGATTAGATGGAAATAAAAATGGAGAATATTAATTCAAAGAATAGCATAAAGTTCATTTGATACATTTACAAATGCATGAAAATATTACAAACATCAGATCAGTCAGAATCATAGAAATGCTCATCATTCATTTCATTTTCAATAGTGCAATCACCGTTAAATTCTATATCTTCTTCTTGTGCTTTTTGGTTATCAATGTTTTTTTTCGAGTTCTCGCTCAACGAGAGAATTTTTACAGTTCACTCCTTTACAAGTCCCACATCACATGCAACTGAGCATTTTAAATTGTTTGATTTGCAACTACACAGACCTTCACAACCTTTTTTACAGTTGCAGCTAATTACCTTCCACACATCGTCAGGGGCTGGGGGGTTATTCATTAAAACTGGAATTAGTGCATTTTCTATCTTTTTATAACCCCATTTTTCAGGATCTAAATTTAATATTCCTAACCAAACATGTACTTGATAATAAACTCTTTAAGTTGGAGGGAGCATTGCCAGATTAACAGTATTATCTTCTTTTTTCTTGCCAACTTTTTTTTCATAGCTTTAAATTTTGCTGTATTTTGTTTAACAAAAAGAGAAAATCTCAAAATTTTCATTTTCTCTTCACTTTGAAATAAAAAAAACAGTAATTAATGTAAATAATGCTTGATTTTTTCCTATGTTGATTTCTCATCATTTTCAGTTTGTATTGTTTTGGTCTGTGGCGCCCTCTCAGATCGGCACAGTGTTGACATCAGCATCGAACAAGCGACCCAAAGACCATAAAAAAATTACGGTACATCAATTTATGCAAAAATAGCATCATTTCATATAATGTTAATCTGTCACCATTTTCAACTTGTAATAGTTTTGCCGGTGGCGCCATCTACGATTCGCACAATTTTGGTATCAGTATCGGAACGAGCGAACCAGAGAACTTAAAAAATGGCATTGAAATCGAAGAATGACATAAATTGACCAAAATAATTCCTTATTTCATTTAATTTTAATTTGTCTTTACCTGCATCTTATATTATTTTTTCCTGTGGCGCCCTCTAGGATGCACACTTTATTGACATCATAATCGGAAAGAGTGACCCCAAATACATAAAAAATAACATTGAAATCAAAAAATTATATCAATTTATGAACCCCGTCTCTTATTTCATATTACGTTTAATCGGACATCATTCTTATTGTTTACGGTATATTTAATAAAAAAAAAAAAATTATTAAGTTTCCGGAAAAAAAAACTGTTTACATCTTTGATCTAGACACTATAACGAATAAAATGAGTTATGACACAAGTCATTTCGTGCAGTTTCACTCTGGATCAAAGTAAACACTGTTTTCCCCGTTTTTGCCCTGACTATTATAGTCGCAACTTAAATAACAGTAGGCCTATTTAGTACACAGTACAATGCAAAATAGCTTTATTTAATAGATTTAGGAAATTAATAATAAACAAATGTTACAGAATATTTTTTACTTATATTTCCATAATGAAACACAACAATGCACTTGATTTGAACTATGACTTTTTAAAAATATTTTTTGTTTCACATATATTATATAAAGTGTGTTCAAAAAATCTTGTCACAGTGAGTAGTTTGGGTTATACTGGGGAAAAAAGTACATTGATTATTTAATAACTAGTAATCTCATTGAGCTGTTCAATATTTCATCTTAAATTTTTAATACAAAACTTAACTGTTTATACATTTTTTTTATTCACATCTTTGATAGTCTTGTGTATAATGAACAATGTTATAATTGCCATTTTCAGTTTGATGATTTTTGTTTTTTTTTTGCTGATTCTTGAAGAACAACCAACAATCCTTTTTTTCTTAAAATTCTTTTTTTGACTCAGGGGTACTTAAAAAAAATCAACACTTGTTTCATTCATTAAAAATGAGATTTTCTCAATACTATATGCACATATATGTGAGATAGTAAAAGTTAATGAGCACCAATATTTATTTTACAAACTTCAATTGAGTTACGTATTTTTCTACAGTTTTGCTAAGCTTATAAGTACTTTTAGATTTACTTGTAAATTATAGACGTGATTAGGCATAATATTCACACTTACTACATATTTATCCTGTCTTCTATATTTATACCATAATTTGTAGTGTTAAGAAAGTAGGTAGGGTAATTAGTATAGCTTTAAGGTGCTAGGATATATTTTCATATTTATTTGTTGTCTTATTATAAATATTACAATTCAAGGTCAGCATGATCAATAGAAAACAACTAAGATATTTAACTTAATTTTTGCTCAACTTATTTGCAATGAAATGAGTGCCTCTTATTAATTTGTATTAAATATTTCAAAATAAATTAATTTAATTTATCATCTCATCATTTTATAAATATATAAAAAAATATTTATTGTATGTTGTGTTTAATGTCAAAACTTCATGGTGGTTGGACAATGAGGCCAAAACCACCATATCTCAGAGAAAATACACACATTAACTAGTGTCAATCCCATGGACAATGAAATGTCTTTATAGTTACCCTACTTTATAGGCCTTTGGCTATAATGCCACCTTCTTATTTGTGTTTCTTAAATCACCACACATGTAATAAAAATTTGTAGTTCTACCATAAATTGGTACTTCTTTTCTTTTTCCTCTCTTATTTAAAATTGTCTTTATGTTTACAGCACTGTGTAGTCGAGGACGTTTTCCATTCTTATGGCTTGGAACAATCTTGTATGGTTTATTTATTGAGTGTGTCTGTTACTTATATCCCGATGTTGATAACTTCTGGCACTCACAGACACCTATCATGTTCTTTGGTTTGCGCCTCCCACTTCATATAATATTATTATGTAAGTATAACATTCCTATGTGTGTTTTTGCTTACTACCGGTGAACAATTAAGTGTGTATCACTTATGGAAGTGACCATTGGTGAATAATTGGTAAATTATTAAGTAATTTTTAATAAATTTTATAACAATAATTGTAGCCTAGATTTTTGTAAGGTTATTTCTTATAAGTTTGAGTGATGCGTTGGTTTTCGAATATTTGGTAAGAAGAGCCCAATCAAGTTCTGGAGTTCCACTCCTTATTCAACAAGTGTTAAAACGATTCCCTTGAATTATTTTAAACCACATTTTGAACCACAGAAGACTAAAATAAAGGTGGTTCTCAGGAAATATTGACCTTCGAGAAGTGACAACATTGTGAGTTCTGCAAGAGGGAACAAAGAAGCCGTCTCAATAACCACATCTGCAGACACTGTAAGAAAGCCATATGTCCTGATCATATAGACTATTTCTGTGGAATGCTATCCGAGTATGAATTATTATAAGGCACAAGAAGAGGAGTCATCAGAAGAAGACTGAAATAAACTAGAAACTTTTGAAAGTAAATTTTACCTCCTACAGAAAGTGTCTACCTTACGCTGCTCACATGCAGCAAGCATGGAAGAAATATCTACATGGTTCGAAGAAGAACAACAGCACTCCATTAACTTGGACAGACTCAGCAGTCCAAGCCTACAAAGCTACAATACTAGCACTGGCAAATGCAACATGTCTAGCACACCAGTCACAGAATGCACAATTGTTTCTAACCTGTGATACAAGCAACAATGGAATGGGAGCCGCTCTACAGCAAGATGAAGGAAGCAAAATGCAGACGCTCGGATTTTTCTGAGTTTCAACTCTGCACAAACAAACTATAGCACTTACGACAAAGAGTTGTTACGCATCTTTGAGGCCATAAGACACTTCCGTCCGCAAGTAGAAGGCAGAACATTCATTGTCCTAACAGCTTATAAGCTGCTGATACACTTTAAAACAGATATCCAAAACTGCCTGTCCTAGAAGATTACCTCAACTTAATTTCATTTCACAGTTCAGAACCAACATAAGGTTACGAAAACATAGTAGCAGACTCGTTATCATGAATTGAAAATATTTGCATTCCGGACAACCTCAACACCTTGGCAGCCACCCAAGATGAAGACCAGGAGGTCATGAGTTTGTTAAAACAAGATAACTTGCATCTAAAACAGTTACTTATACCTGGAATAAATGTCAAATTCTTTTGCAAGAATTCTACAGGACAACCCAGACCATATGCAGAAAAAAAATTAAGATAATCTGTGTATCACCAACTACACAACCTCAGCCATTCAGGTGTTTGAGCAACAAAACCACTAGTGGCAAAACGTTTCTTTTGGCCTGGGATAGAATCAAGGCTTTGGAACCTGAACACATTGCTGTATATCCTGTCAATGGGCAAAGATTCATCGCCATACGGGAAATTATACCAACATCATCAAGATCAGAGCACGTTTACCTCGACATAGTAGGACCCTTGTCACCGTTCGACAATGAACGATATTGTCTCACGGTGATAGATAGAACCACGCATTGACCAGAAGCAGTCCTGATAAGCAACATAGAAGCCTCTACAGTATCTAATGTATTCTATGCCAATTTGATATCACAGTTCGGTGTATCACCACAGACCAAACCAGACAATTTGAGTCGCAGGTATTCTAACACTTACACGCCTCTTTGAGAAATCGCGGATCCTCACCACAACATATCATCCACAAAGCAACGGATGTATCGAGTGTTAGTATGGAACACTCAAAACTGCCCTCAAAGCTCACCTAGAGGAGCCCCAATTGACAAGGTCACTCACCACTGTGTTACTAGGGCTATGAACATCCTTACAGCAAGACGAAAAACTAGTACTGCACAATTGTTATAGTGAAAATCACTACAATTACCCGGCGAAAACTTTATGCCCACAAAAACGTAAAGGATACCGATTCATATACACAGCCTTTTAGACAAGTTATGGAACAGATAAGAAGTGAAAAAAAGGAGCCAACACAACGGAAAACCTTGTAAGCAAAGATTTAGCACACAGTTTACATGTATTTATATGAAAATAAAAGCCCACGAGCCTAACAACCACCATAAAAAAGTGCCTTTTAATATAATAAACTAGGATGAGATGATAATACACATTTAATTGGTTGACAAAAGCATGAGAGTGTCTCTGGAGAGAGTGAAACCAGTCTACTTCCTGAGTAAAGAAGAATCCAGCAGGCCTAAACAAACTTGTTACTCGGAACCAGCCAATTTATGAACGTCATTTAAGTCACCGATACCGGATCCTCCACCGACTATAACAAGGGAAGTGCAACAAAGCAATTATATGACTAGAAGGTTCAGACTCATTATTAAAAGACCAATCTGTTTTTTTTTGGAACAAACTTAGACAAATAAAAACATTCCTTATAAAGCAGCAGCTCTTAACATTAATTATATTTATACAAGATTACAGACGAACAATGTCAACCTACACTTATCACTGAAGCACGATTTCCTCCACATACAATAGATTTACCACCAATCAAGCATGATCTGGAGGATATTCTGCAGTGTGTTTGGCAGATCATCACTTTACCAAGGGATTACCAGCTGTTAACTCCCATAGAGGACCCTCCATACGTTCCAACAGAGAACAGCAGCACTACAATAGACTACATTCCTACTCCAAAGCAGCCATGAGAGAGCACCAGCAACCAAACACCAACAAGGTGGAAATTGCCTACTTCAAAACTATGCCACATGGACCTAGATTTTGAAGGCACACTCAGATCAGCACGAGACAAGTCATCACAGACAACTAGCTTTAACTAGGGCAGTGGTATGTTTCAACATGCTACCCCTTTCCATCGTTACTCTAAATTGTTGTGCATATGAAAATATAGTTGTATTCAATTGTAATGTATACATTTGTAATTAAATTATGCACAGCAGAGAGAGAGAAATGCTGAGACCGACATGCCTGCTCAACCCCAGATGACCTATAAAAACGGGCCTCGCTTCTTTCAAAATCATTCTGTTTCATAATCACCTGCAACACGCAACACTCCTTTCTCTCTCTAACTGCTCTTGTTACCTAAATTCTCTTGTTTTCTTTATTCTTCCTTAACTGTCTTTCTTTCCATGGTCTGTCAGCTGATCCCGGCAGTAATGACTTCCCTGTTTGTTGTCTTTAAGCTGATCCCCCAGGATGAACATTCCAACTTCCGAGTGGTCTGTCAGCTGATCACAACAGCACTCTTTCTCATATGTTGTCTGCGGGCTGATCCCCTTCTAACTCCTACCACATCATTTCCTACTGAATACACATATTTATATTAATAATTTTCTCAGTCTAAACCAAAACCAGTTCCGACAGTAAAGAAGCATTCTTAGGTATTCTGATGATCAAAGCATCGAGTAGAAGGTGTTTTTATTCCTTTTAAAAGGAAGGGTCTGACATTCCTGTTGAAACAAGAGGTGGTTAAAGAAAAGAAGACATGTTCACATGTACAAAGATAAAATTCAATCTGTAATTGGGTTTATAAAAGAATTTAAGGGTTTAGAATCACATTATTTTTGCAAAAATAGTAAAAAAATTATCTTAAATCAAACCTTAGTATTGCCAAAATATGATGAATTCCTTTGAAAGTGACTAAAAAGTAAGTCAGTGGCTGTTACTTTGTAAAGGAAGCATTTGTTTCAAAATTTAATTTAAGTTTTAAGACACTGTCTACAGATGTATCCTTTAAATGTTTAGAGCTAAGTGAAGCAATTAAAAGAGAAAATGATAATGCTAAGATCGCAAAAAATCAGTTAACTCTCCACAAGACAGTAGCTAAACCAATTTTTAAACAACAAGATCTAGGTTTATATATAACATTTTTCATATGCAGAATTTCTTGTGGTACAAAATCTCTTGGCAAAAAGAACGCATCTATAAACAAATGGTCTGAAAATGAATGTGTATATCATCCAATGAGACTTCAGTGTTCAAAAAGCTTGATACTATGCTTACTGAAAGAGAGTTTGATAATGTTCATACTGTTCACTTGGTTACTGACGAATGTAGCGGCCAAAATAAAAATAGTATTGTTATGTCTATGTGCTTATGTTGGTGCATGTGAATGCATGGCTCATAATGAAGTATATTATGAAGAAGTGATAGAAATTGTGAATGACCATAACACAGACTTTAATACTTAAGATTTTAACATTAAAAAAAAAAAAAACTCACACCATTTGGTTAATGTTATTATATTTTTGTCTTATTAACAGACTTTAGATTTATTGTGACATTAGCCTGTAAACTAGAAGTTTGCAGTTTTAGGTTCCTTACCTGTTTATTTCATCTTTATTTTTAGATTGCATCATTGGTTAAACAGTTTTTGCTCTCTTCTAACGTGGCCGTGTTTGTAATTGGGCAACTCAAATAAGCATAGTTAGAGTTATTTTTTAAAAACAAAGGTGGTGATTTGCAATTCAGTTACTGCCATCATAGAAAGCACTGATATATGTATAGTTATAAAAACCTAGGACTATGTATTTCAAATAATAGGATTGAAGCACATTAATTTCATCATTAGGATATGAGGGTTTATTATCTTAAAGAAATTTGATAATGTTTATGGTATGTATAATAAATAATTGAACTTTTTATTTATAAAAAAATATGTTTTAGATCCATGCTTTATTTACCAAGCATCAGTAGCTGTTGCAAATTTGAGATTACCAGAATGGGCAGAACCTTTTGCAGGTATGATTAGTCTTCTTTAATTGTTAATGTATCTGAATTGAACTTTTTACAGTTAAATTTACATGTTTATAGAAATTCAATTTGTATAGCTAGCCTAGTACACCCGTGCCCCTCCCCTCATGTTGAAATATAAAAATTATCTCACTAAAACATATTTTGTTTATCTTACAATCTTTTTATGACCACAATTATGAAATATATAATAGTAGTTTGAATACTATACCTTCAATATATACATCGGGACAATAAAAACTTTAGCTGATCTTAAAGCTCAAATAACTGGGGGGGGGGAGGGGAAATGCAGAGATATAAAACAAATAAATTTGAAGTTCATCATTAAATAGTTCATCATCATCTTGTTAGTTTTAAAATTGAAGTCGTGCAATTTATTTTGAAGGATTTAAATAAGAACTATCATAGTGTTGTCAAAGTAAATAATACAACTTTACATTACAATGATAAACACAATGATAAATTATAATCGGTTTCCATCACAGATAATGTTATTACAGATGCACATTAATCATACTGACAGATCTCAAAATTTAAAAGTGGTACAGTATATACAAATTAATTTATTTTAAATACAAACTGCAAATTTTGATACTAATAACAAGATAGACATAATATTTTCTAAAGCATACAAAATGATAAGACACTATTAGGCCTACATGCTATATATTATATTAGGTTAAATGTAAAAAATGAAAATAAATTATTTTATTAAGCTTTAATTTTATTTAAAGTAACTAAAATTAAGTGTACTAAATGCAAAAGAAATGAATTCTGTGATCTTATATTTTTCATACCATTTATAATGTATTTACTAAAAATATAGGTTAATTACTTCAAAATATTTAAGTTAGTTAACTTAACTTAAAGCAACTGCTGGTACTTACGTATTAACGCCACCGCAGCAGAAGTTGCGCATATATATATAATATATATATATATATGCACCAATATTTGCTTACTTTGCGATATAATTATATATCATGACAGGTTTGGCCAGGTAGATATATATATTTAAAGAGTTTTATATACACACACATAAACACCTGACCAAACCTTATATATATATATATGCGCAACTTCTGCTGCGGTGGCGTTAATACGTAAGTACCCAACTGCTCGATAAGGGTGCATTACACATCACTAATAATTTTCCTTTCTTGCCTGACAGTTTTATGGTCTTAATCATAATATCTTATTCCTACCAAAGAATCTTCTTTCACTTTATTCATTTTATCCATAGCACAGCTTTTGCCTGAAAGCAAAAGAAGGGAAATATAATTTAGTAATAGTTTGTAATAAAAAACAACCAAATTTTTTAATGACATTGAATGAAGCACATGTTAACATTTTTTTGACAATGAAAATCTAAACAAGCAGTGGCTTCCCTATAGCCTGACACATTGTATACCTAGGATATGTCAGCAATTGGATCTAGTCAGTCAGTTAAGTTGAGACATACATATAGTATTGAGTGGCTTTACTTTAACAATAAAAACCCATTTTCTATAAAAAAAAAACTATGAAAATGAAAACACCAGTTACCTGGAATGTACTATCAGCTATTGTTGAAGTCAGTGAAACTGAACCCATTACCAAACATCCCCTTTTTAACCCTTAAATAAAATAATGAAATTCTGTTTCCATTTTAATCACATAATACTTAAATTAATGCAGTAAATACTCTTTTAGGAAAAAGAAAGCACAGGGTGCTTCATAAATAATTAATTATATGTGTACTTACCATTTAATCTCTTAGTGTTTGCAGATTAAAATAAGCTATGTAGCAACAGCTCCACTATACAAATTCTGAAAGAGTGATTCCTACCAAAACCAAAAAAAAAATAATAATAATAAAAAAATAGCTGGTATCCCAGGGTTACCAACTTATCTATATAGGTTTTAAAAATATACATATGACATTGCATATCTAATGAAATTTATTCAAATATCTAATTATAAAATAAAAATTATATGTCAGATTTTGTTACCTACTGGTGTCCATATGTTCATGCTCAAGCTCTTACAAAAAATAAAAATCTATTTATAGTGAATTACACGAAAACTCTTGATTAGTATACCACTATATGTAAGCCTATTTTCTGATTTTTGGTTCAACCAAAATTGCTACAACAAACAATTAATTATTTGCCCATCCTTTCTCTGCAGCCTATAAGTTAAAATTATAAGAAAAATCACAGTATGAATCTTAATGAGTTCTTTGAAAGGACAACAAAATTTTTATGAGCATTTACATGTTTTTAAACATGGATTTTGTACAGTAGTTAACTAATAAATTTGAACAGTAATCAAATTTACAGCATGTGTAAATTGAAATGAAAAATAAAATATAGTTTGAACATTCACAGTATTAAGTAAACATATGTTCAAATTTAGAGATTGTAATCGTGTATATTTTCGGTTATGTAAACTTGAGCTGCTGAATGTTCATTCTGTTGAACACTGACTAATAACTTTATATGCGGTAGTATTTAAAAAAAATACATTTATATATCTACATTAGTACAAATGTCTCTACCTCTTATAAAACTGGGTGATAACACTGGATCATTGTTTAAAGCTACTGTACAAATTCACACAAAAATGTATATTGATCATTTAATTGCACAACATGTTTTATTAAGTATTTGACTTTCCAGAATTTAACTGACTAGCCACTATATTATGAAAAGTTAAATAAATCACTTTGTAAATTTAAATTTCTGCTCTACTTTATAATATATAACTTGTGAAGAAGAAATCTGTCTATACAACTTATTTTAGTAGACAAAAAATTATTATCTAGAAAAATATGATATATTTTTTTTGGTATTGGAATCAAGAGCTACTATGTGTGGTATAAAGCTTGGATTTCAAATAAAAATACAAGGGTGAGGGAGTATGTGTATCGCCAAATTAAGGCTTTCGATGAATTTCTTTGATTATTGTGATATGTTGATCCGAAAAACACTGTAAAATCACAAACAGTGCCATTCTATTGCAAAGGTTTACAGTCTTTTCTGTTTGTCTATCCAGTATTTTAGATCCCTTTTATATGTAAACAGCTTTAATATAAAAAAAATTGGCAGTTATAGGGACTGCCGATAGAAGTGAATCCTTAGAACTTTTAGTATTAAAATTTGAAATTTCATAATGTTTAAATTAAAATTATCAACATCAATCTGGTTTTCACATCTAGTGACACTGCGAGCAACAATTATATGCATGTTTAAATGTTACCGTCGCGGAACGGTAGACAGAAATGAAAACTTTAAATATCAATTTTTAAAATTAATAATAAATTAATAATATTATAAACTTTCAATTAATGTAACAAAAATATTAAATATATAATGGTACATTTTTTATTATTAATTGCTCTATGTATGGGAGTCTGAGAAAGTTTGTGCAATCTTTTTGCATTTATTATTAGTTTGACTATATGGAGTCTGAAAAAGTTAGTGCAATATTTTTCGTAATTTTATTTTTAATATGTATGGGTATGTGAGGAAGTTTGTGCAATATTTTTGAATTGATTATTAGTTTGTCTATGTATGGGAGTCTGAGAAAGTTGGTGCAGTATTTTCGGTAGATTTTTAGTTTTAATATATATGGGTATGTGAGAAAATGTGTGCAATAATTCTGCATTGATTACTAGTTTGACTATGTATGGGAGTCTGAGAAAGTTAGTGCAATATTTTTCGTAGATTTTTAGTTTTAATATATATATGGGTAAGTATGTGAGAAAGGTAGTGCAATATTTTTTGTAGATTTTTAGTTTTAATATATATGGATAAGTATGTGAGAAAGTTAGTGCAATATTTTTTATAGATTTTTAGTTTTAATATATACGGGTAAGTATGTAAGAAAGTTTGTGCAATATTTCTGCATTGATTACTAGTTTTACTATGTATGGGAGTCTGAAAAAGTTAGTGCAATATTTCTGCATTGATTACTAGTATGACTATGTATGGAGTCTGAAATGTTATAAAACAAATAATAAAAATAGTAGATTATTTAAATACGCAGCTTAACCGTTGTTGTACGTATACTGTTATTATTATTTTCGTGACAATTTTTCCTTTCACCACATCGATTTAACAGCACCAAAAAAATTACCTACCGGGCGTAAAGAAGTATTCACTTCAAAAATCTAAACAAATTTACCTTAAGTTATTTGTTTAAGACTCAGCAAAATTTGAGAATGATCACATATTTGATAAATTATTTATCATACATGTTTTGTCAGTTTGAGAGTTATTGCTAAATATAGCTCACTATAGACAGCAAATATATTTGATAGCTACCACACAAATATATCTTGGTTATTTTTGTGTGAACTGCATCAAGAAGATTATTATTATATTAGGATTATTTTTGGGCGTGACTCTTAATTCAGGAGGTTTCTTCTTGATGTGCCACTGTCAAAGCATGCATTGCACTCTTTGTTGGAAGCTGTGTCAAGTGTTTTGGATCTCTTCCAAGAAAAATTCTATCAACCATGTGGACAAAATAAATAGAATCCACCAATCCTAGCCTGCAAACAAAATAAACTTTGACCACTATAAATGTTAGGAATTGAAATGCATAATCCTTCATACCGTAAGTCAGTGATAAACAATCACTAAGCTTCCCACCTGAGAAATTGTCTGAGATCCAGATTCTGGTTATCTAAAAGTGTAGTAACAACTTTTACCTTTGAGGGTGTTAGCTGAAAGTCAAAGGATGGTTATATAAGATAGTTATGAGTACTACAGTTGTTCACACATCCATTACCACTAATTACCACTAATTTGGCTAGAAATACACAGTGGCAGTGGTAGCTCCATATTAAGTATAAATTTATTCGTGGCGGTAGTTTGTTTATTTGTAGGGTTTTGTAATGTGGAATAAACAAAGGGGCTTAGATGCTCTTAAACACCTTAAAGGTGTACCACTTTGCATGCAAGTGTTCTTAGTAGAAGGTCATGGGAGAGACTGTAACTAGGCTTCATTTACCTGGCTTACCCCTTTTGGGAATGGCCGGGTGGCACCATAAACTGAATGGATTATTTGGTAGCTTCTAGTCTAAAATGAATAAAAATTTGTAGTATCTACTTATAAATAAACCAACAATAAACTGAAAAAGTGCCATATTTTGACCTTTTCTTAGGACTTTCTTAAGAGACCCTAAGAAAACACTTAATTAAGGAACTGATCCTTTACACTAATGGCATCCCTTAATCAAAATCAGATTTACGAACACTCCTTAACATTTTCTTTTCTTTACTAACTTACCCTTTATAAAGGAGTGATTGATAACTACATCATAAATATCAATTATGTCTTCAATATGAACTAGTGAGAGTTCAGCAATCGTTACAGTTGGACGTTCGGTTATCGCTAAAAGCTGTCATCTCCCATTAATCACTATTCTTATTATTATTTTATTTATTTTTATCTATTTGACAGTTTATTGTTTATAGTTTTGTATTTCCGATAGTTTATCAAAATTACATAAGCATACAGTTACAGGAAAATATGGTATTAAAAAAGTGATTAATTTTAACATTTTACACTTATTGTATCATAGAAAACCCAAATCGCACACTCTTCTGAATATGGATTATTTTCTGGACACAGGAGGGTTCTAATAATATGTTGCACTGTAATAATTCAATATAAAGGGGACTTTAATTATTTATTTTTTAATATTTTATAAAATGAAGTTGGGCGCCATTTTGTAATATTCATTACAAAAAAATTGAATAAAAATTATTACAAAGAAATACTCTTGAAGAGAGCATAAAAAATTTCTCTGAGGTCGCAAGTTCTTTAAAACAGTGTACTTTGAAGAATTTCAAATAAAATACAGAATCCAATTTTCTGAACTGTACATTTAATTATTAGTAAACATTTATCATAGATTACATACAAAATTAGAATGTTTCCTGAAAAGACAAAAATACATAAATCAACATATATTTTATATTAACCTAAAATTATACTTCATTAATATTTCATTTATTATTAATCCTATGGTTGCAACCTAATTTCAAAATAAATCTCTCATAATTCAATATGCAATATTTTTAGATTACAAAATCTTTTTATTAAATACTTATATTTTATTTTTTAAATCATCTAATCTAACTAATCAACTAATGAATGTTTTGTAATATTAAAATTTTTAATCATTATCTTCAAATAAAATATTTTTCTTTGTTAAAAACCACATCGTAAACATACTATCCAAGTTTCATTAATGAATTACAAGTTCTAATTATTCTTTTATGTTTAAATTTTTTGTAAAACATAATTAGTGAATTTTATACCAAGCATGTGTTATAATTTAAAAAGCGAAGGGTTTTATATTTAAGTTAATTTTTTGAAAAGAATGAAGTTATTGATTACTGTTTTTAAAATTGCTCGACAATTAGGGCACCAGGAAGCTTTCGCTTAGCCATTTTGAAAAATTGAATTTAAAGTAAAATTATAAACTCGCGAGGTCTAAAGTTCTTTTTAAGAAGTACTTGGCATAGGCGATTAAAGAAAAATTCTAAGTTTTACTGCTGAAATTGTACATAAGTATTTATTATTCATAAAACATCCTACAATTATCATCAACAAAATCAAATGTTACAATTAATAATTATCATCTAAATTCAATAAGAAAATCTTTATTTTACTTTTCCTTTCAAATTTTGAATCAACTAGAACTTTATATTTTTTATACTTTCCTTTTTAAAAAATGTTGCAACAAGAAATTAATTCATAAAATTTAAGTTACTTTGTAGTTCTCTGAAGGAGATTTAATTTAAATAGTGAAAGTTTCATTTTTATTTATTTTTCTTGAAATATTATCTAGAAGATTAAAATAATCAAACATATATTATAGCAAATAGTTTAAAACATAATATAAATCCTTAATCTAAAAATGAACATAGGGCGTCTATACCACGACAGCAATTATATAAAAAATATCTGAAGTAACGAACTCTGACGTCCAGTAACTTGGAATATTCTACGATCTCTGTTTTCTGAAACGTCCATGTCTCGTGTAGGTTCACAGTCCTTTAACAATGTTTTATTAAGCTAGTTCATAGTGTGTTTATGGTTTTTTAAAGAATGTTTGTCTTAATAAAATTTTCACCACGCGGAACACGATCTGTTTCTAAGTCGCGTCTAGAAAACATAGTCTCTTGTAACTAATACGTCAGCTCTTGTAGTTAATAATTCTTTGTCCCTTTTTTACTAATCTTAAAAAACACGAGTGTTCCTTAAAATATTTGTATTTATTGTCCTGTCATTAACAAATATACAAATGTCTCACTGCATCTGTCTATCGTCCACGGTGAGTTTTTTAGTTCTTTATTAACACGACATTGTCTCTTAAAACACTCCTTACCACTGTTCTAACTTTTTGCACACGTCTAATCTCTAGCTAAGATTTTATAGGTCTGACCTCGTCAGATCCCAAGCTAAGAGTCTATAACACATCTCACCTCCTCAACACTTCTACTAAGACTGCAAAATTAAATACATTACATTTTGAACAAAACTTTTTATACAAACTTCCATAGGTCTGCTCTCTACAGATCCCAGGCTAAGACTGACCAAGCCACGAGATTATTATTCCCGCTGTCCCTCCAAAAACTCCTTGACACATCAATTTATAATTAATTATTCATTTACACATCTACATCTTTTTCTATTAAAACATTTATTATAAAATCATATTAATACTATTTATTACACAAAATTGTTTTCTTGGACGTCTTTTATTAATAGTTTACGGCTTTAATTAATTTTACTACATTAGCATATGCTAAGAACCAATCAGGATCTTTGACCTATATTCTATAGATCCAATCACGTCGCTTCTTTTAACCCTATTATTTACTATACCACACATGCAATTATACACAGAAGTTAAATTGTATATTTTACTTAAAACATTCAATTATTTCAAACTACTTCCTCATTCGATCCACATGGAGTCATTTGAACACATATCCCATCTCTCTTAAGAAAAATAACTTTTTTAGTTTTACATTTCACTTTTCAAATAATCACAATTGTTTACTTTCACTTTTACACAAAACAAACTCATTAAGTCATATAGTTTTTCTTTAAACACGAATGCTTGTCCTTTCGGAAACGTTTTCCTCCTTCCACGGTACGGCGTTGTCTACTTTTTCATTTTCGAAAACCACACCTTGTCACTCTGAAAGTTTATTTCTCACATGTTCAAAATTAACTTATTACGTCACATAATAATGCTTTAAATAGAAATTCTAGTCCTTTTGACAACATTTTCTTTCTTTTAAGGTACTGCTTTGTTTGATTTGTCATACTCGAAACGACATCCTAACTCTTCAAAAGTATATTTCCCACTGAGCTAGTCCTGGTTGGCAACAGTCTCCCCACTTTTACACATAACGCTGATATAACATTTTTCTTATAACTAACATTACATACGATTTTATTATTAACATACTTTTAATAAATTTCTCTGATCATTTAGTACTAATTACTTTCCTTATTTATTTATTTCTTTATTTATTTATTTCTTTATTTATTTTATTCAAAAACAGAACACATTTCCTGTCCACTGCCTTGAGTCAAACTTATTTTCTATTCAAACCAAGATTACAAAACTGAAAATACACTATTACAACACTCAGGTTTTATTTAGGTCAACAACAATTAATTGCACGAACTAAAACTCTATTAATTTGTTACTTTAATTACTTAAATTAAACATTACAAAATCATGGCATAATCTTTTCCACTCACCCATCCCCAAAACCAAATAAAAACTAACAAAACTAATTGTTTTAAAAATGACATTTAGATGTAAATAACTGAAAATGAACCATTGGTGTCATCTTTGAAATTTATATATTTAAATAAGAGCCTAATATTGCTTCATTTGTGTCATAAACACGTCAGAATAAGTCATATTTGATTAAAACTGAGCATTAAATTATGGCAATCATGGGTAATTTTTGTTATTTGCCAATTATTCTTTACCCGTAATATTTTTATAGATGTGGGTTTGGTCATTAATCTTCACATTTAATTCAAGAGATAGCAACCAGTGTGTTTTGTTAGTGTGCTTTAAAGACCACACTTAAGAAAAAAAAATTATAACAACTAGCCCCAAACTTTGAATTAAACACACACAAAACACTTGGAGATGTACCCAAAATATGTCCACAAATTGTTCCATAAATTAAATAAAATCGTTCCACAAATTTGAGCCATACATCAGATGACAAGATCATGGATGACAGACAGAGACATCATTAAAAAAATCACTTTTTGGACTCAGAGACTTCACAATGGATACCGGTATATCAAGAAAACACTTGACATCAATTTTTTGACCCTTCACTACATATATGTGGTAAAGTAGAAATAAAAATATTATTTCCATTTTTCTACTATCCACCGAATAGTCACAGTCAACCTTAATTTTCATCTCGTCAAAGCCCAACATAACGTCTTAGTAAAAATTATAAGTTAAACTGTTTATAGGGGAGTGTCTTTAGGGTAAAACCAAGGGATATAGGGTGAGGCGAGGATCTCTTCTCTTGATGTGATCCCTGTCACTAGGTCACAATGACGTATAACTTAAACTGGGACATATCTCAGTCAACTAGACATTTTGATGAGTCCTCAAACTAATAACTAATTAATTTACATAACAGAATCTAAATAATAAAGAAGGGACTTATAATATCCTAACACTAAATTTCACAATCACCTAAACTAATATGATCAGCCCAACACAGCCATATCTTCGTTACTTACATTTTACAGTGCGGCAAACACGCAATGCTCTTAATTAGAAACCCAGGTCCTTCCTACCCTATTCCTGAAGTTTTAACAACGCACATCACTA
Source organism: Aphrophora alni (assembly GCA_963513935.1). Taxonomy (NCBI): domain Eukaryota; kingdom Metazoa; phylum Arthropoda; class Insecta; order Hemiptera; family Aphrophoridae; genus Aphrophora; species Aphrophora alni. Next base: position 81,743,765 of record OY740766.1, read on the forward strand.
AGTTTACAATAATTTACTACATACACTAATGGAGCATTCACCCTGATAAATCCTCCACAACAGGTGCGCACACACACACACACACACACACACACTGCTCAGCTTGTAAGAGAGAGCAGCCAGTCCCTGTGTGCATCCACCATGGGAGAAGGGGGTAATGATAAGATGTAATGCGATAACAGTAGACTTAAGATGATGGTTAGAGATATCCTTTTAAATTCAATTTAACAACGAATTTAAGCAGTAAAATTTGATGTGGCTAAAATTTAACCATAAACAATATGAATTTACTCCCAATATGGGAGTAGTGATCCATAATTCACCACATTTTCCTTGACCTTTCCAATAAACTAATAATAATATCTGAACACCCAGTTAATATAGAGAATGGTCCCAGCCACCATATTATAGTCACCTCACAAAGAAGTAAATAATTTTATATTCCCCATATATATAACACACTATTTTTGAAATACATGGATTTGTAATGGCTTTCATACATCTTTAGTAGACCAATTTGACTTTAAAGATGTATTGTTGCAAACATGTGGAAAATATTGCTACATACATATTTTTATTTAATTTTAAATTTTAGATAATTAAACGTGCAATCTCTTATTTATTCAGACAATGAATGTTCTCTTTTCATTTTCGGAAGTACCTACAAATAAAAAAAAAAAAACAACAAACATACCCTTTATAAGTCCTTTAGGCTTTTAGGTACCACAAAACTAATACTCTTTCCATAGTTTTGTGGTGAGAGGCGTCCACATATAGTATAGACAATATTTAGTTTCCACATTATCATTGTTATCCATACCATTTCCTCTTTCCATAGCTGTGCGCAATTCTATTAGGTATCTTATAACTCTTTTTTATTATTTTAGAATTAAATTATTTTCTTTATTTTAACACCTGCAATAGGTGCTGATATTTATCTTACTAATTTTATAATACTGTACATAAATAATATACATTACTCCAAATACTGAGATAAAATTTAAAAAATCTCAATGCTCTTACACATGCTTCTAATAAATGTACTCTTTATTTAAAATGAGATAAATTACCAATTAAATTACCTTGTACAATTTCCACTAAAGTATGATTGATACATTCCTTGTTTGATAAAATAATGTACTGATTACTGCTTTACTTCTCCAGCTCTACAATCTGACCTAGGTAGACGTATTTTAGTGTAAATAAAGTTTTACTAAATTTTAGTACGATGTTTAAATAGTTGCAAAGAAGTCTCGGACCAAGGTAGACGTATTTTAGTGCGATGTTAACAAGGTTGAAAACAGGTCTCTGACCTAGAGAGTCGTAAATTTGTGTAGACAAAAGACGTGTAATTTGATAAGTATGGTTGTGAAACAGTTTGAAAGCATGTGTTTTATAAAAAAGTTGGACAGGAATGTTTAATGGGTTAAGATGTGTTAGTAAAAGGTTATAAATCGATGTCTAAGATAGACAGACATATTTTTGTCAGGATTTTTATGAACAATGCAGTATTAATGCGAAATGTAAACTCAGTGAGAACAAAGAAAGTGACAATTGGTATATGTGTTTGATAATAGGACTATGTGTATAAATATTTTAAATGAACATTCTTGCTTTTATATTAGTAGTAAAATGACAAAGAATTATTAAAGTAAATAAAACTGTCTGGCGAGTTAGGAGAGATTATTTTCGCTAGACACAATTTGGAGAAAGGTCGTGTTCCATTGTTTGAATACTTACTTGATAAGACAGAACATTTTTTTAAAATAATGAACATTTCTTTGAATCATTTTTAAGAAAGGACTTTTAGAGAATTGTACATCTGTACGAGTCATGAGGATTGGGAAAACAGCGATTGGGAGACTACCTCCTAGTTACAGGACGTCAGGGTTCATCACTACGGATATAAATTTTTTTGTCATAGGTGTCGTGGTATAGACATCATAAACTATTTATTATGTTAAAGATCTGTATTATGACTAGATTACTTTTTGTATATGTATGTTTGTTTTTATATTCCTTTTAGGATAAATTCAAGATAACTAGTTTTTTCTTTCATTTACATAATTAAGTCTCCTTCAGAGACATGGAACATTATTTATTGCTATGATTAAAATTTGTTGTTGCAACATTTAAAACGTAAAATATGAAATTCTTAAAGCTTAATTTTGATTTAAAATAAAAGAAGGAATTCAAATAAAAGATTTTTTGATCAGCATTTAACGATAGTATAATATATTAATTATTATTTATGTTTTTCTCTATGATATTTGTAACATGACATGTGAACTAATAAACATTTTATGTATAATTTCAGCAAAACAAGACTTAGAATCTTTCTTGTATCACCTATTGCAAAGTACCTCTTGAAAAGAACTTTTGACCTTGAGATCCTATAATTTCAATTCAAAATTTTAATTTTTCAAAATTGGTAAGCTATACCTGGTGCCCATAAAGCTGTGCAATTTTCATAAAATAAATATTTAAGATTACTAGATTTAAATCAATATTATTAAAAGCAGTTCAGTTTTAAATTCCCTCATATTTAAATTCTTTCATCTTCAAAAATCGTTTTCAATGGCACACTTTTTCCATCTTCCGAATTGGATGAATGTTAGGTCATGTTTCACATTATGAATCCACCTCTTTGCCTCCCCTTCTTCTTTATGGGCCCAATAATAAATTGAATCAAAACTGCTTTTGATATTCATTTATTAGTTATCTTCTCAACATAACCTAGGTATCCAAACCTCAGCACCTTTATATCCCCTGCTTAACCCTGATTAACCCTGCAGTCATCACATGGGGTAAGTATGAACCCAGGTGGGTATTTTTCTCTGTACTCAGTAGTTTGTTGGGAGCTCCAACCCACACTTTTCAGTAGCTTTTAACCTATTGTCTAGTTCATGTTCGCTGATTTTTGAGTTGTTTGTTTGATTGTGTCCAGTTTTATTCTACTGGAGTCATATTTACTCCAAACAAGTGTTTGTAATACTATAATTGTTTTGAAAATTTATTAATATTTAAACTATTTTTTTAGTAATAAGTTTACATATTTTAGAGTATCAATTAAATTGAAGTTTAAACAGACAATTTGAAAGTTCAAGTTGATAGTAGTGACAGTGAACAAAATCCCAATGAAGATGAGCTGGTTGATGAAGGTGAAAATGAAGAAATAGACTATGGAGAAGTACACTTTTATATTGGAAAAATATATAAACTCTGTAGATAAATCAACTACCGCCTGAAGTAGTTAGTTTCAGAGCATAAAATATAATGCATGCAATACATGCTCCAAGAGTAAAAGAAGTAGGTACACTTTACACCTATTGAAAGTTGGAGTTTATTTTTATTTTTCACTTATAGACAAAAATTGTTAAATATACAAATAAATAATTGAAACTGAATTATGACAGGGAAAAAGATGTCAGAGAAAAAAAATGTATGAAATTTATGATGTCATTGGTGTTTTATATTTATCAGCGGTAAAAAAAATCCTCTAATGTTAACCTGAAAGATCTTTGGGCAACCAATGGTGTAATAAATTAAAAATGGAAGGTGAAACTACTTTATTAACTAATCGCCCCACAGTTGGTGCGTCAATTGTAATAAATTTAAAACTTAAGGTTTTATCTTTTATTAAGTTATTTTTTATTTATTAAAAGAAAGAAGTTATTTTTATTAAAGTTTTATTAAAAGTTTGCTCAGGTAAAGGGCGCCAGGAAGCTTTCGCTTACCAATTTAGAAAATGAATTTAACTATTTTAATCTCAGGGTGTAAGTTCTTTTTTAAGGGTACTTACAGTGATTTCTGGTGAAATGAACAACTCTTGGATATACTGAAATTTTAACATGGATTTAATAAAATATTAATACAAGACATTTATCATTATAAAAAATATCAAACAAATTAACTATAACTAACATCCTATCCAATTTATTATTTTTTTATTTCCTTTGAAGAAGGATTTTTATTTTTTTTAATTTTGAATTTAACTTTACGTTGCAACAAAAAATATTTATTAAACAAACAGATTAAAATATCTGTTACTTAATATTGAATTTATTTTACTTTAGAGAAAAAGAAATATGTCAGTAGACATTTATTATTTATTCATTTAGAAAATATAATTACTAAAGTATCAAATCATAAAGTTTAGAGCATAAAACATATTAAATTTCACATAATACATAAATTAAGTTCTTTGTGTTAAATAACACATTTTTTACCAGACCGTTGTCGCAAAACACATTACGCAGTAGTGGTGTGTGTAACATGGGCATCGATGATAGTTCCTTGTTCTGTCCGCGGAGAACGAGGTCCATTGAAATCACTTCAATCACACTTTGCATGTTTGTGTAAAGAATGTCTATCAACGTAATTAGTTCATTTTTACACTTTATGAATGTTCATCATTCGACCGTTTTAATACTACGCGTGTGACTGTCTATTGTCCTTTTTCGTAACACGCAACTCGTATTAAACACTTTGTCTGTTCAAATCAATCTAATCATTTAACACACTCGACTGTACTATTCAGATTACTCTGCATTTTTTATTAGTTCGGCACAAGTTAATATGTCTTAAACATTTCAAAATCAAATCAAACTTTAGACTACATTGTCCTGTCCAACTCTGGACTCAGACTGTGATAATGTAAAAAATGATGGTTTGATTAAATATTTGAATACAGCGGGTACAATAGTGGGGATAACCGGATTACCTAAGTAATATTTGTACCAAACAAAGTAAATTCTAAGATAAAAAATAGATTTTCAAATCAACAAAATAAATAATCATGTATAAATTTAAAATAAATTGTTTAAAAAAAGTGTTTATTAAATTTGTGTTATGTATAGTTATGAGTGGACATTGGCGGGGAGTATGTTGGACTATTGTAACTGTTTAACCGGGAGAAACGTGCTCGCAAAAACGAGAGAACGTGTTAAATTTCAGTCGAGATTTGGGGCTTGTTGTCCTCGGACCTATGTTGGGTTGTGCTATGAGCTTTATGTAGAAAGATGGAAAATAGTTTCGGAAGTAATAAATTTGCTTAATTCATGATAAAAAACATTCGTAAGAGTTACAAAGACAATATTGTGTGTTTTAGAATCGTATATGTCTAAAATTTTGGAAAAAGAACTATGTTGTGCTATCTCATGCACGTGCTTTCAAAAGACGAACAATGAACTTTTGTGTTAACTCGTTATGTGAATTGAATTTCAAGTATTATAACACGGACATTATTCGAAATACAGGTGTATTCAACTGTAATTCAACGCTACAAATACGGTTTGAGGATTAATGGTCCTTAAAAGACAATGGATTTCGACAAGTTGGTAAAATCATGTACCACATGTTATATTTCAATTATGTAAATTTTTTATAATATGTTATATGTTTTTCTTTGTATTTAGTATAAGTAAATTTGATCAATTTCATTAAAAAGCTCTATTGGTCCAAATATCACTTAGATAAAGGACAAGATTAATTTTTTATTTTATATATTTTTTGTACTCAAGCAAAAAGAGTAAAGTTTTCACATTTAAGTTTTTAACTTCAGTAAAGTAATATAATACTTGCAAGTTTCATTTTTTATTAATACAATTTTCTACTAAAGTTAATTTTTGACAAAAAAGATAGACCTTCTTCAAAGGCACTAAAATTCATAGTTTACTAGGATGTTAATAGTAATTGATATTCATGATATTTTATTTTTGATGTATGTTCATATTGATAATGAATGTGTTTAATAAATTTTTATGTCAAAATTTCAGTTTAAGTGTTATTTATTAATAACCAAGAGCCACTGTAGAGTACACTAATGAAAGAACTTGCGACCCTGAGATTTTTTCATTTTTCTAAATTTGACGAAAGTCTGGCGCCCTTAATAGCTGAGCAAATTTTTAATTCTAAACAATAAACTCTTAAATTCATTTTTTTATTAAAGTAACATATACTTATGAACTCTTCAAGTTCATCACCATTTTTAATAATAGTTACAAGACACACCTTGTTCCTGCCACTTCTCAACTAAGACTCTCATATACGACTGACTATCTTAACTCCTCAACCAAGACTGTTAGCACACATCTTTACATCTCAACACTCCAATCTAGACTGACCTGAAAACGCATGGGGAATTTCCATTTCCTGTTGGTCCAGGGTTTACAGCCTTGGCAACAAGGATTGTCCGACAATTCCCGCTGACGCCATGATAAAATTTCTCGCAATTCACTGCATAGACTGTTCATATTACTCACATGACAACAAGTTCCTTTGACTAATTTTATAACACACACAATCTATTTAGTTTATTTATTAATTACAGCTAATATTTTATACATTATTATTTATTTTAGTTTGGAAATCTATGTTAATTGAATTTTCTTTATTTTAAATTATAACATAAGTCACGTTTTCGACTCATTTACCCCCTCCCAAATTCTTTCTAAACGATTTCCCGCTATGTTTACTATTCAAATTAGATTAACATTTTTTAGGTATCACAATGGTTAGAGTTATTTCGATGTGGCATGGAGTTTGGAATGGTTTCAGTTTCTTATGAGGGTTATACATTTCAATGACATTTTAACTAGAAACCAAAGAAGAGAGCTTGATTGCCTAATACAAGTGAGAAAAATGGTTGTGGAGTAGAACTGGGATAATTCGTAGCTAAACGGACCAATGAAAAAAATTCTAATTATCCAAAAATTTGAACTAAAAAAGTTACAATTTTTTTCAAGTTTTAGGTTCTCAAAATGCTTGAAATAATAATTAAAGTATATATGTTTATTACATAAGCTTTATTTTCACAAATCAACATTTAATGAAGCTATTTTATCAAACATAGTACTAGTATACAGTAAGTTTATACACTAAATTAAAGTTTGACAAAGTATTGTGAAATTTTCGATTGCCTTTCAGAATTAATTCTTATAAGGTTTGCAAAATCCTCAATTATATTTAGAGAATGAAAACTCACGCAATTGCCTTAACTTACACAAAATGTTAATGTCTTGTACTGAATGAGTAGTTTATTTAGACATTGTAATCACTCGCACAAACAATACTTTCAAAACACAAATGACAGGCACAATATTGTAACAACAAACCAAGACTGAGCAGATCATCAATCGACAGACTACCTAGAGAATTCTTGGAAGGCGATAGTGCGCCTGAAATTAGTTCATGTATCCAAACAATAGCAGCTAGGCTTTTATCCCCAATCAATGTCCTATTCAGTGTACAGTATAATTCTTGGAAGGATGTCCCTTTTACATTTTAAGATTTTAGTTTATTTGATACAAAAACTTCGAATTAAAGAAGTTGACTTTGAATTATCCATAATTTTTATTACATTAATATCATATAAAGTTCAAGGGATCAACCAAAAACTTCGAATTAATGGTAATTTCGTATTAAAGATGTTCGAATAATCCATGTTCCACTCTATTTAGTTGAAAACTCAAAAATACTATTCCCTTAACACATGATACTTAAGATGAGAAGCTTGACAACAGCATATAAAACTTCCATTGTAGATGGTATAACTTGGAGATTGAGGCAGGCATTCAACCTGAAGGACAATTAAAAAAATTTCAAATTCTACAAAGGATGTTACATTATGACTAATCAGTCCAAATAAGAATTCTAACAGAAATGTTATGACAGATCACTGGTATACTAACATGTCACTAGCTCTTGAGATGTTAGAAAAAGAGCATACCCTAGTTAGAACCCTTCATAAAAATAAAGGTAAAATATCACCAGAGTTATTGACAAAGAGGCCAGAATTTCAAGCCTATCTGCTTTTGATGATACAACACTACTACAGTAAGTAATCGACAAAAATATAATTTTGTTACATAATGCAAGTAAGTCACTTCTACAGGCGAACAAAGAAAACCAATTATTATTACTTGCTACAACACAAAAGTAGGGGTGAATACATCTAATCAATTATCTCCTTGTATTCTGTGTCTATTAGCAAGACATGTTGAATGCCTATCATAATATTCATTTGTCTACTGGATATAGGTTGAAATAAATAATCAAATTATTGTTCCACCAAACAAATGATTTGAGAAAAACACTGTTTGAAGGTAATTTTTACAAAAAAACTTATTGTTAGTCTTGTGAGCCCCACATGCAAGTCAGAGCACCAAATATGAATTTTCTCCAGCAGCTACAATCAACTAATCAGAAATATTTGTCTCCATCCAAAGAATATGAACAGTTTAAGGAAAGCCTAGTTAGAGGAAAGGTAGATGGGTCCACGCTCTCAATTAGTTGATGTAGGTATCCAAAATGATTTTTCACTTAAAAAAAAAGAAAATAATAAACCATGCTCTTAAGACAAAAAATTCTCATTTTCATATGACAAGTAAATACAAAGACCACATGAATGTTTGATGTAGACTTGTGCAAAACTTCCTGCAAAATAAGTAACTTCTACATTATAATGTAAGTTTTTATTTATTTATTTATATTTATTAATACTCAAATTTGTTTGTTGTAACCAATATACTGTAACAATTCGAAATGTCTACAAGAATTTAATAAAATTGATTACATCAAAGTGATGTGTGAGGAAATAGCGAACACTGAAATTATGTCATTGAAGGGACACGCCCATCTTCGAAACTAACGCTCTGATTGGCGCAATAACACGTGAGACCTGAATCGTCTATCGATCCCGTCAAATTTAAATTTAAAAAGAAATATATATAGATTAGTATTACCGGTAAGATTTTAAAATATAGAAGTTATTTGTTTAATGTATATATAATTTAATATTTGGAATAAAGAAACTTACTATTCAAAATTAAATCATAAATTCGTACAAAAATAAATAAATAAAAATTATCATTATCATCAACTTATTCATACATAGAGATCATTGTGAAAGTGGGGAGTGATTTAGATGGCGGTTTATTCGATTTTGGCAAAAAATATTAATTATTAGAGCGATGTGGTTTGTCATTGATTCAGGTGTTTTATTCTAATAATAACATAATTTTTAGATTTCTCTTTAATATAAAGAATCCTGAATGAATTTTTTAAATGGTTAATCATGTATACAAAAATTTAAGAACATATCAAAGTTGAAAACATCCACAGGTACATACAATAAAAATTAACTAATGGTTACCTTGGAACTTGAGATGACTGCAGGTTTAAGCATTTCCTCTACTTTATCATTACTCAGCATTCTTTATAACGAAAAGGCCTTACTATATCATTCTTTCAAAAATTGAGAGAAGGTGATATAAGCATCAAGGAATGTGTCTTGGCCGTAATTACCATTTGATAACTGTTTTGTATAGCCTTATTTTTATGGTGTTGAGAAATGTTTTGATTGAAACAGAGTCAGGTTAAAGTAAAATAATGAACTAACCTTTATTTAAAATTAGGTAACTTTATACTCATTTATTTAATAAACTACAAATCAACTAATGAATTTGTTTCAGTGGGTTTGACTGTGGTTCTAATTGATATACCTTATGACATTGTTAGTGTAAAATTTGTACACTGGACATGGCACGATACAGATCCTAACATTGCAGACCGACATTATTGGGTCCCTTGGAACTCCTACTTTTTCCATTGTGCATTTACAACATGTTTTACATTTTGGTTCCACTCAACAAGAAGGTGGATGACAAAAAAGAGTTTATTCAATAAATGGGAATTTTCAAGGTAAACTAACTAATGTGTCTATTTTGTTATTTTTTGTGAAACAACTCTACTAAAGAATAAAATCTATGTCAAAGGATTTACTCTAAAATTAACTTTTAAATTTTTTTAATTGAAGCATGGTTCTATTAAACAACACATATAAACTTTATTTGAATTGAAATTTCATATCGTAGAACAATAGTTTCCAAAAACTGGTCCGTGGATCCTAAGGTTGCAAGCTGTTCCTAGGAGGTCCATGACAACTGGCAAAACTTAACAAAATAAAAGTAAAAATATCAATTAAACAACTTGAACAATTAAAAAAAGTATTTAAACAAAGGAAATGGCTTATTTTTTACACTTTGTTGAATATTGCAGGCCTAATATTAATCAATAACAAACAAAAAGAAAAGTCATTCTTGTGTCAGAAGTATCATTTTCTAGTCAAAGTTTCCAGTTTTCAACCTGATCTTCCAGAAGTGTTGGGAAAAAAAAAGAGTTTTCAAGTATCTCATTAATACTAAACCCAAAGGAATAAATTTGGAAATTTTCATAATTAATATGTTTTCTAACCTTTTTTCTTTGTATTAAATGTTATAAGTATTCATTATTATTATTACAACTAGAATTTGTGTAAAAATTAAAGTATTTGTAAACATATTTTACTATGATTTACTGTGCCAAATTTCTAGTTTTGTAGGTTTTCAAACATAAATTATTATCATATGGGAGGGGGGGATTGCCAACATTGTACTCAGAACAATTTCAACTTTATTGTGAATTCAATTTGAGAGTATAGTTATATTTAGAATGTTTTTTCTCTTTTGTTTTTTAATATATATTTCACATTACACTGCTCGTATAAAAATAGTTTGTCTTGTTTGTGACTTGATGTTTCACTTATAGACGTTCATCACATGCATGGCATCATGATAAAAAGAAGTTACGTTGAGTGAAATTGATAAAATAATGAAAACTAGCATTTCATGACCACAACAAATTCTTGATTTTATATAGTAAAATTAATAAAAGTTATCAATGAACACATTTTTGACTAACATTTATGATGATTTGGCAACTTTTGTAGTTCATGTAAACTGTAAACAAAAACATGGAAATTTCTAAGTTCTTAAAATAACATTTGCCCAAAAATTCCCAAGAATGAAGGACTTTCACAATAGACAAAAGGTCTCAATGTTGTAAAAACATTCATAATATTAAAACTATTTAAATATTATTATTATTAGCTTATAATGAATGTGATATAAGTCACAGTGTATATATTTTTCCTCTTTTTTAAGATTCCGTATTGAGTTGGTGAGCATGCTTCTGGCATCAGTTCTAGGACCAGTGTTTGGAGTTGGCATATTCATGATTTTATATCATCCTCTTCATGATTTATACAACATTCATAGTGAAGTTACTTTCTTCATTTTCTTTAGTTTAGCTTTATTTACAGTTTGGACAGCGGATAGAACACCTAAACCATTCTCTGTTATACCAAGTAGGTATAAATAATTTTATTTCTCTGCTGTATTATTTTTATTGTTATGAAGGTATGGAATACTTGAGCCATGTTATAGTTAGGTTATGATTAAATAGTAATAAAGTACAATGAAAATGGTTCTGGTTAAAATAAAAGAATTAAGGAGCCAATTAATGATAATGTAACCGTTTATAAGTAAATAAAAACCACTGAAATTGATCTAAATGAGCACAAGAATCCAATAATTAACAATAAAAACAAACTTAAATTATACAACACGGCCTAGATTCAAATTTAAAATGAATCATGAAGTCAAATAAAAATGGTAAAGAAACAGGTATAAATTAGAATTGAAATAATGTTTACACATAATAATTGAATTAAATAATAATAATCATCATGATCATAATTAAACATATTATCTAATATATTGAAGTACAAACCTGAAAAGCTAAAACGAGATAAAGGGATACACAGCTTAGGAAAAGATTTATTGAAATTTGGGAAAAAGCGGTTGAAAAATAAATTGGATTTAGGGAGTAACTTAGATTCCTTTACATTGGAATTGTGGAAATATAAGTACAATGACCTTTTCAGTATGACAGCTGGAGTGGCCATGTTGATTTCTTAAAAAATAGATATCATATAGAATTGTGAGTACAGATCCGAATTAATGGTGCCAAAGTTATACATTATGAATATTTAAATTGTCAAAACATTTCAATTTAAATAAAAAGAGAAATAAAATGAGCACTGTAAACCAAATAAAAAATAAATTTGAGATTAATTTATAATTAGGAAATAAGTGATATTGGAAACATGTGAAACTTTATGTATTAGCTATTTATGTCACAGTGTATGATGTCAAAATCATACCAAACAGTACCAAACATTTTATGTTTATTTATTTTTGTGAAATGTGTATCAGTGTGTTGTGTAAACGTGTTGTTTCATCTGATGATGGTATATGTTATACCGAAACAGCTGTAATGAAATATTAATAAATAAATACTAAACACAAGATTGCTAAGACGTAAGTAATTTAGTAATAAACTTATTTTAAAGCATTCGTAAGGCAATATGGAATTTATAATAGATACTACATTTCTGAAAATATATGTCTTGGTCATACGGCATCTATACTCCAAAATTTGAAATTTCAAAGAAATTAAAATCAATCGATGGGTTACAATTTGGTTAGGTTACAGCTTGATGAGACCACATACAGATGACAGACATCTGAAAAACCATGTTTTCATCCACACTAGTAATGATTTTTGTTTCTCATCACAACAAAGTCTATATATTATCCAATGTGAGAAAGTAATAAAACAGATGTATAATTTAAAAAAACACTATAAAGCTAAATTTGACAGTAGAAATGAAAAAAAAATCAAGAAAGTTTATTCCTGTAATAGTGTACATTTTCGGTTTTGTAATCTTGGTCTGACTATAAAAGAAGATTGACTCAAGGCAGTAAACAGGAAGTGTATCCTATTACAGAATAAAATAAATAAAGAAATTAATTAGTACTAAATTGTCAGAGAAATTTGTTAAAAGTATGTTAATAATAAAAACTTATATAATGTTAGTTATAAGAGAAAGGTGACATCAGCGTTGTGTGTAAAGGTGGGGAGAGACAATGACAAAGCAGGACTGTTCCAGTGAGACAGATACTTTTAGAGAGAGAAGACGTGGTTTCAAATATGACAAATTAGACAAAGCCGTACCGTGGAAGGAAGAAAATGTTTTCAAAAAGACAAGAGTTTGTGTTTAAAGAGTTATCATGTGACTTAATACGTTAGTTTTGAACCAGTGAAACAGATACTTTCAGAGAGATAAGACGTGATTTCGAGTATGACAAATTATCAAACAAACAAAAAATCATCATTGTAGTGCACAACTAGACCACAGAAAGTCGGTTTACTATCTTGGAGTGGTAGAGAAGATACATATGAAATGAAAGGCTAGACCTATTCCAATTTTTTTTATTGGTTTGGTTTTTGACCAGTCTGAAATAAAAATGGGTCAAGATTTTTTCCAAAATTTAAAATGTCATCAATTTTAAATTTTGAAAAGTGAGAACATAATTTGCTATAATTTTGCTTTGGAAATGCCACATCTAAAATTGCAAGCAAGCATACCTCATAATTAAATTTTATGCGTTTAGAGTTATTTTCCTAGATTTAAATGATCTGAAGGTAATGTATCGATCACTCTATGAAATTTATATCTTTATTATCTGTTTGAGTTACACAATAAATGGGTATTATTCATCTCTATATTTATATTTTATTCATGTCTAATATATTAAATACCTTTGGTCAGGTTTAAAACTACGATGGCTGCTGATCCCTGCATTGATAGTCCATTATTCTATATTTATGGGATTAGTTATACAGGGACAACCTGAAAAAGAAATATCTACTGGTTTACACCAGCCTATTGGACCATGTAACGTCACAGTTCCTGTAAAAACTATTCTAGGAAAAGTAAGTATGCTTATCAGAAAAATAAATATTTATAGTTTATTAGGCTACTGATTAATGTAATGTTACAGAAAAATCTATTATAAGTGAAAAACTTTAAAAACATTATAAAATCTCCTTTCAAAAAGGGAGATGAAGAAACATTTTTAAATTTGTGAAAAAACTTCTTAATCTCCTATATGAACTGGTTGTTTTAGGTGTGTGGTAGATGAAAACTATTATAAATTAAGTTTACAATATATAATGAGTATAATATACATTGTAATATTCATAATATATGTAGACTAGTTAAAATAAAATTATAAAACTTGTGAAAAGGTTTAGTATTTCTATATTAAGTGTTAAAACTGTGTAAATGATAAAGGATTTTTACTATGGCAAGATGACATGAATGTGAGTATAAAGAATATGTGACCTACAAATGGTAGTTTAACCCCACCTAAGCTATCAGTTCATTATCTGCTATCTAAATACATTGGTTTGTCTAGTATGCAACAGACATACACACTTGATTGAATTAACTAAAAAGAAAATGCAGGCAGTGTGGGTAGTAAAAGTAATGTATTACCATGGAAAGGAATGTGTGATACAAGTGGGGACTAGTGTTCAACTCACTTCCAAAGTAGGTAGTTTCAATTAAATTGCTACTGTGCCAGCACAACCTGTTTCCCTAAACCAAGTTGTTATATTTTAAAGTATTATTTCAATCTTGCATGTTGAATTAAAAAATAAAACAAAAATAACTCAAAGATCCCATTTCTTTAAATTGGATAACCAATGGAATTATAATTTCCAGAAATAAACTTAAATTTTACTCAAAATTATATCAAACCACTCAGGATAATAAATTTATACTATACAATTTTTAAAATAGCATAGTATTATTTACTTGGAAGGAAGTCCTCATGTAGAGGAACAAAACTATATATGTTAACCATAAAATTCAAATTATTGAATGGAAGAAAATTTAAAACTGTCTTAAAAAATTTAATTAATACATTTATTTATGGTGCATATTTTTTTTCTTGTTAGGAATATATATATTATGGTTGATGAGTGTTTGAAGTCTGTATATACAATATAACAATATAATTATGTTAAGAAGTTATAGTTTAGTTATTGTAGCTCATGTAACACTGAGGATGGCGACTTTGTTGTTGAAACGCATTTGATTAAATAAACGAATTTTTTGTGAGATCTTGTGTTCAAGTTTTTTTTTTTTTCGATCTAATTACGTGTCTTTTTTTTATAAATTCAAACAACTCAAGATGCCCACCATTAGGACCTCAACTATAAAAGATACAAAAAACTTTACCTTCCCTACTTTGACAAGTCACCATTATTTTCCAATGCAGCGGCCAACTTCAATTCTTTAAATAAATAACAACACCATGTTTAATAGAGTTTTTCAGATAAAAACTAGTTATAATAATCTAGTTGACTATATTATATTCTCATGAAATAAAGTACAGTCCTTTACTCATGTTCTTTACAAGATTTCTAATCATGCTGCTGTTACAGATTGCTAGTAGGCATTCAGCACTCAAAACGTATAACTATTAAAGAAGTTGACTGAAAACCTGAGAGTGTATATAGCCTATCATTACTGAATTACTTTTAGAGTTAATAATGTGGGTTTCCCCATATACAAGTTGTGATACTGAAATCTACTGAAACTCTTTAAATAAAATGTTACATTATAATTTTTCAATATGGTATATCAGATTTGATATAATAAACATTGAATATAAACCAGAATTTTGGTTTTATTAGTGTAATTTGTGAAAAAAATATTTACCTAGATCTAACATGTCTTATAAAATAAGTTTTTTATACGTTATTACAGTTATTGAATATTCTGAAGGTATAGTAGTAGGTATATTCTTGGAAAGGTATAGTAGTTTAATGGAATTATGTATTAAAATTCTAAATTCTAAGATATGTTATTAGAATTTTAAAATTAAATAATTGAAAATCCATTATTATTTTCTAGGTGTTGGAAAAAGAAGCATTCTTGTGTGCTAAAGATTACGATGAAGGTTATTTTGATTTTTCTTGTACTAATCAAGTTCAACCAAATATTATATCTCGATGGTACACAATTTGTGGGACACCATTCATAAACAGGATAGAATACATAACAGTAATAGCAACATTGACGTGCTTAGCAGCAGGAGTTTTTTGGAATCTACATTTTAAATTTCACGTTAGTGATTTTATAAATAAGAAATCAAGCGGAAAGAAAATTCAGTGAATAAAATTGTGATATCCAAGTAAATAAAAATTTACAATTAAAACTAATGTATGTTGTTTTCTGAAATCTTTATCACCTTTTCAGCTAACTTACATATACTAGTCAACCCATGCTTGTGGAATTGTTTTTGATGGAGGTTTGGAGATTTCTCAATTTCTTCAAAAATATACTTGTTTTTAATATAACAAAATACTATAGTAATAATAATAAAATAGTTGTAAAATAGTTAATAAAATAGTAAAAATAATAAAATAGTTAATAGTTAATATAATAAAATAGTTTTATAGTTGTAATAATAAAATACTGTAATTGATTTTTTTTTACTTGTTTGATGTTTTACAATCATAGACTCCTAAGATTAATGAGAATGTGAAACTATTATAATCACATACAAAAATACTGGGTTAAGGAGTTAGATCATACCTATTTCTGAAATTCTTCCTCAGCTCAATCATATTTAGCAGTAATGCGCTGCTTTTGTTCTAAAGTGTAACTAATGTGATCTAGGAACATTTATACATTCCTCTTCTTACTTCAATCCTTACTGTAGTGTAATTCAGTATATATTCATTAGCACAGCAAATTCTGTAATGCAGATCAATTTTTTAATCAATGTGTTTTTTCCTCCATTTACTTCGACATAACTGCAATCATAGTCATCTCTAAGGCTCTGGTCAGTGAAATGTGGCAACATAACATCTCTTTGTTTAGTATTGTCTGTAGCAGCATAGTAAATTAGTGTGTTATAGTGGAAATATGATTTAGTAACTAATATCATAAATCATAACATGATTGACATATGTATGATGCCGGGATGTAAAGGCAGTTAAAAAAATCTTATTAAGTGCAGAGTCAAGGAAAGGTAATACATTTGCCTTTTACAGTGTTTTTCAGTGTGATTTTACTGTTTCACATGGAGATGATGGGACATAGTGAAACATATTGAAATGGTAAACATAAGTCTGTGTTAATTTCATTCAGAAATATAAGAAACTTTATTTCAGTGTTGGAAAAGAAAAGAACGATATTTTAAAATAGAATGTTACATTACAAATTTTCTTTTTGGCATATCTTAATTATATTTATACAATAACAATAAAAAAATTATAAGTTTTTGAAAAACACAAAAAACTTATTAATTATAAGTTTTAAATATTACAATTTAACAGAATAATCCACATACAAAATTGAAATTTAATAGAAATCTTACTATTACAATACAAAATTAAATTAAAAATTATCCCTGGAAAATCAGTTGATTTTTATTTTTACTTCGACTTTACTTTATAAAACCGTAACACTTTGAATTTTAGAAGAAAAAAATTAATAGAATTTTAAAACCTTGTACACTCCTGGATGATTTGGCTTCTGGTGTCAGTGTAGTTGTTTATCCTCTTTTGGATCCATTAGTTGATTATAGTTGACAGATCCATTGGCTTTTTATCCATTAGCATTATAACACTTTTGGATATCACTCTTTTTAATTTTACCAGCACTAACTAGCCCAATTCACTGTACAGATTTTAATTTTACCACATTTTACTTTTAATTATTTCGTTTCTTATCTAACCAAATCTAATTATACTTTACTTTTGAATTATTTAAGAATTTCTACTCGTTCGGGCATAGTAACCTCTTACAACATTTTTCAAAAAATATTACGAGTCCTCATGTGAGAGGCAGAGTGGCTTTATTTATAGCCGAAAATTCCCTTATTCTATTAACAATTTTTCTCCCATCTGGGAATTATCCCTTTTTGCCTTTATTATTTTTATTGTGCTGTTAATTAACTAATTATGGGTGCTACTCTTTGCAACCTGGAACTTGTTACTGAAGAAATCTCTTTTGTTTTTTCTTTATACAATCTAATGCTTTCCCACGGAATTTTTCTAATTTTTGATGCAATCATTTTATTCTACTCGGCGAGAGCTTGTCCTGGAACTTTGAGTGTTGATTATCGGTCCACCCGTTCATAGGTAATTCACGCTACAAGAATTTATGTATTTTGCAAATTTTACTTTTCGTCTTGAAACTTCACACAGCGTATAAGTCCGATACCTGTCACAGAAAGATTGTCCGTCTTACCATTGTTACACTTATACACACTTATTTTCACACTTTCTCAAAACATGTTTTTTAATCATTCGACCACCCTAAGATTTACACTATCTATTCGTTATATGATTTTAAGCATTATTTATCAATTTTATCTTGATATCTTTTTCCATTTACTCACCAAGGTGTTAAAACCATAACTTGCATAGATACATTAAAAATTTATTTTTGATTCTATTTTCCTTTATAACTTTAATATATTAGTTTATTAATATAGAACTAATGTGATCTAGGAACATTTATACAACACATTAATTGTATACAACATTAATCTAATTGTATACAACACATTATTCAAATCCTTTTTATTAAAATTTTATACTATTTTGAAATTTATCAATTTAAACTAATTTCTACAATATTAATTTTTCCCAAAAATTATCAATAACATTTTATTCTTATTTTCTTGTGCTTATTTTGTAAGTATCAAGATTTTTGGTTTTTTACCAATTTTGAAAATGTTTTATTTTTTAATATAGTTAATTACCTTAGAGGTTGTCCTCAGTCAGTATTATAGTTTGGCTACATTGAGTACCATACCTGCAGCTGGACAAGTAAGACCTTATAATGTGGCCACAAACAATTTTATTATTTACGTACGACGAGCCATACTCCGATTTTATATGTGTTAGTGTTGTGTTGTGTTACGTGTTTATGTGTTAGTGCGGGCCTGACGAAGCCGACAGTGTTCGGCGAAACAGTACTGTAGCTGTTTAATAATACGGACTGAGGACAACCTCTAAGGTAATTAACTATATTATATATTAAACAGTTCAAGGCAACACATTATATTTTATTTTTTACTTCAATTATATTTTGGTGTGTGTCACTTTATATAAAGTATCAGTGCTAGACATGCATTGCATACAACTTGTATTACAAATACAATATATTCTCCACAATAGTTATTTCATAATTCATCAAATATAAGATTTTTATTCAAAATTTGCTAACACACGATTCTTCTGTCAAAACTAGTCCGCAAAAATTACCTTTACCCCTGGTCATAGTACAATTTCACAGACTCGTTTCAAGGATGTAACATCATACATTTTTAAAATTTGAAGTTAGCACAAGGGACAAAAACTTTGAATGTGATTGGTCCAAAATTCAAAGCAAAAGAACCTTGAACACGATTGGTCCAATGCAAGGCAAAAGAAACTTGCATAAAATTGGTCAAGAGAAAAAGTAAAGAGAGTATGCGAAAGAAAAATAATCCGTCTAATTACCTTTAATAATTTAAAAAAGAAACAAAATTTGAGAACAAGGTAAATGATAACAAATGATCAGAGAAATGTATTGTATGTATTAATATCTTTAGTTTTAGTATAAACCTAATTAATAAGAATTGTGAACGTAAGTAAGTTGTGAACAAAGCAGAAAAATGGCTTGTTGCCAACCAAGAAACGAGGGAGATAATACAGCATCAGTCAGTCCTTGAGTAACCTTTGAAGGGTTCAGACGTATTATGTTGTTTGTGGGTTATCAAGTAGAACAATGGAAATCGTTAAAAATAAAGTTTAACTTCCGTTAAAGATGTACCGGTATTTAATAGACAATGAGTGCATAAACAGTTATTTAACAGTCTGGATTGTGTGACCAGAGCGGTCAGATGTATTATGTTTTTGTGTGTTATTAAGTATAACAATGAAAAAACCGTTAGAATGTAAGGTTTTTTGGTTTAGTAGGGACAATAGAGTTTGATTTTGATAAAAGGCATAGATAGTAAATATCAGTGTACAAAGAATTGTTAGAAATTGACTTTACGAGAGATTCTTTTGTATATTAGAACGAAGTACCATGCGGTTATTTCCAATGACTCACATGAGTCAAAGGTTTGAGCTTTGAATGTCTTCTTGACAATAGGAAAGTAAACCAATATTCAAAGTGTTAAATGTGATTGTTTTAATTTGTGAATTTTTAACCTAATGTATAAATTTGTAAAACGTGACCTGAACAATAGTGCACGTGTTTCAGTAATAATGCTGAGATGGTAATATGATAGACAAGACTGTTATTTGTGAGAAGTATCGGACAATTTATATTTAAAAGAATACTAATTTCCATTTTTGATAGACAGAAAATAAAAATGAATTCCGTAAAGCAAAGGAAGGACAATTCGAAGATATCAGTACAAAAGGAAAGAACACGAGGCAGCATCATGGCGTACTTGACAATAGAAGAAGCCAACTTCGGATTCAAAGTGTTTTCGATGAAATAATAATGTGTTTGGTATCCACGTTTAAGAAACTCTTATTTTTGAATTATGTATGAATTTAATATAGTTGTGTTATGTAATATTAGGTATAGGATCTGACTTAATGGTTGGAATTTTGACAAATACAGTAGAACCCCTCTAATCCGCCCTCGGGTGGTCCGTTACTCCGGTTAATCCGACCGTGCTCGAGCTCGCAATATTGTGCCGACTCGCCGACTTGTCGATGACTCACGGCCCGTCTGGCGCCATTCTTTCCGGTTTGTTATCGCTTTCCCGCTTCAGTGCTGTGTCATCTCTCGTGAAAAATTAAACACTACAAAGCTTTTTTACAGATTCCCCTCTGTCAAGTCTTTTGACACATTTAACCGCGTCTGAAACGAAACCAACACACGCTTCCGTATTCCCGTTTTCGTAACTCGTTCAATTTTATTTACTGTAGGTCCTATATACAGTACGTAGATCATAACCAGTCAAAGACAAGAAGAAAACTGAAAAGAAATGTTATATTTTCCATAATGTATACTAAAAAAATACATAATGATTCGTGGAAAAAAAGCGGCCCATCAAACTTTTTGCCTTTGTATGTCTGCTATACCGACGGGTGCCAATGTCGCGGAGTTTTTACGCCGCCGACAATGGGATACCGCTATCGACAAAGTCGTTTGGCTCGCCGCCGCTTTGGTGTTTCAATTACAATTTATTTTCAGAAACTCTCATCCAACTAGTACAGTACGATATAGGCCGGTTAACAGAAGTTCGACTGTACTTGCAAAGTTTATATATAGACTTTATTATATAGACTTTTAAAAGTTTATATATCACTTATTTCACTTTTAAAAAATCTGTTTATATAATATGTAATAAATATTGACTTTTTTCGGATAATCCGACCTTTTTTGCATTCTGACCATGCCCCCTGTTCCGACGGTGACGGATTAGAGGGTAAAGCCTTATATTTTAAACTATTATAAAAGCATCTTTATAAATTCTTTTGATAATCAAATAAAATAATATAACTTGCTTTTATACAATTCTTATTACAATTAATTTTTTTTTTTGTAAGTTGCAACAAAGAAATAACGTCAGTAAATAAACTCTATTCAAATTTTTTATCACTATCTTTTAAATAAGAGAAAATTGATAGGATGCATTAAAGTAAGATATTGAATATGACAATTCAAACTCTATATCTGTTTATCATGAATATATTATGTTAATAAAGTTATGTACTATTTCAGCACAAAAAAGGACTTCTGATTTTTAACAATATTCTACTTAAGTACACTGTTAAAAGAACTTTACGACCCTAGAGATTTCAAACGTAAATTTAAATTTTTAATATTATAATTTGTTAAATATTGAGTTACCATGGCGCCCAACTTTAATAGCACTTAGCTATCTTTTATAAATATTAAAATACAACACCTTCTTTTAATTAAATTGTTTCAAGGAGCAAAATTAACTATGCTTTATCCAAACCTTGCATTAAATTTATATTTTGGTTTTTGACCAAAATAAAATCCCATACGTTTTTCTTTATAGGACAAATTTTACCAATTTTTTTGACTGAGGATATGACTTGGTTGATGTATGGAAGCATGAAGATTCTCCCGATGAAAAACTCAAATCCCTTCAGTATACTGATTTGTTCTGTGAAGCATCACCTTTCTATTCCAATGTAGCTGAGGCCATCAGATCAGCTTGACACTTCTAGCAACAACATGTTCTATTGAACGTTCTTTTAGTACATTGCACCAATTGAAGACAAAGAATGCTACTAAGTGGACTTTGTATGCTAAACGTTGACAGAATACAGTACTGAGTTTATTTATCTAGTAATCAACAAATTTTTTCAACAGTCATGAAGATTGAAGTTTTTGTTTGCTGAATGATGTAAAGCTAATTTTTTGTATTCATTTTATGGTGTTTTTCCTTTGTTTAATAATTCTTTTCAAGTGCAGCTACCCCAACCTGGCGCCCATAAAGGCATATCTTGAAAATGTGGTTTCTGTATCACAGGTAAATTCTCAAGAAACTAAACATTTATATTTATTAGATGTCAACCATGTTAATACAGTAATGGTTTTCCACAAGGATCAGTACTTGGCCCATCTTTTATATGAATCACATAATATCAATGAACATGACTAAGTAATTGACTACCGGTATTGAAAGTTTACAATCCTGGTTGTTTTTTATAAACCTGTGTTTAATAATTTTACCAGTAGAGGTAAACACACAGTAAATAATTCTACTGTTGAGGTTATGAGCAAAACGTAAAATCCTATTGACGGTACTTTTTTTTCTGGGTGTGCAAAATGACAAAACTTAAAATTGGAAACATCACATGTATTCTTTATTAAAAACTTTAAATAAAGTTTCATATGATCCAAGATCAATCAAAATTTGTTGCCATTGAATATGGTCTGAATAGTTTATTTTGTTTACTTCCATTCTCTTTTAAAATATGGCATAATGTTTTTGGGAATTTCCACTTTGAATGATTTTATTTTTAGGAACCAGAAGAGAGTCTAGTGTTAAGTTCGAGGTTATACCATGCAAGACTGTTTTACAAAGTTGAATATTTTACCTTTTCCATCCGGAATTACCAAAACTTTAGAGTAGAAAAATTAACTTTAAGCAAGACTTCAAGGAGTAAATTTTACCACTGTAAAGTTTCATGTCAGGCATACATAAATGAAAAAAATGAAGGACTTCCAGAAATTTTTATTGAGTTTTTTTTTTTTTGTTCTATAGCAGACTACATGGGCAAGATATAGTAGTAACAATAATTTTAACATGTTTTACAAATTCTTGTTTTTTATATTTTTATAAATTATTATTAAAATGATTTTATAGGTTTATTACTCTCTGCCTGTAATTTTAATGTTTTGTACATGACTTTGTGTTGTAATTTATATATTATTTTGATTGAAATGTAATAAAAGCCTATTTTGTAAATTTGAATTGTATTTTTTTAAAATTTGTTTGCTGAATATGTTATTTTTAATTTAGTAGCAAGACACATTTAAATTAAATTAAAGACGTTTGCTATACAATTTATTACTCTCTGAAGCATCAATAGATAATAAATGTATTAAAATTCCAAAACTTATATTCTCATGATAAAAAATTCACAAGTTGAATATATACACAATATAATCAAAACATTGTACAAAATAAAAGTATAATGTTTTGTTTTGCAAAAATGGCCAAAACTATTAATCGTAGCAAATAATTAATAACTAATTTAAGCACCATTCAGTATTTTTTTTTATGCTAAAATATATTTAAATTGATATATAACTCAAATAACAAATTAAGATGCATTTTTTAAACTTATACAATTTTAAAATTTAGACAGATGTGTCACAAATTTATTTGGCTTACGAACTCGACTGAGATAATTTAAGTGATACATTTTTCTAAGTTTAACTCACATTAAACTGGTTCGACTATTATTATGCTCTCAGGAAAAAATATATGTGTGTGTATATATATAATCCTATATATTAATGTACAACTTTAATTTTTGGAGTTCCACTGGGATGATTTTTATATTTGTAGGATTTATTCTGTAGTTTCAAAAAAAAACTAAATTTAAATTATCTATTATCAGTTTTGAACAATTAGAGTATACAGTTTCCTCCATATGAAACAAGATGGTCACTTTTTACAATTTTTTTAAAATGGTTAGATATCTTTGGAGTTCCAATGGACCGATTTTCAATTTTTGTTAAAATAAAGGAATAATGCTGTAATTTTTACAAAACAAATATGTAATTTGAATTACTTATCAATCCTTTTGAATAATTATTAGAGTTTTCAGTTTCCTCCATAACAAATAACTTGTTGGAAATCATGTACATTTGAGTAAATATTAGGCAGCTATTGCTGGAGTTCCACTGGAACAAATTATCATGATTATTTTTCTATATATAAGCTAATTTTGTAGATTTACATACACACAAATATAATAATAATTAAAATCTACTAGTGCATAACTTTTGCATAATATCAATTATTAATATACCAAGTTTTGTCTTGAGAGATATTTAAAGCATTATAATGTTTTGATTTCACAGCTGTTTCCATATTTCTTTTTAAGTTTGTGGTTATGTTTATATATTTAAAAAATATATACACAGTATGAACAGTTATATTTTATTAACACGTTCACTGCTGGTGACTCGAATCCAAGTCACAGCGAGGATAACACCTCTAACGTGTGACTAGGATCCGACTCATACTACAGTGCCTTTTATTTGTGTTTGTAACTTTTAAATATAACTGAATTTATATTTAATAATATAGTGAAGCTATCTGAAAATATAAAAGTTATATTCTTTTGAACTTGAAGAGTTCCATAAAGTATTTATTTATTGTTAAGATTGAATTTTATTATTGATTTGCTCGACTTAAGGGCGCCAGATGTGTTAACATCAATTTAAAAAAAAAATGAATTTAAATATTTAAATCTCAGGGTGTGGTTCTTTTAAAGGTGTACTTCACAGTGATTTCTGGTTAATGGAATGAGTAACACTTGAACTGAAATTTTAACAAACATTTATTAAAAAACACAATTATTTTCATACAGTGACATTTATATATATAGACATATCCTGAAAACAGACATAAATATTATTTTAATTAATTGAACTTATCTTTTTGTTTATCTGTCTCTGAAGGAGAACTGATTTATTGTTTCATGAGTTTAAGATTTACTTTATGTTGCAACAGAATTTTAGTTAAACGATTTTATTAATATAAAATCAAATGAAAGCATTTACTTTTCTTTTTCTATCAAATTCGTTTTCCTTGTATAAGGATAAATGTGTCATTAGACAGCCATTAGTTATATTTATAAAAAGAAGTTACGATTTTCTACAATTCAAAATTATATTATAGAATTAAAAAACTAAACATGTTAAATTTTTATATTACAACAGAATAAATGTGTGTGTTATTTAACACAAGTTACCAGTACAGTTTCACATAGTTTATCACTTAACGTGTTCCTTGTCGCCCTTAGCGATGAGGTCGTCCTGTCCCTGATGAGATTGTCTGTGCACCTTACGAAGGTCTGTAAGAAGAAAGTCTATTAATACTCGATACGATCTCACGATTCGTAACTGTTCGTTATTCAATCGCATTGTCATAGCACACGCTAAATACTAATTGTCTGTTCACGTGGAAACATCTAACCAATTTTATTGTTCAAACAGCGATTTTAACACACTATGTCCATTCTTTCCACTAAAAGTCTTGGAACTATATTCAACTCGATAAACATATTACATAGCACTCCAAACTAGACTTAGAAAACACATCTTTTATCATCTCCACGTTTATTACATTAACTCTCAAAATACGACCGTTCAGTTCAACACTCCCAACTGGACTGATCTAGCAATTTGCCACGAGATGACTTACTTCCGAAAAAGTCCTTTCCGGTCACACTGTCACTGCCATAATTATTTTACATATATCATCGCATAAATCAAAATTCACATATAAAGAAATTAAACATTCGCAAATGTTTATGTTGTACTAATACTAAACATGTTTATTTATTTTTAGCCTTGAAAATCTATTTTTTCTTTATAAATGAGTTTACTAGTTTTAATTTATTATTTGAATCTTTTATCTCTATGGTTTAACCGCGTCTTTTAAATAAGTTAATATTAAGATCTGACTTTTCACACTGTTACAAAAAACCCCACAAAGATTTGTATTATAATACAAGTATTGTAACACAAATCTTTCTATATATATAAATTTCAAATCGAGAGAAAAAAAAAAATAATTTTTTAATAGATTTTCAAAACTTTTCATTTCAGAAGCTAAGGACTTCATAAAAAAAAATAAGTATCACTAGCATACTTAATTTAAGAAAGATTCTTTTTTCTTATAAAAACTAAAAAATCTATTTACCAAATCCTACTTTACTATCTTAATTTGTTAACGTTATCATAACTCATCAAAAATAACTATAAATCCATTAGCGCTAATCCTTATCTCTATTTATACAATAAAACCCATCATCAGTTTCTTTTTCAACAGCAGTTGACTGAAACTTTCCCATCAACATTTTTTGTTGACCGGATCCTGTCACTCAAAATCTTATCTTCCAGACAGCCGTCTGTATATTTTCCTGCCATCTAGCATTTCCTTTCCCACACTTTTCTCTTTTGCCAAGACGAAATTTCTACATCTTTTATAAAAATCTACATCCATCTTTCACTATCCATCTGAATCATTTTTCAACTAAACACAATTAAAATTTTAAAATTTCTCATTATTAATTAACATTATTACAAAATTATTTATTTATTACTCAAAATTACTTCAATTCACCTTAAAACTTTTCAATTATCATCTTATATTATTATTTATTTTAGTTTAAATCCAATAATTATTTATTCTTTATCAATTCTCAATTACTCTTTGTCTCGCTGGGATAAAATGTTAACTACTGATTTTACAATTACTAAAAACTCCTCTCTTCTACTTAGTACTCAAAAAAAAATATAACATCATTATTACAAAAAAAAATATTAACTTACAAAACTCATCTATTTATTTCAAGATTACCTCTTTACAATTGTTTTATCTCTCAGTATCCTATCTTAAAATTATTTCCATCTTATCTTTCATATTTTAATAATTAAAGTTGCACTAATCCTCAAAAAACCTCTTTATCATTCATATTTGTGTAGCCCACGCAGGTTACCTACATCATTTATATAAATAATCTCTTTATCTCAACGTAGCTTCCTTTAAAAAATCATAATAATCGTCGTTTATTCGTAGAATTCCTCAAATCTCCCTTTATTTCATTAAAATCGTCGCATATTTCCTTTATTTCATCGCAGCACTCAAAAAACCTCTTAAAACTTAAAAATTAACCATCAATGCAACTTAACTACCTTGTTTATAAAAGCTTCTTAACAGAACAACCTCATTTTAAATACCACTTTACTCAATACTTCTGTAAAGCCATCATCTTCTTATAAAACTCAAAAAATCTCTCATTTAAACTACTTCATATTAAAATCTTCTTAATCATCTATTACTTGTATACAAAAACTTCAAAAAAAATAAAATTTACATTATTTCCCAGCTAACACCTTATTTCATCAAAATCATCAAACACCTTCATTAAATAACTTCTCACAATCATCTATTATTTCAAATTCAATTATTATTTATTTAAAAAAAACGTTACTTATTTATCTTTTCTATAAATTTCATTAAAATTTCTCCAATTATTATTAGTTTACCACCTTTCCTTTAAAAATCAAAAACTTAACCTCCTTTATTCATTATTTAACATCAAAAAACATAAAAAACTTTATTATTATTTGTCTTGGCAAATACTCGCATAGATTCTCAAACTTTAACCAACTATTTTTCATTTTCCATCCAATAATCACTTAAAACTAACAACTTTTCATATCATATTATCAATAATCCTTAATATTTATAAACATCAAAAAACATACAACTTATCGTTTTACAACTTAACATCTAATTACCTATTCTAATCTGCTAATCAACATTTTTACAATTTTATAAAACTTTTCGTTTTATTTCATAAAAACTCTCCTTTTGTCACGTCCGGTTTAATCTCGTATATACAGATTGATCGCGTCTGCATACCCTACAATTTGTTTTCAATCAACATCTGTCTAAATTTTTTATTACATGAAATTTTTTCATGTAATAATGTCACCATTATTTATTATGCATTTTTACTTCTTACTTTCCCCCACCACAGCCCTTCTGACCGCCTACTTTATACCATGCATACTTCTAATTGCACTTTGGACTCTTACACAAAGTAACATGTTGTGACGTTGAAATGTGCAATGGTTGAATGCAATATCCCTACTTGATTCAAGATAAAGCCCAGAACACATCCCTATTTCACAACACGCCCTCTATGCAGTCCCGAAATTGCCTCATTTTTACAAATAAAACAATTCCTTTTTTACTACATAAACTCCTGCCTCCTCCCAAAGTGTTCATGTACTCCTTAAATGCATTTACACGAAGAAAATTTTAAAATTCATAAAAAATTTTCATTCAAATCGTATCATCCGAAGTTGAAATAATGTTTATTTTTTACCAATCTTATTGCTAGCATCGTCGATTTTTTGTTTATGTACTCCTTTCTACATATTATTATTCAGATTCAAAAAGAAAATTTTATTTTTAAAATTTATTCTAAGTTCTTTACTTAGAATTTTACATTTAATTCTGTAAAAGTTATTCAAGTAATCAACTTTTATTCTATTTACTTTAATCAATACCAATTATCCTTTATTTAAACATTTTTTATTTGAAAACGCAAATTAATTTATAATTATAAACCAAAAGTTTTTTATTTTTCAGAACAGTATTTTCGTAACACCCTGTATTAGTCTCTATGCTATACGCAAAGGAATTTTAGGCCTGGTTGAGAGATAAACAACTTTCCCCTCCTTATGAGGCAATATATCTTTATCTGTTTACTGATAAGGAATTGACTATGAAATCTTTTTAGCTCCAATACGGTCTGCAGATGAATCTCAACTCTTCATTATTGAATATTCAACATTGAATCTACCTACTTAATATTAAATATTATTTCCTCAACACTACTGATGACTCACATCTAAAGTCATACAAATCTTTCCTTCTAATCAATCTGTTATCGTCACGTTTTCTAAATATTATTTCTTCTATAAACATATAAAGTTGTTTACTGCTATAATCCAGCGTCTTTACTTTAACAAATACTGAAACCTTTCTTAAACTAAAACTTCTAACATTTTACGCTTGGCTTATAATTATTTTCTATATTTCTGTCTTAGCTTACAAAATTTATTAGTACACACAAATTATTAATATTCATAACTCTTAATTATTTATTATCAAACTTAAACTTATTTATTAACAAAACTCTTATTCTATTACAGTAATATTATTTTTCAAAACCAAGTCCGTGTGTCATTATAAAAATGTCTTTACATTATTATTTATTCATTCCAAATTCAATCTATTACAACAATTATAAATTATCTATTTTTTTACGATGGTTTCCCGATTGGTGAAAGATTTTAAAGTACATGATTGAATTTTTTAACACACTTTTAATGTTAAATACTACTTCTGGCTTAGAGATCTGTTCTAGGCTAGATCTTGCAAATGACCCTTCCTCAACAAAAGATTCCCCTTTGTTGACACTACACTTTTGTGTTGACGAAAACCTTTTCTCTTTCTCTTTCTCAGACATACCATCACCCCTCCTTCTCCCAAACATCTCAGAATTTAATGACCTACATTTGTCAGCTGTCAGTTTAGGCATTCTCACCCCACCATTTTTGTATATTACTGCAAAGCCTTCTTTTACTATTTCTACATTTTTACTTTCAAAATTATATTCAAAGTTACTTTTTTCACAAAAACTTTTAATTTCTTGCTCTTGGATTCTAAAAACATTCCTAAATTTTAACATTATATTACTTTCAAAATCTACAGTCTTATAATACACTTGTCTTTTAAAATAAACAGCTGATTCCTTAGTTATAATATTATTTATTCCTGCATTATTTTTTGAATTATTTATATCTATTTCAACCCCACCAGACACATTACTTTCAACATTATTTGTTGTTTCTAGATTTACATTGTCACCTAACCAATTATTTATCATTTTAGGAATTTCTTGAACATAGTCATTCACACAATTGTCCTTTATTATTATCAACTCATTTGACATGTTATTTATTTCATTAAAACTGTTAATTTCAATTTCAGCTATTGCTTGATTTAAATTGTTATCTAAATTATTAATATTTTCTATCAAAGCACCTTCTACATTATTTATCAGTTCAAATTCTACTTTTTTCTCACAATAGCTTACTTCAATTTCTACTTTATTATTAATTTCCCTTACATTAATTTCCATTTTAAGATTCTGTTCTAATTTTACATAATCTGGTTTTAATTCAACCCTCATTTCTTCAAATTTTTTACACATTGCTTCTTTTACGTTTAAATTATCTTGTCTTAACTCTAATTTCGCCTGTTTTAAGTCATTGTCTATTTTATCTAATTTAGCATTATTCTGTTCAAGTTTAACATTGAAATTTTCCAGCTTAGTATTAATTTCTAGCTTATTTTGATCAAATTTATTATTAAAGTCATCAAATTTATTATTTAAATCTTGCTTCAAATCTACATTATTTTGTTTTGTTTCTAACCTACTCTGATTAATTTCTTTTTTTGATTCTAAGCTACTTTGTTCAAACCTTTTTATATCCTTTCTCATTTCTATCAGCATTTCTATCATAAACGCCTCACTTTGAGATTTTTTACCTTCATCTAACCTATTTGGTTCAATTACCCTAACCTGTTCAATTACACTAACCTGTTCATCCTTTAGATTATTATTATTAGTACCCTCCATTTTAATTATTATTATTATTAGTCTTTAGTTTTAAATTTAAATTTTAATTACCAAAATCATCATCCTAACCTATTCACTATTATTAACGATTATTATTACTGTATCCATTTAAATTTATTTTACTTAACACAACAGAATCTATTACTTAACCAACACAAAATTTTAAGAGAATCTTTCTTATTATTATTGATAGAGTCCTTACCTTGATTTTAAGTGTTCTCATTACCAAAATCACTGTTTATTTCGACCATAAACGCCCAACAGTTGGTGCGACATTTGTAACTTTTAATTACAACTGAATTTATATTTAATAATATAGTGAAGCTATCTGAAAATATAAAAGTTATATTCTTTTGAACTTGAAGAGTTCCATAAAGTATTTATTTATTGTTAAGATTGAATTTAATTATTGATTTGCTCGACTTAAGGGCGCCAGATGTGTTAACATCAATTTAAAAAAAATGAATTTAAATATTTAAATCTCAGGGTGTGGTTCTTTTAAAGGTGTACTTCACAGTGATTTCTGGTTAATGGAATGAGTAACACTTGAACTGAAATTTTAACAAACATTTATTAAAAAACACAATTATTTTCATACAGTGACATTTATATATATAGACATATCCTGAAAACAGACATAAATATTATTTTAATTAATTGAACTTATCTTTTTGTTTATCTGTCTCTGAAGGAGAACTGATTTATTGTTTCATGAGTTTAAGATTTACTTTATGTTGCAACAGAATTTTAGTTAAACGATTTTATTAATATAAAATCAAATGAAAGCATTTACTTTTCTTTTTCTATCAAATTCGTTTTCCTTGTATAAGGATAAATGTGTCATTAGACAGCCATTAGTTATATTTATAAAAAGAAGTTACGATTTTCTACAATTCAAAATTATATTATAGAATTAAAAAACTAAACATGTTAAATTTTTATATTACAACAGAATAAATGTGTGTGTTATTTAACACAAGTTACCAGTACAGTTTCACATAGTTTATCACTTAACGTGTTCCTTGTCGCCCTTAGCGATGAGGTCGTCCTGTCCCTGATGAGATTGTCTGTGCACCTTACGAAGGTCTGTAAGAAGAAAGTCTATTAATACTCGATACGATCTCACGATTCGTAACTGTTCGTTATTCAATCGCATTGTCATAGCACAGCTAAATACTAATTGTCTGTTCACGTGGAAACATCTAACCAATTTTATTGTTCAAACAGCGATTTTAACACACTATGTCCATTCTTTCCACTAAAAGTCTTGGAACTATATTCAACTCGATAAACATATTACATAGCACTCCAAACTAGACTTAGAAAACACATCTTTTATCATCTCCACGTTTATTACATTAACTCTCAAAATACGACCGTTCAGTTCAACACTCCCAACTGGACTGATCTAGCAATTTGCCACGAGATGACTTACTTCCGAAAAAGTCCTTTCCGGTCACACTGTCACTGCCATAATTATTTTACATATATCATCGCATAAATCAAAATTCACATATAAAGAAATTAAACATTCGCAAATGTTTATGTTGTACTAATACTAAACATGTTTATTTATTTTTAGCCTTGAAAATCTATTTTTTCTTTATAAATGAGTTTACTAGTTTTAATTTATTATTTGAATCTTTTATCTCTATGGTTTAACCGCGTCTTTTAAATAAGTTAATATTAAGATCTGACTTTTCACACTGTTACAAAAAACCCCACAAAGATTTGTATTATAATACAAGTATTGTAACACAAATCTTTCTATATATATAAATTTCAAATCGAGAGAAAAAAAAATATAATTTTTTAATAGATTTTCAAAACTTTTCATTTCAGAAGCTAAGGACTTCATAAAAAAAAATAAGTATCACTAGCATACTTAATTTAAGACAGATTCTCTTTTCTTATAAAAACTAAAAAATCTATTTACCAAATCCTACTTTACTATCTTAATTTGTTAACGTTATCATAACTCATCAAAAATAACTATAAATCCATTAGCGCTAATCCTTATCTCTATTTATACAATAAAACCCATCATCAGTTTCTTTTTCAACAGCAGTTGACTGAAACTTTCCCATCAACATTTTTTGTTGACCGGATCCTGTCACTCAAAATCTTATCTTCCAGACAGCCGTCTGTATATTTTCCTGCCATCTAGCATTTCCTTTCCCACACTTTTCTCTTTTGCCAAGACGAAATTTCTACATCTTTTATAAAAATCTACATTCATCTTTCACTATCCATCTGAATCATTTTTCAACTAAACACAATTAAAATTTTAAAATTTCTCATTATTAATTAACATTATTACAAAATTATTTATTTATTACTCAAAATTACTTCAATTCACCTTAAAACTTTTCAATTATCATCTTATATTATTATTTATTTTAGTTTAAATCCAATAATTATTTATTCTTTATCAATTCTCAATTACTCTTTGTCTCGCTGGGATAAAATGTTAACTACTGATTTTACAATTACTAAAAACTCCTCTCTTCTACTTAGTACTAAAAAAAAAATATAACATCATTATTACAAAAAAAAATATTAACTTACAAAACTCATCTATTTATTTCAAGATTACCTCTTTACAATTGTTTTATCTCTCAGTATCCTATCTTAAAATTATTTCCATCTTATCTTTCATATTTTAATAATTAAAGTTGCACTAATCCTCAAAAAACCTCTTTATCATTCATATTTGTGTAGCCCACGCAGGTTACCTACATCATTTATATAAATAATCTCTTTATCTCAACGTAGCTTCCTTTAAAAAATCATAATAATCGTCGTTTATTCGTAGAATTCCTCAAATCTCCCTTTATTTCATTAAAATCGTCGCATATTTCCTTTATTTCATCGCAGCACTCAAAAAACCTCTTAAAACTTAAAAATTAACCATCAATGCAACTTAACTACCTTGTTTATAAAAGCTTCTTAACAGAACAACCTCATTTTAAATACCACTTTACTCAATACTTCTGTAAAGCCATCATCTTCTTATAAAACTCAAAAAATCTCTCATTTAAACTACTTCATATTAAAATCTTCTTAATCATCTATTACTTGTATACAAAAACTTCAAAAAAAATAAAATTTACATTATTTCCCAGCTAACACCTTATTTCATCAAAATCATCAAACACCTTCATTAAATAACTTCTCACAATCATCTATTATTTCAAATTCAATTATTATTTATTTAAAAAAAACGTTACTTATTTATCTTTTCTATAAATTTCATTAAAATTTCTCCAATTATTATTAGTTTACCACCTTTCCTTTAAAAATCAAAAACTTAACCTCCTTTATTCATTATTTAACATCAAAAAACATAAAAAACTTTATTATTATTTGTCTTGGCAAATACTCGCATAGATTCTCAAACTTTAACCAACTATTTTTCATTTTCCATCCAATAATCACTTAAAACTAACAACTTTTCATATCATATTATCAATAATCCTTAATATTTATAAACATAAAAAAACATACAACTTATCGTTTTACAACTTAACATCTAATTACCTATTCTAATCTGCTAATCAACATTTTTACAATTTTATAAAACTTTTCGTTTTATTTCATAAAAACTCTCCTTTTGTCACGTCCGGTTTAATCTCGTATATACAGATTGATCGCGTCTGCATACCCTACAATTTGTTTTCAATCAACATCTGTCTAAATTTTTTATTACATGAAATTTTTTCATGTAATAATGTCACCATTATTTATTATGCATTTTTACTTCTTAATTTCCCCCACCACAGCCCTTCTGACCGCCTACTTTATACCATGCATACTTCTAATTGCACTTTGGACTCTTACACAAAGTAACATGTTGTGACGTTGAAATGTGCAATGGTTGAATGCAATATCCCTACTTGATTCAAGATGAAGCCCAGAACACATCCCTATTTCACAACACGCCCTCTATGCAGTCCCGAAATTGCCTCATTTTTACAAATAAAACAATTCCTTTTTTACTACATAAACTCCTGCCTCCTCCCAAAGTGTTCATGTACTCCTTAAATGCATTTACACGAAGAAAATTTTAAAATTCATAAAAAATTTTCATTCAAATCGTATCATCCGAAGTTGAAATAATGTTTATTTTTTACCAATCTTATTGCTAGCATCGTCGATTTTTTGTTTATGTACTCCTTTCTACATATTATTATTCAGATTCAAAAAGAAAATTTTATTTTTAAAATTTATTCTAAGTTCTTTACTTAGAATTTTACATTTAATTCTGTAAAAGTTATTCAAGTAATCAACTTTTATTCTATTTACTTTAATCAATACCAATTATCCTTTATTTAAACATTTTTTATTTGAAAACGCAAATTAATTTATAATTATAAACCAAAAGTTTTTTATTTTTCAGAACAGTATTTTCGTAACACCCTGTATTAGTCTCTATGCTATACGCAAAGGAATTTTAGGCCTGGTTGAGAGATAAACAAGTTATAAAAGTCTTGGAACTATATTCAACTCGATAAACATATTACATAGCACTCCAAACTAGACTTAGAAAACACATCTTTTATCATCTCCACGTTTATTACATTAACTCTCAAAATACGACCGTTCAGTTCAACACTCCCAACTGGACTGATCTAGCAATTTGCCACGAGATGACTTACTTCCGAAAAAGTCCTTTCCGGTCACACTGTCACTGCCATAATTATTTTACATATATCATCGCATAAATCAAAATTCACATATAAAGAAATTAAACATTCGCAAATGTTTATGTTGTACTAATACTAAACATGTTTATTTATTTTTAGCCTTGAAAATCTATTTTTTCTTTATAAATGAGTTTACTAGTTTTAATTTATTATTTGAATCTTTTATCTCTATGGTTTAACCGCGTCTTTTAAATAAGTTAATATTAAGATCTGACTTTTCACACTGTTACATGTTTAGTACATGTTTAGCAATTATGGTGAGAGGGTCTTTACATCGTCTGCTATTTAAGTGTCAATTTTAGTTCTTTTTTGCGTTTACCGTTTTTAATTATCATTTTTTGTGACTATTGCAGTTACTGATGTTGTAGTATAGTGAATTATTCGTGAAAATAAGCGTGTTTATTGTATATAATATTAGATTTTAGTTCGTTTTTAGCTGATGGTAAATGTTGCTGATGACCATGACTTGAGTGATGACAATTACACTAGTAGTAGTTCTGAAGATTCGATACGGAGAGTGATGAAACAGTTTTAATCACTGTATGGTCTAATCAAACTGCCGGACTAAAACAAATAGTTTTTTCAAAAGAAAACAAATAACTTGTTCTTTAGCCTGAAAATAACAGACTAATTTATTGGTTCATTCTTTTAATTAACAAACCATTCTTAGAAAATATTTGTAAGGAAACCAACAAATACGCACTTGAACTGTTTTGTGAACCGAGCATAACTGAACAGTCACCGGTCACAAAATGGAAAGAGATTACTGTTCTGGAGTTGAAGATATGTTTAGGCCTTCTTCTTTACATAGGAACAATCCGCCTAAACCGACTACAAGATTATTGGAAAAAAACCCTATCTCTTTGACTTGTCACCTTTCCTAAAGTTCATGAGCTGTTACCAATTCTTAAACCTTTGCGATCTGAAGGCCAGTAGTAGTGGCCACAACGCAGTCAGTAGCCACTCAGAATTATTTCTGCATAAATTGGTTCCAGCGGTCGGATGGCCAGCTGTACTGGCCACGCTCCACTTCGCGTCAACTCGGCATTCATAATGGCGGCTTACTCCCGGCAGCTTGGAATTGTTTTCACTGAAAACCTGCAATGTTATAATGGTTGCCACAGATCTTGACCGATGAATCGGCGCTACTAACCATTCTGAAATAGCGAACCAGCACCAGCGGTCCACGCATCAGGCTATAATATGGAAAAACGGAGTAATCCAGAGCGCAGAGCGCGTTGTCGTTTACACGTTCCTAGACATCTTGAGAATAATAAAACTACAATGAAACTTATCCCTTAACTAACTCGGTGTTGAATAATCCCTTAACTAACTTGGCACATCTCTCAGACACCTTGGTGTTTTTTGGGTTAAAAAAATACAAAAAATATACAAAGACCGTTTTTATTGAATCAAAACAATAGTAACAATAGACTTTTAGATTACGGAAACATATTTCTCGACTATTTTACATTTTTGTGTGTTATTCTTATATTAATTAAAAAAAAATAGCATAAAAACTTTTTTTAAATCTCCATCATGATTGAGCTTGAATAACAAACATACCTAAATAAAACAAACCTATTATGAAAAATTTTCTTACTGCTAAAAGTTTCACAAAAATTCTAACTTACAGTTTCAGACGTCAGTCATACCATTTCAAGTCTTTAGCTTAGTCCTCAGTTTGAAAGCAGTTCTTGCAAACTTTTTTCGAACATTCAAGGCAGATTGGTGCTGCACATGTTTGACATGGGTATTTCGTCCTTTTCTTCAGCCGAGGTGATCATGTGGAGCACGTTTTTCTAGGTTCGAAGAACTCAGGAATGCTCGGATCATCTTGATCTTCGTGTTTGAGTATCATTTTTATTGTTGAGAGCAATTGGCGCGACAAGAATTTTGAATTTTCCGTCATGTGAGGATGAGTCAAGCTGTTTGCCAAGGTCTTCATGTACTCGAATCGGGTCAGTCTTGTGTCTTTGTGTCTTTGTAGCTCTGGTAAAGAATGTAACTGTTCACACCACATCCGACATCAACAAGGGTAAAAAATACCACCATGGGCCAACGCCGGGTTCTTCGACTTGAAGTGTAATTTGCACATTTCTGATCCACTCCATCTACTCCTCCTTTTGTGAAATTATAAAAAGCTATAATTTCTGGCTTCCCTGAAGGTTCATCTACTTCATGTGCATGAGGCATTGAGGAAATCAAAATAACTGCTTTAGACTGCTTTGGTACATAAGAGAGAAGAGTGAGGTCATCAGTGAAGCCATATAAGCTTGGTTTGAATTCGGGTGGAATCTCGGTATTATTTTGTTTCATAGTTCCAACATATGTTAAATTACGCTTAAGCAGCTCCAGTAAGGTGAAGAATATTAAAATTAAGCAGCTCGTTTGCAAGCTCAATTGAGCTGAACCAATTGTCGGCTGTGATATTTCTTCTTGTGTCTTCTACAGGTTTTGCCAACTTGATTACCGCTTGTGAAGGAATTAGAAGACTTTTTTCACCTTCTGATAAGCCTTGTCCATTGCTCCCTTTTCCAGAATAAATTTACAGGTTGTAGACATATTGTGTTCGAGCATCTGTCATGCACATAATTTTGATGCCATATTTGGCATGTTTTTTTGGGATATAAATTTTAAATCTGCATCGTCCACAGAAAGGGGCCAGGATCTCATTCACACATAAAGTTGGTCCTGGAGAGTACACTTGCTGCGAGTTTGCAGTAAATTTTGCAAAAATTGATGAAATAGCTGCTGTTGGATCCTCAGCCTTTCTTTCATCCCGGTCATCAATATTGTTGAACCGTAGAGCCAGCAGTAAGAATATGAACCTGTCCGTGTCATGGTACATCGAAAAATATCCAGGCCTGTTCCATCAGTTGCAAAGAAACTGTCAATGGACTCATTGCTGGATTTGAAAATCGCCGTATAAATCAGAAGCCCAATAAATGCTTTTAGTTCGCCCATTACCAAATCTGATAAAAATACGGTTGAGGTTTTGTGTAGTTACTTCTGATGGATGAAATCTTTTTATTAGTCCACTGCAGGATTCTTCAAGAATATCATTTGTAAATAAAAGTCCCCAAATTTCTTGAACCGATAGATTAGTTCATAATTGCTTTGCGGGGGCTTTCAGTCCAGGTAGTTGTAGAACTATGTTGTGTTTTCTTGTTTTACCAACTGGTTTGTGCACTTTTCTCCATTTGAACTGTTCCTTATTTTTTACCTTTTTCCCATGGAAAAACTCCTTAGACTCGTCTTTGTCCTCCCCACTACCTTCGACAACTTCTTGTTCTGATTCAGAGTCATGTTCACTATCAATATCAAACTCTGGGTCTTTATCACTATCATATGGATCAGGTTCAGAAGGGTTTTCCAAAACTCCCAAAACAAAGTTATCAAAATTGACATCTGTAGGCACAGCAGTCAAAACTGGTCGTCCATGCGACGGGCCTAGTAAGTTTTCAAATGATTCCTCCATACTGCACTCAAAACCGATAATTTTTGCACTGTAACACTCAATATTCACATAATAACATCGAAAATCGCACTAAAAAGCACAGTCAAAACACAGTCGCACAACAGACTTCGCACATCTGAGACGGAATTCGTGACTAACTCGCAAAAAAGAACTATAGCGGGGGTACTAGCAGGCAAACAAAAACAAGACCTTTACTGCTCAAGGACAATGAACCAACTGAGGAATAGGTGGGGGTGAGGATCAACGGAAACATGTTGCAGCAAAAATATACAGGTTTTTAATTTTGCATACGTCTCCTAGACGTACCAAGTCAGTCAAGGGTTATATATGCCTTTCTGCATGAATTTCCGCATACAACGGTATAAATATATTTTAGTTTTAAAATAATGTGTAGTTTTTAATAACGAAAAATATTAGAAAGTTGAAACAAAATTACATGAAAAAGTCAGTAAGCGAGAACTTTTTTTATTTTTGTGCTAGAAACAAACTTCCAGCGAGAAAGTTGTAGCAGATTAGTTGATCTTAAAAATGTATTCGAAAATATTTTTATAGAACTTCTAGTTTGTTCAATACTCCGATGTAAATAACCACTATGTTCAGTTCTACACGCACCGCAGTCACGGTTTACAAAATTGACATGAAAATTACAAATAATAGTGTTAAAATTATGAAACCTGATAAAAATGTTTGTAAATCACCCTCATATACGCCATTGAAAATTGAAGCGGATACGTTTAATAGGTATTTATAATAATAATCGTCTGAAGTTGAGAACACAGACGATGAGTTTCACAATTTTTAACTCAAAAATTGTGAAAAATCACTGTTTTTTCAAGATATAAATTATAACAAGTTATGTAAAAAGTTGAACCTCCGTAATATAACATTTGACAATATTTCCTTTAATTTGATAGGTCACTCGTCAAAATTGAACTGGCCGTTTCGGAGGTGTGATATCGTAAACTCGGGTATACATAATTTGTTCACCAACATTAGTTGTGACATTGGAAAACCAATGTTTTTAGGAAAGTATCCACACTCCTCCCCTTGCCTAACCCAGCGCTTGCCAAACCATCAGTCAAGATCCGTGGCGATACTTATAGCATAGGGGATTTAAATTGTAATAAAACAATTGTAATTTTATACTGCTGTTTTATTGAATCTCGAAAACAAATAAGATATTGAATTATGACATACATTTGTTTGAAAATTGAAAGTGAAATTAATTACTTATTTACTAAACGTGTAAAACGTACATATATTTGTCACTCATACAAACGATAAGTTAGTATTGTGTTTTAATCTTCTTTAATTTTTTTCACTGAGTGGTATTTTTCCAAATATTCACCCATATGAAGTCCAGGATTGTTTGAACAAGTTTTACAAAAACACTTTGTCCTTTTTCTTGTCTACTATCGCTACACACTGCGCAGTCCTTTGTTTTACCTTAGTTTACCACATTTTTTACGATATAATGTTGGTCATTTAGTTCAATAATTCCTCACTAGTTTGCAGCACTCTACAGACATCATACCATAGTTTGAATATTACAAACGATAACATACGTTGTCGGTCAGTCCTACAGGATGCCCAAGCATTCGTTGGATTTCATGTTGGCCAGCACTGCTGGCCGTCCGACTACAAATGATAACTGCTGTGGAAAAAATCTGACTTGGCATGCGAATGGCAGCGGTCAGTAGAACTGGCCTCGCGATCACTGAGGAATAGCGGCAAATATCCATTCCGATGGCAAAGGGTTAATTATTTTTATATGTCTGCATTTTTCTAAGGCTATGCCCCATCACCAGCCAACTTATATCGTACTGAAAAAGTACAATTCCTTGTTGATTATTTCAACAAGATTACTGCTATTTACTAACCGAATCAGCAGCTATCTATAGATGAGGCTATGGTCTCATGGAGAGGTCATCTGGTTTTCAGGCAATATATCAAAGGGAAGAGACACAAGACATAAAACTGTACTCTGTCAATGAACCTGAGGGAATAACTATTCGCTTCTACGTTTATGGTAGAGGACAAGCTGATCTAGCTCGTAAAGAACATTCTTCAAAAGTTGTCATGTTTATGTAGGGAATGCATTGTACATAGGCATTCATTGTACATGGACAACTTTAACAATAGTTTTGAATTGGCTTCCAAGCTACTCAGCAAAAACACTTACTGCACTGGTACTCTTCAGCCAGACTGAAAGCATACACCTACATTGGTTAAGTCTGCTAACCTGAGAAATGGTGAGACTAATGCACAGTATGTAGAGGGAGTGATACTTGGGAAATGGAGGGATAAGAAAACTTTCTGTTATGTTTCAACGGAGTTTGAAAACAACATGGTATCTGTGACTAACAAGCGAGGACAACCCAATAGTACCAATAATACAGTACAATCCCCACATGAATGGAGTAGACTCAATGGATCAGATGTTGGCCTATTACTCTTTTGAACGAAAGAGCTTGCAATGTGCAAAGGACAGGAGTCTATGCAGATTTGGAAAAAATCGAATTTTTGTAAAAATTGAATTTTTCTTTAATATGCATAGCTTCAGTAGTTTTTTCAGGTTCTGAGCTGTAGGAACTTATCACTAAATATGACCACCACTCAGTGATCTGTTTCAAACTGCTTTCCTAACTTAATAAGAGGAAAATATTTATTAAAAATTAAATTTTTATTATTTTATGGAGAGGAGATAAATTACGTAATAAAGCAGATAATAAATAAGGTAACAATAAAATATGTGTAGAAAGAAAATAGTATGTAGAAGAGAATAAGTGTTAAAACTCAGAAATTTTAATTTAATTAATCTAATAAATCGTGAATGTAAAAAAGACTATAGTGTGTGCGAAAATCGTCAAAGTGTGTTACGTACGAGTTTCGTGGTGAGGGCATAAACTTTGTTAGAGACAATAGCCAAAATGAAGTGATGTTTAAAACCAAACTATCAAGGTGTGAAAATAAAATTACTAGAACAATGGATTGTGACAAGAAGAAAAATTTCTCGGGAACAAGAAGTCTCATGGAATCAATTGTAGTTCCAAAGATGCACCAAATCGCCAGGAATACGAAAATCGTTGTCTGGAGAAAATCCGATAATCCTGAAGGAAGATATGAGAGTTTCCAGAAAAACAATAGCTAAAAAATATAGGAATAACCAAAGGACATTGCTACAGCACAGTGGATTCAGTCAGCTAACAAATGGCGGGGCTTGCAGTAGAGCCAATGATAACAAAAAAACACTAATAAGGCTAATTAACTGAATTAATCTAAAAAAGACAAACAATCCTGAATATATAAAGCAGAAACTCTTAAATTAAATTAATAATTAATATTGAAGTAATTCTAGACCAAAAATAGAGGAAAACAGGAAGAAATGGAAAAAAAAAAATATTGGGTACCAAATGAAGCAGGGAAAAAGGGAAATTGTTGGTACCAGAAAAGAGTATTAAGAAAGAGAAAAATAAAAAAAAAGGATGCCCGAAAAAATCATGATCTGCTCTTGTCTTAAATTTCGCTGTCCATCGATTTCTTGAAAAACTTCAAAAACCTACAAATAGTTGAAAGGTTTCTACAGAGTAGAAGTTGAATAAATCAAGTCATCAAACAAAACCAAAGGTCTCCGAGACAAATATTAATAATTAAAATCGAAAAAGCATTAAGAAAGACAGTTGAAAAAAATTAAAAGTCGTAGTTGTTTCAAGTACAGA